>JAVJIF010000284.1:0-600000 GCA_038442645.1 Agave tequilana | reverse complement strand
GGAAAAACATGTTGTTTTAGAAAAACAGTTTTTATTATGAGCCAATATTTCCAAGTTACAAAAATAGTCAAATCTTCAATAACATGCCTTGATTTTGTGCAAGCATGTTTCTATATCATAAAACTATTTTTGTAGAATTTCTAAGTATTTATGGGATTTTTATTAAGCCAAAAGACCAATCCTTAATCCCTATTTTCTGGTTCTGCCAGTTCTGATTTTTCAGAACTGACAGAGGCCGGTCGACCGGGTCGGTCGACCGGACGTGCACAACGTGCACGCCAGTGTGCACTGGAGATCGGTCGACCGGACCGGTCGACCGCTTAAGAGAGCTTTGCTCTCGGGAATTATCGGTCGACCGGGCCGGTCGACCGACAGAGAGTTTTCTCTCTTCCCCAGTTGCGCGGTCGACCGGGCCGGTCGACCGGAGACTGCAACGGTCGGATTTTTGACCGTTGCCGGTCGACCGGACCGGTCGACCGGTAGCTCTGACAGAACCCCAACGGCTCTATTTTCTGTCAGCCTATAAAAGGGGGTCTTGTCAACTGTTTTTGGTAGAAGATTTTGGAGATTTCTAAGCCAGTTTTTCCTAGACATTTTCAGAAGTTTTCTCCACAAAATAGAGTGCAAATACTTCCCATCTAAAAGGGATTTTATCAAGAGAGTGTAAAAGTGATTTCTTGTGTTTTTCACCATAGCTTTCTTTCCTTGATTTCTCACACTTCACTTGAGCATCCATAGACATATCTATCCTATAGGAAAGTGTTGTAGTGAGCCTTTGTAATTGGTGATCAAGTGTTAGATCACCAAAGAGATTTCCATTGTATTTTGAGGAGACGGGCAAGTGTGCTCGTGTGGTAGAGTTCTTGTGTGAACTCGGTGGTTTGAGGTGCGCCCTCATTGATCCGGTGGGCTTGTGGTGTACGGACAAGGGAGTCCGAGAGCTTGTAGGTGTTGCGGCACCAAGGAGAGATCCGTTGGGGATCTTGCATAGTGGAAATCCTTCGTGTGTCGAAGGCGGGGATGTAGAGCAAGTGTGCTCGAACCTCGAAACAAACCCTTTGTGTTTGCGATTGCTCACTCTTGCTCTCTTTCTCTTTTTGTCTCTATTTTATATCTTGCATTCAATTTATTGTGTTCATCTTATATATGCATGATATATTCCCTTGTGCTCATAATTGATATACATAATTGCGTGGGATTGTTGTTAACACTAGTATTCAACCAAGAGAGCCAACGCGGCACCTCAACCCATTCAAGGGAATCTAGAGGAGCTTGTCCAGAGCCTCGCAAGGGGAATTCGGCAACACTCTTGTGTTATACATAAGTGTTTAATTAAAAGAAGTTTAATTTGGTCAACTTAGTTTTAATTCCGCATTATTTGTTCATAAGTGACCATTAGATTAGCCATCACCTATTCACCCCCCCCCTCTAGGTGATCTTACAATTGGTATCAGAGCTAGTGCTCTTGATTTGGGTCTAACAACCTAAGAGTTAAAGATCCTCCTTTAGGCTAATCACAATATTTTTGTACACACACACTCACCATGGACTTCATGTCACCACCCACCTTTGATATTCTTAACATCCAAACTTGGAAGGTTAAGATGTCATTGTACCTCAAGGCCTTAGGAATTCATGCTTATCTTGCTACTACTAATAATGATTATTGTTCAAATAGCAAGTACATTGAGGCTAATGTAAAGCCCTTCATGCTCTTAAATGTACCCTAAATGATGATTATTTATCTAGGGTTTCTAACATTGAATCGGCTTTTGTAGCTTGGAACATCATCACCTCCCTTGGCGAAAAGGATCTATATTATGCCGGGAGCGATTCGGATGTTGGAAGCGACACCTCCAACAAGTGCTACATGGTCCAAGGGGATAACCCCCTTGAGGTAACTTCCGAATCCGAGGATGAGGATGCTACTATGTCATATGATGAGCTTAATACATTTTGCCAATTATTGCTTGAGAGATATGACATAATTAAAAAGGAAAATAAAAATTTGAAAAAGGATATTGCTTGCATGCATGTAGAACATGACTCTTTTAGAGATAACATTGCATGCTTGGAAAAAGATAACAAAAATTTGAAAAAGAACATTGATTGCATGCATGTAGAAAATGATTCTTTTAGAAATAAACTTGCATGTTTAGAAAAAGAAAATGAGGATTTGAAAAATGAGAATATTTCCTTAATGTCTAAATTGAATATTTTATGTGAAGGAAATATGATTTTGAAAAATAAGATTGATTTGGTGGAAAAACAAAAGGAAGATGTTTTTCAAGAAAATAAATCTTTGAAAAGAAAAATTTGTGAAAAAGAAAAGGATTTTGTTTCACAAAAGAAAAGGAAAAATGATCATATATCTCATCATGCTTCTCATGCTCACATTGATCAAAATGAGATTAAAAATTTGAAAAATAAAATTGATAATTTGAGCTCTAATTTGAGCTCATGTGCATTCAATCATACTAGATTGGAATCCTTGTTTCAAAAGAAACAAGTTCCTCATACTCATGCACATCATCATCATGACCATGCTTATGATGCACATCATGCTCACACTCCCACTCATAAGTATGCTAAGGTGTACATATGTACACATTGTGGCCGCAAAGGCCATCTAAGAAAATTTTGTTATGAAAGGTTAAATGTTCTTATTTTTGATAAAAATAAAAATACTTGGGTTCCTTACAAGATTAACCCCATAGGACCCAAGAAAATATGGGTACCAAAACCTTCACCTTTTGCTTGTGATGTAGGTGAGGGCTCTCATAAAACGTGAGAGGGATGGTACCTTGGTAGTGGATGCACTTGGACATGATGGACATACTTTTGGGTTGCATCGCTATCAAGGATCTTTGGTGGATCAACCACCATGCTAGGAGCTTTGGAGTTGGTAACAATTTCTAAACTCCTATTTTATTTATGTACATGCTTGTTCATTCATAATATTCATAGCATGTTCATATTTTAAGATTTTGTGTGCTTTATGTGGTAGTTACATGCTTAGATGTAGATTTGTCAAACTTGTATGTATACATATACAAATAGTGAACTACAATTGATTCTTAAATATTTGGACTTCATGCTCACTTGTATCCACTTTATGTATTTGTATAGACTAGTTTTGATGATTCTCCTTTATACATGTTTTGCCAATTTTTATGATTTACTTCATGTATATGCATGTTTAATTCAAATCTAGTAAATATACATGTATACCCGTGAGTCTCTAGCTTTCATGCAAATATTTGATAGACTCTTTTACAATTTTGGGATATGTATGTGTATTGTTAGATTTGTATAATTCATACATATACCATGAAGATTGTAGTTTTTAATAAAAATGATTTTGTGTTGATTTGATAACAATGATTTCTATGTGATTTGAGCTTGAATGACTACTTTCATAAAAATACTATTTACATGATCTTTTGAACACTCATCCTTATGATACAAAATATTTTGAGCTCTATAGACCATGAGTGATTAAATCTTTGTGTATTTAGTATTGCTTTATGAAAAATATATGATTTGTTTTAAGATGAAAAATAAGATTTTCATGAGATTCATGCTTCACTTTCTATTTTCATGAAAATACTATTTACATAACCTTTGAACACTCATCTTTTATTCAAAAATATATTTATGAGCCTTATGGACTATGAGTGCTTGGATTTTTATGTACTTAGTCTCATTCATGAAAAACATATGATTTGACATATTTGAAGGATCTTTAACTAGTTTTCAAAAACAATTTATACTAGTTATGTATCCTTCAAATAGTTTTTGAGATTGTCACATGATTCAATTTTTCTTAAAATTTAATGCTTCATGATTTGAATATTAGTTTACATGTTAGTTTTTGTCAACACTAGGATTTATACTTGAACATATCATGGGCCTCAAAAGATCTATTAGTAAGTGTGCTTAAATGCTTATTTGAACCCTTGAAATGTACTTGTATTGCTTAGTTTTGATGATTCATACATATTTAAACTTATGTTCACCTTTTGGATTTGATTTATGATCATGTGCCTTTTATTTCATGTATATGTGTATTTTGCCAAACCTTAAAATATACATGTATAACACTTGAGTCTTTTGCCTTCAATGCAAATCCATTCATATAGACTCACTTGAGTTTAAGAGATATGTATGTATATTTCATGTATTGTCAAAACATACATATATCTTGACATATAGATTTTGTTTTCAATGATTTAATAAAAAAAAAATGTGAGATAATTTTGATTTTCTAAGGAATATTGTACCTTATTGCCATTTTCATGATGCCATGTTTCACATAACATTAGTACACTCACTTCTTTTGAAACTATTTGGACTTTATGGATTAGAGTGTTTGAGTGTTTTGTGTTTCATTGCTATTTCATGAAAAACCTTAGATTTATTCCTTGATAGAAGGATTTCGTACTAGTTGTCAAACACTCTCATTTAACTAGTTCGAATTCTTCATGTGTTGTTAATGCTAAGCTTAATTCAAATCTTATTTTTCAAGCTTATGCATTAGATTTTTAAATGGTATCAATATTTTTTATTTGATATCAAAGAGAAAATTCAAATTTGTTTTGATAAAATAGAATTAATGATTTTGTTTTGATGAGAAAAATTCAAATTTTTGATTTGTATTGCCCCTCCTTGACTTCCTTATTTTTGACATAAAGGGGGAGAAAATTTGTTGATTTGATTTTACTTTGAACCCTTTGTTGATGATTGACAAAAAGGGGGAGAAGTATTTGTGTTTTTGTTTTGATATATATGCATGATTTCCTTACTTAAGGGGGAGAAGTATTTGTCCTTCTTACTTAAGGGAAATTAAGATTTGTATTTATGCATATGTGTTTTGATTTATGCAAATAGGAGTAAAAAGATTTTGATTTATACTTGTTGCATCTCCATATTTGCATCCATATTCATGTGCTTCATGATCATATTTATTATTTATTTTGTATGCATGAGTTAAGGGGGAGCTTCTTTGAAGCTTTACTTTAATCCATGCATATATAACGTCATGAGTTTTGTCATCATCAAAAAGGGGGAGATTGTTGGCCCAAAGGCCTATCACCCTAGTTTTGATGGTGATCAACTCATGAAGTTATGATTACTAATGATCTTGTGTTTAATTAGTGACAGATTCCTTATCAAGATCTTAGTAGGTGTGGAGCTTCAACAAAGGATTTAAAGACAAGTTGGAAGCTAGCACCGTTGATTCACGAGCCTATGCATCAAGATCACATCTAGAGATGAGCTCGGTGGATTGCATTTGGACCAAGTCAAGAAGATGAGAAGCCTTCAAGTGAAGACTTCAAGAGGATGAAGACTTGTGTCTAGGTATAAGATTTTTATTTGTTTTAGTTAAAATGTAAAGGATAGAATAGATTGGTGGATTGCTCAAGTCTATATCACACACACACTCTTGATAGAACTCTTGATAGAATGATTTTCCTAAAAGATTTTCCTAGTTAAGAAAAGATTTTTATTTGTGATAAAATACAATTTGGTTTTTGGTATTTCATAGTTTACATATCTTATATCCAAAACCATGCTTAGAGCCTTTTGTCAAAAACTAGATATTTCATCTTGATTGTGTAGTGGATCATATCCATACACACTATGCTTTTAGAGTATATCTTGTTTTTGTATTTGATGAAAGTTTGGAAAAACATGTTGATATTTCAAAACCAAGTTTAGTGCTTTATGTCAAAAACTAGATATGTCATCTTGATTGTGTAGTGGATCATATCCACACACACTATACTTTAAAGTGTATCTTGTTTTTGTATTTGATGGAAATTTGGAAAAACATGTTGTTTTAGAAAAACAGTTTTTATTATGAGCCAATATTTCAAGTTACAAAAATAGTCAAATCTTCAATAACATGCCTTGATTTTGTGCAAGCATGTTTCTATATCATAAAACTATTTTTGTAGAATTTCTAAGTATTTATGGGATTTTTATTAAGCCAAAAGACCAATCCTTAATCTCTATTTTCTGGTTCTGCCAGTTCTGATTTTTCAGAACTGACAGAGGCCGGTCGACCGGGTCGGTCGACCGGACGTGCACAACGTGCACGCCAGTGTGTACTGGAGATCGGTCGACCGCTTAAGAGAGCTTTGCTCTCGGGAATTATCGGTCGACCGGGCCGGTCGACCGACAGAGAGTTTTCTCTCTTCCCCAGTTGCGCGGTCGACCGGGCCGGTCGACCGGAGACTGCAACGGTCGGATTTTTGACCGTTGCCGGTCGACCGGACCGGTCGACCGGTAGCTCTGACAGAACCCCAACGGCTCTATTTTCTGTCAGCCTATAAAAGGGGGTCTTGTCAACTGTTTTTGGTAGAAGATTTTGGAGATTTCTAAGCCAGTTTTTCCTAGACATTTTCAGAAGTTTTCTCCACAAAATAGAGTGCAAATACTTCCCATCTAAAAGGGATTTTATCAAGAGAGTGTAAAAGTGATTTCTTGTGTTTTTCACCATAGCTTTCTTTCCTTGATTTCTCACACTTCACTTGAGCATCCATAGACATATCTATCCTATAGGAAAGTGTTGTAGTGAGCCTTTGTAATTGGTGATCAAGTGTTAGATCACCAAAGAGATTTCCATTGTATTTTGAGGAGACGGGCAAGTGTGCTCGTGTGGTAGAGTTCTTGTGTGAACTCGGTGGTTTGAGGTGCGCCCTCATTGAGCCGGTGGGCTTGTGGTGTACGGACAAGGGAGTCCGAGAGCTTGTAGGTGTTGCGGCACCAAGGAGAGATCCGTTGGGGATCTTGCATAGTAGAAATCCTTCGTGTGTCGAAGGCGGGGATGTAGAGCAAGTGTGCTCGAACCTCGAAACAAACCCTTTGTGTTTGCGATTGCTCACTCTTGCTCTCTTTCTCTTTTTGTCTCTATTTTATATCTTGCATTCAATTTATTGTGTTCATCTTATATATGCATGATATATTCCCTTGTGCTCATAATTGATATACATAATTGCGTGGGATTGTTGTTAACACTAGTATTCAACCAAGAGAGCCAACGCGGCACCTCAACCCATTCAAGGGGAATCTAGAGGAGCTTGTCCAGAGCCTCGCAAGGGGAATTCGGCAACACTCTTGTGTTATACATAAGTGTTTAATTAAAAGAAGTTTAATTTGGTCAACTTAGTTTTAATTCCGCATTATTTGTTCATAAGTGACCATTAGATTAGCCATCACCTATTCCCCCCCCCCCCCCCCCCCTCTAGGTGATCTTACACCTACTTGAAACGATAGGTACCCATCTTGAGATTCCTTGAAACCACAGGTAACCTATCTTGTAACTCAGAACAACTGGAAACAATACAAGATCTCAAAACCTCTATTTATAGGCACAGTTGCCCCGCAGAGAAAACAGTAGAAGCTGAAACTGGCGATGCCAGGATATTGTTGACCAGACAATTTCCACTTGGCTTGGTCAGCATGCCAACCGGGACGTTGGCCAGTCTACAAAATAAATAAATAAATAAATTCTTCTTTGACCTGTAAAACTACTGAAGGGATCAAGTTATCTTTAAGTTTAATATTTAACAAAGACTGAGGACCAAGAGATTTATCTTATTTGAATGTTATTTTACTTATCACAATATTACAAGCAGTGAGTTATGAACTAACCACTATGAATGAATTAAGTATAAAGATGAAGAAAAACCAAGCATCATTATACATGGATTTGGTAATAAATCTAAAGAAAACGTTAACAAACAAGATAAGAAAGAGGGTTGGGGCGGGGGGGGGGGGGGGGGCACAAACCTGCAAATAGATCATACATAATCTGTAGCAATCAGCATGTCTAAATCTGCATTGGCAGCACACACTCTAATAGCTAGTAAAGAATATAATCCATCAGACATGAAACCTTTAATTAGAAACCCATGACTACAACAGTGATAACATAACAAATAAAAACAATTTATAACATGAACAACGAGCATATTGGGAGATAATTACGGTTTTAAATATGCACTCAACAAACAAAGCTACACCGAATGGTTGCTACGATTACTATGTTGTATTTGAGTTTTTTTGCTTTTTTATGCTTTTAATTTTCTTGAGGGACTAGATCGTGTGAGTTGTCATAAAGTTGTAAGAAATAAAAGCAACTATTATGCGGATTAACAGCCATGAATCAAGAATCAATATCATCTCAAGAATTGAATGCGTCATTAAAATACATATACATTAAATCCCTATACCTGAAGCCATTGGAGAAGATTAGATGAAGGTTGAAGAAGACCTTGATTCCTTCCTTTTGATCCTGCAAACCCTAATGCAAATAACCTCTTTTCTCTATCTCCTTTTCCTTGCACAAAACTCTTAGTTTTTCTTTTACTGATGGGTTCTAAAAAATTATGAGAGAAGAGATTGTAATTCTTTGCAGGAGGAGAAAAGTGGGTCGCACATTTGCAAATAAACCCTTGAAATAATACTATCCATCATGGTACCCTTATATCTCAAAAGATTATATAAACTATATAAATGTGACTTTAATATGGGCACCCTTAATATCAGTTAACCTTAATTAGGAATCCAACAAATAACCAAGGTTATTGGTCCACCTTTAATGTGAGATTAACATTCTCCCACTTGGACCATTAACCGATTAGGTTAAAACTTTAGAAAACAAATAAAAGAAAAGACTCATTTGTAAATCATTTTTGACTCTATTGGATTCCATACCGAAAAACCTTGACACGTGATCACGAATTTAAAAAACAACAACTGATAAGCCCAAATATGAAATACTGTAATACTGCAATTAGCTTGGACCACCAATGCGAGTCATAGCGGTTATACAACATCCACGTCATACTCCCTTCTATGTACCACAACATTGATAACCTTACTAATTGAGTCCATAACCATAATGACCCCTGTAATTGTCTTGTAAAGACATTTCCTGTTTAACATACATCCATACAAAATATGTGCACACATAATTGGATAACAGGAAACACAGAAACAACCTTTTATTGCGCAATAATGTCAATTACATAAGTACCAAAATATACATTTACAGATTGTCCAAAAGACCCATTCTAACAACATGTTCCTTAAATGTCTTTGGAGGCAATCCTTTTGTCATTGGATCAGCAACCATTAAAGTGGTACTTATACTTTCAATTGATACTTTCTGTTTCTCAACTCTTTCTCTAACCACCAAGTACTTCAGTTCTATGTGTCTAGAACCATTAGAGTACTTACCATTCTTAGAGAAGAAAACGGCTGCTGTATTGTTACAATATATCTTCAGCGGCCTGGCAATAGAGTCAACTACACCAAGTGCTGAGATAAAATTCCTTAACCATAACGCATGATTTGTGGACTCAAAACAAGCTATGAACTCAGCCTCCATCGTGGATGAAGCAATGATAGACTGCTTTACACTCTTCCACGAGATTGCCCCACCTGCTAGCAAGAAAATAAATCTTGAGGTAGACTTCCTGCTATCTGGGCAACCACCAAAATCTGAGTCCGAATAGCCGATCAACTCCAACTGATCTGATCTCCTGTATGTGAGCATATGGTCCTTCGTCCCTTGAAGATACCGCATAACCTTCTTAGCCAACTTCCAGTACTCCATTCCTGGATTGCTCTGGTATCTTCCCAACATCCCAACAGCAAAACTGATATCTGGCCTGGTACAAGTGCTTGCATACATCAAGCTCCCAACAGCTGATGCATACGGAACTTTCTGCATTTGACCCTTTTCTAAGTCATTTCTGGGACACTGGCTCCCACTTAATTTGTCACCCTTCTGAATGGGTGCAGGACTGACTGAACACATTTCCATATGAAATCTTTCCAAGACTCGGTTGATATAACCTTTCTGAGACAGTCCTAACAATCCTCGAGATCTATCCCTGAAGATCTCTATGCCAATGACATAAGCTGCCTCACTCATATCAACCATCTGAAAGTTCTTGGTAAGATAGCTTTTAGTTTCATACAGCAGACCAATATCACTACTGGCTAACAAGATATCATCCACATACAGAACCAAAAATATAAACTTGCTCCCACTGATCTTTAGATATATACACTGATCAACAGTGTTTTCTGTAAATCCAAAAGATGTAATGGTATCATTAAACTTTATATACCATTGCCTGGAAGCTTGTTTAAGTCCGTATATGGATTTTTTTAATTTGCAAGCCAAGTGTTCTTTACCTTCATTTGCGAACCCTTCAGGTTGCTCCATGTAAATTACTTCATCCAAATCTCCATTCAGAAAAGCAGTTTTCACATCCATTTGATGTAACTCCAAATCATAATGAGCTACAAGTGCCATAATGATTCTAAGAGAGTCCTTCTTTGATACTGGAGAGAAGGTTTCTCTATAATCAATGCCTTCCTTCTGAGTGAAACTTTTAGCCACAAGTCTGGCCTTATATTGTTCGATATTGCCTTTAGAGTCGCGCTTGGTCTTAAAGACCCATTTACACCCGACTTTCTTACAGTTATCAGGCAATTCAACGAGATCCCAGACTTGGTTTTGGTCCATAGATTTCAACTCATCATTCATAGCATCAATCCATTTACTAGAATCATTGCATTCTATGGCTTGTGAAAATGAAACTGGATCTTTATTTATCCCAATATCATAATCAGATTCCTGTAGATACACCACATAATCATCTGAAATGGCAGATCTTCTTTCCCTTTGAGATCTTCTCAAAGCTGCCGGTTGTGGTGGTTCTACAATATTTTCAATGGCGATATCCTCATGGAGTGGTGAACCAATATCAATATGATGTTCTGGTATCTCAACTTGATGATCAAGCTGAGGGACAACAATTTCTCTTGAAGGAAAGGTAATTGGGATATTTACCCTTACTACTTCAAGATCTACCTTTCTTGGTTCATCACTCCCACTAAATTCACCATTTTCTAGGAATCTGGCATTACCAGTTTCAACTATTCTTGTACTATGGTTAGGGCAATAAAATTTGTATCCCTTAGACTTATCTGGATAACCAATGAAATACCCAGATATTGTTTTTAAGTCTAATTTCTTTTCTTGTGGATTATATATTCTAGCCTCTGCTGGACAACCCCAAACATGTAAATGTCTTAAACTAGGTTTCCTACCAGTCCACAACTCGAAAGGAGTTGTTGGGACTGCCTTACTAGGAACCCTATTTAAGATATACATAGCAGTCTTTAAGGCTTCATTCCACAATGAAATGGGTACATTAGAGAAGCTCATCATGCTCCTAACCATATCCATAAGAGTTCGGTTTCGCCTTTCAGCAACACCATTCTGCTGAGGCGTACCTGGCATTGTGTATTGAGCACAAATACCACGCTTTTCTAGAAATTTGGCAAATGGGCCAGGATGTTGTCCTGACTCATCATATCTTCCATAAAATTCACCACCTCGATCTGATCTTATGATTTTAACCTTTCTATCTAATTGTCTCTCGACTTCTGTAATGAACACCTCAAGGATGTCAACAGCCTGAGACTTTTCATTAATTAGATACACATAACCATAACGTGACAGATCATCTATAAAGGTAATAAAATATCTCTCCCCCGTAAACATGGAATTGAGAGTGGTCCGCAAATATCTGTATGAATTATTTCAAGAAGTTCTTTACTTCTTGTGGCACCTTTCTTAGTGTGTTTAGTTTGCTTTCCTTTTATGCAATCCACACACACATCAAAATCAGTGAAATCTAGGTTATCCAAAATCCCATTCTTCACTAATCTTATTATTCTATCCCTGGAGATATGCCCCAGTCTCCTATGCCACAAGATAGAGGATTTTTCATTTATTAAGCCACGTTTAATACCAACATTCGAATGCAGAGATAATAAAGATTGTGCAAACTCATCATTCAATGAAATTTTATATAAACCATCACATAAAATTCCATGTCCAACCGGAATTGAATTATACATTAAACTGAGTTTTCCACAACTGAATAAAACAGAATATCCAAAAACATCTAATTTGGATATTGACATTAAGTTCCTAGAAATCGAAGGTACATAAAAAGTATCTTCAAGATCCATCTGATGTCCCGTCTCCAAGAGTAGTCGATAAGTACCAACATATTCGACCTCCACTTTGAGACGGTTCCCCATAAAGACGAATCTCTCACTTTCCTTCGGTTTCCGGGTTGTAAGGAATCCCTGCATTGAATTAGTTATGTGAGTTGTGGCTACAGAGTCAATCCACCAAGTATTAGAAGGTACTTCAGCAAGATTTGATTCATAACATACAAAAGAAAGATTTATACCTTTCTTTTCGAACCAAGCTTTCCTCTTGTTGCAGTCCTTCTTCACATGTCCCTTTCTGCCACAGAAGTAGCACTTGACAGTGAAGACCTTTCCATGACCTTGGCTGCTTTCCCCATGATCATGCCCTTTCTTTGATGGAAATCTCTTACCTCTTTCATATTTACCTTTCTTATGGATACCTCCTTGAGTTACTGCCAATACTGAGTGATGCCCTTCTTGCCTCAGTCTCACTTCCTCTTGTACACACATACCAGTTAGCTCATTCAAATTTCACTTATCTTTATGAGTGTTGTAGTGAATCTTGAATGGCCCAAACTGAGGAGGAAGTGAGTTGAGGATGAACTGTACCAAGAAGGATTCATCCACTTTCATACCCAGTGATCCTAACTTAGCAGCCTTATCAGTCATATTTAGAATGTGTTGTTGAACTCCTCTATTACCATCATATTTCATGGTGGTAAGTTCAGCCATAAGGGTGCCAGCTAATGACTTATCTGCAGACTTAAATCGGTCTTTTACAGCAGATAAAAGTTCAGATGCACTAGTAGAATGTGGGAGGGAAGTCTTGATGTTATTGGCTATGGTCATCTTTATGAACATGAGACTGAGTCTATTCGACCTTTCCCAAGCTTTGGCATGGCTAACCTGCTCTGCTGTACTTTCAGCAGTCACTTCATCAGGTTTCTCTACCAAAAGGGCCATGTCTAGGTCCAGGACACCCAGTGTAAACTGTACATGCTCAAACCACTCAGAGAAATTTGTACCATCCAGGGCTGGAATGCTGGTGGCATGAGTGTGAAGGGAAGTAGGGACATTCACTGAAACATAATAGGACATTGCTCACATTAGGCCACGAATCAATACAATAACCTTAAATTTAATTAAGATGAACTATTGATATCACTTGATTTCTCCTTTGGGCGAAACCTAAGCATATCTAGTGTTCACTCTTTAGGTGAGAACTTTTATCACCTACGTAGGTCTAATATAATTTATGTCACTTAGATAGTAAGTCATGTTACCTTTGGGTATCCAATTCCACATCACTAAGTTACATAAATTACACTACCCTACCCCGGTTCATAATTATTTGAAAGAGACTTTCCTTTGGGCCAGTCCCAATCTCCTAACTAGAACCGCCATCGAGAGTATTATTGTCTTTAATGTCAATTACATTGACAAGTCTTTTATGTAGTTGTATATTCATAAGGTTTACTAACATAGGTCACTTTGGCAACTACTAGATCAATAAGCCTTATGAATACAAAAACTAACCAATAATATTCTCTAATCTTTTATTTGAGAAATGCCATAATACTTCAATTCTATTACTTGACCAACATCAATCAATATTAACACAATAACTTAAATGTGTAACATACTTTAACGATTGATTATAAACAACCATTAGTCGACTATAAGGAAAGACTAGTCGACTTGGGTCAAGTCAAGTCGACTATAAGGAAAGACTAGTCGACTTGAGTCAAGTCAAGTCGACTACACATTTAGGTCTAGTCGACTAGGGCAAGGAAAAGTTAGTCGACTATACCTTATAATTAGTCGACTACAAATTTTATCAGTCGACTACACATATTATTAGTCGACTCCTGTTGGAAGGCAAACTCTCGGTTAAATATTAGTCGACTTGGCAAAATGGTTAGTCGACTATACACTTTACTAGTCGACTAATCAAAAATATAAGTCGACTCCTGTTAGAAACAGAGAGTTCTCAACTTTCGGGAAAATAAATTAGTCGACTATAACATATGATTAGTCGACTAATAGTCGACGAAACAGTTATCAAATGGCAGTTCCTGTTCCGATGACTTAATCAAAAATTAGGAAAAATTAGGGTTTCTTAATCCTAAATTTTGATCCCTATTAATTGCATAATTAGAGGAGTATGAACATGATATTAGGGTTATGTAATCCTCTATTAATTCCACAATTAAAAGATCAAAAAATTTGATTTTATGAAACATTAATCAAAACCCTAATTTATCATAATCTTTAATCCAAGATGTATTGATTCTTAACACGGCTCTGATACCAAATGTAAGAAATAAAAGCAACTATTATGCGGATTAACAGCCATGAATCAAGAATCAATATCATCTCAAGAATTGAATGCGTCATTAAAATACATATACATTAAATCCCCATACCTGAAGCCATTGGAGAAGATTAGATGAAGGTTGAAGAAGACCTTGATTCCTTCCTTTTGATCCTGCAAACCCTAATGCAAATAACCTCTTTTCTCTATCTCCTTTTCCTTGCACAAAACTCTTAGTTTTTCTTTTACTGATGGGTTCTCAAAATTATGAGAGAAGAGATTGTAATTCTTTACAGGAGGAGAAAAGTGGGTCGCACATTTGCAAATAAACCCTTGAAATAATACCATCCATCATGGTACCCTTATATCTCAAAAGATTATATAAACTATATAAATGTGACTTTAATATGGGCACTCTTAATATCAGTTAACCTTAATTAGGAATCCAACAAATAACCAAGGTTATTGGTCCACCTTTAATGTGAGATTAACAAAAGTTTGTAAACCTCTATTTGGAGATGTTTCATTAAATACTTATTAATGGAATTGTAGGGCTTTTGCCTCGCCCTATATCTTTAAAAAAACATGGAAATGGCCAAACTTAGAAAATCTTCCAATTGCAGTATAATGACTCACTTAGTTACAAGCCAAGAATGCTCAATAAGTACCAAACTGATACAACTGTTGACAAAACCATGTCAAAAAGGTACCAAAAAATTTTCCTTACAGGTGAAGTAACTTCTTCTGGTATTTTAGTGTAAGAAATGCATATTTGATAAGCTATGAGTAACATACACTAAAAATAAATTAGTGGTAAGCTGGTAGCTTTAGTTGACCGCAGCAGTTACATGAGAGCCAGCAGATACCTTCACTTGTGCTAACATATCAACATGAAAACAACTCAATTAGACAACTTCCTACAATTATAAATTCTACCGCACTCAGGTAGCAGATGTGAACTTTCGGCAGTTATCTTTAAGAAAGAACACTTCAAACTTTTCGCAGAAGAATTCTTCTGTAAGAAATTACTCCAATCAAAACAAATACAATCCCGTCAAAACAAAGTAGGCATGAACCACATAGGTAGCGGCCAGTTAAGCTGCTGGAGATTAATGATCAGATTCAATTGTTTGATGCTTCCATCTCCCAAACTGAACACCAGCACCAACACCCTCAAAATTATGGGGAAAGTACATGCAGTTTCTTGTTAGGCCAGTATGCCGAGTTGCAGAGACAACCATCGAGCTGTTGGATCCTACACATAGTGCAAGATCATCCAAACTTTGGACTTTGTCCCACTGGCCTCTGCTTGTAGGGAGAGAGGAGATAAAAAGCTATGGTAGAGTTTTTTAAACTCATTGGAAGAAATAAGTGCAAAGATTGGAATTCAACCGGAGCGAGAACGCAGCAAATTGCAGGTCAGAACAGTGGCCGGCCGGCCGCCCGGTCGACCGGCGTGCACAACGTGCACAGGCGCGGCTCGGTCGACCGCCCGGTCGTCCGTAGCAAGGAGAGCGGTCGACCGGAGCGGTCGACCGACTGGCATGCCTGAGTTTTTGTTGGTCCCGGTCAACCGACCTGTCGACCGAAGGACAGGGTCGACTGGTCCTTCGGCAATTTGCCTACGTCCTCAGGGCAAAGGAGAGAGATTTTATTGATTCAACAACCAATTACAACTTGTACCTTGCATACAATTCATAAGGGCTCTACCCCTTTATTTATAACCAGAGAGGCTCGGAGTTTTAGGAAACCACAATTGGATTCGACTCCAATTCAGAAACGAAGTCCAAATCCGAATAGGAGAACAGATTCGCCTATCGATCAACCGGGCCGGTCAACCGACCCTGTACTTTGGTCGACCAGTTGGTCGACCGGGACTAACAAAAACTCAAGCATGACAGTCGGTCGACTGCTCTGGTCAACCACTCTCCTTGCTCCGGTCGATCGGGCGATCGACCGAACCCCGCTTGTGCACGTTGTGCATGCCGGTCGATCGGGCGGTCAGCCGACCACTGTTCTGGCCTACAATTTGCTGTGTTCTCGCTCCAGTTGAATTCTGATCTATGCCCGATTTCTTCCAATGAGTTTAAAAAACTCTACAATAGCTTTTTATCTCCTCTCTCCCTATAATTCTCCACCTCAGTGAAGATTTCTCAAATCTGAGCCGAACTCAACATAGGACTTGTCGACTCAAAAGTGGCTACACCTGTGTGGCTGCTTACGTACCTTACCCAAGGGATCAAGTCATCCGTAGTTCATCCAAACGAGCTCCATCGAGCTCAAGCAACTGGAAGGATATGGAACAACTCTTTATAATGTGTAAATTTCATTCTCGACACCATCTTGGTAATCATATCAGCGGAATTCTCCTTTGTGTGAACTTTTAGCAACTCAATATCACCTTCATCAAGAATCTCTCGAACAATGTGAAACCTGACGTCAATGTGCTTCGTCCTTACATGATACACCTGGTTCTTTGGCAAATAGATGAAACTCATGCTATCACAGTTGATTTTTAACAGATCCTGATCAATTTCCAAGTTATCGAGTAACCCTTGAAGCCATATTGCCTCCTTCATAGCCTCTGTCAGGGCCATGTACTCGGCCTCTGTGGTAGACAATGCAAAGGTAGACTGTAGAATAAAGCGCCAACTCACTGATACTTGAGACTGTAACACCCCATCCTCAAAATACGTACACAGCTATGTGTCCTGATTTTTGGAGCGTATTTCCTTATTTTCTATTATTTAAATTCTTACTCATATAACAGTACGGCATGATTTGATCTTTCTGGTATTCAGATTTGACTGATTTCAGTTTCAAACATTATTTTTTAATATTCTAAATTTTTCATGATTTTCTGAAATTTTTCTGAATTAAGTTGTAAATCTTCAAAACCGGTGTCGACCAGTGCCGTTGACTGACTCTCGGATTTTTAATTTACAAACAGAGTTAAAATTTTAGAAACGACTTTCACATTATTTCTTAAAATTATATTTTCTATCTAAATGAATTTTTTGAGATTTTTTAGAATTTATCAAAAATCCGGCCGACCCGGTGTAGACACCATTCACGGTGGATTTCAGGATTTTTATTTTGAAAACGGGATTGAATTTCTAAAAACCAATTTCACCAAATATTTTAAAATAATATTTATTATTTTTAAGAATTTTTTAGAAACTTTTCAAGATACTTTATTTTTCGGGCTTTTCCTAAGTTTTCGGTATTTTCTCAGATACCGGAATTCTATCCTGATATTTTGCTTTTTCTCTCTCCTTATTGACACGAGATTCACCCAACTTGGATTCAACATTTAATGCGGAGGTCTCCCCATTCCGCATTTAATGTTATGTCCTTCAAAAAAATCAACTCTGATATGATCACCATGTTTTTTTGTCTTTTCTATCAACGCGATTCTCGCGTTTCTATCTGAAACGCGGATCTGATCTTTGCGTCTGGCTCAAAATTAGCCAGACGCGGAACTGGCAGAGACGCAGCTTTCATCTTGAGAGAGACGCAAGTCTCATTTATTAAACCCAATGGCAAACTTGTAATAATCAAATGACTCCTTTACATATATACCTCCTATCTTCTCTCTCTTTCATTATTTTCTTTCCTTCTTCCTTTTCCAGCAATCACAGGCCAACAATAGCCCAATAGACGCAGCCACTGTGCTACCCTCTTGGCCGGCCACCCTCTCCACCTCCTTCACCACCAACTCCTCCACCATTCTCTCCTCCATTTCCTCCTCCATTCCAACAACAACAACAACTTCTCCACCTTCTTGCTCTTTTTCCACCAAGAAACCCATCTTCTCCACCATCTTCTCCACTATTTCTACCACCACATATACCACCTTAGCCACCACCAACCGCACCATCATGCTCTCCTCGAAATACTCTTTCTAACAAGTTATAGCTTCGTTCTCCGAAGCCTCGTTTTCAAAACTCTATTTTTTCCTTTTGAACTACACTTGCACCCTCTAGATTCCTTGGGCTTGGAGCTTTGACCACCTTCTCCGGCCACCGCCGGCGACCGCCGGCCAAGCCATGGTCGGCCTACCTCCCCCTTCTCTTCTTTTTTTCTTTCCTTTACTTTTCTTTCTTTCCTTCCTTCCTTCCTTTCCTTCCCTTTTCTTTTCTTTTCTTCTCTAAATTTTCTCCCTCAAAACCTGCGTCTCTCCCTCTCCCATCACTGCGTCTCCATCCCCTCCTTTCCTGCGTCTCTCACATCTCCCTGTCTCTCTCTTTCTCTTATTGTGTAATTGCTTGACGGAGCCTACCCCCGCGTCCAAGCACTTCCTTAACGTAATCTTCGCGTTCTTGTGTTAACGCAATGCGGAGCACGTGCTCGCGTCTGTGTTCTTCCTGAGTTATAAAACGTGGGTCTCAAACCCCGCGTTTGTGACATCTACGCGACACGACCCCCGCGTCCGCGACCCCTGCGTCTTCATTCTCCTTTTTCTGATTCATCCTTTCTCCTTCTTTTTTAATATAATATATGTTATTGAACGCGTTGACGCTTTGGTTACCTAAATTCTGGAGCTTGGGATTTCTCGGTATTTCCTGAAGATTTAGGCGAGTGTTCTCGCTTTCTTTTTGGATTTTCCCGCTTCGTCATGTTGACTAGTATTGCATTATTTTCCTAACATACTTGCATGTATCATGCTGTCACTTGTCACCTGCCTAATATCACCTCCCAATCATATGTCTCATGGCACCTGATATACTACTTGATACTTGCCCCGCTATGACATATCGATACTTGGCTTAAGATTGTCACATTACGGGAATCCTGTACTTGTTATCCTGTATCATATACAGTGACTTGAATTTATAGTACTCATGTACTCTTAGACTCTTGAAATCCTGATCATACCTTGCACCTGCTATTCCCATAAACTGATAATTGCATAATAAGTCATAAAAAGGGACAACTTGCATTGGGTCGGGGGAAACTTGCGACTATCAATATATGTTCGTGTTTACAGTGGTATTAGGTATGTTGTGCAACTACATGTCCGGTTTGACCTGAGGGCCTCCAGGCGACCGAGGGGAGCGCTGGCTCCCTCCTTCCTGGTACCATCTTGATAAGGGCATCCTATAAGACCCTACTGAACGCCTTGCGGCAGGTTCCGTCCTCCAGCAACGGAACAATCCTGGGCCGTGGTCCCGGGTATGCACGGGACCCACTGTAAACATTGTTCGTTGATACCCGTCGGTTTCCCATAACAGCCTCGATTTACTCATATGTGGATGTATGCTGGGACGCTATTACACATACCTTGACATATGGGTAGAACGAGTAATAAGTACAAATATTAAAAATAGTAATATAGGGTTATTCAGGTCTTATCACTTTCATTTTATATCTTCATCGCATGCTCACTATATATGTACGCTCGATATAGTTTTGATGCTTATTACTGTTTTGGTAATATCAACACGCATATACTTATCTCTGCACAACACTTGGCATTCACCTGAATATTTGTTAGAGAGTTTCTGACTCTCCTGGACTTGCATGTTCAGGTTCTGAAGCTTGGATTGAAGCGGAGCCCTCCACCGAAGATCAAGCTTATCTCTCGGCGCAGGCCGACTAGTCCCAGCTCCTTCTGTTCCTGAATCTTCCTGCAAGCTCGAGGATCTTCTGCTCAGTCCGTGAGCACCTTTTTGCTGTACAAATTGTAATTCTTACTTTTGTGCCTGGCTGTGATATAATGTACATGTACCAATATATCACGCTCTGTGATAACTTTGTAATCCTTATGTTGGAATGTATATATATGCCACGTGCTTCCGTACTCTGTTACTTTCCTGTACTGATGCTTAGCGTATATACGTGAGGGTATTTCTGACCTATGTATATACGTCGCAGTAGCGTCTCCGTACCCGCAGGATCGGGGCGTTACAGGTTGGTATCAGAGCCCAACCTCTCACACCTACAGTACAATCAAACTGCAAATTAATCGGATCTTAATTTGCAGTTGGATACATGAGTTTCGGTTATACATTTCAACTACAATATACAAAGTTATCCATTCCTTCTTGATATTCCTTCCCTTGATTCCTAAAGTCTATCTATCTTTTGCCTTCACTCCTCTTTCCAGACATCTTTTACCAATATAGATATGGATAGAAGGGCAGGACGTAACAACTCCGGACAACCACAGGACGGACCCGCAGGGGGAAATGCAGAAATTTTAAGAGTTATCCAAAATATGGTGGAGAATCAACAAAGGCAAACAGAACTCCTTCGGCAAGGATTGATAACAGCTCCTCAGGAACGGAGGCCGGGCAACGTGTCAGACTTCAGGCGGTTGCAGCCAGCAATATTTACAGGGGGAGAGACCGCTAGATACTGAGCAATGGCTAATCGACACCACAGATCTCTTGAAGGCAGCACGGGTTCCAGAGGAAGATCAGGTGGAGGTCATCAAGATCCAACTAAAGGATGTGGCTAGAAACTGGTGGCTAGCTAAAGAAGCGAGACTGGATAAACCCATCACTTGGGACTAGTTCTCTAAGAGCATTTATGATAGATTCTTCCCTACCACAGCTCAGAAGGAGATGGAAGAGCAATTCATCCTACTTCAATAATGGAATCGATCTGTTGATGAATATGCTGCTGAGTTCTTAAGGCTGAGTCGTTTTGCTCCGTATATGGTAGCTGACGAAGAGAAACGGGCAAGCAGATTTCAACAGGGCTTACAAATGGATATTCAAGTCCTTTTGATTTCCCAACAGTTGAAAACATATTCCCAGGTCCTCACTGTAACTCGAGAGGTGGAGCGAGGACTGGAGAAAATGAATCTTGATCAGATAAGGAACCAGGTCATGAAGAGGCCATTTCAGCAACTAGGCAGAGGAGATCCAGTCAGAGCTGTAAAAGTCCCGATGATTAGACGATCATTTCGACCGGGCCCTCCTCAGATAACTTAAAAATTTTCTGTTTGTAATTATTGCCAGAGGCCAGATCACTTGCAAAAGGATTGTCGTAGGGCTAATGGGTTATGCCTGACATGTGGTTCCACTGACCACACAATAGAAGGCTGTCCCCACAAGAAAATAGGAGTAATAAATCGGGGCTTACCAGCACTTCCTGCACCTATTGGACAGAGGAACCCAGGGCCGATGTTGGAAGGGCCCCTCTCCCTCCACGACAACGGGTTTTTCGCCCAGCTCCGAGGGGAGGTAGAATAATAGCAGGTCGTGGAAGAGGACGGGCCTACAACTTGACAGCGGAAGAGGCCAAACTTCTGGAGAGGTGGTAACAGGTAAGATCATGGTGCACTCTAAACCTGTTTTAGTCCTCTTTGATTCTGGTGCTTCTCATTGTTACATATCAGATAGTTTCACTGCTTTGCACTCTATACCTTTTGAATATTTAGACCACCAGTGGGAGATTAGTACCGGTAATGGGGTAGTCATCTCCGATAGAATTGTATAGATTGTCCGATAGAACTGTGTAACAAGACATTAGCAGTGGATATGCTCGTACTAGATACTAAAGGGTACGACGTAATCTTAGGCATGACTTGGCTTAGTAAATACCATGCGGTCATTGATTGTCGAAATAAGAAAGTTATTTTCAGAATACCACTTCAGCCTGAGTTCCAATTTGAAGGAGAACATAAACCTGCCAAGGGAAAAACACAGATGACTACTGCTGAAATCTAGGAAAGGGGAGTACCGGTTTGGAATGAGTTTCCAAAAGTATTTAAAGAGATCTCAGTACTTCCA
This sequence comes from Agave tequilana, assembly GCA_038442645.1. Lineage (NCBI taxonomy): Eukaryota > Viridiplantae > Streptophyta > Magnoliopsida > Asparagales > Asparagaceae > Agave > Agave tequilana. Next base: position 577,911 of record JAVJIF010000284.1, on the reverse strand, counting down.
CCTGACAGAGTAATTGAGTTCTCCATTGATATCATTCCAGGTACAGTCCCAATATCTAAAGCCCCATACAGAATGGCGCCCATTGAGTTAGAAGTTCTAAAGAGGCAGTTACAGGAATATTCTGATAAGGGATTGATTAGACCAAGTACTTCACCATGAGGAGCTCCGGTACTATTGGCCAACAAGAAAGATGGTGGTAAGCGGTTGTGTATAGACTACAGAGAATTAAACAAAGTTACCATCAAAAATAAGTATCCCTTACCAAGAATTGATGATCTTTTTGATCAACTTCATGGGGCCCGAGTGTTTTCGAAATTAGATTTACAATCGGATTATCATCAACTAAAAGTGAAGAAAGAAGATATTCCGAAGACAGCATTCCGAACTCGATATGGTCATTATGAATTTCTAGTCATGCCCTTCGTGTGACCAATACCCCAGCAGTTTTTATGGATTTGATGAACTGAGTTTTCTCGCCATATTTGGACCAGTTTGTCGTGGTATTCATCGACGATATCTTGATATATTCTAAAAACGACAGAGGGCACGCAGAACACTTAAGGACAGTGCTACAGACTCTCCGACAGGAACAACTTTATGCTAAGCAGAGCAAGTGTGAGTTCTGCTTAGACCGTATAACTTTCTTAGGTCATATAGTTTCAAAAGAAGGAATTTCATTTGACCCTAGTAAGATCTAGGCAGTAAAAGATTGGCCAATTTCAAGGACAGTAACTGAAATTAAGAGCTTTATTGGATTAGCCGGATATTACAGGAGATTTGTCCAAGACTTCTCCAAAATCGCAGCCCCATTAATAAAGCTCACCAGAAAAGGAGAAAGGTATCTATGGTCAGAGGAATGTACTACAGCATTTGAACAATTAAAGGAAAGACTGATTTCAACTCCAATCGAAAACTCCCTCAGGAACAAGAGGGATGGTTATATATAGTGATGCATCCGAAAAAGGCCTAGGATGTGTATTAATGCAGCATGGTCATGTCATAGCTTATGCATTTAGGCAATTGAAATCACATGAGAAAAATTACCCAACCCATGACTTAGAACTGGCGGTGGTAATATTCGCATTAAAGATCTGGAGATACTATCTTCTGGGGGACAAAGTATTAATCTATATTGATCATAAGAGCAAAGTATTAATCTATATTGATCATAAGAGTCTTAAGTATATTTTCACACAGAAAGAATTAAACATGAGGCAAAGGCGGTGGCTTGAATTGATGGCCGACTATGACATAGACTTACAGTACCATCCTGATAAAGATAATACAGTTCCAGATGCATTAAGCAGAAGACCAGAGAACAAAGTACTATTAAAACTTACTCAAAAGAAGGAATTGCTTTGGGAAATCATAAAGTTGGACTTAATGCTAATACAAGGAAATGATGAGTCAGGTCAGTTAATGACCTTCCAGATTCAACCAACCCTGACAAATGAAATTAAGGAAGCTCAGAAGGAAGACCCCAGATTACAAAAAATCAGAGCTCAAGTAGAAGCTGGATTAAGAACGGATATCCGTATTCATTCGAATGGTGCACTTTATTTTGGTAACAGAATCTGTGTACCACAAGGGGAAGTTCGACAGAAAGTTTTGGCAGAGGCACACAGTTCGGCTTATTCTATACACCAAGGAGGAAATAAAATGTATCAAGACTTGAAGCAGAAGATTTGGTGGAATGCCATGAAGAAGGAGATAACCCAGTATGTGAAAAAATGCTTGGTTTGTCAGCAAATAAAGGTAGAACATCAAAGAACAGCTGGATTCCTACAACCATTACCGATACCCGAATGGAAGTGGGAACATATCACCATGGATTTTGTTCCAGCCCTACCCCGCAGTCCTAAGGGTAACAATGCAGTATGGGTAATCATTGATCGCCTCACAAAAGCAGCTCACTTCTTACCTTTCAGAATAGAGCAGTCAACAGAAATTCTTGCAAATAAATATATAAAAGAAATAGTTCGTCTGCATGGAATTCCAGTAAGCATCGTGTCAGATAGAGACACGAGATTCCGATCACATTTCCAGGGAAAGTCTCCAAGAAAATTTAGGAACTTGTCTGAAATTCAATACCTCATATCATCCCCAGACGGTGGGCAATCTGAACGAACTATCCAAATCCCTGAAGACATGTTACGAGCTTGCATGATAGAATTCAAAGGGTCATGGGACGACTATCTTCATTTGGTAGAATTTTCTTATAATAACAGCTATCAGGCCAGTATCAAGATGGCTCCATTTGATGCATTATATGGCAGAAAATGCAGGTCGCCAATATGTTGGGATGAAGTCGGCGAAAGAAGACTTATGAGACCAGATATTCTAGTTCAGACAACAGATAAAGTCAGAATTATCAGAGATCATCTCCGGGCAGCACAGAACCGATAGAAGAGTTGGTTGACACTAATAGAAGATCGTTGGTTCAGAACAGGTGATCATGTATTTTTAAGGATATCACCAACCAAAGGGGTAATCCAATTCGGTACTCACGGAAAACTTAGTCCGAGATACATCGGTCCATTTGAAATTTTGGATCATGTGGGAGATGTGGCTTACCGATTAGCATTACCACCATCATTAGAAGGAGTACATAATGTATTCCATATATCACAACTGAGGAAGTATGTCAAGAATGAGAGTCACATTCTAGATCACTCAGAATTAGAACTACAACCTGATTTATCCTACAAAGAACAACTGATGGCCATTCTGGACAGAAGTGTCAAAACCCTGAAGAATCAGGCAATACCATTAGTACTGGTTTCTTGGAATAGGCATGCCCTAGGAGAAGCTACGTGGGAACGAGAGGATATTATTCGTAAGCGTTACCCTCAACTCTTTATATCTTAGTTGGTGAAATTCCTTTTCCCTATTCTTTTCTACCTCCACATCCCCATTATCGAAATTTTGAGGACGAAATTTTTGATAAGGTGGATGGATTGTAATACCCCATCCTCAGAATATGTACACAGCTATGTGTCCTGATTTTTGGAGTGTATTTCCTTATTTTCTATTATTTAAATTCTTACTCATATAGCAGTATGAAATGATTTGACCTTTCTGGTATTCAGATTTGACTAATTTTAGTTTCAAATATTATTTTTTAATATTCTAAATTTTTATAATTTTCAGAAATTTTCTGAATTAAGTTGTAAATCTTCAAAACCGGTGTCGACCAGTGCCGCTGACTGACTCTCGGATTTTTAATTTACAAACAGAATTAAAATTCTAGAAATGTCTTTCACATTATTTCTTAAAATTATATTTTCTATCTAAACTGAATTTTCAGAGATTTTTTAGAATTTATCAAAAATCCGGCCGACCCGTTGTAGACACCGTCCACGGTGGATTTCAAGATTTTTATTTTGAAAACGGTATTGAATTTTTGAAAACCGATTTCACTAAATATTTTAAAATAATATTTATTATTTTTGAGAATATTTGAAAAACTTTTCAAGATACTTCATTTTTCGGGCTTTTCCTGAGTTTTCGGTGTTTTCCCAGATACTGGAATTCTATCCTGATATTTTACTTTTTCTCTCTCCTCACTGACGCGAGGTTCACCTAACTTGGATTCAACATTTAATGCGGAGACTATCCCCATTCCGCATTTAATGTTATGTCCTTCAAAAAAATCAACTTTGATCTGATCACCATGCTTTTTTGTCTTTTCTATCAAGGCGATTCTTGCGTTTCTATCTGAAACGCGGATCTGATCTTTGCATCTGGCTCAAAATTAGCCAGACGGGTCTGGCAGAGACGCAGCTTTCATCTTGAGAGAGACGCAAGTCTCATTTATGAAACCCAATGGCAAACTTGTAATAATCAAATGACTCCTTTACATATATACCTCCTCTCTTCTCTCTCTTTCATTATTTTCTTTCCTTCTTCCTTTTCCAGCAAGCACAGGCCAACAACAGCCCAATAAACGCAGTCACCGTGCTACCCTCTTGGCCGGCCACCCTCTCCACCTCCTTCAACACCAACTCTTCCACCATTCTCTCCTCCATTTCCTCCTCCATTCCAACAACAATAATAACAACTTCTCCACCTTCTTCTTCCTCTTTTTCCATCAAGAAACCCATCTTCTCCACCATCTTCTCCACCATTTCCACCACCACCTACACCACCTTAGTCACCACCAACTGCGCCATCATGCTCTCCTCGGAATACTCTTTCCAACAAGCTATAGCTTCGTTCTCCGAAGCCTCGTTTCCAAAACTCTATTTTCCCCTTTTGAACTACACTTGCACCCTCTAGATTGCTTGGGCTTGGAGCTTTGGCCACCTTCTTCGGCCAACTCCGGCCACCGCCGGCGACCGCCAGCCAAGCCGTGGTCGGCCTACCTCCCCGTTCTCTTCTTTCTTTTTTTCCTTTGCTTTTCTTCCTTTCCTTCCTTCTTTCCTTTCCTTCCCTTTTCTTTTCTTTTCTTCTCTAAATTTTCCCCCTCAAAACCTGCGTCTCTCCCTCTCCCACCACTGCGTCTCTCACATCTCCATATCTCTCTTTCTCTTATTGTGTGATTGCTTGACGCGGAGCTTACCCCCCGAGTCCAAGCACTTCCTTAACGCGATCTTTGCATTCTTGTGTTAACGCCACGGAGCACGTGCCCGCGTCTGCGTTCTTCCTGTATTATAAAACGCGGGTCTCAGACCCCACGTTTGTGACATCTACGCGACACGACCCCCGCGTCCGCGACCCCTGCGTCTTCATTCTCCTTTTTCTGATTCATCCTTTCTCCTCCTCTTTTAATATAATATCTGTTATTGAACGCGTTGGTTACCTAGATTCCGGAATTTGAGATTTTTCAGTATTTCCTGAAGATTTAGACGAGTGTTCTCGCTTTCTTTTTGGATTTTCCCGCTTCGTCATGTTGACTAGTATTGCATTATTTTCCTGACATACTTGCATGTATCATGCTGTCACTTGTCACCTGCCTAATATCACCTCCCAATCATATGTCTCATAGCACCTGATATACTACTTGATACTTGCCCCGCTATGACATATCGATACTTGGCTTAAGATTGTCACATTACGGGAATCCTGTACTTGTTATCCTGTATCATATATAGTGACTTGAATTTGTAGTACTCATGTACTCTTGGACTCCTGAAATCCTGATCACACCTTGCACATGCTATTCCCGTAAACTGATAATTACATAATAAGTCATAAAAAGGGACAACTTGCATTGGGTCGGGGGAAACTTGCGACTATTAATATATGTTCGTGTTTACAGTGGTATTAGGTATGTTGTGCAACTACATGTCCGGTTTGACCTGAGGGCCTCCAGGCGACCGAGGGGAGCGCTGGCTCCCTCCTTCCTGGTACCATCTTGATAAGGGCATCCTATAAGACCCTACTGAACGCCTTGCGGCAGGTTCTGTATATACGTGAGGGTATTTCTGACCTACGTATATACGTCGCAGTAGCGTCTCCGTACCCGCCGGATCGGGGCGTTACAGAGACAATGTAAACATATATCCCATCGTAGAGCAACGTTTGTCAAGGTCTCCTGCATAGTCGGAGTCAACATATCCAATACACTCCTGCTTACCCATGGAATACTTTTTGAATACCAAACCAACGTCTGTGGTACCCATAATGTACCTTAAAATCTACTTTACTGCCTCCCAATGATCCTTACCAGGATCATGCATGTATCTGCTAATCATCGAGATAGCTTGTGACAAATCAGGCTTTGTACACACCATTGCATACATTAAACTACCAACTTTGCTAGCATACGGTACATGAGTTATGTACTCAAGTTTTTCAACAGTAGTAGGAGACATAGTGGCTTTTAACTTGAAATAAGGAGCCAATGGTGTACTTATAGATTTCGTCTTCCCTATATATAGACGGGATCGCTTCTTCAATGACTGGGAGGGCGTAAGCCATAATCATATCTGTAGTGAGCCAACTAGGCTTACGTGAATTTCTTTGGGTTTTTTCAACTACAACGGATTCATGGACATCACTCATAGCCTGTCCTTGATCCTTATCATCGTCAGCGTCCTACTTGGCTGCATGATCACCACTCTGTGTTACCATGGGTATGATATCCAAAGATACTGACCTTTCTAGAGACGGTGAAGTAGAATCACTCTCAACCTGCTGTGATATCCCTTTGGTCTTCTCAATCTCCACCTGCTGAGAGATTGTAGGCTTCAACATTGAAGCCTCATCGAACGTGCTAAGGACAAACTTCTGATCCTTAGGATTCCAAATCTTATAGCCCTTTATTCTTCTTTTGAATCCTACGAACACTCCTTTCTTCTCTCTTGGGTCTAACTTGTCTTCCTTAACATAGTAGTAGGCCGACACTCAAATACCCTTAGCGAATCATAGTCCTGAGCAGCTTTCCCTGACCAAACCTCCAGAGGAGTTTTACCTCCTATCGCAAACGAAGGCAACCTGTTGACGAGATAGCAAACATATGCCAAAGCCTCATCCCAAAAGTTCTTTGATAATCTGGCATTGGAAAACATGCATCAGATTTTTTCTAGCAGAGTCTTGTTTATCCTTTCAGCTACCCCGTTTAATTACGGTGTTTCTCTTACTGTGAAGTACATGTCTATGCCCTCATCACGATATAGCTTTAGGAAAGGATCAGACTTATACTCACCTCTGTTATCTGACCAGAGGACATTGATTTTCCTTCCCGTACTTTTCTCCAAATTCTTCTTCCACTCCATAAATAATTTGAGGACTTTACCTTTTTGCTTCATGGTATAGACCAACATCGTCTAGAATAATCATCAATGAAAGTCATAAAGTAGTAGTTACCTCCAATAGATGCTATCTTGGTAGGTCCCCAAATATTGGCGTGAACATAATCCAAAATTCCTTCGGTGCAATGAGTCGCTGTGCCAAATTTCACCTTGGCCTTCTTTCTGATGACGCAATGTTCACAAAACTCTAATTTGCACGTTCTGACACCTTTCAACAGACCTGCCTTTGCAAGAGCTTGCAAAAGACTTTTCCCTGTATGTCCGAGGCTCATATGTCACAGCCTGGTAGAATCATCATCTGAATCTGTAGAAGTCGCCACCTGACCTGTAACTGCACTACCCTTCAAGTAGTAGAGATTATTTTGGCTGATACCCTTCAGAATCACCATTGAGCCTTTGGTCATCTTGAGAACGCCATCTTTAATAGATAACTTAAGACCCAATATTTTCAAAGTACCAACTAAGATAAGATTTTTCTTAAGTTGAGTTACATACAAAACTTCCTTCAACTTCTCTACGAAGCATCAAGCACAAAAAGGGGAGTCTATCTCATGGATCAAGTTTGGACCAAGTTGAAATGAAGAAGAAGATTTTCAAGAAGATTTGTGTCATGTTTGTAAATGTTAAGATTTTGTTTTAGAATAAAATATAAAGGATAGATTAGTTATGAATTTCTCAAGCTTATACACACACACACACAAAAAAAAAGTTTGGTTTTCCAAAAATACGGTTTTTATTTTAAGCTTTAAATTCTATGCCTCAAAAATAGATCACATGTTTGCAATATGTGTTGATTTTTTATTACACATATTTGTACTTCATAGTATTTTAATGAACTTATTTTGTGAATTTTATAGAATTTAAGATGTATTTAAAAAAAAGTTGTTAAAACTGTTTTGGGCTGCTTGCGGACGACCGACGTGCACAAGATGTGCACAAGCCCATGTGACTTGAGCGCGGTCGACCTCAGAAGAGATCGGCCAACCAACTGAGTTTGTAGAGCTCTTAGGTTTTCTCGGTCGACCGTGCTGCCGACCGTTCTGCTGATCTGCTCGATACCTTTTTAGTTTTCTGAACATAACTTTTTATTCTTATATTCAATCAACATGATTTAAATTCATTTCAAAGATAACTTTCAGGGATATATTTCTTATTTAACAATCATTTTTTGATTCAAATGTTAAAGATGTCAAATATTGAGTTGAAATATGTTCTTATTCTGAAAACAGTTTACAGTTTCTAGTTTGACACCATTTAGTATTTTATTGATAAGTTTCTATTAAGAAATGATATTGATTTGATTTAAGTTGCCTTAGAAAGAAGACTCTAAGATTTACAAATTCATTCCTATACATATTTCCAAATTCTAATGTTTTAGTCTTCAAATTAGTGCTCAAAGTTGACCTATTGCACAGTCTGAGTCTAAGATCGGTCGACCGGCCGGTCAACCGCCAGACTCCAACGGTCAGAAATTTAACCGTTGGTCGGTCGACCGGGAGGTTGACCGATAGGCCATTCTGGCTACTTTTTGAACCATAACGGCTAGTTTTTCTTGGCCTATAAATATGGGGTTTTTTGTTGAGTTTTACACAAGATTTTGAGAAGTGTTTTGGAGCTAGTTTTTCCTATCTTCCACAGAAGTTTCTCAACAAGTTTTTAGAGCTTTCATTTTCAAATAAAAAGAGTTTTTCAAGAGTGAATTTCTTAATTTTATCAAAAGCTTTCTTGAGTTTTCCACGTCCAAATCTATCCAAGTTTTTCTCACACAAGCTTGAGTTTTTCATAGTCTTATCTATCCTATAGGAGCTTTGTCGCGAGAGTATTTTTGGTGATCAAAGTGTAGAGATCACCAAGATTTCATCATTGTATTTGAGGAGGCGAACTTGTGAGTTCGCATACTGATGAGTTCTTGTGGGAGCTCGGTGTAGAGGTGCGGCCTCGGCAAGCTAGTGTGCTTGCATGTGTTGTTCTTGCGGGAATAAGTGAGGGACTTACAGGTCCAAGAGTTCTTGTGGTAGCTCATTGTAGGTGTTGCAGCACTGAGTGATCTTGCGGGATTGATTTTAGTGAAAATTCTTCATAGTGTTGAAGGCAGGGATGTAGAGCAAGTGTGCTCGAACCTCGAAATAATTCCCCCGTGTTTGCGATTGCTCATTTCTCTCTCTCTCTCTCTCATTTGTGTTTATATATCTTGCAAGCTTATATTGTTATCTCTTTATATGCTTGATATATTTATGCTTAATTAATATATGCTTGGGATTGTTTCCTCACACTTATATTCAACCAAGAGAGTCATAGTGGCACCTCAACTCTTAATCTAGAGGAATTTTGAGGAGATAGTCCAGAGCCCGTCACCGAGAATTAGGCTACACTCTTGTGTTATACGTTGTGTGTAGTGTAATAGCTTTTAGTTTGTATAATTAATTTTTAATTCTGCATCAGTGTTGCATTAGATTATCATGTCACTTATTCACCCCCCTTTAGGTGATCTACAAACAGAACATCCATCTAGCATCTCAAAGCTAGAAAACCAAACCCTGTTTGGACATACATGATAGGTAGCTCCAGTATCTAGTATCCACTCAGAGTCTCCTGAGTAACCAACAATAGAAGTAGCAACAAAAAAAGAGAATGCCAATGAGTCTGAGTCGATCCACCCGCCTGTGAAGTACTGGCATAAGTACTGACCACCTGTGCGAGGTTTTCCTAGGCCTTCGACTCCTTCTTCTTACCTTTGGCCTTTGAACAATCAACTTTCTAGTGCCCTAATTCTTTGTAGAAGGCGCACTGGTTCTTCTTCAGATCTCTGTAATCTGGCCTGGACTTCGATCTCTCGCGATCACCTTTACCCTTCCGATTGGAATTCCTGCCTCTTACTGCCAACGCCTCTGCTGATGTACTCCCGTGAGAAGACAGTCTGTTCTGCCTCCTTATTTCATAGTTTACAAGAGTAGCCGGCATCTCACTGTAGTTAAGTGTTTGTCTACTATTGATCAAGGTAAGAGTAAAGGTCTCATACTCTTCGTCAGGAAGAGAATTCAGAAGAATCGTCACCTTATCCTCTTCATCGATCTTGACATCCATATTAATTAGGTCTGTAAGAAGCTTGGTGTAGTTATTCATGTGTTCATCAATGGAGAGTCCTCTCTTCATCTGGAGCGATAAAGCCTCCTCTTCTATTGCAGTAGCGACTCGATGCTCTTCGTCAGATATTTCTTCTTCAGGATCTCCCACAACTGTCTTGCAGATGTTTCATATAACACATGATACTTGATATCTTGTGTCAAACAAGACCTTATCAAACCACACGCTATTCAATTCATCTTGTCCCAATCCTCTTCAGAAGTAGTCTCGAGTTTTTTCTCCAGCCGTAGAGTATCTTCAAGGTTGTCGTCAATGCATCCATCACCTCACATCTTCACATTCCAAAGTTATTCTTCACCATATCAGTCTTCAGTAGATGTGGATTCATGATTTTCACCATAGATGTACTATCTCCAGCCATCACTTAAAATAATATGAAAAACAAATGAAGTTAGATCAAAAAACTAGATAAATATAGGATTTTTACCTCAAAGTGAAACTCTAGGAGAGTTTCTAAAATGATCTACTCCACCAAATTTGATTCCTTGAGCAGTCCCAACGCTGCTCTGAGATCGACACATGATCTCCGCCAAACAGCCACCAATGCTCTTAGAATCGACACAATATCCCATACAGAACCTGGGATGCTCTGATACCACTTGTTGCGCTCGCCTGGCAACAACTAATAAGGAACCTAAGCAACAGAGAGAGATGCAGTAGAGAAGTATCCAGAAAACAAGAACAAAAAAATAAGAGAGAAAGCCAACACAATATTTAATGAGGTTCGGCAATTTGCCTACGTCCTCGGGGAAAGGGAGATAGATTTTATTGATTCAACAACCAATTAGAACTTGTACCTTGCATATAATTCATGAGGGTTCTACCCCTTTATTTATAGCCAGAAAGTCTCAAGGTTTTAGAAAATCACAATTGGATTCGACTCCAATTCAGAAATAAAGTTTGAATCCGAATAGGATAACAGATTTGCTTGTTGGTCGACCGGGCTGGTCGACCGACTTTGTCCTTCGGTCGACCGGGCTGTCGACTGGGACCAACAGAAACCCATGCATGCCAGTCGGTTGACCACTCTGGTCGACCGCTCTCCTTGCTACGGTCGACCGGGCGGTCGACTGAGCCACGCCTGTGGACGTTGTGCACGCCGGTCGACCGGGCGGTAGGTCAGCCACTATTCTGGCCGGCAACTCGCTGCCTTCCCGCTCTGGTTGAATTTCAATCTCTGCACTATTTCTTTCAATGAGTTTAAAAACTCTACCATAGCTTTTTATCTCCTCCTCCCTACACTGCTCTCATCTTGAACACAAAAAAACTTATCGTCTTGTAAATACCAAATTTCCAATTTATTAAGAGCATGTTGCCTCCATCAGGTGACTCTACCAAGCACCTTTCTAAGACTTCACACTCATCTTGCAGCATGGGGACATTCTGCAGGATGATGGGTTCATCCAAGGAGTGGCTGAGGTCAAACATATCGACATATCGAGTGTGACCCCATTGCTGATAGCATGGAGCTGCCCCTTGTGAAACATAATATCTTTAAAGTAAGGATCTAGCGGACAATGGAGGTCAGTCCACAATGTGTCCCCAGGCCTCGCAAATACGAGGCATTCTCTATTTTTGTGGATGACTGTGACCATAGCCACATTGGTGGTTTGTTGTGAAGATGGGGAGGGGATGATGAATGTAGGAATTTAGGTCGAACAAATAGTCCCACATTAGCTAAACATGGGGATAGTCTTAAGTATATAAGGATTTGGGCAACTCCACCTAGAAGGCAAGTCTTTTGGGATGGTGCCCCAAGTCTAACAATTGGTATCAGAGTATGAGACGCGATGGGCATGATTATCCCAATGGCGCAAAAAGGCGCAGTAGGCCCTTTGAAGCTAATGTTGGGGTATTGAAAAAATTTGGCAGTGGTGCTCCTTTATAATGGCGTGGCGCCTCTCACGCAGTGTAGAGGAGTGACAAGCTGTAATTGATGCTTCACGTAAGGCGTGACCGGCTGCAATTGGTGCTTCACGTAAGGCGTGACCTACCCCACGCAGTGAAGAGTTATATCGTGATAGAGCATTTGATCTTCCAGTGTGAAACTAATTGAGCTTGTAGGGAGACTCTTTATTCGAGGAGGATTGTTAGGATTTGGACTGAACAAAGTCTCACATCGGCTAGACATGGAGATGGTCTTGGGTATATAAGGATTTGGGTAACTCTACCTAGAAGGGTAGTCTTTTGGGATGGTGTCCAATCAGAGCCATGCCTCGAACTTAGTCATGTGAGTGGGTGATGTTCAATGATGTTGATTCCCCTATGGCGCAAAAGATGCAATGGGCTTGCTCATCCCAATGGTGCAAAAAGGCGCAATAGGCCCCTGTGAAACTAATGTTGGGCTCTCGAGAAATTTAATTGCGGTGCTCCTTTGCAATGGGCATGTCGCCTCTCACGTTGTGTAAAGGAGTGGTCGGCTGAAGCTGGTGCTTCACGTAAGGTGTGATCTGCCCCATGCAGTGAAGAGTTGTATCTCGACGGAGCATTTGATTTTTCACTGTGAAGATAGTTGAGCTTGCCGGGAGACTCTTTGTTTGAGGGAGAATTGTTGGGATTTGGGTCGAACAAATAGTTTCACGTCGGCTAGACATGGGATGGTCTTAGGTATATAAGGATTTGGGCAACACCACCTAGAAGGCTAGTCTTTTGAAATGGTACCCCAAGTCCAACAATTGGTATCATGGCATTGTCATCAATCACATGAACAAGTAAACAAAGAAAAGAAAGAGAAAACACAAGATTTAACGAGATTCGTGAATCAATCAATTACAGATTATAAATATCAGTGACAATACCCCTTTTTATATAGCCAAAGAAACCATGAAGAAAAAGAAATCAAAAACACCTAACTCAGATCAGAAACAAATTCTGAATCAGATTTGAAAACAGGCTATTGCATCCGCATTAGTCGAATAGGCCAATATCTTGGTCGACTAATTCCTATTAGTCGACTAGGTATTTGGCCTAGTCGACTAGTCTATAGTGAAACTGATTTCCTAACTCTTGTTTGTATCAGTAGTCGACTAGGCCAAATGCTTTGTCGACTAGGCTGGGTTCCTCTTGTGTAATTCATCATTGATACGACTGATACGCTCTCGTATTTGGCATCATTGATTGCATCAATTTTTGGCTAACCTTCAACAGAGTTTTAAAGCTTTTACCCACTTCACAAAGGAAAAATCCTGGAGTTGTTTGTGGAGTAGAAGAAGAACATGGAGAAGAATATGGAAGGAAGATCAAGGTACCCCATTCAGACAATGGAGGAGAGTATATAAGTGATCCTTTTCTACAGTTATGTCACGACGAGAGCATAGAAAAGTACTTCACAGTAAGAGAAACACTACAACAAAATGGGGTGACTGAAAGGAGGAACAGACCTTGCCAGAGAAGGTCTGTTGCATGTTATCCAATGCCAACATATCGAATCTTTTTAGGCTGAAGCATTAGTGTATGCTTGCCATCTCTTTAATAGGTTGCTTTCGTCTGCAATAGGTGGCAAAACTCCTCTAGAAGTTTGGTCATAGAAAGTTACTTAGGATTATGATTTGCTGTGAGTATTTGGATTTCGGCTTACTATCATGTCAAGGAAGACAAGTTGGACCCAAGGGCGAGAAAAAATGTGTTTCTAGGATTCAAGAATGGAGTAAAAGGCTACAAATTTGGGATCCAAAGGACAAAAAATTTATCTTGAGTAGAGACGTCACATTTGATGAAGCTTCAATGGTGAAGCCTACAAACTCTTAGCAGGTGGAGAGTCAGACAGCCAACAGAATGTTGCAGCAGGTGGAGAGTGATGCTACTTCACCTTCTCTAGAAAGATTAGTATCATTTGAGGTCATATCCTCGGTGACACAGGAAGTGATCAGGGAGCTGAACAGGACACTGATAATGATAAGAATCAAGGACAAGCTATGGGTAATGTCCAAGAATTCATTGCAGTTGGAAGAACTCAGAGAAATCCATGTAAGCCTAGTTGGCTCACTACTAACATGACCATGGCATATGCTCTCCCACTCGTTGAGGAGGCAATCCCATCTACTTATAAAAAAGCTGAAACCAATTCGGAGTCCAAGATGTGCAAGGTTGCCATGATGGAAGAGATGAATTCTCTACAAAAGAATAACACTTGAAAACTGTCGGAGTTGTCCAAGAGAAAGAAGGCGATCAGTTGTAAGTAGGTATTTGCAAAAAAAAAACAAAGATCTTTAAATGGTGATATTGTACGCTACAAAGTCAGTTTGGTAGCTAAAGGCTACGCTCAAGATATGTCCCCAAAAAATTTTCGCAATGAAGTGGTGCTTTTATTGATATCTGAGTCCCCACACTCAAGATATATTCCCTAAAACCCAAGAGCCTTCCTCAAAAAGCCTCTTCTACATCGATGATGGCCACGAGAAAACAAGTCATCAAAGGCGAAATGTCCAAAGGTAAGGCAATCGAAGTCTCTAGGGCACAGTCCCCCCACCAATCGGCGATCTACCAGATACCACCAAGGACACAGGTTCCTCATCGTCACAAGAGTCAGTCGCCAGGATGCAGCCCTCATAACAGCGTGAAGACCAACTCCTTCAGATTCTCTACGAGATAAGAAAGAAAATGAAAGGATAACAGGCGTGTTGATACTCCAAAATGACAAATTCCCTCAGGTGGTATTTCAACCGGTCCAAACAATATTCCAACTAGTTGACATTTACAAAAGATAAGATGCGGACAAGATGATGACCAAGATCTACCCATCCTCAGAGACCAAGCGATGCCTTGAAACTTACTGATCCAGTGAAGCAGAAGTAAGCCAAGCATCACTTGTAACGAGGCCTAAACATGGCCCAGAGGATAGCCTCGCTTGAGACTTTATAACCTTGTCAAAAGGCTAAGATATTAGCTTCGCCTGAAGCTCCTCTTGAGAACTTCGCTTGAAGCTCTACACGACTCTGCAGACTCTGCAGAGAGCTAACATTTAGCTTTGCTTGAAGCTATCTACAGCTTCTCCTGAAGCTTTCATGTAGCTTCACCAGAGGAACTATACTAGCCTCGTGCGAGGCTAAACCCAGCCTCGCACGAGGCTTCCCGCACCCTTATTAGAGGGTTGGCCAGGTCAACTATTTGACCTAGTATTTAGTGGGCTAACCCTACTACATTAGTGGGGTTAATGCTACTTTAAGTGGGCGGTTACACCCGCCCACTTCGCCCCACGATCAGTGGAGAAGCCGGGCCAATAGGCCAGTCATAGGCTCGCGTGAGCCTATTTAGCCTCGCATGCGGCTCAGTTTTTGCTTCACACGAGCGTTATAGCCTAGCGCGAAGATCAAAATAGCCTCTGGCGCGAGGCTAACTGACTGTTATCAGTCATGACTAAATTTTAGGGACGATTACACCCCGCCAGAGCCTATAAATAGCTCATCTGAGAATGAGCTATGGGAGAGGTAGTAAGGCATCAAGAGAGCTAATAAGGTTAACTTTTCCTTATTTCCCAGAAGCTCCAAAGAATTACCTCTCTAAGTTCAAGGTGTTGATACTTCAAGACCTTCCTTTTTCAAGGAATCTCCGGAACCAGGCGAGAAGGAATTCCTAAGTAGTAGCATTCGAAGATCGATCGCTCGGATCATCAATGGGATAAAGTGGTCGTGCGTTGATCAGACTCCCACCGGCACACTTTCCCTGAAATCTCAGAAGAGACCTCCTTGTAATTTTTCTTTTAATTACTTATAATCTTCTCCTCAATATTTTGTAAGTTTTCTTTTATTGATTTTCAATGGAAAACAAGGTGCAATCTAATCGCGAGCGGAAGCAGATGGCACTCGTGTTGATGATCTATCACGTATCAAATAACAGAGAAACACCGAGTTGAAGACTCATCAGCGAAAACGGAGAAGATCTATCACTAGTAAGTAATTGAAACTAAATCACCACACAACCAACGAACATAAGATTTAACGCGGTTCGATAATGTGCCTACGTCCTCGGGGAGGAGGGAAGAAATCTTTACTGAAAACAGAGAAGAAAATACAAGAGTTAAAAGAAGATCTCTCTCACACAACACTCAATAGTAGAAAACAGAATTTCACTTGAATTCTTGACACGCCTTTAAAAGGCCACCCCCAAGGGGTTTATATAGGCACCTAGGATGATTCTAGTCCTTCACAAACTCAAATAATCAAATCAGTACCGCCTCAGAGAAATAGGAAACCCGTATCTAAATCAAAACAGGAAACAGAATCGTATTAAGAAACTGTCAGAACCCGTATTAGTCGACTAGGGCAAATTATTAGTCGACTAATACCCAGTATTAGTCGACTACTATAATGCAATCTGAGAATCCAACTCTATATTGAAGGGCTTGGTCGACTATACCAAAGTATCAGTCGACTAGCCCAAGACCTAGTCGACTCATAAGACCTATTAGTTGACTAATAACATGTACAATGCCTCTACATGTCCGTGCTTGATTTGTGAAGCTTATAACTCTTCAACCTGAACTGGAATTCTTCTTCAGTGAATATGAGGCACTCCAAATACTAACAATCTCCATATTGACTCATGTTTATTGAGTTCCTCCATGGAAATTGGCCTCCGCTTCATCCGTCTTGCATTCGCCCTCTCCCAAAAGCCCGTTCGCCACTTTACCTTTGAAGAACCTTAATGAAGTTCAGAGATGCTCTGTAATCATTATATCTGCTAGATTTTTCTTCGTGTTGATGTTTATCAAATCGATCATCTTATCATCCACGACCTATTGACGTATCTTGTGATACCTCACATCAATATGCTTCATCCGCTTGTGATACCTGTGATCCTTAGCGAGATGAATCGCACTCTAGCTGTCGCAATGAACCCGAACTGAATCATGTATGATACTAAACGTCTCAACTAATCCTCTCAACCACAAAGTTTCTTTCGATGCCTCAACTGCAGCCATGTACTCCACCTCTGTCGTTGAAAGAGCAACCGTATCTTGTAACTCTACCTTTCAACTGATGACGCACTGAGTTATTGTGAACACATAGCCTGTTATAGATTTTCGCTAATCAAGATCTCCTACATAATCTGCATCAACATAGCTTTGTAGTAACCTAGGCTTCCCCGTTTTCAATCTCTGAAACACCAAGTCTAGTCTCGTAGTTCCCTGCAGATATCGTAGCACCCACTTTACTGCTTCCCAATGTTGTTTTTCTGGATTTGACATGAACTAACTTACTATACTAACTGCAAAGGCTAAGTCAGGCCTAGTGCAAACTATAACATACATGAGTGATCCCACCGCACTAGCATCTGGTACTCAGACATATTCTCCTCATCTTTCAGTGATTGTGGACACTGCTTGGAGAATAATTTGAAGTGACCTGCCAAAGGAGTGGTGACTGGTCTTTCTTCTACTATATTGAATCTCTCCAACACCTTAAGAACATAGTTCTCTTGGGAAAGCCAAAATCTGTCTGAGCCTCTGTCTCGAGTGATCTCCATACCTAAGATCTTCTTGTCTTCTCTCAAATCCTTCATGTCAAATTCCCTCTTGAGCTGAGCTTTAAGCTTCTGAACATGTGTCTTGTTTCTCGCAGCAGTCAACATATCATCCACATAATCAACAAATATGTTGGATTATCACTCTGCTTGAAATAGGCACTATTGGGATTTAGGTCAATCAAATAGTCCCACTTCGGCCAGACATAGGGATGGTCTTGGGTTTATAAGGATTTGGACTACTCCATCTAGAAGGCTAGCCTTTTGGGATAGTGCCCCGAGTCTTTACAAATGGTATCAGAGCCATGCATCGAATTTAGTTGTGTATGTGGGTGATGTTCGATCCCCCAGGACGCAGCGGAAGGTGTTGTGGGCCCCTGTTAAGTTGGATTTATAAAGATTGAGTTCTCAAGGGAGGTAACCATGCTCCAGATACTTCATGTAAGACGTGTTGCTAACGCAAAGAAAAGTGCTTCAGGTGCTTCATGTAAGACATGTTGTCATCCATGCAGTGAAGAGGAGTGACCTCGATTGAGCACATGATCTTCTCGGATGAGGAGTGAGGAAGATTGACTTATAGGGAGGCCCAGATTCTTTGTCTGAGGGGGGATAAAACCTATTCAATTCTCAAGGCGCAAAAAAATACAATAGAGTCCCTGTAGAGCTAGTTGAGCTCTCGAGATTGGCAGCAGATATCCCTGCTTCACGTAAGGCGTGTGCATAATATAGTGAAGAGGATATCGATCTTAATTGAGCATATATCCTTTAACTGTGAAGATGAGCTTACAGGAAGACTCTTTATTCAAGAGGGGGATTGTTCGGATTTGGGTCGAACATATAGTCCCACATCGGCTAGACATAGGGATGGTCTTCGGTTTATTAGAATTTGGGCTTCTCCACCTAGAAGGTTAGTCTTTTAGAATGGCGCCCCGAGTCCTTATAGACACAACTATCATACTCACATCGACTGTATCTGACCTTGATCATGAAAGAGTCAAACTGTTTGTATCACTGCCTGCGAGACTGCTCAAGTCCATAGAGGAACTTCTTTAGAAGACACACTTTTTTTGTTTTACCTTCCTGAATATAACCTTCTGGTTGTTTTATGTATATCTTCTCCTCTAACTCACCGTGCAGAAACGTTGTTTTAACATCCATCTATTCTAACTCTAGATCAAACTGAACAACTATCGCCAATAATATCCGAATATATGTATGTTTAACTACATAAGAGAAGATCTCATTTTAATCAATACCCTCCTTCTAAGCATATCCTTAGCAATAAATCTTGCCTTGTACTGCTCATTATTCTTCTTGCGAAAGACCCATCTGTAACCTATTGCCGACTAACATTCATTTTTGGTTTCTATCCAAAGACTCCATCTCTTACTGCATGGTTGTAATTCACTTGTTGTGGTCATCTGTATAACACTTGCTTTAACTAATCACCTTTTTCCTTAACACTTGAATGTTTTAGGGAGGTGATGTGGAAACAAGTATTCATGTGAGAAACTTATACTATACATTATACTATACATATTAGTATGTATATATTATTATGTATGTATATTGATTTATATACACACACATGCATGTTGACTTTATTACCATACCCCCACTATACTTGTGGGTACAAGTACTTCATGAAGGGGAGAGGGATGGGAACCTTGCTTATACGTATAAGTATAGGTGTAGAGGGATGGTGTTAGGGGGGCACTTGTCATGATATTATTGAAGGGAATGGAGTATAAATAGGGAAAAATGAAGAGAACAACCTCATTTGGCAACAACCTTTCTCTCTTCATTCTAACTTCACAAAAACTTCTCCCTCTCTTCCATTTTGCTGCCGGCCAAGAAACAGCAGCAGCAACACATCTTCTTTCCCTCCATTTTATTCACTCACTCTCTCTCCCCCCTCGTTCCCTCACAAACCTTCCCTTACTTCCTTTATACTAAAAAGGCTTCGTTTACCTATTTTACCTCCTCCAAAGACCATATTGAACATGATAAAGTGGTGATCTAACATCACCTTAGAGGAAAATTTTTGAAGACGAGATTAACCTAGGATAACAAGTTAGGAGGGTGATATTGGTTGAAAAAGGTAAGCAAATCCTTAAGACTACTACCCCTCTTATACTCTTTTAACTAAAACTGATCATGATGTTGTTATGGCCCTATAGACTCCATTATAGCGAGTGACCAAGCGTGATAAAGGAATATTCTCTATAAGGGTGAGTAGAACATCCGGACCCTAATATAATAGTAGGTAGTGTAAAGCTTGAAATAAGCAGAAATTTCTAAGTTACAAGTGAACGTAAAATTGAATGATAATGCATGTGTATGGTTTATAGATTTTATGTATACATAATCTTATGATAATCATGTTGTAGCTATTTTCATGTATGCTTAACATTGTGTATGATTGTGTGTATTAATGATAGTCAACCACATGCCTTTTTAGAGAAATAATTCTATGGATAAATATGATACTTGATGCTATGCATATAATTATGGCTACGCATATATTAAGATGACATGATACGTTGGTTATCTTGAAAAGGCTTGCATGTTGTTAATTTAGCAAGTGGTTACTTATACATGTTAATGATTTCCATAATGTTGGCATCATATAAAGTAGAAATTATGAGAATCATTTATGTTGGCATTGTTTTATGAATCCTCGCATATTGTTATTACATGAAGGATATAATTGTTGCATATTCGGAGGAAGGGACCGGGTTGAACCGGAGGTGACCGAAAGGGAGAATATACGATAATGTATAGGAGGAAGGACCGAGTGAAACCGGAGGTGATCGAAGGGGAGAATATTGCGTTGAATAACGTATAGGAGGAAGGGACCGGGTTTAACCGGAGGAGACCGAAGGGGGAGTCTAACTTTATATTTAACAAGTGTGTTACTATGGTTAAGATGGAAAACGTATGTTAAAACTATAAGGAATTGATATTTTCAGACTCTGTGATAGTCATTTTACCTAGGCAATTTCAGCAGTATTAGTCGACTAGCCCTTGGGCTAAGTCAACTATAGATGGGAATAATGGTTAGACAAGTCCTTGGAAACCACCCTTAATCGACCATATATGATAGGTTAGTCGACTAGCCTCAGTTACAGGCAATAATAGAGAGTGGATATCATCTTTGGGTCTAGATTAGTCGACTATAGTTGGCAGACAGTCGACTAGTACAATGGTTAGTCGACTACCTAAAACAAGATAGTCGACTATCTTTAATTACAAATAGCCAACAGAGAGCACATATCTTTTTGGTCAATACGTAGTCGACTGTAGATGGTTTATAAGTCGACTAGTACCAAGTGTAGTCGACTATACAAGTTAGGGTAGTCGACTAGGTAAGTCACAGGTAACCAACAGAGAGTGAATAACTTCTTAGGACAGAGCCCAGTCGACTATAGTTTCATTATAAGTCGACTAATAGTAGTATTAGTCGACTATCGATCGGGCAAGTCGACTACTAAGACCCATTTCTGTGTTTTGGTCAGGACTTCAGCAATTACCCAAAAATTGTGCAAAAATAGTATAAATTATAATTGTTAACCTGATGATAAATCCCTAATAGATATACATAATGGTCATGCATATGTTATTGTTTTACTTACTGAGCTGTCAAGCTCACTCTGTTATATTAATCACCTTCAGGTTTGGATAAAGGTAAGGGACCCGCTTAATGACAAAACGGGCTAGGTGACAGCGGGAGATATTTTTACCCTTGTTGGCATGTCATTTTGATATGTATATATTGTTTAAGAAAAACTATATAAAACTTCTATGTTGATACTTGCCATGAACTTTATAATATATTGAAATGCTTGTATTATTAAGGTGCTTGACTCAGATACTGTGTAAAATTGTGGAGTCTATGGAATAGATAATGTGTAGGCTATGTTTTCAAATGGGTTGTCAGATCAATGTTTTGAAAATATGATAAATCATGCTGAGATTATATATGCATATAAAGTGGAAAATGTTGTAAAGTATTAAGTAGGCTGATTTTAGCCGAAATTGAAGTGTTGTATCTTGATGGGTCCCACGCTTCGATTAAGGATAATCGGTGATGATTGTATTGACTGAAAATTATTAAGACTGGGACCGTTACAGTTGGTACAGAGCTAAGGGTTATAGGTAGAAGGAGAAGGTTAAGTTGAATGTAGGAGGCAATGGAATTATTAGGCTTAATATGTGTGGATATGTGATTATAGTTGGTAGTGGGTTTTAAAAGACGGATTAACCATGGTCAAGCGGTAATTGATTATTTCCTCGCATCAGAATCAGGATGCCCGCACATCCTGATTCGGGTGAGTTGGCCGAGAGTGCGGGCTCTCAGGAACAGCTACTAGTGGTATGGGACACTGGGACGAGGGAATGCATTGAATTATCTATTGAACCTAAGTTATCCTAAAACATGAAACTTACGGGTAGACTAAGTATAGGTGTAAGTGTAAGAGAGAGAGAGAGTGTGTGTGTGTATTGCTTCTTTCTTGTTGTATAGCAGTGTGTCGAGACTATTTTTACGGGTTGAGATTGATATGACTCCTTATTTACATGTAGATGAGAGACTCTGACACATATTGGCCAGTCTCTAGCTCGGATAGTTCGAGTGCGAGTTAGACGGCAGGTTCCATGGACTGGGGATATGAGTCTGATGAGACTGACCCAGAGGTCATATTTGCAGCCCCAGACCACTTAGACCATGTGGAGGTTGAGTCTCAGGCGTCTAATGAGCCTGAACTATGTTCTGCTTGCCATGAACTTTGTAAAATATTGAAATGCTTGTATTATTAAGGTGCTTGACTCAGATACTGTGTAATATTGTGGAGTCTATGGAATAGATAATGTGTAGGCTATGTTTTCAAATGGGTTGTCAGATTAATGTTTTGAAAATATGATAAATCATGCTGAGATCATATATGCATATAAAGTGAAAAATATTGTAAAGAATTAAGTAGGCTGATGTTAGTTGAAATTGAAGTGTTGTATCTTGATGGGTCCCATGCTTGGATTAAGGATAATTAGTGATGATTGTACTGACTGGAAATTATTAAGACTGGGACCGTTACAATCTGCCTCGATCGCTTTCATGTAACTATCAAGTTCTCCTATTTCTGTTACTAATGCAAAAGAGACATGATCATCATCCCAGTCATACCTTGTTGGTGGCGCCGTAACTCTGACAGAGCTCCTCAACGGTTTTGAGCAGCCTCCTTTTCATCTCTATCTGAATCTGCGGAGTCCTCTTCTGACCCTTCAAACCTTTTAGGGCTATTTGAGAACTCAACTTTATTTTCCTAAGTGTCTACTGAACTATCTGAAACTCCACCTTACTCTTTATCCTCCGTCTCTGACTTTTCTTGCAACATTGATTCTTTATCAAAGACCATATCTCTGCTAGTAAAGGCGCTCTTTTTCTCAGGACCTCAAAACCTGAAATCCTTGACTCATTTGGTGAACCCGATGAAGATACACTTCTTAGACTTGGACTCCAGTTTGTTCCTTTTCTGACTATCAACCAAACTATACACCTGGCAACAGAAAATTTGCAAGGTTGAATAGCCCACAGACTCTCCTCGTCATATCTCCTCTGGGATTTGAAGATCAATAGCTGTTGATGGTGACATGTGTACCAGATAACTCGCATGATTCATCGCCTCTGCCCAAAATTCTTCTGACATGTCAGCCTGTAATCTGATATTGCGGGCAAGCTCTGTAAGTGTCCGATTCTTGCGCTCTTCTACTCCGTTTTGTTCTGGTCACCCTGAAATACTTAGCTGGTGTTTGATGCCCTTACTTGCTAAGTAATCCTTAAATTTTAGAGGTATACTCGCCTTCATTATCGGATCTCAAGACTTTTAGCTTCCGCCTTGTCTGATTTTTCACCATAGTTTTTCACTCTTTGAACTTCTGAAATACTTCTGATTTCTGCTTCAAGAAGTATATCTAAACTTTTCTTGAAAAATTATCTATGAAAGTAACATAGTACTTAGCACCCCCAATGGATGCTACTGGCGAAGGCCCCCACATATCGGTGTGTATGAGATCTAGCAAGCCCTTTGTCTTGCACTGAGATGTAAAGAATGCTAATTTACGTTGCTTACCCATAATGTAAAATTTACAAAGATCAAGTTTGCAATATTTGATACCTGGTAGAGCACTCCTTTTGTGTAGGGCTTGAAGACCTCGCTCACTCATGTATCCAAGATGGATGTGCCAAAGTCTTATAGTATCCCCTTCTCTATTGTTGCTGAAGCATCACCAACAATAATGCTTCATGTCAACTTGTACAAGTTTGTTGTTTGTTCTCCTTTGAGAATCGTCATAGAGCCTTTAGTAATTTTGATTTCTCCATCTGCACTAGAAAACTTATACCCTTAAGCTTCCAAAGCTTCCAACGAGAGAAGATTCTTCTTCAAATCCGGAACGTGTCGTACATTCATGAGGGTTCGAACATGTCCATCAAACATCCTCATATAGATGGTGTCGATGCTAACAGTCTTACACACGGCATCATTTCCCATCAGGACAAAGCCTCCATCATGAGACTTGTAAGTATTGAACCACTCTCTTTTTGGGCACATGTGATATGTGCACTCTGATTGTAAAATAAAAGCAATGAGAATTACCGTCTAACTTTGGGCTAACGGGTCGTGTCCACTGATTGGACGGGAAAGGTGTTGTATTGTGGAGTATAATTTGCACACAAAATATATTCAATAAAAAGAGATAAGGTTTAGATTCAACCTCAAGTGCTTTGATCACTCCACAAATGTATTCCAAATGATTAATGTACCCTTTCCAATCTCGGTTATAGCATGGGCTATACCGAGTCGATTCTCAGGGAGAGCTTGCGATGGAAGCGTTACGGTTCGTAGTGAAGAAAAGAAAACGAAGATTCTTCTTTGTCTTAAAAGAATAAAAATGAATTAGAAAAAGAAATGAAAGAATCGGTGGATTTGTTCATGATGGAAAATGAAAAGAAATCAAAACAAGATTGACTTTTGGATTAACACTAAAAAGAAAAGAAAACTTGTAAAAGATTTGAAGATGGAGAAAACCATGACTAGCTAACCTTACTACCTTGCTAAAAACTTACTAAACTCCGTGATGGTGATGCGTGCCTCATGTTGATTCATCGGCAAAGATTTGTCTTGCGTGTTGGTCTAATTACTTTCCCACTTGAATGACGGGTGATCACTCTTGGACTTGTCTTGTAAACTCATAGATGTCATCGGCCTACAAGATAGACTTTCAATAATGGAATCAAAAGAGCGACACTCAAGGGATGCTAAGGAAGAAGATACAACATTCATTAATTGAAGTAAAGAAGTTGTACAACAAATAGCATATGTTTGGTGATCCATCTCCATGTTCCATCAAGGCACTTGTTCTAAAGACAAGGCTCTAAATAAGGCACACAAGAATCATATGGAATTACAACAAGAACTTGCCAAGCAATGAAAGTAACCCATCAGAGAAGAGAAGACCATACAACTTGCAAGATTAAAGATAGCAATCACCCATGAGTTAGTAGTTAGCAAGGTTAGTGGTTAGCTAGTTCATGTGAGAAAAGTTAGCTACTAGCCATAAGAAAAGAAAAGCAAAGCATGAATTAAAGTGCAAGTAAAGTAAAGTTAGAATTAAAGAAAGCAAGTAATACTAGAAAATGCAAGAGAAGAGAGAAGAGAATGGATCAATCCTTGCTTCACAAGTTGTCACACCTTGGTATACACAAGCTTTCTCTCTCTTACAAACTCTCTCTTTACAGAATTTCTAGGGAGGAAGAAGATCTAGAGCACTACAAAAATTCTAGAGAGAAATCCTACAAAATACAAGCATCTAATCTCTAATCTCTCCTCTCCTCTTCCACCTCACAAGCCCTGGTCCTGTATTTATAGGCCTCAGAGAGAAGCATCTAGAGCCCAGGTTGTTGGAGAGAAATCTGGGCCCTAACCACCCTGTAATTGCCGCAGATACGCGGGAAAGCGCGGCAAAATCTTGGCTGTTCAGGCCAGATTTTCTGGTACAGGTTTGTTATGAGTTTGTTATCCACGTGGCCTTCTGGAAGATTGAGTTGGCGCGAGGATCTCTCCTGATTCTGGATTCAAACTTGGGCTCTTTTGGGCTTTGAATTAATCTCTTTAATTATTGCTAATTAAAGAGATTTTGGGCCTTTTCTCTTTTAAGATGTGGACCTGCAAAAAATAGAGAGAAGATGATCAAAAATCATATTTTTATTGACAATTTGCATGGTATGGAAGCGGTAAAATATGCAAATATGTATAACAATCACACCCCCATACCTAGCTTTTGCTCGTCCTCGAGTAAAACAAGAAAAGAAAAAGAAAGAAAAAGAAAATCCTAACTAGTTTATTACACCACTTTCGTAGGTGACACGATTGCACTGAGCACGTGCAACAAGCCGTTAAACCTCTAGGTTACCCTAGAGGAGGAGTGTTGTCTCCTGAGGGATTTCAGCGGATTACACCCACAAAATCCATAAAGAAAGAAGACAAATGTTAGTGTTTTGAAAACGCATTTTGAAAGAGAGACATGTTTTCGAACTATTTTTGCAAAAATATAATTGATCTAAGGTCATAAGTCCACCTATAATCATTCTTCCTTAAACTTAGTCTCCATGCAGGATCTTGTCTTCAATTAAGGTAAGAATTAAAAATTAGATTGAATATTTTATCTTTCATAAAACCTAGATAGTATGCACACCATGACAGTGAAGATTTCTGGGATTTCAACTCTAACCATCAAGCCATTTATTATTTATTTATTTATTTATATATATTTTTTCTTCCCTTAGTTTAGGCTTTCTAGTTCACCCATGTAACGAGCCTATAACCGATGACTCCCAAACCAGTAGGTCTTAGGGCACCAGATGAGAAAACATCCCTCGGGTTTAAGGACTCGAGTGAAAAAGGCCACAAAACTAAGGGGGATTATTCTTTTAATCACCGTTAGACGTGAATAACCATGCTTCTTGAGGCACAATTATCCAGCTTAATAAGTGATGTTTTATTTATATATTTTTCTTTTTTTTTTCTTTTTTCTTTTTTTTTATATATTTTTATGGCCTTTTTGGTCTTTGTTTCCATCCCAAAAATGTGTAAGTGTGAAGTGCATACTATCTAAGGCAAAAAAATTCAAGATAAAAATATCTCCCCAATTTTTCTTACTTAGCCTATAATTTCAAACAAGATCTATTATTTCAACTAGGTTTAAGATGTCATAATTAAGGCTTTCTTAATTTCTAAGATCATCTTAATTTTCTTAAAAATAGATCAAAACTTTGTCTCTAATTTCAAAAAGTTTTTATTTATTTATTTAAATTTATTTTTTCTAAAAGAAATGTAAAAGAAAGAAAATCTAAAAACTCTATGTTAGTAAACCCTCCCCCACACTTATTTCATGCATTGTCCTCAATGCATCGTGATATATGTATGCATGAAACAAATAGAGAGGGACGGAAAAAATTACCTCAAGGTGGTGGTTCCGGTGGCGGCCTGATTGGTCCACAAAAGGCGGCCCAATCATCTTTGCTTTGGGTTCGGAGAAACCCACCAGAAATATCATGAATACAACCCACTAAAAAGATAAATCCATGAAGGATCTTTATTAAGTATTTGACCCCATCTAATTTCCATTTTCCATAATTAATTTCGGAGTCAAATTTATCAACCACCTTATCCCAGAATGGTGTATGAAATGATAGAACGGTTGACTTGGACTTAGGAAGGACAGGAACTAATACCGACTCAGGAAGGTGACTTAAGTCGAGTAAAGGTTCAGGAGTCGAAAGGAGTTCAGGAATTGGGTCCAAGTCGAAAGATTTGTCTTACGTGTTGGTCTAATTACTTTCCCACTTGAATGACGGGTGATCACTCTTGGACTTGTCTTGTAGACTCATAGATGTCATCGGCCTACAAGATAGACTTTCAATAATGGAATCAAAAGAGCGACACTCAAGGGATGCTAAGGAAGAAGATACAACATTCATTAATTGAAGTAAAGAAGTTGTACAACAAATAGCATATGTTTGGTGATCCATCTCCATGTTCCATCAAGGCACTTGTTCTAAAGACAAGGCTCTAAATGAGGCACACATGAATCATATGGAATTACAACAAGAACTTGCCAAGCAATGAAAGTAACCCATCGGAGAAGAGAAGACCATACAACTTGCAAGATTAAAGATAGCAATCACCCATGAGTTAGTAGTTAGCAAGGTTAGTGGTTAGCTAGTTCATGTGAGAAAAGTTAGCTACTAGCCATAAGAAAAGAAAAGTAAAGCATGAATTAAAGTGCAAGTAAAGTAAAGCTAGAATTAAGGAAAGCAAGTAATACTAGAAAATGCAAGAGAAGAGAGAAGAGAATGGATCAATCTTGCTTCACAAGTTGTCACACCTTGGTATACACAAGCTTTCTCTCTCTTACAAACTCTCTCTTTACAGAATTTCTAGGGAGGAAGAAGATCTAGAGCACTACAAAAATCTTAGAGAGAAATCCTACAAAATACAAGCATCTAATCTCTAATCTCTCCTCTCCTCTTCCACCTCACAAGCCCTGGTCCTGTATTTATAGGCCTCAGAGAGAAGCATCTAGAGCCCAGGTTGTTGGAGAGAAATCTGGGCCCTAACCACCCTGTAATTGCCGCAGATACGCGGGAAAGCGCGGCAAAATCTTGGCCGTTCAGGCCAGATTTTCTGGTACAGGTTTGTTATGAGTTTGTTATCCACGTGGCCTTCTGGAAGATTGAGTTGGCGCGAGGATCTCTCCTGATTCTGGATTCAAACTTGGGCTCTTTTGGGCTTTGAATTAATCTCTTTAATTATTGCTAATTAAAGAGATTTTGGGCCTTTTCTCTTTTAAGATGTGGACCTGCAAAAAATAGAGAGAAGATGATCAAAAATCATATTTTTATTGACAATTTGCATGGTATGGAAGCGGTAAAATATGCAAATATGCATAACAATCATCCACGAGGAGGACTGCGATGAAAGATTTTCGGTGTTTTTGTTTAGAAAGCAAAAAATGATATTTGTTTTTAGTTGAAAAGAGAATGGAGAGAAGGGAAGTGATTTAAAGAAAAACCTAAAAACTTAGATAAGGCTTTGAAAAAGGTGATCTTTAAAAAATGATGAAGATTGTTTGGTTGTTTTTAATATAGGAAAAGATCTGAGCTTACTAATTTTCTACTCAACTACTTACTTATCTCAAGAACATTTTGATGCATCACTTTTATCATAGGCAAAAATCTTTAGTTTCTTTTAATGTCTAAGTAAAACAAATAAGATGATTTTGATTTAAATCTTAAGGCCTTTCTTAACACATCATTAAAAAGATAATGTTAAACCATCAAGTGCGAAGAAGCAAGTATGGAATAAAAACATCTTAAAGATATTTGTGTTTTGAAAATCCAAGTTTAAAAAAAGCAAGAACAAGGTTTAACTCAGGCATTATTATGATTCAAGAGAGTCACTTTCATAAAAATCATTCGAGAGAAAGGAGGTAGAAGAGATTAATTAGTGAGCCCAGAAAATAAGTTTAGCTACTCATGAATAATGCAAAATAAGACATGGAAATGAAATAAGACATACCCGTGAATTGGAGAAAAAGAAGAGATGCATTGAACCTTTATTGATATCACTTCAATTTTTCAGATTACAATCACTATTCCTCTCTCTCACTGGTATTTGGACTGAACTACAAATTAGAAAACAGAGATACAACTTCTCTTATACTATCTAATAAAGAACTTAAACCCTAAAACCCTGCCTTTTATAGTCAAAAAACCCAGAGGGAAAGGAGTGAGGAGATAAGGGGAGCAAACGCTCCGCTTATCTCCACCAAACGGCCGCGGATCCACGGCCAGGATGTGGCCAAATGGCCACATCCTGGTGGAGATCTGACAGGCGTGGGATATGGCTCCCTTTTGTCTGGCTGGATTTGCTGTTTGTCTCTGATTCTGATCTAATCTCCGGTGATTCTCAAGCTAACCAATTTGGATTCTGATAAAACAAAATTAATCGATTTCCAACCTCCCTGATTTACCATAATCTGCCCTGATTTTCTAATTTCGAATAAATTCTGAATTAAATCAGAATTTGATGGGCTTTTGGGCTCGTTTCTCTTCCCTTTCTTTTAGGAATGGGCATGCACTTTATAAACGAAAAATAAGACTTATTAATAGAATTTATATAAATAATAAACTGGTAATGTGACAATATATATGCAATATATATGACCGATCACACCCCCATACTTATCTTTTGCTCGTCCTCGAGCAAAATATCAAAACTAATCCTAATCAATTATTAGACCACTTTCGCAGCTCACTCGATTGCACTGAGCATGTGCAATAAGCCATTAAACCTTTAGGTTATCCTTAGAAGACGAGTTTTGTCTCGTGATAATTTTCAGTGGATTGCACCCACAAAATCCATAAAGAAAGAGAAAAAATGTTAGTATTTTCAAAAAGCATTTGGAAAAGAGAAAATATTTGAAGTATATTTGTAAGAGTTCAAATAATCTATAAGTTATAGGAATATCAAACTTTTCATTCCTAAACTTAGTCTCTATTCAAAAACATGTCATCAATCAAAGTAAGAAGTCAAATTATATTTCTCATCTAGTCTATTACTTTACCTTGAGTCATATGCTCCTTCGTGACAGTGAAGTTTGACTAAGGGTTCTTTAACATTAACTCATATGCTTTATTTATATTTATTTTGGTGGTATTTATTCCTCAATTCCATTAGGCTTTCTAATCTGCCCATGTAACGAGCCTTTAGTCGGTGACACCTAAACTAGACAGTCTTAGGGCACCACGTGAGAAAACACCCCTAAGAACTTAAACACTCGAGTAGACAAGGCCATGAAATCAAGAGTTTTTATTTATAAAATGTACCCCTTTTAGGCGTGAATACTTATGCTTCATAAGGCACAAATACCCAGCTTAATCAGAGGATTTATATATATATTTTTTCAAACTTATCTAATTATCTTTTACATAAATACCAAGGCTTTCTTATGCTAAACCACCTAACTAATCAATAATTAGATTTGTTTATTTTTCATAGATATACATATATTTTTTTCTCTTTTTTTATAAGGCATAAGAGTCTTTGTTTTTGAACCCTAGGTGTGTAAGTGTGTAAGGTATGCATATTTCTTCAAGGTAAAGATCAAAACTACATTACTTTCATTAATTTTCTTTCAAACCCTGAAAATCAAACAAGTCATCTTATTTTTACCAAGTATAAGAAATCCTAATTATGATTTTTCTATCCCTTAAAATTGACTTAATTTCTTACAAAAAATACATCAAAATATTGTTCTTACATATCAAAAAGTTATATATATATATATATATATATATATATATATATATATATATATATATATATATATATATATATATATATATATATATATATATATATTCTTCTTCTTTTTTAGTTATATTAGTCATGTTAGTCATGTTAGAGCCCACCCCCACACATATCTCATGCATTGTCCCTAATGTATGAAAGAAATGTATAGATGCATGAAATGGAATACAAAAGAGGTGCATATTATATAAAAATATGTACAACATCATGTTTCTCCCACACCTAGATCTTTTTCGGTCTCATCCCTCTAGCTCTCTTTCCATCATTCCAATGGATCCTCTTTATGGGGCATACTGGGGAGGCCAATTTTTTTGTTATTTTAGCTCTCTTCCCCCCCAGTCTCACCTTCTTTAGGTTTTTCTTTCTCATATTTCTATACATTATTCAAAAATTGATCATCATCACACTTCTCAGTTGGAACTTCCTCACTATGAATGTCTAGGAATTCTAACTCAGTTTCATACATTTCCTCAAAATTTAGGTTAACACTTTCCCCTGGAGGTGTGTATTTAACCAAAATATCCCTAGTCGGTTCATCCAAACACATGAGTTCTTCTTCGAAGAGGTTTTCAAAGAGTAGGTCAATTGGAGGTTCTTGAATTATATTCTCATGCGATATATCATTAATTGGCTCAGCGAAAGTGAAGATATTCAAATCAAATTTTCTTTTTTAAAGGAGACTTTAAAATTAGGATCTCTGACATATGTCTTATCATTAAGATAATCGTATTCATTCTTAAATAATTTATCAAGAAACAGAGACTCATTCTCTATTCCTTCACTTTCTTCATCACAATTTTTTCAACAAGGTTTACCTCAAATGTTTGGTCTCTAATCTTACGAGATTGTTTTTCTAGGTTGAAGACATTGACTTCTCTAGTCATGTCCCCAGAGGTTAATCTCATAGACCCATTCCTACAATTAATAATAGCATTGGCAGCAGTAAGGAATGGGCGCCCTAGGATAATAAGAGTTTGAGCCCTAAGATTGGACAAAGGTCATGTCTCAAGAACTATGAAATCAACTGGGTAGATAAACTCCCCGACCTAGATAAGGACATCATTAATTTTTTCCTTTGGAACTTTCACAGAACGGTCAGCCAGTTGGATTGTGACTCGAGTTGGAGTAAGATCGCCCAACCCGAGTTGTTGATAAACTGAGAATGGAAGAAGGTTGATACTCGCTCCCAAGTCAAGAAGTGTGTGAGTAATCTCGGCTTGTCCTATAGTGCAGGCAATGGTGGGACAACCCGGATCCTTATACTTGACAGGGATCGGACCCGACAGTAGCTCACTAATGTTAGTGGCTAAGAAGACTTTCTTGGGTACATTAGTCTTTCTTTTCTTGGTGCATATGTCCTTAAGAAATTTTGCATAGGATGGGACTTGTTGGATGGCATCAAGGAGTGGCACATTTATCTTCACTTGGTTGAAAATCTCAATTATTTTATCCATATGTGGATTCTGTTTGTTATTCTTTAGCCTATTAGGAAATAGTACTATAGGCTTGTACACCTGACTGATTGACTTCTCTTTTTCAGATTCGTCAGATTTGGAAGGATTGGGACTAGATGAAGTGGATGCTTGAGTGTGATTGTGTTGACTGGGATTGGGTGGTATTGACACTTGATTATCAACTTTCTTTCAGCATTACATTGATTCAATGATTGATTCTCAGCCAAATGAGCTTGTTGAGAATTCCTAGGATTCATAATTGGTTAACTGGGTAAGGTACTATTTTGCCTCTCATTCTGTGGATTCGCTAATTGGCTCATTTGACCCTCTAGCCTATGTATTGTTTGCATGGGAGAATCTTGGTTCTTTATGTACCTTTTCATATTTCTCTCAAAATCAGCCATTGTTCTTTCAATTTGAGGATTCTGGAGGGAAGATGGCGGAGCTTGGTTGGACCGTGGGTGGTCCTTGGTGTGTTGGCTCCATGAGAAATTTGGGTGATTTCTCCAGCCAGGATTGTACGTTGGTGCGTAAAGATCATTGTTCGGCCTTGAAAAGGCCGCATTCATCGGTTCTGAAAAAGTGTTGTTGAGCTTGAAACACATGACACTCCTCAAATACATGATTCATGGCTCGACAATAAATACAGCCCGGAGTTGGAATTTAGTTTGGGCTGACTTGATTGACTTGACTTGGTTCCTTAATTTCTAAAGCTTCCAGTCTTCTCGCTAGGTTAGCTAACTTTACCTCGCTAGCTATGGATGATTCAATTGAATGGAGACCTCCTTTTGAAAAGATGGAGTTTGAATTCCTAGAGCTTTCACCAGTTGGTTCCCATTAGATGGTCTTTTCAGCTAGATTCTCATATGAATTCCATTCTTCATTCTCATCCTTCTGCAAGAATCCCCTTGGCACATGCTTTCTAAGAGGGTCTTGGTTGAGTAGTCTAAACTGCCATTAAGAATTTGGTATTGTCGTCATTTTTTTATTCCATGATGAGTACATTGGACAAGAAGGTCTTTGAAGCATTCAAAGTACCTCCAAAACAGTTCACTAGGTTCTTGCTTGAACTGCATGATGTTTTTCCTAACAAGAGCGGTCTTATGAATTGGATAGAATTTCTTCAAGAAGACCTTGATGAAACCATCCCAGGATGTGATAGAGCAGGCCGCTAAGCTGTAGAGCCATTTCTTGGTTAAGTCTTTAAGAGCGAAAGGGACAAATCTCAACCTAATAGCATCATCTGTAAGGTGTGGGATTTTCATCATTAAGCATACTTCTTCAAGTTCTCTTATGAAAAAATAAGTATCTTCGGACTCTAAGCCATGGAACTTAGGGAGTGTGTTGATGAACTGTGACTCAAGCTCAAAGTTGTGTTCACCAACCGATGGAAGTTGGATGCAGGATGGAAGTGATGTTCTAATGGGATAGAACCTATACTGCAAAGATGTCGGTTGAGCCATAACCGAATCTAATCTTGGTTCGAACTTGGGTGGTGATGTATTTCTAGTAAACCTAGATGAATTAGGGTCTCTTGACCATACTTGCATACACAAACACAATCACAAACAAGTTCACCAATAGTCAATAAGAGAAAACAACCAAGCCTAGTCTAAGTAACCTTGACCTAGACAACTCCTAACTGGTTGATTATCCACAGGTGGTATAATGCAGACTTTGACCACAAGCTAGTTAGCCAGGTCAGCGCAAGATTGGTGGGAGGTATCCGCGCAAAAGCGACGGGCCTAATTAAGCCAAACCACCAGCCTTCGGGTTTCGCCCCTCAATCTCTTTCCTAGACACTGATTTGGCAGGAGTCAAATTCTAACACCTTCCCCCTTAGGATAATCTCCTAGTGAGTTCGAGATGTCCCTAAGGCCAACGTCTATCAGATTTTACTTAGGCTTAGGTTGTGCGTGCTTGGAGACGGTTTATAGGCCAAGGAAGGGTAATAACTTTCCCACCTTATCTTGATTTGGGTTTTGCCCTTAGAATTGATTGTACAGAGTGTGCAAGATATAAAAAAGTAACAGTCACTAGCAAATATCACCCAAGAATGTTTCCTAACTATACACTATGCATACGTACCTTGGCTCCAGCTATCTTCAACAGTAATTGTAAAACAAACGTAATTAGACAAATGCCTAGAATGCAAGTCTAAACGTTTTTAGGCAATTAACAATCACTCAGATTATTGTTGGATTAAAAACAGGGAGTATGAATATCAAATATAGAAAGAATAATACACAAAAACTGTTTTTTTGCAAAGCAGTATGTCCTGCAAAAAAGAGTTTTTTAGTAGTCCACAAATTTTCAAAGTTGCGCTGCAATTTCTTGAAATTCTGTTTCCTACTTCGAGAGTAGGGGCACAGAATAGCAAGTCTTTTCCTGCAAAGCTTGAGTGCTAAATCTGAATCTTGATGTCCCTGAAATAAGACACCAAAATTGTTTTAAAAAAATACATTGTTCCCTCCTCGACAACGGTGTCAAAAATTGATTGTAAAATGAAAGCAATGAGAATTACCGTCTAGCTTTGGGCTAATGGATCGTGTCCACGAGGAGGAATGCGATGAAAGCTTTTCGGTTTTTTTATTTAGAAAGCAAAAAATGGTATTTGTTTTTTAGTTGAAAAGAGAATGGAGAGAAGGGGAGTGATTTAAAGAAAAACCTAAAACTTAGCGAAGGCGTTGAAAAAGGTGATCTTTAAAAAATGATGAAGATTGTTTGGATGTTTTTAATATAGGAAAAGATCTGGGCTCACTAATTTTCTACTCAACTACTTACTTATCTCAAGAATTTTGGTGCATCACTTTTATCATAGGCAAAAACCTTTAGTTTCTTTTAAAGTCCAAGTAAAACAAATAAGATGATTTTGGTTTAAATCTTAAGGCATTTCTTAACACATAATTAAAAAGAGAATGTTAAACCATCAAGTGTGAAGAAGCAAGTATGGAATAAAAACATCTTAAAGATATTTGTATTTTGAAAATCTAAGTTTAAAAGAAAAGCATCCTCATGAGCTTTCAAGAACAAGGTTTAACTCAGGCATTATTATGATTCAAGAGAGTCGTTTTCATAAAAATCATTCGAGAGAAAGGAGGTAGAAGAGATTAATTAGTGAGCCCAGAAAATAAGTTTAGCTACTCATGAATAATGCAAAACAAGACATGAAAATAAAATAAGACATATCCGTGAATTGGAGAAGAAGAAGAGACGCTTTGAACCTTTATTGATGTCACTTCAATTTTCAGATTGCAATCACTTTATTCCTCTCTCTCACTGGTACTTGGACTGAACTACAAATTAGAAAACAGAGATATAACTTTTCTATACTATCTAACAAAGAACCTAAACCCTAAAAATGAACAAGAAATTTAATCCTAAACTTCGTTCCCTTTTTCAGTGCAAAACCCCGCCTTTTATAGGCAAAAATCCAAAAGGAAAGGAGTGAGGAGATAAGGGGAGAATACCCTTATCTCCATCAAACGGTCGCGGATCCGCGGCCAGGATGTGGCCACATCCTGGTGGAGATCTGGCTGGCTTGGGATTTGGCTCCTTTCTGTCTAGGTGGATTTGCTGTTTGGTTCTGATTCTGATCTAATCTCTGGTGATTCTCAAGCTAACCAATTTGGATTCTGATAAAACCAAATTAACCGGTTTTCAACCTCCCTGATTTGCCATAATCTGCCCTGATTTTATGATTTCAAATAAATTCTGAATTAAATCAGAATTTGATGGGTTTTTGGGCTCGTTTCTCTTCCCTTTCCTTTAGAAATGGGCCTGCACTTTATAAACGAAAATAAGACTTATTAATAGGATTTATAGATAATAAACTGGTGATGTGACAATATATATGCAATATATGTGACCGATCACACTCTGAGTCAAGTAACCAAGTAACTGAGTATTTACCTTTTCCTGACTCAACTGTCAAGACATCACATGAATCCTCATCTGCTTCTTCGACAACCCCGGCTTGATCTGAATTTTCACTGCTCGCCCTATCAGAATCCTTGCCACCTTTCCTCTTCTGCATCTCCTTGTATTTCATATAATTTTTCTTGATGTGCCCTGGTTTCTTGCAAAAGTCGCAAGAGAAACTGCTAGAAGCCTCTGGATCCCTTTTGGGTCCCCTAATCTTTGATCTCCCCCTCTGGCCCTTGACAAACAAGCATGAGGCCTCCTTTGTAGAATCTGTCTTCTTCATCAGCTCGTTGTTCTGGAGCATCTGCCTGACACCTTCTAACTCTAAGGTCTTCTTACCATATATGATGGTGGTTGCCCAGTGGCCATAACTTGATGGAAGAGAAGAGAGTAACAGAAGAGCTTTGTCTTCTTCTTCTTCTAACTTAATCTCTAGAACTAACAAGTTGCTTAAAATTCTATTAAAAGCATTGAGATGTTATAAAATAGGTGTACCTTCTTTCATCCAAAGGTTGTTTAACTGCTTCTTCATGAAGAGCTTGTTCGACAAACTCTTCGTCATGTAAAGGCTCTCTAGCCTACACTAAAAATTAGCGGTTATCTTCTCGTTCATGACTTTGTAGAGGACCTCATCTGAGAGGCACAATATGATCATCGTCTTTGCACGAAAGTCAATGTCATTCTACTCATCATCCTCCATCTTCGATGGCCTCTTTACAATACCAAGTAGAGCCTTATGTGTGCTCTCATTCACAAGCATGTTGACACTTAAAAAGAAAATATTCTTATTGGTCCGAACGATGTCTAAACTTGTTGACATTTACAAAAGACAAGTGACAGATAAGTTGACGACCAGTTCTCACCCATCTCCGAGGGACAAAGAAGCAAATTGGACTCTACTGATCCAGTGAAGCAGACAGTGAGCTCCGGATTGTCTCTAAACAGACCTCAGCAGGTCTATGATGCTAGCACTTAGCATCACATGAGCCTAAAGGGACAGCCTCGCCTGAGAGGCTAAGATCATCTAAACTTCGCCTTGAAGCCATTCACAACTCCGTCAGGAAGCTAACTCATAGCTTCGCCTGAACTGCTCAAGTTAACTCCGCAGAGAGTTAGTTTTCCTACTTCGAGAGTAGGGGTACAGAATAGCAAGTCTTTTCCTGCAAAGCTTGAGTGCTAAATCTGAATCTTGATGTCCCTGAAATAAGACACCAATATTGTTTAAAAAAAATACATTGTTCCCTCCCCGACAACGGTGCCAAAAATTGATTGTAAAATGAAAGCAATGAGAATTACCGTCTAGCTTTGGGCTAATGGATCGTGTCCACGAGGAGGAATGCGATGAAAGCTTTTCGGTTTTTTTATTTAGAAAGCAAAAAATGGTATTTGTTTTTTAGTTGAAAAGAGAATGGAGAGAAGGGGAGTGATTTAAAGAAAAACCTAAAACTTAGCGAAGGCGTTGAAAAAGGTGATCTTTAAAAAATGATGAAGATTGTTTGGATGTTTTTAATATAGGAAAAGATCTGGGCTCACTAATTTTCTACTCAACTACTTACTTATCTCAAGAATTTTGGTGCATCACTTTTATCATAGGCAAAAACCTTTAGTTTCTTTTAAAGTCCAAGTAAAACAAATAGATGATTTTGGTTTAAATCTTAAGGCATTTTTTAACACATAATTAAAAAGAGAATGTTAAACTATCAAGTGTGAAGAAGCAAGTATGGAATAAAAACATCTTAAAGATATTTGTATTTTGAAAATCTAAGTTTAAAAGAAAAGCATCCTCATGAGCTTTCAAGAACAAGGTTTAACTCAGGCATTATTATGATTCAAGAGAGTCGCTTTCATAAAAATCATTCGAGAGAAAGGAGGTAGAAGAGATTAATTAGTGAGCCCAGAAAATAAGTTTAGCTACTCATGAATAATGCAAAACAAGACATGAAAATAAAATAAGACATATCCGTGAATTGGAGAAGAAGAAGAGACGCTTTGAACCTTTATTGATGTCACTTCAATTTTTAGATTGCAATCACTCTATTCCTCTCTCTCACTGGTACTTGGACTGAACTACAAATTAGAAAACAGAGATATAACTTTTCTATACTATCTAACAAAGAACCTAAACCCTAAAAATGAACAAGAAATTTAATCCTAAACTTCGTTCCCTTTTTCAGTGCAAAACCCCGCCTTTTATAGGCAAAAACCCAAAAGGAAAGGAGTGAGGAGATAAGGGGAGAATACCCTTATCTCCATCAAACGGTCGCGGATCCGCGGCCAGGATGTGGCCACATCCTGGTGGAGATCTGGCTGGCTTGGGATTTGGCTCCTTTTTGTCTGGGTGGATTTGCTGTTTGGTTCTGATTCTGATCTAATCTCTGGTGATTCTCAAGCTAACCAATTTGGATTCTGATAAAACCAAATTAACCAGTTTTCAACCTCCCTGATTTGCCATAATCTGCCCTGATTTTATGATTTCGAATAAATTCTGAATTAAATCAGAATTTGATGGGTTTTTGGGCTCGTTTCTCTTCCCTTTCCTTTAGAAATGGCCTGCACTTTATAAACGAAATAAGACTTATTAATAAGATTTATAGATAATAAACTGGTGATGTGACAATATATATGCAATATATGTGACCGATCACACTCTGAGTCAAGTAACCAAGTAACTGAGTATTTACCTTTTCCTGACTCAACTGTCAAGACATCACATGAATCCTCATCTGCTTCTTCGACAACCCCGGCTTGATCTGAATTTTCACTGCTCGCCCTATCAGAATCCTTGCCACCTTTCCTCTTCTGCATCTCCTTGTATTTCATATAATTTTTTCTTGATGTACCCTGGTTTCTTGCAAAAGTAGCAAGAGAAACTGCTAGAAGCCTCTGGATCCCTTTTGGGTCCCCTACTCTTTGATATCCCCCTCTGGCCCTTGACAAACAAGCATGAGGCCTCCTTTGTAGAATCTGTCTTCTTCATCAGCTCGTTGTTCTGGAGCATCTGCCTGACACCTTCTAACTCTAAGGTCTTCTTGCCATATATGATGGTGGTTGCCCAGTAGTCATAACTTGATGGAAGAGAAGAGAGTAACAGAAGAGATTTGTCTTCTTCTTCTTCTAACTTAATCTCTAGAGCTAACAAGTTGCTTAAAATTCTATTAAAAGCATTGAGATGTTATAAAATAGGTGTACCTTCTTTCATCCAAAGGTTGTTTAACTGCTTCTTCATGAAGAGCTTGTTCGACAAACTCTTCGTCATGTAAAGGCTCTCTAGCCTACACTAAAAATTAGCAGTTATCTTCTCGTTCATGACTTTGTAGAGGACCTCATCTGAGAGGCACAATATGATCATCGTCTTTGCACGAAAGTCAATGTCGTTCTACTCATCATCTACCATCTTCGATGGCCTCTTTACAATACCAAGTAGAGCCTTGTGTGTGCTCTCATTCACAACATGTTGACACTTAAAAAAGACAAGATTCTTATTGGTCCGAACGATGTCTAAACTTGTTGACATTTACAAAAGATAAGTGACAGATAAGTTGACGACCAGTTCTCACCCATCTCCGAGGGACAAAGAAGCAAATTGGACTCTACTGATCCAGTGAAACAGACAGTGAGCTCCGGATTGTCTCTAAACAGACCTCAGCAGGTCTAAGATGCTAGCACTTAGCATCACATGAGCCTAAAGGGACAGCCTCGCCTGAGAGGCTAAGATCATCTAAACTTCGCCTTGAAGCCATTCACAACTCCGTCAGGAAGCTAACTCATAGTTTCGACTGAACTGCTCAAGTTAACTCCGCAGAGAGTTAGCTTCGCTTGAAGCCACACGCAACCGCGCAGAAGAATGTTCGGTAGCTTCGCCACAGATATTATCTAGCTCCGCTGAAGAGCTTTCTTCTGACTTCGCCAAATGCGCCTTCCAGCTCCGCTGTGAGCTCGACGCGGCAGCTCCGCTGCGGGTCTGCTATGGTCAACCTTTGACCAATTAAATCTCCAGATGAGATCAAATCTAATCAGGATCAAGATTAAATCTAATCAAGATCAAATCTGAGATTAAATTTGGCAGTTGATTGCCATAATCTCTTGACTCTCCTAAAACGAGTAAGAGGATCAAGGGAGATCTTCTAATTATATGGAAAGAATCAAAACAGATAAGAGGATCAACCGACCTACTACTTCTAGCTTCGCAGAAGTTGATCCTAGCCTCGTAGCAAGGCTACTTTTCAGATTTAAACAGATTTGGTTCAATCTGTTTCTGTATTTTCAAGGGATAGTTATACCTTTGCTCTCCCTATAAATAGCCCACCAGGGGCACAAGGAGAGAGGCGCGCATGAAGACCTCCAACACACGCAAAGACTTCTTCTGGACGACTTCACGGGAAGAGACGACAGACTTCTCGAGAGGACGCACCGCGCATACAAACAGAGATGTATTCTCTTAAATTCAGAGACTTTTAGAGAGCTGCTTCTCTAATCAGGGAGCTGATATCCTAATACCTCCCTTCTTCTCAAGGAATCTCCGGAACCAGGCGAGAAGGAATTCCTAAGTGAAGGCGATTTTGAGAAGTAACGAGAGGGTTCTACCAATCTTCTGTTCTCCGATTCCCCGAACCAGGAGAGAAGGGAATCTCATCGCTCGCATCGTCAAAGGGACAAAGTGGTCGCGCGCTGACCAAACTCCTATCGGCACACTTCTCCAGAATCTCTGAGGAGATCTACTTGTAATCTTCTGTATTACTTGTAATTTAGCTCCTCAACTTTTTTTTTGTAAGTTTTCCCCTTTGCAAATCAATGAAAAACAAGATGGCGACTCCGCTGGGGATTGAATTTTCCGCTGCTAAGAATCAAGTGTCGCAATGCGACGAACAGACCTTCGGGTCTATCTCTGAATTCGGGAAAGCCGGTGCAGCCAGAGCCACTCTGGCTAGATCTTCAAGGCAAGTCTCTGCAGAGACAGATAAGACTCTCTGCGAGCCTACTGCGGTTCTCTGGCGCAACAGAGAAGCACGCCCGCAGTCCAAGTCCAACACTTTAGAGAACCTGGTTGTCCACTTCGACCAGGAAAAATTTGAAGAAGTCCTCTCTGGGGGTGGTCTAATGCTTCATACATGAAAGCATAGAAAGGTCTCCATGACCAAGGTTTCAGAACAGAAACCAGGAGCAGAATTCTGCCAACACCCCTCAGCCTCGCGTGTGGCTAGCAGGTTCCTTGCGAACCTAAGTCTCCCTTATCAAAGCAGATGTGGAGGCCAAAACAGAAGGCTCTGGGCAAAGCCTCAGGCGTAGCTACGCTAGAAGTGCGTCTCTCGCGCGAAGAAAAAGGCAAGATGCCTGCCTGCTCCAACAATGCTGCTAGTCGCGAAGATACAAGGGCGACAATACCTTCGCCCAATTCAAGATCAGTAGTGCCTCGCGCCAGCCTCGTTCTCACGAGCGTAGCTACTGTACCACAGCGTACGCGCGGCGTCCATAGCCGCAAAGCCCAAGTCAAAGCACAACAGCGTGCTTCGTTCGCTCTTCGCAGCGGAGTTAAGGTATTGTCCTTAAGTGCTGATAGCGTTGCTTATGCAGCTTCAGCGCCCAAGGGCGTTTCCAAAGCTTTTAGCCGTGAGGTTAGAACCGAAGCACTATCTAAGGCCAATCGCCTTCACAGCAGCACAACGGATAAAGCACCACAGCGTGCTCCGCCCTCCGGTTCGTCAAGCGCTAAGCTCATATCTTGCGGCGGAACTAAGGGATTGTCCCTAAGTGCTGATAGTGTTGCTTATGCAGCTTCAGCGCCCAAGAGCGTTTCCAAGGTTCTTAGCCGCGAAGTTAGAACTGAAGCACTACTCTGTGCTAATCCCCTCTGCGGTGATAAAAGAAGCAGGACATCGTCTTATGCACGATCCAAAAGAGCTTCTGCGCTGGATCGTTTAGCCCCAACTGGGTCTAACTTGCGGGAATTCTTGGCGAACAAACGGAAGTCGGAATCTTTTCGAATTACTTCCCCCTGTTGTCAACAAGTGGGATGTCAGCTGGTAACCGTCCACTCAGTCCATTGCCGGCTAGGACCAAGCCTCGCCACTTCTCCAGGCCGACGATCAGTTTTTGATCGGCTGTCGGTACAAGCCCCGGTGAAACATCATAAATGGAGCGTCTCGCGAGACCTACCCTCCGCATTCGTCAACATGACCGGGAGAGGACAAGAGCTGTGCAAGGGCAGACAAGCGTCCGACGACACTCCCTACAGCTCCCCAGATCCAGATTACAACCCAGGCTTAGGCGAAGTCTTGGTGCATGAAGAGGGTGTTTTCTAAAACACCAGATCTAGGGTGGCGATACCCTACAGTTATGAACATCCTTCTTCCTCGACGGCAGTAGCCTCTCCAGAACCAAGGAGAAGATCAGTCCAGTCATCTGATGAAGAAGATAAAGATAGCGAATATGCTTCTTCGGCGACAGTCAGCTCGGTGCGAACAAACAGAGCATCAGTAAACATGGCTGATAATGGTAATGATGACCTTCGTCGACGTTTGGAAGCTCAGGAGCAAACTTCCAAAACTCAGCAAGAAGCTCTGGACAACATTCAACAGATGCTCGCTCAACTCCTTAATAACCGGAATAACAATGATTCCGGGAGTAACCATGATGAGGAAGAACATCTTAGCAATGACCAGCCGAAGACGGAAAAGTCCAAGGAGGGTTCTTCTTTAGACGCTGAAGTCCTTAAGGGCCTTCAAGCTCAAATCGCATCCCTAACTCAGAGGGATGAGTTAAAGAAAGTGGGGACAGTCCGTCCTTACCCGTTGGAGTGGGATTCAGTGCCACACCCACCGAAGTTCAAACCACCAACATTGCATACCTATGATGGAAAGAGCTCGCCAAACCAGCACATCTACTATTTCCGGTCTCAAACCGATAATGTTATAGACAATGACGCTATCATGGCTAGGCTGTTCATTGGCACCTTAAAGGGGTAGCATTTGATTGGTTCCGAAGTCTCCCTTCGGGCTCTGTCAATTTTTGGATCGACCTGGAAACCCGATTCCTTTCTCGTTTCTATGATGACGATACCGAGGTAACCATGGACAAGCTCCTCTCCACCGTGCAGAAGAAGGGCGAATCTGTCCGTGACTATATTGAGCGATTCAGAAACTTGTCTTTGATGTGCCCAGCAGGGATGCCATTACCCATGCTCTTACAGACGTGCAGGCACAACTTCTTAGACCAAGTAGAGGTTCGCATGGGGACTGTCAAAGTCCATATCTGGAAAGAACTGGTCGAACAAGCTGAGATAGCCGAAAAGTCAGCTAAAAGTTCGAACCCTCTACCCCTAAGAGCAAATGGGGTATGAACAACAAAGGACGTAGCGACATGGCGCAGTCTTCTCAAGCCAAAGGGAAGAAGACTATGTCCGTTGAATTATCAGAGGATGTTCAGTCGAAGGCCAAGAAAGTGGCTTCAATAATCAGGAGTCTAAGTTCCCTCCGAAGCAGTATTCCTTCAGAGACGATCAGGTGGTCACAATATTCCATTTACTCCACAAAGGGATAAAATGAAGCTACCAGAGGCTCGACGTCCCAATGAGATAGGACGTACGAACGATCCCAAATAATGTCTCTACCATAGGATGATTCACCATCCTACCGACAAGTGCTATGTCCTCAAGGACAGAATTCAAGCCTTGATCGACGCAGGAGTCCTGACACTGAAGGTAGAGCAGAAGAAAGTCACTGCCAATATGGTGACCCTCGAGTTTAGCAAAACCCCAAAGGTCACAGTTCCTGACGGGACCTATCCAGTCCCTGTGCTACGGCTGGAAGTCAAACATC
Source organism: Agave tequilana (assembly GCA_038442645.1). Classification (NCBI taxonomy): domain Eukaryota; kingdom Viridiplantae; phylum Streptophyta; class Magnoliopsida; order Asparagales; family Asparagaceae; genus Agave; species Agave tequilana. The sequence goes on along the minus strand of JAVJIF010000284.1, from coordinate 533,929 downwards.
CTGCGGCTAAAACTCAGGATAATAGAGGTCTTGTTCCCTTAACATTGGAGACAGGGGAAGTCATGTGGATACACCCAGACCTTGTCCAAGACGTACAGTGGGATTCAAAGAAGTCTAAGTTGAAGGGCAAATCTTGCAATGTCATCTCCCTCCTGCCGGACGATGACAATCTTACGTCAGCTTCCCTCAGTGATTCTGAAGGAGAAAAGCATGCTTGCACAATGCAGGCCAATGTACCTCAGCCGACGGGTACTCGATCCGAAAAATCATACTTAAAATAGTATGAGAAAGCTACTGACGAGACACAACAGCAAACGACGTCAGTACAAGTACCAGCATCCGCTTCGATTCCAACCAAGGGAAAAGAGAAGCCTAAAGAAGTCCGGTTCGACCATGTCCTGAAGAAGCCTTCAGGCCCAGGGCGTGACACGCCCTTTCGTTTTGACATATTGGCCCAATTGGCTAATATCCCGGCTCGTATTACTATACACGAGCTACTTCGTCTCTCAAAAGAGACAAGAGAAGCACTCAGGGATGCGCTGGCTAATTCAGAATCATTCCTGACATATATGTCAGAGACCCCTAAAGATGACGCTCAGTCTCCGTGTCCTGATGCCATCATGCACAATCAAAGGTCCCCGCTATTACCTTCACAGCGGAAGATATGCTTCTCAAAGACAATAAGCACGATCGACCTCTGTACTACACCGGATACATCGGTTCAACATGCATTGAAAGGGTACAAGTCGATCTGGGGTCCGCACTTAGCATCATCCCCAAAAGGCTTCTCTACTTCCTCGGTATTCCGCTATATAGGTTGTCCGCAACCACTACTACAATATACGGTTTCAATGCCGGGAGTAGTCATCCACTTGGGAAAACTCGACTCCGTTGCCGAATCGGGAGCCTGAAATCGGAAGTGACGTGTTATGTCATTGACGCGGACACGTCATATAACCTGCTGCTAGGACGACCGTAGATCCACGCCAACTGGATCGTTCCCTCTACTCTGCACCAATGCTTCAAATATGTTGAGGATGACGCGACAGTACGAACTGTCTTCGCTGAGAAGCAACCATTTAAAGGGGTGGAGAATTACTTCACTGACGCTCTCCTGTATCTAGAGACTGGTGAAATATCCAAAGAATCGCTGCCGGAGCAACCTATCAGCGGGCAATGAGTACAATCTTCCACGATCATCTCCGAAAAACGGAAGAATGCTATGTCGACGACATTGCTGTCAAAAGCCGCAATAAGAATGACCATCTTCGTGACTTGAGAACGATGTTCGACATAATGCGGGCTCATCAACTGAAAATGAATCCGACAAAATCCTTCTTGGGAGTTTCAGTGGCAAGTTCCTTGGGTTTATCGTTACATCAAAAGGAATTCATCTTGACCCAGACAAGGTCAAAGCCATTCAGAGCATGCATCCACCAAGGAATCTCAAAGAGCTTAGAGGCTTGCAGGGCAGACTGGCTTATATTAGAAGATTCATCGCAAATCGCTCAGGCCGCTGTCAGCCGTTCACCCGACTCATGAAAAAGGGTGCTTCCTTCGTATGGGATCAAGCTTGTCAGGAAGCTTATGAAGACATCAAGAGATATCTCACAAAACCTCCAGTATTAGTGGCTCCCACATCAGGGAAACCATTCTTGCTTTATGTGAAAGCTATGGACCATTCACTTGGTGCCCTCCTTGCTCAAAAGGACGACAATGGTCACGAGCAGGCCATTTATTATCTAAGCAGGACTCTGATAGGGGCGGAATCTCGCTATAATCCTATCGAGAAGGAGTGCTTGGACCTTGTCTTTGCCGTTCAGAAGACACGACATTATTTGGTTGGCCAAACCATACATGTCATCTCCAGAGTGAATCCTTTGCGCCTTCTCATGACGAAGCCAGGATCATTGAATTCAAGATTAACTAAATGGGTACTCCTTTTGTCTCAATACGACATGACCTTTATCCCTCAAAAGGCGGTTAAAGGGCAGGCCCTCGCAGAGTTCTTGGCTACTCATCCAGTCCCGAAAAACTCAAAACTTCACGAAGATATTCTAGATGAAGTCTTCGAGTCCAATGTAACTTCAGAGGATGAAGTGTGGTAGATGTTCTTCGATGGAGCATCACGAATAGATCCTAAGGGCAGGATCATCGCCGGTGTGGGGGTTGTGTTTATCTCTCTATAAAATCACGTCCTTCCTAGAGCATTTTCTCTGACAGAATCATGCTCCAACAATGTAGCGGAATATAACGCTCTACTTATTGGCCTTCAACTCACCCACGGAATGGGGGTACGCTACCTCGAAGCTTATGGCGATTCAAAGCTGATTATCAATTAGGTTAAAGGCGAATATGAGGTCCGTCACAAAGACTTGGTTCCTTATTATCACACAGTCATCGAGTTGGCTAATCTGTTTGATGGCTTTTACATCGGGCATGTATCTCGATCTCAGAATACTAAGGCAGATGCTCTTGCTGTATTAGCAACAACATTAGCCTTACCAGTCGACACCGAGTATCACCTCACAGTGGTAACTCGACATCTTGTATGCTCTAAGCATATGTTAAGAACCCGAGAAGTCTATAATATCTCGACGGATCTTGAGCCGAGAGATTGGCGATTTTCTCTCATCGACTATGCCTTACATGGTCTGCTGTTAGACGATCCTAAAGAAGCGGTATCCATCAGACGAAGGTCTCTCTATTTCTACTACAATCCAATTTTGAAGACACTTTACCGTCGTTCATATGACGGTGTCCTCCTCCGTTGCCTTTCCAATTCAGAGGCGCAGGAAGTGCTTAAAGAAGCACACGACGGCATATGTGGAGCTCATCAGCCAGGTCCAAAACTCAAAGACAGGTTGCAAAGGCTTGGATATTATTGGCCAACCATGATAGCCGATGTCATCCAATATGCACAAAGGTGTAAAGCATGTCAAATTCATGCGGACTTCATACATCAGCCTTCGGAGTTGCTCCACCCAACTGTTGCTTTATGGCCATTTGAAGCATGGAGAATTGATGTCGTAGGGCCAATCAGCCCCTCTTCGACAAGAGGTCACCGGTTTATCTTGGCAATAACCGATTATTTTTCAAAGTGGGCAGAAGCCATACCACTGGTAGAAGTCAAAACTTCTAACATGGTGAATTTCATCAAACACTATGTCATCCATCGATTTGGTGTCCCTAGGCGATCATCCATGATAACGGTCCCCAATTCATAAGCCAGGTATTCTATCGGTTCCGCGCTAAATACCGAATTCAGAATGTGGCTTCAACTGCCTATAATCCCGCCGCTAATGGCTTGGCAGAAGCATTCAACAAAACAATCATCAAGTTACTCAAGAAGTTCGTCTCCTCGAATAAGCGAGATTGGGACGAAAAGCTTAGTGAATGTCTTTGGGCCTACCGAACCACGGTTCGGGCCCCCACAGGCAATACGCCTTTTCCCTGGTGTACGGGTATGAAGCAGTCATACCATTGGAGATCCAGATGCCGTCATTAGGAGTCGCTTTAATGACTAAGATCACATCAGAGGATAATAATCGGTTGCACCTTCAAGAGCTCGAAGCCCTAGATGAGAAGCGACTACAAGCTCAGCAACACATCGAGTTGTATCAAGCTCGAATCTCAAAAGCCTTCAATAAGAAGGTCAAACAGAGAATCTTCCAGAAGGGAGATTTGGTTTTAGCCGTCAGACAACCGATAATTATGACGCATAAGACCAAAGGCAAGTTTCAGTCTAAATGGGAAGGACCGTTTGTAATAGAAACAGTCTATTCAAACGGAATATACCGCCTTATAACTTCAGATGGCGACTTACTCATGATGCCGATCAATGGCAAGTTCTTAAAGAAGTATTATCCTTGATTAAGGATCATTCTCATGATCAAATTAACACTCCACCTCTGATCAAGACCTTCACATCCAAGGTACACGCAAGGAGAGCCTCTCTCTTCCTCCAAACGAGATCATGCAACCATAAACCAGTAGGAACCTGGTCATACATTGTTTGTCTCAAGGAGAATCAAGGTTACACATACCAAATGATCCAACATCCTTAACGGTTAAGGATAGAGGAAAATGTTGTCCTTTAAGCCCAACATAAGTCCTCGACAACTCATCATGCAGAGGGGAATAGCATGGCTAGCCCGACTCAAACGGTAGTTGGTAAAGGTATATCAAACCGTTGACAGCTGAGGATTTGCTAAAAATCCTAAGGGACCTGTCCCCATTTGATTCCCTTTCCAAAATCACTTACCAATTCTCATCCATAGAATGGTAAGACCACATATACAGATCTTTCCATCCATTTCGCTGTTACGTTAACATTAAACCTATGACAGTGATCTCCTCGTATTTCGCAATGAAAACGAAACCTTTTTCCAAATCCCACCTAACATTGAGCTTGGTGGCTTCTCAACCGGTTATGTCATTGCGACCTCTGAACTGGCAGATAGCCGAGTCTTAACTTCGAGCTTGTTGACATTTACGAAAGACAAGTCTCAATTTCGAGCCTGTTGACATTTACAAAAGACAGGTCTCACCTTTTAGTCCGTCAAGGACTAACTTTGAGCTTGGTGGCTTCTCAACCGGTTATGTCATTGCGACCTCTGAACTGGCAGATAGCCAAGTCTCAATTTTGAGCTTGTTGACATTTACAAAAGACAAGTCTCAATTTCGAGCCTGTTGACATTTACAAAAGACAGGTCTCACCTTTTAGTCCGTCAAGGACTAACTTTGAGCTTGGTGGCTTCTCAACCGGTTATGTCATTGCGACCTCTGAACTGGCAGATAGCCAAGTCTCAACTTCGAGCTTGTTGATATTTACAAAAGACAAGTCTTAGCTTTTAGTTCGACAAGGACTACTTTATACTTGTTGATATATACAAAAGACAAGTATCACCTTTCAGTCCGACAAGGACTATTTTGAGCTTGGTGGCTTCTCAACCGGTTATGTCATTGCGACCTCTGAACTGGCAGATAGCCAAGTCTCAATTTCGAGCCTGTTGACATTTACAAAAGACAGGTCTCACCTTTTAGTCTGTTAAGGACTAACTTTGAGCTTGATGGCTTCTCAACCGGTTATGTCATTGCGACCTCTGAACTGGCAGATAGCCAAGTCTCAACTTCGAGCTTATTGACATTTACAAAAGACAAGTCTCAATTTCGAGCCTGTTGACATTTACAAAAGACAGGTCTCACCTTTTAGTCCATCAAGGACTAACATTGAGCTTGGTGGCTTCTCAACCAGTTATGTCATTGCGACCTCTGAACTGGCAGATAGCCAGGTCTCAACTTCGAGCTTGTTGACATTTACAAAAGACAAGTCTCAATTTCGAGCCTGTTGACATTTACAAAAGACAAGTCTCAATTTCGAGCCTGTTGACATTTACAAAAGACAGGTCTCACCTTTTAGTCCGTCAAGGACTAACTTTGAGCTTGGTGGCTTCTCAACCGGTTACGTCATTGCGACCTCCGAACCGGCAGATAGCCAAGTCTCATTATTTAGTCCAGTAAGGACTATTTCTTTAAGCTTGGTGGCTTCTTAATCGGTTATGTCATTGCGACCTCTGAACCGGCAGATAGCCAAGTCTCACCTTTCAGTCCGGTAAGGACTATTTCAAGCTTGGTGGCTTCTCAACCGGTTACGTCATTGCCACCTCTGAACCAGCAGATAGCCAACTCTCATTATTTAGTCCAGTAAGGACTATTTGTTCGAGCTTGGTGGCTTCCCAATCGGTTACGTCATTGCGACCTTTGAACCGGCAGATAGCCAAGTCTCATCATTTAGTCCAGTAAGGACTATTTTCTCAAAAGGCTGCAAGGCAACTTGAAAGCGACAATTCAAAGGATAAAACAAGTCAAAAATACAGCAGGGGAGTCAAAACAAAATTACTTTTTGATTCCGAAAAGAAGGGATACATGAAGGCACATATATTACAAGCTATAAGGGTGTTTCATAAGATTTGATCCGTCCTTCAAGAAAGGCCAGCCTTGTCTTCCTATCATCAGCAGCCCTGACAAGCGCCTGCGACCTTAGCCCAGCCTCATTAAAACTCGCCGTCTGAGCCAAGCGAGCTTCAACTTCAACCAAGGTTGCCCTCTGAGCTGACTCTTACTGCGAGAGTTCGTCACTCTGAGCCTTAAGCTGCTCAAGCCGCGCAGTCTCTTCAAGACGCACTGGTTCAGCCTTGGATAAGAGAAGATTTGCCTTCCTGATCATCTCCTTGGCCTTTTCAATTTATCTTCAGCGTCAAGAAGAGCACTGCTAGAAGCATCTATGGCGTCCCCGAGCTCTATCTTCCTTATCTCTAAGGATTTCAAGTCAGAATAAATGGCCTTAGCAGCTTCCTGAGCGGCAAGATGGGCTTCATGCATTTGAGCGACAAGGTGTGCAAGCTGCTCATTAACCGAAGACTCCAGGTCCGAATGGCTAAGACGGCGCCATTCTTCTACACCCCTCTCAATTGGTCCACCAGAAGTTCCAATGCAGCGGCCTGGTCATCCCCTCCAAAGTCTCGGATACTCTCAATGCTTCGGGAGAGGACCACCTTTAGAGCAGAAAATAAAGTAGTTGAGCCTTTCAAAATCAAAGCGATGGATCGCTTCAAGCTCTTATAAAAGCTATCGACTAATTCGGCCACAAATTCATTCTCAGCCTCAGTTACTTCTGGTAGACAAACAGCCCTGAAGATTCCACTGGCTTTATTGACACCACGGTGGAAGGAATAGCTCTGTCAACATGACCACTAAGGGCTGATTCAGCCCCACTAAGGGCTAACTTCGCCACGAGTCAAGTGCTGACTTAGCGCGATGTATCGATAACTTCGCCGAAAAGCATGACTTAGCTCCGCTAAAAGCACAGCCCGAGCTTCGCAGATAATTGATTGGTCTCTAATGTTGCATATTTAATATCATATTTTCATACTTATTTTAGAATAAAAGCCTGCATTGTCCTAATTAATTGCTTAATTTATCTGCAGGCCCATTCTTTAAGGAGATGAAGAAAAATGAGCCCAAAGCCCACAAAAATTCTGAATTAAATCAGAGTTAATTCACACTCAGTAAATCAGGAAAAAATCAAGAGGTTGAAAACTGGTTAAGAAGAATCCTCTCAGAATCGATCGGTTGAAGCAAAGATCAAGCAAGTTTGATTCAGATTCTGACTGGATACATTTTAGTATTCGAATCATAACTTTTGCTACAGAATCTCAATTCTGATGATTCAAGATGATCCAGAAAGCAGACTGACAGAGCTATAACTCTTATGTTGATCATTATTTCTAATTCTGTCAGTTGTTAAGTGATATTCAGCAATCAACAAGCCAACAAATAGCAGATCAGAACTGAATATCCACCTCTACCCCCTCCATTTCTCCTATAAATACCTGCACTCAAAGGCAAAAGGGAGGCAAATGCAGAGTTAGGATTTAGCTTAGTTTTCATTTCTTAGTTTAGGTTTTTAGTCTTTCTTTTTATGTAATTTTAGTTTTCATCTATGTAATTCAGAGGAGATCGACTTGCATCGAAGAACAAGACTGAAGCTTGAGCTGGAGTGACACCGGTGTAAGACTTATTTCTTTTCTTTGATTGTAATGGAATCGAATCGGTGTTATTTTTGTGTATGCACTTCTATTTAGTCTTCTTCTTCGTTTCTATTTTACTTTTCTTTTTCGTACAATCGTCTTCCAAGTGAGTCTAAAAGCATCGAAAGAGCCTTGCCATTGCGAGTGCCACCGATAGCTCATGACGATGGAATAGAGTCTCTCTCTGTATCATTTCATTCTTGAATTAGTCTTGATGATGTAATGTGGACGAAGACCAACACTCGAATCTTATGGGCTATGCGCTGAATGCCTCCACTTCAAGGTAAAATCGTTGCTGAAAACTCGAGGTAAGCTTTTGACGAAAAGAAGGTAAGCAATTGTTTTTATTTCTTTTCTTTTATTTCTGTAAACTAAATCACAAACACCACTTCCTCCAAATCGTTTTCATTCTTCTTTCCACTTCATTTGTACTTTGTCGCTTTCTTTCGTTTTCTGATTTTTCACCTTCTTCATCTCCCGCTTTCTTCTTAACTTTAACAACTTTCTTTTTCTTTTTCTTAACTTTAAAAACAGAGAAGAACCTTCGCTTATTTTCATAAGATTTCAATAAAACTGTAAACGCTTCCATCGCAAACCCTCCTTGTGGATCACGACCCGCATTAGCCACTTGCTATAGCGGAAGTATTGAGCACTTGCACGTTTTTATTATAAGATCTGAAAATCCGTATTTTTTTGTGCAGGTTTAGCATCAATCAAATTTTGGCGCCGTTGCCGGGGAGGGTAAAACGGTTTTTATTGAAATCTGAATTTTTATTGCAAATTTTTTAGAACTAAACGAATCTTCTTCTCTGTTGCAGGTTACAGGTTGAAGAAAACAGGAACTTTGCATTGCAGTAACATATAAGTGGACCTGGGCCTCTGCTCTCGAAAGCAGAGACCAGGATCCCTCCAAATTGTCGCAAAATCCTGGCTTTTGCCGCAAATTTGTGACAATAAGGAGTGCACTACTGATCATTTTTCTGCAGGGTCTCTGATTCTGCAAAATACTTCTGCTGCATTACTTAATTTCCTGTATTATTCACCCTATACCTGCTTAATAAAGTCAACAGTAAAAAATTGGTTGTAATCGTTAAAAGTTGATTAGACATTTGCATTTCTAGGCACGTGTCCTTTCAATTCATTTACTTTTACTGTTGAAGAGTGCTGGAGCAAGGTATGTTTGCATTGCATCTAGAATAGGACTATCTCTTGGTTGATTTATATCGCTTAGAGTGCATCTTATTTATCTTGTACACTTGCACAAAAACTGATCTTAAGGGCACCACCCAGTAACAAGATAAGGTGGGGATTTAATCACCCTTCCTTAGCCCAAAAATCAGAATCCAAGCACTCACTAACCCAAGCCTAACTAAAATCGAGTAGACGTTGGCCCTAGGGACATCTCGGACTCAATTAGGAGATTATCCTAAGGGGGAACAATGTTGGAACCTAACTCTTGCAAAATCAGTGTCTAGGAAAGGGAGTGAGGGCCGAAAGCCCGAAGGTTGGTGGTTATTTAATTAAGGAACGTCCTTGACGGAAAACCTCCCACCAACCTTGCCCTGACCTGGCTGATTAGCTTGTGGTTAAAGTCTACATTAGACCTCCCGTGGACAGTCAAACCAGTTAGGAGTCGTCTAGGTCCTAAGTCTACCCTAACCTAGGCTAGAATTTTTTCTTTTTTGTTTGTTTATTTGGTTATTTTTCTTTGTTTGTATTATATTGTGTGATATGGACTATAATAATAATTTTTTCAACTATAATAATAATCCATATTACACATCAAACTCTTTTTCGGATATTACCAACCTGGCATATCATGACTTTAACTAACCGAGTGTGCCGGATTGGTCTTATCCGAATCAATATGACCCATACCCCCATCTAATAACTATAATTTCCATAATGATTTCAACTCTTTACCGAGTCAGTGGGGATTCAACTCCCCCGAGCATAATTTTCAACCACCTTGCCCTCATTCTCCACCCAGTCCATATTATGTTCAAGATTCATACTCAGTTCCACCCGTCCAAAATAGGAAACCATCAATTATGGAAATGAGTATGCGTGAGTCCAAACACAAATCCCAAAATCTGATGGACTCACAATTTCACTACCACTTCCAAACAATTCTTCATCTTTTCATCAAAACAATGAACCTATCCACTATGAAAAGATGCTTGAAGCCATGACTCAGGCTCAAAACACTCGTAATCGTGACATAGATATGATGGTCGAATCTCTACGTTCCCACCGTCCTGATGTCACTAACTATTCTATTAGAGCCGAAGAGTCATGTAGTTTTGGAAATCAAGATTCCATTTCAGAACAACCATGTGAACATACCCAAACTCCAAATAATATTGATAGTTTGGCTAGTTTTCCTTTTCCTGAAATAGAACTTGAAAATGATTATGATCCTGAACCCCAACTTCGTGATTCAATTCCATTTCCTGATTCGATTATGACTCCGGTATCTTCACCTGACTTCAATCTTTTCCCGGAGTCAACATTGGATCCTGTGCCAATTCATAAAGAAATTGAATCACCTATATTTGAGGATCGTGTTGAACTTGACCAACTTTACAATTTTGAAAATCCCATGGATAAATTGGCAAGTTCTCCAATTTTTGATATTGAACTCAATGAGATATGTGACCTAGATTCTCACATATGTGATCCAGTTCAACTTTCTGAATCAATATTGACTCCTGTTGTATTACCAAACTTGAATAATATTCTAGAGTCAGTTTTGATTCCTCCACCTATCCTTCTTGAACTGGAATCACCCATATTAGGTCACATTCCATTGTTGGAAAATACATGTGGACTGGAGTTTCAACTTCTTGACTTGGACCCAATTTCTGAACCAATTTCGACTCTTGAACCTTTACTTGACTTAAGTCACCTTCCTGAGTCGGTATTAGTTCCTGTCCTTCCTGAGTCCAAGTCAACTGTTTTATCATTTCATACTCCATTCTGGGACGAGGTGGTTGACAAATTTGACTCCGAAATCAATTATGGAATTTGGAAATTAGATGGGGTTCAATTTTTAATAAAAATTCTTAATGGATTTATCTTTTTAGTGGGTCATATTAAAGATAGTGCTGGTGGGTTCCTCCGAGACCCAAGAAAAGTTGATTGGGCCGCGTTTCGTGGACCAATCAGACCACCACCGGAACCACCACCTTAAGGTAACTTGTTCCTTCCCTTTCGTCTTTTTCATGCATCTATGCATTAATTCATACATTGAGGACAATGCATGAGATAGGTGTGGGGGAGGGTCTAACATAACTTTTCTTTTTCTTTAAAAAATAAAAAAAATAAAAAAATAACACTTTTCTTTACTTTTAAAAACTTTTTGAAAATAGAAACAATATTTTGACTTATCTTTGTAAGAAATTAAGTTAATTTTAAGGAATAGGAAAATCCAAATTAGGATTTCTTATACTTGGTCAAAATAAGATTATTTGTTTGATTTATAGAGTTAGGAAGATAATTTGTCAAAGTAATTTAGTCTTGATCTTTACCTTGATGAAATATGCACACTTCATACACTTACACACTTAGGGTTCAAAAACAAAGATTCTTATGCCTTATAAAAAAATATATATATATAAAAATGAATAAGTCTAATTATTGATTAGCTAGGTGCTTTGGCCTAAGCAAGCCTTAGTATTTATGCGAAAGATAATTAGATAAGTTTGAGAAAAAAAATGAATAAGTCTAATTATTGATTAGCTAGGTGCTTTGGCCTAAGCAAGCCTTAGTATTTATGAGAAAGATGATTAGATCCTCTGATTAAGCTGGGTATTTGTGCCTAATAAAGCATGAGTATTCACGCCTAAAAGAGGTTCATATAATAAAATCCTTAGTTTTGTGGCCTTGTCTGCTCGAGTCCTTAAGTCCTAGGGGTGTCTTCTCACCTGGTGCCCTAAGACCGTTTGGTTTGGGAGTCATCGATTAGAGGCTCGTTACATGGGCAGATTAGAAAGCCTAATAGAACTAAGGAATAATACCAAAAAAAAAAGTATATATATAAATAAATAAGGGATAAGAGTTAGAGTCAATGAACCCTTAGTCAAAATTTTCACAGTCACAAGGTGCATATGACTTAGGGTAAAGTAATAGACTAGATGAGAAGTACAATTTGACTCCTTACTTTTATTGATAACAAATTTTTGAGTAAAGACTAAGTTTAGGAATGAAAAATTCGGTTTTCCTATAACTTATAGATTGCTTAGATCTTACAATCATATTTCAAATATTTTTCTCTTTCAAAATGCTTTTCGAAAATACTAACTCTTTATTTCCCTTTCTTTATGGATTTTATGGGTGCAATCCGCTGAAAACCCTCACGAGACAAAACTCGTCCTCTAGGGGAAACCTAGAGGTTTAACGGCTTGTTGCACATGCTAAGTGCAATCGCGTGACCTGCGAAAGTGGTCTAATAATCCTTAGTATAATTTAGTTGTTTTGCTCGAGGACGAGCAAAAGATAGGTATGGGGGTGTGATTGGTCTCTAATGTTGCATATTTAATATCATATTTCCATACTTATTTTAGAATAAAAGCCTGCATTATCCTAATTAATTGCTTAATTTATTTGCAGGCCCATTCTTTAAGGAGATGAAGAAAAATGAGCCCAAAGCTCACAAAAATTCTGAATTAAATTAGAGTTAATTCACACTCAGTAAATCAGGGAAAAATCAAGAGGTTGAAAACTGGTTAAGAAGAATCCTCTCAGAATCGATCGGTTGAAGCAAAGATCAAGCAAGTTTGATTCAGATTCTGACTGGATACATTTTAGTATTCGAATCATAACTTTTGCTACAGAATCTCAATTCTGATGATTCAAGATGATCCAGAAAGCAGACTGACAGAGCTATAACTCTTATGTTGATCATTATTTCTAATTCTGTCAGTTGTTAAGTGATATTCAGCAATCAACAAGCCAACAAATAGCAGATCAGAACTGAATATCCACCTCTACCCCCTCCATTTCTCCTATAAATACCTGCACTCAAAGGCAAAAGGGAGGCAAATGCAGAGTTAGGATTTAGCTTAGTTTTCATTTCTTAGTTTAGGTTTTTAGTCTTTCTTTTTATGTAATTTTAGTTTTCATCTATGTAATTCAGAGGAGATCGACTTGCATCGAAGAACAAGACTGAAGCTTGAGCTGGAGTGACACCGGTGTAAGACTTATTTCTTTTCTTTGATTGTAATGGAATCGAATCGGTGTTCTTTTTGTGTATGCACTTCTATTTAGTCTTCTTCTTCGTTTCTATTTTACTTTTCTTTTTCGTACAATCGTCTTCCAAGTGAGTCTAAAAGCATCGAAAGAGCCTTGCCATTGCGAGTGCCACCGATAGCTCATGACGATGGAATAGAGTCTCTCTCTGTATCATTTCATTCTTGAATTAGTCTTGATGATGTAATGTGGACGAAGACCAACACTCGAATCTTATGGGCTATGCGCTGAATGCCTCCACTTCAAGGTAAAATCGTTGCTGAAAACTCGAGGTAAGCTTTTGACGAAAAGAAGGTAAGCAATTGTTTTTATTTCTTTTCTTTTATTTCTGTAAACTAAATCACAAACACCACTTCCTCCAAATCGTTTTCATTCTTCTTTCCACTTCATTTGTACTTTGTCGCTTTCTTTCGTTTTCTGATTTTTCACCTTCTTCATCTCCCGCTTTCTTCTTAACTTTAACAACTTTCTTTTTCTTTTTCTTGACTTTAAAAACAGAGAAGAACCTTCGCTTATTTTCATAAGATTTCAATAAAACTGTAAACGCTTCCATCGCAAACCTTCCTTGTGGATCACGACCCGCATTAGCCACTTGCTATAGCGGAAGTATTGAGCACTTGCACGTTTTTATTATAAGATCTGAAAATCCGTATTTTTTGTGCAGGTTTAGCATCAATCAATAATTCATGCTAGCTTCGCTGGAAGCTCGTTCCTGATTCAGATGGGACTCTGTCTTTAACTTCGTATGTAGTCTAGCTACGCCGGTCCACTTCAAATGGAAAAGAAGGAGAAGCAAATCAGATAAGCAGAAACTGAACTTTTATTGATTTAAAAGAGAAGGTACACTGATACTACTACATCAAGGTTGTGTTTCATACAATAGAGTCATTTGCTCCGAAGGCATACAAGTGGTCCTATCTACTTCCAAGCCAAACCAACTGGACACGAAGGCCTTCCTCCTGCACAAGGCCGTAATCCTTCGCATAATGGCAGATGGTGCCACCAGGACAGATGGTGCCACCAGGAAGTTGAACCTTCCGTAATCAAAATTGGCGAAGGACCGATTGCCACAAGAAGGCTGGATCTTCTTTGATGAAAATTGGCAATGAAGGATCCGAGACCTTACAGGTGACGTCCGCTTTCCCGAAGTGTATCATCTCGGATAAGCGACTACCAGCTTCGCTTCGAAGTGGATCATCTCGGATAAGCGACTACCAGCTTCGCCTCGAAGTGGATCATCTCGGATAAGCGACTGCCAATCTCTTCTGGGAACACACATCAGTTGCCCCAGTTTGTTCCTCCTGCTTAGGATTAAAGTTTCAACCGGAAAAGCAAGAGGCAACTTCTTGGTCTCTTTCATCAAGTCGAAAGATTGGCGAACATAGCTCACTGCAATGCAAACTGAAACAAGTCAGCAGTCAGTCAAGGGAAGAGCTACAAAAACGCTAAGTCACATTCTTTGAGGCGAAGCAATTTATATCCAATTCAGTTAAAGACTAATTTCAGTTAAAGCAGAGGATAGCCTCGCTTACACGATGATGATGGGCTAGCTCAGCAAAAGCCAAGCCCTAGCCTCGCCTATATGGCTAAGCCAGACTGATCCTGAGGGACGCAGTCTTGACCCCACCTATATGGCAAGACTGGCTCAACTTTGAAGATACTAAGCCCCAAGTTTTGCCTGTGTGGCGAACTTAGCAAGCAGACAAGCTATGATCTTTCTTTGATCAAGTCAAAATGATAGCTTCGCTGGGAAGCTGGGCTGAAACCCTTCTCTGCAGATCAGTCAATTGCAAAATGAAGAATAAGGAAAATCAATCCCTGAGGTAACTGTTAAAGCTAAATTAAGGGAGATAAACTCCTAAAGTCATTTGTCCTTTGGTAAAGTCTCTGGATGACCGAGACTTACCGGTCCTTGCCGGGTAATGACCAGAGTGGGCATCCCCACTAGTTCAGAGATCTGAGTATCTCTCTCTAATAACCAAGAGAAGAGAAGAGCAGACCACTTCTCTTCAGAGGACCTCAGGTGTCCTATTTATAGGCCTCATGGCCTGAGCGCTGCCGCTTCAAGCATAGAAGCGCGAGCGGACTTAAGGCATTTATTAAGCCTTGAAAAGGGAACGGTTTCCCTCGAAACCGTGCAAGGAAGAAATGATCTCCCTCATTAAGGCATTTATTAAGCCTTGAGAAAGGGAATATTCTCCTTCGGAAGCGCACAAAGGAGGAATTTCCTCGATTAATGCAAGAGAGGTTAATATAACCTCGAAAAAGGAGCAATCCTTCTCGTAACTGCCGAAAGCAGTTGGCTTCGGGAAAGGGAAGATGTTCCAAAGCGAACCTATTCCGGAAGGCTCGGACGCGAAGCTACCCAGATGCGAAGCTACTCAGAGTCGCGAATCTACACGATTCTTCAACGAATCTATCCCAAAGCAGGATTGAAAGTGAAGCTAAACTCAACTACCATGGCGACGTTCGTACTTCACATACCACCGATCAAAGCAATTCAAAGTATTTCGAAGTCTGAGCCATTGCAGACTATCGAAAATTTTGAAGGGGGTCTTGTTGACACTTAAAAAAGACAAGATTCTTATTGGTCCGAATGATGTCTAAACTTGTTGACATTTACAAAAGATAAGTGACAGATAAGCTGACTGTAACCCCCTGCTTCCCGGTGTACGTATCACCGTATCAGTATGCGATACGACGTACAAAATTGATTTGACTTCCGTAGTCCGATTGAGCCGATTTCAGTTTTAAAAATCATTTTTTAATATTTTAGATTTTTCAGGATTTTCTGGAATTTTTCTGAATTATTTTGGAAAATCTCCGTAGTCGATGTCGACCGATACCGATAACCGGCTCTACGATTTTTATTTTACAAACGGAGTTATATTTGAGGATCCGCTTTTACCATGTGTCTTAAAATCATATTATCTACATTAGGATATTTTTGGAAAATTTTCTGAATTTATCGAAAATCCGGCCAAACCGGTGTCGCCCGGTACCGGCGACATCTTTCAGGATTTTTAATTTGTAAACCGGATTGAATTTCTTCAAACCGTTTTATTTTACGTCTCAGTATAATATTCTCTATTTTCTGTAATTTTGGGCACCGTTCGGAGCTAGTCAAATATCGGGCCAATTTAATAATAATTTAATCTTTCTTTTCTTTTCTTTTCTTCTCTTCTTCCTTCTTCCAGCGATTTCCCCCACTGCCTTTGACCAGTTCCACCGCCTCTCTCTCCCCTTAAAATCTCCCTCTCTCTAAAATTCTCTCAAACCCTCCCTCTCTCTAACTCTCTCCCTCACTCCAATTCTTCCTCTCTCTCTCTCTCTAATTAAATCCCCAAACCTCTCACCCTCTCTCTGTGCGACCCAACGGAGGCTGACTCATCGCCAGCGGCCAGGCCGCCGGCCATCGCCGCCGGCCGCGACACCCAGGCCGCGCCTCAGCCCGGCCGACGCCTCCCCTCTGGCCGCCGCGCCCCCGGGCCGGTGCCTCCTCTCCGGCGAGGCCGCCATGGCCGCGCACCCCATCTCTCTCTGGTAAACTCTCTTTCTCTCCCCTCTTTCTCCCTCCCCTGCCGCCGGCGTGGGCCGCGGAGGGCGCCGCCGGCGTGGGCCAAGGTGGGCGCCGCCGGCCAGCCCGGCCAGTCCGACCAGTGGCCGGCCAAGGTGGGCGCAGCAACAGCGCTGCTGCTGCTGCTGCTGTTGTTGTTTAATTGGGTTCGGGTGTAACTCGAACCCAATAACCCAAGGGGGGATTGGGTTTGAATATAAACCCAACCCAATAACCCGTTAACCCGTTTTCCTATAAGTTATGGGTTTGGGTTTGGATCTAAAACCGACCCGTTAACCCGTCTACCCGCATCCAATCCAATAAAGGTAATTTGTAGAAAACCCCCTGTGACATTTTATTAATTGCATTTGAATTATTTTTATTTACATATTTAACCCATTTTGCTGATTTTTAGCGTTCGGGCGATATCGGGAGCATCCGAACTCCGATTTGGACGATTCTGGATCCGTTGCGATCATGAAAAGAGAGCTACCTTCCCATGGCTAGTTTGTGAGTGTTTTTATTTTATAAATTATCTTTTATCATGTTTAGGGATATGAATTGATTGCTTTCTGTGACAAATCCTGATTATGGATAAAATACGGTAACTATTAATTATTAACTGGTAATGATTAGGTATGCATTGTAATATGAATAACCTAGAATATTGTTAGGTATTTCCTGATTTAGAATGCAGATAAGGAGGTAATTATAATACCAATAAATACTGGCAGAGATAACTCGGACACGGTCATCATACCTGCACAGCCACTGACACTCGGACCACTAGTACCATATGTTTGGACACTATTCTTTCATGTTCATGTCTTGTATCACAGTTAGATAACTATCGTCACATAGATACTGAGCCACGGTATCAGATCACACTACACTGTCACGAGATATGACTGCAGGACACCGGTATTGCATGCACCGGGATCATCATTACACAGACACTGGACATGGTTTTATATGATACACTGATCACTGTTTTCCGTTTCCTGTTATATTGTTCCTGTTATATTGTTCCCGTTTCTCGTTATATTGTTCTATGCTATCAACAGAACTCTGGTCCAGTTATCATGTTACATGTATCATGCACTATATTTGTTCTTGTTACATTGTATACTTGACATATCAGATCATAAAGCTAACTTGGGTATGGGAGAGACTTGACGGTTGATTAGATCTTATCGGGTGGATGTCTGGATCCATTGTTTGTCCCACTGCAGGGGACGGGGTAGTGCTGGCTACCGTCTGTTGCTCATGAGCTCCCGTTTCCCGTTATTGTTTTAGCTCATTGAGTTCCCGTTACATGTTACAGCCTTAGCGGGCTGGCCCTGGTCTCAGCAGCCAGGGGTCTGTTTAATGCCGTTGTCCCGGGTATGCACGGGATACACCCACCCGATAAGAGCTCCTCGACCATGGGTTTCCAATGAACATAATAAAATGATATAAACAATAGTGACGTCGGGAATACTTGTTATCTGGTCACTCTCTCGTTTGGATAATGGTACCCATATGCCATGTCCGGATGGGTTCGACTGGAGTGCGGGCTCCAGTATGAACTGCCAGTGGTATGGGACACTGGAAGAGATTGATTAAAATACCAGGTGGTACTGATTGCTACTATTGTATAAAGAACATGACTTGCTTGTTACATGTATACTATTGTTTAGTTGTACTTGTTACTGTTCCTGATAATTTGTCCGCTATCATGTTACTTATATATGTTGTTACTATACTTGGTACATGTTATATTTTCTGTGGTGGCATCCTACTCATGTACATGTTACATTGCATATATTCTATTTCCTGTATTCCTTGCAGATATGCACGATACCGTATTATGGGTATATTGCATATGCACATCTGTATGTTCACTTTTATCACGTCACCACTAGCATGTTCACTTCTAGTACGCCACCACTAGACATCAGTAATTCTTTATATAACCTGGATACGACTATAGACATGACCCGATCATAACCGGCTAGGTCGTGGTGGTATTAAAGATGACATGTTTATATATTTCTACTGCTTCTTATATACTTATTAAATAATAGCACTATTAATCTTAGTATCATGCTTGTAGTACTCTAGTATATATTACTGCCTCCTTCATTTTACCACTCACTAGGTCGCTTTCTGACGACCCTGGGTTTGCATGCGCAGGTTGGAGATCCGAGTTACCGTATTATCAGATAGCGCCTTGGAGTCACCTAGGAGATTCCTCATCGGCCTCATTCATAGGTATCCTTGTAATTTATTGCTGTTATCGTATTTATCACTGTTCTTCTTATTGTTATGATCACTCACCCCTTTTCTGCAGGTATTCTTGTACTTATTTCATGCTGGAACTCATGTATATATGGAGGTTTTGTCCTGTACTGAGGCTTAGCGTACGTACGTGAGGGTTTTCCGCCCTGTGTATGTACGTCGCCATAACGTCCCCGTACCTGCGGGATCGGGGCGTTACACTGACGACCAGTTCTCACCCATCTCCGAGGGACAAAGAAGCAAATTGGACTCTACTGATCCAGTGAAGCAGACAGTGAGCTCCGGATTGTCTCTAAACAGACCTCAGCAGGTCTAAGATGCTAGCACTTAGCATCACATGAGCCCAAAAGGACAGCCTCGCCTGAGAGGCTAAGATCATCTAAACTTCGCCTTGAAGCCATTCACAACTCCGTCAGGAAGCTAACTCATAGCTTCGCCTGAACTGCTCAAGTTAACTCCGCAGAGAGTTAGCTTCGCTTGAAGCCACACGCAACCGCGCAGAAGGATGTTCGGTAGCTTCGCCACAGATGTTATCTAGCTCCGCTGAAGAGCTTTCTTCTGACTTCGCCAGATGCGCCTTCCAGCTCCGCTGTGAGCTCGACGTGGCAGCTCCGCTGCGGGTCTGCTATGGTCAACCTTTGACCAATTAAATCTCCAGATGAGATCAAATCTAATCAGGATCAAGATTAAATCTAATCAAGATCAAATCTGAGATTAAATTTGGCAGTTGATTGCCATAATCTCTTGACTCTCCTAAAACAAGTAAGAGGATCAAGGGAGATCTTCCAATTATATGGAAAGAATCAAAACAGATCAAGAGGATCAACCGACCTGCTACTTCTAGCTTCGCAGAAGCTGATCCTAGCCTCGCAGCAAGGCTACTTTCCAGATTTAAACAGATTTGATTCAATCTGTTTCTATATTTTTAAGGGACAGTTATACCCTTGCTCTCCCTATAAATAGCCCACCAGGGGCACAAGGAGAGAGGCGCGCACGAAGACCTCCCATACACGCAAAGACTTCTTCTGGACGACTTCACGGGAAGAGACGGCAGACTTCTCGAGAGGACGCACCGCGCGTACAAATAGAGATCTATTCTCTTGAATTCAGAGACTTTTAGAGAGCTGCTTCTCTAATCAGGGTGCTGATACCCTAATACCTCCCTTCTTCTCAAGGAATCTCCGGAACCAGCCGAGAAGGAATTCCTAAGTGAAGGCGGTTTTGAGAAGTAACGAGAGGGTTCTACCAACCTTCTGTTCTCCGATTCTCTGAACCAGGCGAGAAGGGAATCTCATCGCTCGCATCGTCAAAGCGATGAAGTGGTCGCGCGCTGACCAGACTCCTATCGGCACACTTCTCCAGAATCTCTGAGGAGATCTACTTGTAATCTTCTGTATTACTTGTAATTTAGCTCCTCAACTTTTTTTTTTGTGTAAGTTTTTCCCTTTGCAAATCAATGGAAAACAAAGCAATGATGTTACTCGCATCTTTCACAATAGGAAGTTGGACTTCGCATCGAATTTTTTCACCTCAAACTTGGTTGTCGTGGTCTTCTTGCTAGCCATCGCTCTAATATCAATTGTTAATGATCTATCACCGATCAAGCAATAGAGAAACACTAAGCTAAGTCTCGGTAGCGGAAGCGAAAGCGTAGAAGATCTAACACTAGCAAGTAATTGAAACTAAATCATCACACAACCAAAGAACATAAGATTCAACATGGCTCGATAATATGCCTATGTCCACGGGGAGGAGGGTAGAAATCTTTATTGAAAATAGAGAAGAAAATATAAGAGTTACAATAAGATCTCTCTCATAAAACTCAATGGTGAAAAACAGAATTTCTATGAAATTCTTGACATGCCTTCAAAATGCCACCCCCAAGGGATTTATATAGACACCTAGCATGATTCTAATCCTTCACAAACTCCAATAACTAAATCAGCACCGCCTCAGAGAAATAGGAAACCCATATTTAAACCTAAACAAAAAATAGAAACGTATTAGGAAACTACCAGAACCCATATTAGTCAACTAGGGCAAATAATTAGTTAACTAATACCCAGTATTAGTCGACTACACCTAAAATCTAGTCGACTACTACAATGCAATCTGAGAATACAACGCCCTATTGCAGGGCCTAGTCCACTATACTAAAGTATCAGTCGACTAGCCCAAGACCTAGTCGACTAATAACATATACAATGCTTGTACATGTCCGTGCTTGATTTGTGAAGCTTGTAACTCCTCCACCTGAACCTGAATTCTTTTTCAATGAATATGAGGCACTCCAGGTACTAACAACTCGATCACGAAAACATCCTCCAAGAGCAAAAGTAGTTAAGAATGCTCAACCAACAGCTCCAAGCCCAAGTCACAGTCCTTCAGAACAATCCAGCACAAACTGAGGGTGAGCTCGAGAACAACAGGTCTCCCGACCTCCTAGCCCTCGCCGAGTTGATTTAGGAACGAATCATGAAGGCCAAGTCATTGGGCCACCCACCTCTGATCGCAAAAATCCATGATTCTCCTCTCTTCGAAGAGATCCAAAGATGTGAGTTCTAGAGGAAGTTCTCGACTCCCACTTTCGATTACTACACTGGAGTGAGCGATCCAGTTCAACACATCTGACACGTCCGAAACAGGATGATGATCTACTTTCGTAACGATCCTGTCATATGCCTCACTTTTCCCTCCAGCCTAAAAGGTGCATCATTGGACTGGTTCTACTTTCTGCCACTACACACTCTCCACAGTTTCACGAAGGTCACCAAGGCATTCTTCACTCAATATGCCTCCCGCCAAGAAGCCAAGAGAAATAGCCATCATCTTTTTCTATCAAGATGAGGTAAGGAGACAGTCTCAAGTCATACATCAACTTCTTTTAGAGCCAGCTAACCAAATTCTCCAATTGTGGAGAAGAAGTCTCCATGCTCGTGTTCATCAGCGGGCTGCAAGTCACGCACCCTCTATACAAATACCTCCTAAAACACAATATCACCAAGATGAGCGAGGTCCTTTCTCGAGCTCAGTCACACATCCAGCTTGAAGAGGTGATGAAGGCTTCCTCCAACCACTCTGCGAAACCAGGTAAAGACATCTATTTTTTGAAAAGGAAGTTCACAAGTTGTGCCTTCTCCTCCAAGGGAAGTTTCTCTCCCGGATCCTGAGGGCTCGCTCTGGATGTTTGGGATCTAGGTGAACTAGTTCGGCCTCCTCCTCTAACTTGTTTGTCAGGCTCTCTGTTTCAGCGGAGGAATTCGTATTGTGGTTCTCATCACTCTATAATTGCTATTTAGCAATTTGTTTGTGCTTTTTCTAAGCGAGAAACACTTGGCTGAAGTCCCGCCTTGTTGTCTTCAAAGCCCAGCCCGATCTTTTTGGGCTATAACTGTGCAGTTCCTGGATATCGCCTGATCCCCTTTGATATCCACGGTACCCTTGGGAGTGGGGTAACGAAGAAGTTGATGGTAGATGGATAGAACAACCTTCATCATGTGGATCTAGGGCGGCCCAGGATTGCATTATGAGGGGATGACACGTCCAGCACGCAGAACCAGGCGAGAAGGAATTCCCCGCATAAGACTCGAAGACTCGTCACCTCGCATCATCAAAGGGACAAAGTGATCGTGTGCTGACCAGATTCCTACCGACACACTTTCCCAGAAACTCTTGAAGAAGATACTTGTAATTTTCTCTAATTTTTACTTATAATCCTTTTTCCAATTACTTAAGTTTTTTTTCTAATGAAAAACACCAGTGAGGTTCATATGACTCAGCTGTTGGGTTCGTTTGTTTTCAGTTGATTTAGTTAGTTGAGCTCGGTGGAGCTCATTTGGATGAACTACATGTTGCTTGATCCATTGGGCATGAGTACATAGGCAGCCGCAATGACGCAGCTAGTTGTTGAGCTGAAATTGATTGATTCATTGGTATTTGGCTCAGATTTGAGAAATCTTCATCGATGTGGAGAATTGTGGGAGAGAAGATTTATAAATTGTTTGATAGTTTCTTTTTTTAACTCATTGGATAGTCCAGAGAAATTTTGAAGCTCAGGGGTGAGGACCATGTCCATCAGCAGCATGGAAATCGTGCGCAGGCATCGGGTTGGTCAACCGTGTGCACGAAGTGCGCAGAAGCAGAAGAAAGGAGTTGTGTCGGTTAACCGACATGCAGAGCAGAGGAGACAGGCGATTGTCCGACCGGAGAAGGATGCAGGCGCAGTTGGTATAGCGGTCGATCACCCGATCGACCATCCAGAACGAGTGACCGCCCGGTCGATCGCACGACGGTTCTCGGCTATTTCCTATTTGGATTTAACTTCGTTTCTGATCTGATTTCAAATCTTTCGGTTTATTTTTCTTCGTGGATTATCTAGCTATATATAGAAGGATATTATCTCCATTGATTATATCCTTGAGAGGTGAATTGTGCTGAGCGTTGTAGGGTTAGTTTGTTTGTAAGATTTCTACGACTAAGCGCGTAATTTCTCAGTTGGATCTTCGAATAATCTTTGTAATCCTTGTAACTCTGTTGGTTGAATATAATTTTCTCCCTTCTACCTCGAGGACGTATGCAAGTTGTCGACCTCGTTAAATTGGTTGTTCTTACTTTCTCTTTTGTATTTTGTGTTGGTGCTAATTGGTTCGGTGTTGGATTGCTGATCTTAACGAGAACTCCTCTAGAGGGTGCAACATAATAGATAGTATCATGGAGAAGAGAGAGAAATGTTAAAGATGTATCCTTATCAATGTTAACAGATTTAGATATAAATTAGTTATTAAAGAAATAAATATACGTTGCGCGCGTGCGTGCAATGGGCATGAGATGCATTTCACAGTTTGTCAAAGCTCATAATTTTCCAAATTGAGGTTGGTCAAGTTTTAAATTCAATCCGACCCGATTGACCCTCCTACTGCCTTGCTTTACTAATTTTCGCTGTGGATAAAAATTATTTACTCTTTGAGCTTATTAGATCAATTGAGCTGATTCTTTTGTACATGAGATGTAGATGGATGATGCGCTGGAGCATAGAATGAATTATGTATTGGGGCGACAGCAAATTAAGTTCGGTGAGGAGGGG
Source organism: Agave tequilana (assembly GCA_038442645.1). NCBI lineage: Eukaryota > Viridiplantae > Streptophyta > Magnoliopsida > Asparagales > Asparagaceae > Agave > Agave tequilana. The sequence goes on along the minus strand of JAVJIF010000284.1, from coordinate 510,168 downwards.
CGCATCCATTCATTCAGTATAGTAGTATTTGGCGTTTGGCTAATAAATAAATAAATAAAAATGCACGGCTCTCATTTCATTCATTCAATTCATGTGAAGGGATAGTGAAAGTGAAGAGGAATTTGAAGCTCACAAATATAGTCTTAATTTATTTAGCGTTATTTACGGAGAATTGGGACCGGATTGATGGATCTCAAATGGGATCGAACTGGAGAGTCAAGGAAACTTCACATGCCAATGCCAATGTCACTTTTGCTACCGTTACCAGCTCTATATTATCTTCTAATTATTACTATTATTACTCCTACCACTACTAGTAGTAGTTATTATCATCTAATTATTATTATTATTTATTTATTTTATATTACTATAGGTTAGTTTTTTCTCTCTGTCCGTTCTGTAGAGTAGTAGTAATAGTAATAAATAAAACAATAATACCGTCACTGATACAGTGACACGCGCCTACCTACATGCCAATGCCGACAACAATAGAGACAAAATAGACTTCACATGCCTCCCCTTCTCACTACTGTATTCGAATGCTATGCTCACCTACAGAGGTAAGCATACCCTCCGGCATCTCAATCTTCTTCGATTCCTTTCTTCCCTTGATAAATACACGACCAGATCAATCAAAAACACAGGGAGCGAGCGAGCTCTAAAGTTTGGGCCTTTTACATAGGCAGACTAGGAGAAAAATAATAATCTAGGTATGGATTCTCCATCACTCTCTTTCTCTACTTCACTTGTCTCTAATTCCTTCCTTCTTTCTTTCTGTCTTTTTTGAAGTGGGGGATTATATATGTGGAAGGAAAAAAGGTTCAATTTTTGCCATTGTTTAGCTGTCTAACTTGTGAGATCTTTCTTACAATGTTGTCTACAAGTAAATTGCAAGAATATCACCATTGCCTAGCTATTTTTACTATTTTGCCAGAATTTGGCTTCACAAAACGTGAGCTACTAGTTGTATGCAAAAAGTTTCTTTGTAATAATTTTTTTTCTGGTTATGCTAGGATTCAAGAAACCAATTTAACGAGGACAGAAAGTTTGGGGCAGGTTATCCTTAGATATTTTACTACATTGTTAATTTAGACTATAATTTTGGAGATTTACCTCTCATTAAATGGAAGTAGGGGCAAAATGCAAAATAATTTCTCTCTACAAGTTCCATAGATTTAGCAAATTGCAAGAGGAAGAAGGATTCTTTTGGATTTTGTAGGTTTTATTAGGTTGGGGAAAACTCAGAGAGTACAATTTGACAAGTCATTTTTTCCCCCATTCATGCCTATGATGTCATTGTTAATATGTTGTGTTTGAAATAAGTTTAAGAGTAGTCATATGGAAAATTGTTTAATTAGTTGGGACTTGTACTCAAATTATGTATGCTTTATCTATGAGAATGTGACAAGGGAATGGTGGGGAATGAGACTTTAGGATATGTGAACGTCTTTTATATATATATTTTTTGCGACAAGATGTGAGCGTTTCTGTCCCTTATTTTGTTGTTTGCTCTTATGCTTTGTTATTTATATTCTAATTCAAAAAAATAGGATTTATTGTGTCCTCAGTCTGAATCTATGAAATCTACTAGGATAGCATAGTAGGAAAACATCTTTGTAATGAGCAAGAGGTGAGGCTTCAAATCCCGCTTGCACCAGGCCAAGACCTATATTCAAAAATAATAAGAATAATAAGAATAAGAATTTTCTTGAATTAATTGACAGGAAATAGCAAAGAGAAGCGAGAAAATGGCAGCAGCAGATGAGAAGCTGCAAGCTCTTGGTCGTCCTTTCAGCATTGCACTGGCCCTATGCGTGCTCTCATTTTGCACGGTTCAAGCAAACTCCCAGCACAACTTTCCATCGGAGCATGGACTAATGTATGCAAAGAACCCTGGAGAGGCATCCCCGGAAATGATTGCATTCTTCGGCCAACCTAAGGTGGAGCTCCCAGAGGCACGGAATGTTTCTGATCCAGTCTGGAGGGCAGGTGCAAAGGCTGTGCCAGCAGATCCAGTTCACAATGGTGGGCACAGGAGGCCAGCCCTCTTAATAATTGCTGGGATTGTGTTTGCTGTTTTGGCGACCGGTCTGCTTGTTACAGCATTGGTGGCTTACATACTCCATGCCCGCAGGTCTAGAGAATGGTCGAGTTCCAGTTCATTGGCAGGCTTGACTCGTTGGAGAAATGACCCAGCGGTCCAGCTAGGAGCTGTTTGAAAGATTTATGAGCAGGTGTTGGTGCTTTCTTTAGACGTGCTTTGGTCTGTAGATTGTCATCATATCTCTGCAAGCTCGTAGATGATGGGGTCCATTGGTGGTGTGTATATGAGAGGAGCTTCTACATCCATCTTGTCTGTAAACAATTCCGATTTGGTGTGCTATATTAGTTTGTCAGAGTCTCTGGCTTTGAGTTCGAGTTTCAGATTTATGAACCAAGGGCTCAGTTTATATATTCAAACCTGCTAATGGAATCTATGGTAACTATTTTTCATCTTTCAGTGTGAATATGTGGGACTTGCATGATATTATGTTTGCCCCCACCCCCGGCCCAGTTTAAGCCTAGGCTCATTATAATTGATAGGTAGTTATTTTTCTCTGTTGCCTATACAACATATAATTATACTGATCATACGAATTTCTTTAAGAAAGCTAGTAGATGATCTTCTAAGAAGCTGTTGTTGTACACAAATTCAAAAAGTCTAACAGGCATTCTTCAGTGAAACCCACTCCAATTCTGCTTGGATCTCTCCCGACTCGACATTCTGTAACTTCAAAATTACTTCTTGTTTTGTCTTGCCGTCAACAATGTTGATGGTACTGTCCCTGTGATGAGTGCATTATCACTTGTTCTCAACCATTTTCCAATTTGCATGTCTTGTAGAATGTCAGCATCTTCAAATGTACTGGCAGCTGTAACTGTTGGTTGGAGATCGATCACAGCTTCGCCCATCCTGTCATCCACAAAGAGCTTGTCATCGTCAAAAACTTGCTGTTTAGAATAGATATGGCTTGACAAACTCACCACCTCCATCACTTCTTATGCGTAAAATCGAAAATCCTTTTTCTTTTTCAACCCTTTTTCAAAAAATCTTAAAACGTGAAAAAGTTTGATCTTTATGCTCCAAAAAGAAAACCCAAATGAAACGAGAGAAATCATCGACTAAAACAAAAATATATCTATTTACATTTAAGCTTTTAGTTTTAGCTGGTCTAAAAAGATCCATGTGAATCAATTCTAATGGCCTAGATGTCATGATATCCTTGATTGGTTTGAAAGAAGACTTAGTTTGTTTCTCAAGTTGGCACGCACCACAAATGCGGTCTTTTTTCAAATTTCAAATAAGGAATACCCTTTACCAATTCCTTAGAATTTATTCTAGAAAGATGATCAAAAGAGGCATGGCCTAATCTTCTATGCCATAACCATGAAATCTCATCAAAAGCAATTAAACATTTTGTAGTGTAATCCAAATTAAGCATATCAATAATATAGACATTATTTTCACGAAATCCAGTGAGAATGCATTCATTGGTTTTACAATCAAAAATTTTGCAAGAAGATTCATCAAAAACAACTTTGAGACCACGATCACATAGTTGACTAATACTTAGTAAATTATGTTTAAGCCCATCAACAAGAACTACATTTTGAATTAAAGGAGATGTACCAATATTAATGTTACCTATATCGATGATGGTACCCTTGGAGTCATCTCCGAAGATGACGGTGCCACCTTCAACGTACCTCGATAGGGTTGCGAAATTGTTGATGTCCCATGTCATATGCCTTGAGCAACCACTATCAAGGTAGCACCGCTCCTCACGTCTTGGAGTTTTGGTGTGTACCTATATCAAATAATTTAGGGCTTGATTTTGGTACCCATATTTTCTTGGGTCCTAAAGCGTTAGTGCTTCGAACCCAAACATGATTATTCATACTATTTATATGATAATAACAAAATTTAGCTAAATGACCATTCCGGCCATAATAAGTACATTTATAAATTCTTCCATATTTAAAAGCATAACGAGCATGTGGTTTATGAACATGTGATTTGTGAGCATGGGATGTTTTTGCATGATTGACATGTAATGTGTTGGCATGATGAACATGTAGAGTTTTAGCATGAGATGTTTTATCATGTTTAGCATGAGGAGTATGCATGTGCTTCTTTGAAAAACATTTCTTCTAATTTAGTATTGTTAAAAGCACATTCTTTTAAAACATTTCCCAAATCATTTAATCTTGTTTTTAACATAGAAAACTCATTTTCATTAATTTTAGGATATTTAGCTTTGCAAGCAACTCTATAAGCATCAAAATCTCTTTGTGTTGAAATAAGAGTAGAAGATAATTCATCATTTTCTTTTGAAGAAATAGCAATTTGATTTTTAAGCATTTCATTTTCTTTTTTCAATTTTAAACAATCTTCCTTTTTAGAATCAAAGCTTTCTGAAAGTTCAATGAAAACTTGTAATAACAATTCTTTACTCATTCACTATCATCATCATATGGTTCGGTAGTTACCTTAGGTGTGTTTGTCATGAAACACACTTTGGCCGTGTCAACTTCATCTTCGGATTCACTTTCTGAGTCCCAAGTGGCTTTGTACACCTTCTTTTCAAACGGCTTCTTTTGCTTCAAGAGGAAGGTATCTTTTTCTTAAAATCTAAACAATCGGCCATGATGTGTCCGGGTTTCCGACAGTTGTAGCATATGATCTTTTTCTCTTCCTTCCCTTCCCATCGCCTTCTATGATTGAGCTTATTCTTGTGGTACATTCTTTTTATATTTCTCACAAGAAGAGATAGCTCTTCATCATCTTATTCATTTTCTTCATCATCATAGTTGGTGGAGGTAGACTTAAAGGCTATAGACTTTTTCTTTTGAGACGCCGCTTCTTCTCTAGCCTTTTTCTCTATCTCATGAGTCTTAAGATTTCTAATAAGACTTATGAGCTCCATCTCGTCTTTGTCATTCAATTCCTTCAAGGTGGTAGCTTTAATTTCCCATGATGAAGGGAGAGCGCGAATTACCTTACGCACCTTTTGGTCGTTGTTGATTTGATCACCTAGAAAAGTAAGAGCATTTGTAATTTTAATAAACTTAGTGATCATATCATCAATAGATTCATTTTCTTGCATTTTAAAACTTTCATATTGGGAACGCAAGAGATCAATTTTAGCTCTCTTGACTTGTGATGTTCCCTCATGAGTGACCAATAAGTGTTGTCAAATCTCATAGGCGGACTTGCAATGGATAACCCGTGTTAAGTCATCTTCATTCAATGCTAAAAGTAGAGCATTTTGAGCCTTCGAATTAGCATCAAATTCCTTGGAGGTAAGATCGGACCAAGTGTCCTCCTCACCTTCGGGTTTACTAAAAGGCTTGGTCAAAGACTTAGCAACTAGGCTACCTAGAGATTGTAGAAAAATGTTCATCCTAACTTTTCATATGGAAAAGTTAAGTCCATTAATTTGTGAGGGGTCTTAATATTATCGGCCATCTTTACTAGTGTATGAATGAATATATGAAAATAGTGATTAGCAATTTATAGGATCTCTCTAAAAATGTGAAGCAAAAAACTAGAGTCCTAACTCTGATACCAATTGAAATCACCTAGAGGGGGTGAATAGGTGATTATGCTAATCAATGCACAAATTTAAAAATGAGATGATGCAACAATCACTCAAAGCAAGATTAGAAGCCGAATATCCTGTGAAGGGCTCTGAACTCCTTCCTCGTGATTCCTCTAAATAAGAGTTTGAGGTGCGCAATGCAATCTTGTTGTGAGAGTATAGATTGACAATATAGGAATGAATGAAAAGCAAGTAAATAACACAAATAAGCCAATCGCAAACACAGAGATTTGTTTCGAGGTTCGAGCACCCAGCTCTACGTCCCCGCCTTCACCCAGAAGGATTTCCGATCCACTAGAAATTCCACAAAGGATTACGACCACTAAGGAGTACCCAACTCCTCAATCACACTCCTCTAGTCCAGAGGTAGTGGAGCCACAAATACAATAATCACTTGGTGATCAAAAGACCACAAACTCTCTTATAAAAGAGTCCTCTTGCGCCATCAACCTAACAACATGCTTTTAGTGCCATCAACATTACAACATGCTTTTAGAAATCTAGAGCCATCATGACTTGTACAAACCTGAAATTTATTCTAGAATTCTTTATTAGTACCAAATAGCTTTTATATGGTTTGTTATCATCAGAACGTATATAAATGGAGAGTGTAACCTTTGGGCCAACAGTGCGGAGATCGCATAATGGGTAACTGTCTATCCAGTAGAACACGAGATGCCGCACCAACACCAGTAGCACTTGCCACACTAGCACTACTAGCACTTCCAGTGTCGCCAATGAGGAGAAATTCTGGACCTGTTGGCAAGGGAGTTCCACTACCGACCCAACAACGGGTTTTTAACCAGGCTCAGAGAGGAGCTAGAACTGGAACAAGTCATAGAAGAGGCCAAGCTTATCATTTGACCATTGAGGAAGTAGGGGCTTTAGATGAAGCAATGGCAGGTAAATTTTTAGTCCACTCAATCTCTGTCTAATCACTCTTTGACTCCAGCATATCACATTGCTTCATATCTAGTAGATTTGTTGCTTTGCATTCTATGCGCATTATAAACATGGAGAATTAGTGGAAAAATTGTACATGAAATGGGGTAGTTACTACTAACGAAGTTTGCAAAGGATGCACTATATAGTTATGTGACATGAAATTGGAAGCAGACTTGTTCGTATTGGACACTGGAGGTTATGACGTAATCTTAGAGATGACTTGGCTCAGCAACTACCATGCAGTGATTGATTGCCGGAACATGAAGGTGATTTTCAGGATTTTATATCAACCAGAGTTTTAATTCAGAGGAGAGTGCATGTCCACTTAGCAAGGAAACTAAGGAGATTGTGTCGCCGTGAAGCAAAAAAGAAGAAGGCACGTGTGTGGGATGAATTTTCAGATGTATTTGAAGAATCGCCAGGACTTCCACCTACATAATTATGGAATTTTCTATAGATATTATTCAGGAATGACCCCCATTTCTATGGCACCATATAGGATGACCCCTACAGAGTTAGCGATATTGAAGGAACAGTTGCAAGAGTATTCAGATAAAGGTCTAATCAGACTTAGCACATTACCCTAGGGAGCACCAGTGTTGTTGGCAAATAAGAAAAATGACAGTATGAGGTTATGTATCGACAATAGAGAATTGAATAAGGTCACCATCAAGACCAAGTATCCCCTATCGAGAATTAATGACCTCTTTGATCAACTTCACGGAACCCGAGTGTTCTTGAAGCCAGACCTTCAACAAGGATATCATCAGTTGAAAGTGAAGAAGGAAGACATCTAGAAGACAACATTTAGGACTCGCTATGGTCATTATGAGTTTTTTGTTATGCCATTTAGAGTAATTAATGCTCCAGCGGTATTTATAAATTTTATGAACCGTGTTTTTTCACCCTTCCTAGATAAGTTTATAATGGTCTTCATTGATGGCATTCGAATCTATTCCAAGAGCGAAAAAGAACTTGCTAAACACCTGAGGATTGTTTTGCAGACACTTTGACAGGAAGAGCGCTTTGCTAAACTACATAAGTGTGAGTTTTGGCGTGAGAGCATAGCATTCTTAGGCCACATTGTTTCAAGAGAAGGAATCTCCTTGGATCCCAGTAAGATTCAGGCAGTGAAGGGTTATCCAGTTCCAAAGTCAGTAACAGAGATCAGGAGCTTCATTGGATTAGCTGGCGTATTATAGAAGATTTGTACAGGATTTTGTTGGCCCAGAGGCCTTCCACTCTAGTTTTGATGGTGATTAACTCATGTAGTTATAGTTTACTAATAATCTTGTGATGTTTAATTTCAGATACTTAACCAAGATATTAGTAGGTGATTAGTTTCAACAAAGGTGTTTTGGAGCTTTTACATGGTGATTCAAGAGCCCGAGCATCAAAGTTCATATCTAGCACTCGTTGGAGTCAAGCTCGGTGGATCACGTTTGGATCGAGTCGACTTGGAGACGGCGCTCTAAAAGAAAACTTCGGTACATTACTTAGTTTATACTTTAGATCCATTGTTAAAGATTAGATAGTGTGATATGTTCAAGTTCACAACACACACACTTGTTTCTAGTTTCATGTTTATTGGTTTTCGGTTTTTGGTTTAACCGATCTTGGTTTCCATGAATAGAAAGAATCAAAACAAGTTTACATGGTTTAATATATATTAGATTTGATCTATATACATGTATGCTTCATATACTTAGACAAACTTATTTTCATATGCCTATTCATGTATTTAGAGTTTTGTGTTTTAACAAACGTATTTTGGATTTTAAGTCAAAAACATTGATATAATTCTATTTCATGTATATTGGATTATATCCATATACAACATGCTTCAATGTTGTTTCAATATCATGTTTTTGTATTTGGATGAGTTTTGGACAAAACGATTTTCCATTTCAAAAAAAATCCTAGTTTTGGAAAATACGGATTTTGGTTTTCGGCAAAATTTTCATAACACAAAAATGGTTCAAATAGTTTGAAATATGTGTTGATTTTTTTCACACATGTTTGTATTTAAAAGATAATATAGGAACTTATTTTTGTGAATTTTTAGAGTTTTATGGGGTTTAATTGGAATTAAAAAACCCAGTTTTTAAGTTCTGAAATTTGCTTGCCAGGCTCTGGCGGTCGACCGACCGGTCGACCGGACGTGCGCATATATGTGCACAAGGCCATGTCAGTTGGCCCGTCGACCGAGCGGTCGACCGACTGAAGTCAACCCACTCTCGGGTTGGCCCGGTCGACCGGCCAGAGAGCCGTTGCTCTCTGGTTCTGGGCGCGGTCGACTGGGCGGTCGACCGGCAGGCTCAACGGCCACTTTTTTGACCGTTGGCGGGTCGACCGACCAGACGACCGGAAGGTCATTTTTGACCTTTCTGCCTGCCAACGTGCAGATTTAGATTGGGCCTATATAAACCCCAATCCTTGGCTGTTTTTGGACAAGGTTTCAAGAGAGAAAAATTCACATTCTTAAAGTGTTTTATTACAAGTTTCAAAAGAGTTTTAGAGCTTTAAAGATTTGATCTTTATTTTGTTTTAGAAGGGATTTGAAAATTCAAAGAAAAGAAAAGTCTTTGGGAATTAGTTTGATCTTCATTTTCAATTCGATCTAGAGTTTTTCCTAGAGTTTTTCTTTGAGTTTTTGATTTCTAAACTCTTTATTTTCCACACCTGAGCTTATCATTCTATCCTCTCTATAGGATATTTGTTTTGTAAGAAAAGAATTGGTTTGTGGTCTTTTGATTACTAAGTTGTAAACCCTCCTACTTTGTGTTATCCCTCTTGTGTAGAGGTTGATTGTTAGAGTGGTGACTTTGTGCCCTATCCCTCTAGTGAGAGGTTGATTGGTTGTTTGGCTTTGTGCCTATACCTCAAGTGTGAGGTGATTGTGTTTTAGTGGCTTTGTGCCTAACCTCTAAGTATAGAGGTTGTGTTGTAATTGAGAGAGGAGTTGTGTACTCCCGGTTATTGTATTGCCCCAAATCCTCAGTGAAGGTTCCCTGTGTGGGAGTCCTTTGTGGACAAGTTAGTGGAAATCCTTCTGTGTGAAGGCGGGGACGTAGAGCTGGGTGCTCGAATCTCGAAACAAATCTCGGTGTTTGCATTTGATCCATTGACTCTAACTCTCTCTATTACTTTGAGCATTGCATCATATTGCCATATCATATATATGCTTGTGTTGTTTGTGTGTGCCTCACTTGTGTTTAACCATGAGAGCTTCATATAGCACCTCAACTCTTAGTCAGAGGAATCAAGAGTAGTCAGTCCAGAGCCCTTCACCGGGAATTCGGCTACACTCGTTGGTTACACTAAGTGTGTTGCAATTTAATTTTTAATTTCCGCATTTTGTTCATTAGATTAGCCGTACACCTATTCACCCCATCTAGGTGTGCTTACAATTGGTATCAGAGCCTACGCTCCTGATATTAGGTTTAACCATTTAGGAGTGTGATCTTGGTTTTGCTAATCTATCATTTGCATTTGCATTTGCACACATATAGTTTGCACTCATGGATAGCCCTCCCATGTTTGATATCTCTAGACTTGATATATGGAAGGTTATGATGAGTTATCATATAAAAGCCCTAGGATGTAAAGTTTACCTTGCCATTATCAAGGATCCTACCTTAGTGATAGCAAGCATATAGAGGCAAATGCACTATCCCTTAAGGCACTTAGAGCATCCCTTGATAAAAAATATTCACATGTGTTTTCTCACTATGATTCTGCTTTTGCAGTATGGAACATTTTGACATCTCCTGAGCTACAACACTTATCAATAAGAAGAGGAAATATAGTCGAGACGAGTCCGACGAACGTTGCTTCATGGTCCAAGGGAATGACTCCCTTGAGGTAAATTCGGAAACTCAACTAGATGCTAGTACTAGTTCATATTGCAGTGAGTGTATGGATGTACAAGCCTTGAATGATGAACTTGCCAAAAATTGTGAAAATTTGATTTAAAATATAAACTTTTGAAAAAGGATAATTTTGGTTTGAAAGAAGAAAGTAAAAATTTATCTTCTAGACTTGAGATTGCTTTGCAAGAAAGGAATGAGATTTCAAGTGAATGTGACTCGCTTAAATCCCAACTTGATCTTGCCCCAAATGAAAACAAAATTTTGAAAAATAAAAATGATTGTGAAAATGTTTTGAAAAAATTGAATCTTTATCTTCAAAACTTAATTTTGTTTTAAAAGAGAATGAATCTTTGAAAAACCAAATTGCTTCTATTTCATAGGATTTGGATTTGGTTTCCAAGAAAAATATTTCTTTAAAAAATAATTTAGATTCTCATGTTTACCATGCTAGTGTAGCTTCATCTAGCTCACCTATTGCATGCACCTCTTCTTCTAAAATTGAAAATGATATATCCTTACTTAAGAAGAGTGTTGATTGTTTGGGCTCCACTTTAAGCCATTGTGCTTTGAACCATTCACGGTTGGAATCCATGTTTCGAAAGAAACAAATTCCTCCTATGCATGCACACAAATCACGGCATACACATGCTCCTCACGTACACACCCATAACACGATGTATGCTCATGTGTACACTTGTACACATTGTGGACGTAAGGGCCACCTTGCTAAATTTTGCTATGATCGTATAAATGATTCAAATTTAGCAATTAAATTTGTTTGGGTTAGGAAAGGAGCTAACCCCCATGGACCCAAAAGAGTGTGAGTACCAAAGACCACCCCTATTATATTTGATGTAGGTGTGGGCTCTCGCATGACGTGAGAATGATTGTGCCTTGAGGTGGATGCGTTCCGAGCTAAAAGAGGACTATTGGATGCATCACTTTCAACGGGAGTTTGGTAGGCGGACCACCTTATTTTGGAGACATGGAGAGTTGCCCTCATGGTTTTTGTAACGATCTCTTACTCCTCATTATATTTACATGCTTTCATATTATTCATTTTTAGCATATTTTGATGTTTCATGATTAGTATGTTAAATGTCATAATTATTAGACGTGTGATATGCATGATTAGTACTTGAGACACCCATGTTTATATAGAGTTATATTTAGTGTTCTCACTTTAGTTTTACTAGCATGTATGTCCTAGCTCTAACACATGTTCATTTACCATAATGATCATTTGAGTTTTGTTTTTGAATTCTATGATTCATGTTTTGATTACATATTTAGATGTTAGTTTTCATTAAAACTTGAGCATATACTTGTACAACTAATGAGCCACAAATAGATTATTATATGTTTGTTCTTGAATGCTCATTTGTACCCATTAAATGTACTAGTATAGTCTAGTTTTGATGATTCATACATTTTGACTTGTATTCCCATTTTGTACGTGTTTTCATGTGAATGTTTAACTTCATGTATATGTCTATTTTGTCTAAACTATTAACTATACATATACATCCTTGAGCCACTTGCCTTCATGCATATACTTTTGTGGACTCATTTATATTTGGATATGTATGTATACTTTAGTTTGTACAAGACATACATATACCTTGAAGGATTCTAGTTCTGATGACTTTCATGTTTTAAGGAATTTCATTTTGAGCTCGATTGCCTAGCTTCATGATAATGTGTTTCACATAACTCTTGTACACTCAATTTATTTAATGTTTTCTCATGATTTTGTTTTCATGAGTACAATTTGTGCTATATAGATTTTGAGTGTTTGGTGATCATGTGATTTACATGTTTTTCATGAAATATATTTTTGTTTTATTTCTTACTTGAAGGATTTCGTTCTAGTTTACAAATTTTTCATATAACTAGTTCGTATTCTTCATTATGGTAGAGTTTTTCAAACATATTATATTTTCAAACTTATTTTTGAAAACTCCTACCCATTAAAGGGCGGTTGGTTGGGCGACCATACCTTGTATGCTTATTATTGAAAATTCTTTTAAACATGTACATGAAATGGGTGGTAGGAAGTATGAGTTATACACTTGATCGTATTATGTTTTCAATTGGTATCATTAGATCTTTTCAATTGGTATCACTATTGATATTCTTTTTTGTATACTCATATATATATGCTTTATTTGTGCTTACTATATCTCTATATCTTTGAGCACAAATTTTAGTTATGCTAAGCTTGATTTCTTAAATGACTATTATATTTCAATTGATTATGTTTCAATTGGTATCTTATACAAGCTTATGCATCATTTTGTTTGGTATTCCATAAAGGGGGAGAAAATTCATATTTCACTTTTCAATTGGTTTTGTTTACCTTTCATATTTTACTCCCACACTTTATGTTGAAAAATGATTGAAAAATGATATTGATTATTTTTTGGTATCATATGCTCCTAATGAAAAATTACTTTCAATTGGTACTAATCTTTACAATTGATATCAAGATTACCTATATGTTTACAATTGGTATCAATTAATATCAAAATTCTTGGTTGAAGTCTTCAACATGTTTTATTTACTTACAATTGGTAACATAGAGACATGTTTATTTAAATTAAAAATATTTGTTTTATGTACCTTCAATTGGTATGTTTTATTTATTTTAAATTGATATCATGATGCACTAAATCGATATATTTTGTTTCATTTGGTATCATAAAGTTTTGATTTGATTTCACCCCTTATTGATATTCTTTTTGTTTTAGACAAAAAGGGGAGAACATTATTTTATTGTTTTCTTTGACCTTCTGTTGATGATTGACAAAAAGGGGCAGAAGTATTTGAGTTTATATGCATGTATTTGAGTTTATATGCAAGTTTATTATTTGTTTGTAAGTTTATAAGAAAGTTTTGTTTCATATTGGTATCAAGAGAATTTGTTTTATGTTTTGATGTTTTGTTGATATTGGTATCAAGAGAACATATTTAAGTTTTGGTTTATTGTATCAATAACTTTTGTTAAAATTTTTATTGTTGGTATCAAGAACTTATATTGATTATCTTTTAATTGGTATCAAGAATTTTTATTGATTGGTATCTAGAGCTTTTGTTACTTTTATTGATAAAGTTTTCAATTGAAATTTTTATTGATATCAAGAGCAATTATTTAAAGAACATGTTTATTTTAAACAAAAAGAAATATAATTTATTTAAAAAATTTGGTATCAAGAGCATGTTCATTTCATTGTTTTATGCATGTTGATGCATATTCATGTTTAGTATTCATTGCATATCTTATTGTTATTGCTATGCATGAGTTAAGGGGGAGCTTCTTTGAAGCTTAACTTTAATCCATGCATATATAACTCCATGAGTTCTGTCATCATCAAAAAAGGGGAGATTGTTGGCCCAGAGGCCTTCCACTCTAGTTTTGATGATGATTAACTCATGTAGTTATAGTTTACTAATAATCTTGTGATGTTTAGTTTCAGATACTTAACCAAGATATTAGTAGGTGATTAGTTTCAACAAAGATGTTTTGGAGCTTTCACATGGTGATTCAAGAGCCCGAGCATCAAAGTTCATATCTAGCACTCGTTGGAGTCAAGCTCGGTGGATCACATTTGGATCGAGTCGACTTGGAGACGGCGCTCTACAAGAAGACTTTGTTACATTGTTTAGTTTATAGTTTAGATCCATTTTTAAAGATTAGATAGTGTGATATGCTCAAGTTCATAACACACACACTTGTTTCTAGTTTCATGTTTATTGGTTTTCGATTTTTGGTTTAATCGATCTTGGTTTTCATGAATAGATAGAATCAAAACAAATTTACATAGTTTAATGTATATTAGATTTGATCTATATACATGTATGCTTCATATACTTAGACAAACTTATTTTGATATGCCTATTCATGTATTTGGAGCTTTGTGTTTTAAAACGTATTTTTGGATTTTAAGTCAAAAACATTGATATAATTCTATTTCATGTATATTGGATTATATCCATATACAACATGCTTTAATGTTGTTTCAATATCATGTTTTTGTATTTGGATGAGTTTTGGACAAAACGATTTTCCATTTCAAAAAAAATCCTAGTTTTGGAAAATACGAATTTTTGTTTTCGGCAAAATTTTCATAACACAAAAATAGTTCAAATAGTTTGAAATATGTGTTGAATTTTTTCACACATATTTGTATTTCAAAGATAATACAAGAACTTATTTTTGTGAATTTTTAGAGTTTTTATGGGGTTTAATTGGAATTAAAAAAACCCGGTTTTCAAGTTCTGAAATTTGCCTGCCAGGCTCTGGCGGTCGACCGACCGGGTCGACTGGACGTGCACATAGACGTGCACAAGGCCATGTCAGTTGGCCGGTCGACCGAGCGGTCGACCGACTGAAGTCAACCCACTCTCGGGTTGGCCCGATCGACTGTAGGGGTGAGCAGAGTTCGGTTATAACCGAAATAACCGACCAAAAACTGAAACCCGAACCCGAACCGAACCGCACTAATTCGGTCGGGTTACGGTTTTATGTTCCAAAATCCGAACCCGACCGAACCGAACCGAATCTCTCACCCTATATATTACCCTACTCAAATTCAATTAAGTGAATCATATATTTTATAACAAAAATTGGTAGGAATTTATCTCATTACTTTTAGTAATACCATCTTTTTATGTTGAATATGTGAAGGCTAATGTTAAGTACACCATAACAATTGAGAATAATATTTATATTAATATAGTTTTTTTCTATTCTTATCATTAAAAGTTAGTAATAATTATATGAGCCTTGATATAAGAGCTCAAATACAATATAAATGTTTTAGAATTTGAAATTTTTAATTCACATTAACTTTAAAGTCTTTTTCTTATTTCTAATTTGGGTAATGGATATTTGAGATTAGAATATTAAAGGATGATAATATAATAGTGATTAAAAAATGCAAAAAATGATGGCAATAAATTGGCCTAACCGAAAAAACCGAAAAACCGAACCGAAATGAGTAAATTCGGTTCGGTTACTAAGTCTAATCGGTTCGGTTCGGTTTTGCAAAAATTAGCAAAAACCGAACCGCACCGACCGATGCTCATCCCTAGTCGACCGGGCGGTCGATCTGCCAGAGAGCCGTTGCTCTCTGGTTCTGGGCGCGGTCGACCGGCAGGCTCAACGGTCACTTTTTTGACCGTTGGCCGATCGACCGGCCGGTCGACCGGAAGGTCATTTTTGACCTTTCTGCCTGCCAACGGGCAGATTTGGATTGGGCCTATATAAACCCCAATCCTTGGCTGTTTTTGGATAAGGTTTTCAAGAGAGAAAAATTCACATTCTTAAAGTGTTTTATTACAAGTTTCAAAAGAGTTTTAAAGCTTTAAAGATTTGATCTTTATTTAGTTTTAAAAGGGGTTTGAAAATTCAAAGAAAAGAAAAGTCTTTGGGAATTGGTTTGATCTTCATTTTCAATTCTATTTAAAGTTTTTCCTAGAATTTTTCTTTGAGTTTTTGATTTCCAAACTCTTTATTTTCCACACTCTAGCTTATCATTCTATCCTCTCTATTGGATCTTTGTTTTGTGGGAAAAGAATTGGTTTGTGGTCTTTTGATCACTAAGTTGTAAATCCTCCTACTTTGTATTATCCCTCTTGTGTAGAGGTTGATTGTTGGAGTGGTGGCTTTGTGCCCTATCCCTCTAGTGAGAGGTTGATTGGTTGTTTGGCTTTGTGCCCATCCCTCGAGTGTGAGGTGATTGTGTTTTAGTGGCTTTGTGCCTGACCTCTAAGTGTAGAGGTTGTGTTGTAATTGAGAGAGTGTTGGCCCAAAGGCCTATCACTCTAGTTTTGATGATGATCAACTCATGAAGTTATGATTACTAATGATCTTGTGTTTAATTAGTGACAGATTCATTATCAAGATCTTAGTAGGTGTGGAGCTTCAACAAAGGATTTAAAGACAAGTTGGAAGCTAGCACCGGTTGATTCACGAGCCTATGCATCAAGAACACATCTAGAGATGAGCTCGGTGGATTGCATTTGGACCAAGTCAAGAAGATGAGAAGCCTTCAAGTGAAGACTTCAAGAAGATGAAGACTTGGGTCTAGGTATAAGATTTAGTTTTTTTTTTAGTTAAAAATGTAAAGGATAGATAGTTGGTAGATTGCTCAAGTCTATATCACACACACACTCTTGATAGAATTGCTTTCATAAAAGAATTTTTATTTATATGTTTAGAAAAGAATTTTTTATTTAGAAAAAGATTTTTCTTTGTGACAAAATATATATACTTTGGTTTTTGGTATTTCTATCATACATATCTTTTAACCATAACCAAGTTCAGAGCTTTATGATCAAAAACATAGATATTTCATTATGATTGTGTAGTGGATCATATCCATACATACTATGCTTTAATAAGTTCAAAATATCTTGTTTTTGTATTTTGTGAAGTTATGGAAAAACAAGTTTTTAGAAAAACATGTTTTTAGAAAAACAGTTTTTATTTTGATTGAAACTATTTTTTAGATTTACTGAGAATTTATGGGATTTTTATTAAGTTAAAAGACCTATTTCCAAATCCCTTAACTGTGCAGTCTAAGGACTGACTGACAGGCCAAGTCGGTCGACCGAAGCTAGGTCGGGTCGACCGTCCAGTCGACCGACGTGCACAGCCTTGTGCACGTTGTCAGCACAGTGGTCCGGTCGACCGCTGCAGAGAGTTCTGCTCTCTGGATTTCTGGGTCGACCGGGCGGTCGACCGGAGGCTTCAACGGTCGGAAAAATGACCGTTGGCCAGTCGACCGGCCGGTCGACCGGCAGCTCTGACAGATCCCAACGGCTATATTCTGGCAGCCTATAAATTGGGGGTTCTTGTCATTGTTTGAGGCCAAGTTTTTAGAGACTCTTAGAGCCAGTTTTTCCTAGTCTTTTCAGAGAGTTTTCTCCACAAGTTTTAAGTGCAAATACTTCCAATCAAAAGGGAAGATTTTATTAAGAGTGTAAAAGTGATTCTTTGTGTTTTTCACCATAGTTCTTTTCCTTGCTTTCTCACACCACACTTGAGCTATCCATTGCTATATTATCCTATAGGTGTGTTGTAGTGAGAGTTTTTGTAAGGAGATCAAAGTGTTGTGATCACCAAAGATCTTTTCTTTGTACTTTGAGGAGGCGGGCAAGTGTGCTCGCGGTGGTTTGAGTTCGTGTGTGAACTCGTTGGTTCGAGGTGCGGCCTCGGCAAGCTTGTGGGAGCTTGCGTGTGTACGGGACTTGGGAGTCCGAGGGCTGTAGGTGTTGCGGCACCGAGGAGAGATCCATTGGGATCTTGCATAGTGGAAATCCTTCGTGTGTCGAAGGCGGGGATGTAGAGCAAGTGTGCTCAAACCTCGAAACAAATCCTTTGTGTTTGCGATTGCTTACTCTATCTCTCTTTCTCTCTTTGTCTCTTATATCTTGCATTACTTTATAGTCTTTATCTCTTATATGCATGATATACCCTTGTGCTCATAATTGCTATACTTGCTTGGGATTGTTGTTAACACTAGTATTCAACCAAGAGAGCCAACGCGGCACCTCAACCCATTTCAAGGGGAATCTAGAGGAGCTTGTCCAGAGCCCTGCAAAGGGAATTCGGCAACACTCTTGTGTTATACATAAGTGTTTAAAATAAAAGAAGTTTTATTTTGGTCATCTTAGTTTAATTCCGCATTATTTGGCATTAAGTGACCATTAGATTAGCCAACACCTATTCACCCCCCTCTAGGTGTTATTTCAATTGGTATCAGAGCCAAGTGCTCTTGATATTGGGTCTAACAACCTAGAGTTAAAGATCCTCCTTTTAGGCTAATCACAATATTTTTACACACACACCTCACCATGGACTTCATGTCACCACCCACCTTTGACATTCTTAACATCCAAATTTGGAAGGTTAAGATGTCTATGTTCCTCAAGGCCCTAGGCATTCATGTCTATCTTGCTACATTTAATGATTCTTATATTAACAATAGCAAGTATATTGAGGGTAATGCAAAAGCCTTAAATGCTTTGAAGAGTACCCTAAATGATGATTACTTATTTAGGGTTGCTAACATTGATTCGGCTTTTGTAGCTTGGAACATCATCACCTCCCTTGGCGAAAAGGATCTATACTATGCCGGGAGTGATTCGGACGTTGGAAGCGACACCTCCAACGCATGCTTTATGGTCCAAGGGGATAACCCCCTTGAGGTAACTTCCGAATCCGAGGAAGATGATATTATGTCATATGATGAGCTCAATTCATTTTGCCAATTATTGCTTGAGAAATATGACATGAAAAAGAAAGAAAATAAAAATTTGAAAAAGGACATTGCTTGCATGCATAAAGAACATGACTCATTTAGAGATAACATTGCATGCTTAGAAAAAGATAACAAAAGTTTGAAAAAGAAATTTGATTGCATGCATGTAGAAAATGATTCTTTTAGAAATAAACTTACATGTTTAGAAAAGGAAAATAAAGATTTGAAAAATGAAAATGTTTCCTTGCTTTCAAAATTAAATGATCTTTGTGAAGGGAACAATATTTTGAAAAATGATATTGCTATGGTGGAACAACAAAAGAAAGTATTTTACAAGAAAATAAATCTTTAAAAAGAAAATTTGTTGAAAAAGAAAAGGATAATGTTTTTCAAAAGAAAAAGAAAAATGATTCTTTATCTCACCATGCTTTACATGCCACAACTAATGAGATTAAGAATTTGAAAAATAAAATGGATGGTTTGAGTTCAACTTTGAACTCTTGTGCTTTTAATCATTCTAGGTTGGAATCTTTGTTTCAAAAGAAACAAGTTCCACATGCTCATGCACATACTCATCATGCTCATGCTTATGTTGCACATCAGGATCACAATCACACTCATAAGCATCATACTAAGGTGTACGTATGTACACATTATGGCCGCAAAGGCCATTTAGCAAAATATTGTTTTGATAAGAAACCTCATTTATATTTTGCTAAGTATAAAAGATTTTGGGATCCTTACAATAAAGCTAACCCCAAAGGACCCAAGAAAGTATGGGTACCAAAACCCCCACCCTTTGATTTTGATGTAGGTGAGGGCTCTCACAAAACGTGAGAGGATTGGTGCCTTGATAGCGGATGCAATGGACATGATGGACAAACTTTTGGATGCATTGCTATCAAGGAGATTTTGGTGGGAAAGACCACCATATTTGGAGCTTTGGAGTTGGTAACAATTTCTAAACTCCTATTTTTTATGTTCATGCTTGTTCATCCATAATATTCATAGCATGTTCATGTTTTAAGATTTTATGTGCTTCATGTGGTAATTACATGCTTAGATGTAGAATGTATCAAACTTACATTTATACATATACAAATAGTGAACTACAATTGACTCATATATATAGTTGAACTTCATGCTCATTTGTATCCACTTTATGCATATGTATGATCTAGTTTTGATGATTCTCATTTATACACGTTTTTGCCAATTTTTAGTGATTTACTTCATGTATATGCATTATTAATTCAAATCTAATAAATATACATGTATACCAGTGAGTCTCTTGCTTTCATGCAAATACATTTAATAGACTCTTTTACATTTGGGATATGTATGCATATCGTTAGGATTGGATAAATCATACATATACCATGAAGATTGTTGTTTTATGAAAAATGATTTTTAAATTGATTTGTTTAAAAAAAAATGACTTATAATCTTTTTAAGCTTCATGACTATTTTCATAATAATACTAGTTACATAACCTTTGAACACTCACTTTTTTTTTGAGAAAATAGATAATTTTGAGCTCTATGGATTATGAGTGCTTGAACTTTTATGTATTTAGTATTATTCATGAAAAACATATGACTTTATATTTTTGAAGGATCTTTAACTAGTTTGTCAAAAATCCATTTAAACTAGTTATCTAATTCTTCAATTGATGCACATGATTCTATCTTTATGGATAAATTCTTTTGTATTCTCAAAATTTGATGCTTCATGAATTGAATATTAGTTTAAATGTTAGTTTTTGTCAACACTAGGATTTATACTTGTACATGTTATGGGCCACAAATAAATCTATTTATATTTGTGCTTGAATGCTTATTTGAACCCATTAGATGTGCTTGTATTGCTTAGTTTTGATGATCCCTACAATCTTAAACTTGTATTCGCCGTTTGGATTTGTATTATGATCATGTGCTTTCATTTCATGTATATGTGTATTTTGCCAAACTTTAAGATATACATGTATACCTTTTGAGTCATTTGCCTTTATTGCAAATCTACTTATATGGACTCAATTATGTTTTAGGGATATGTATGTATCCTTATTGTGTTGTCAAAATATACATATACCTTGAAATATAAATTTTGGTGTAATAATAAAATTTTTTTTAATGATTTTCATGTTTTCAAAATTTATGATAATTTGTGACTATTTTTTTTAAAAAAAAAGGGAATATTGAGCTTTGTTGCTATTTTTCATAATGCCATGTTCCACATAACACTAGTACACTCATCTTTTCAATATGGACTTTATGGATACTAGAGTGTTTTTAGTGCCATGTGATTTACTTGTGTTTTATGAAAAACTTTTGATTTATTCCTTGATTGAAGGATTCCGTACTAGTTGTTAAACATTTTCATTTAACTAGTTCGAATTCTTCATATGGTAGATTATATGATGTATACACTTAAGCTTAATTTTTCAATTGGTATCATTGGATATTTTCATTTGGTATCAATATGATTCTTGTTGTATATACTCATATTTTGCTTTCCTATATATATGTATGTATCACTTTCCATTGATATAATTCCTTCATACATATATATGATTTGTTGTGTGCTTAGGCTAAAATTGATTTACATATTTAAAGCATAAAGATTGTTAATGCTAAGCTAAATTCAAATCTTATTTTTAAAAGCTTATGCATTAGTTTTTCAAATTGGTATCTATATGGTTGATCATTACTTTACAATTGATCATTTTCAACTTTGATATCAAAATTCAAAATTTATGTTATAAGAAAAATTCAAAATTTTTTTTGTATTGCCTATATGCAAGGAGAGCTTAACATCTCTTCTACATATAGATTCATGTTGAGTGTATTGTTTATTGAGGAGCTTAACATCTCTTCTTTATATGGTACACGTGTGTAGGGGGAGCTTCACATCTCCTCTTATGCATTACATAATATGTGTTATGTGAATTGGGGCTTATCATCCCTTCTTCATGTAATGCATATGTGTAGGGAAGCTAACTTAGCGTCTTCCTCTTCATGAATGTATATCGCATATAACCTCTTATTGATTTAATTGCACCCCTCTTTGATGACTTTGTTTTTGACAAAAAGGGGAAAAAGATTTGTTTGATGTATTTTACTTTGAACCCTTTGTTGATGATTGACAAAAAGGGGGAGAAGTATTTATAGATTTTATATGCATGTCTTCCTTGCTTAAGGGAGAGTAAGATTTGTGTTGATGCATATGTGTTTTGTGATTTGTTAAATGTATGGAGATAAGATTTATAATGTATGGAGATAAGATTTATGATGTTATATTTACATACATGCCATACATTGCATACATATTCACGTGCTTTTATTGCCATATCTATTATTGAATGTGATGCATGAGTTAAGGGGGAGCTTCTTTGAAGTTTTACTTTAATCCATGCATATATAACTCCATGAGTTTTGTCATCATCAAAAAGGGGGAGATTGTTGGCCCAAAGGCCTATCACTCTAGTTTTGATGATGATCAACTCATGAAGTTATGATTACTAATGATCTTGTGTTTAATTAGTGACAGATTCATTATCAAGATCTTAGTAGGTGTGGAGTTTCAACAAAGGATTTAAAGACAAGTTGGAAGCTAGCACCGGTTGATTCACGAGCCTATGCATCAAGAACACATCTAGAGATGAGCTCAGTGGATTGCATTTGGACCAAGTCAAGAAGATGAGAAGCCTTCAAGTGAAGACTTCAAGAAGATGAAGACTTGGGTCTAGGTATAAGATTTAGTTTTTTTTGTTTAGTTAAAAATGTAAAGGATAGATAGTTGGTGGATTGCTCAAGTCTATATCACACACACACTCTTGATAGAATTGCTTTCATAAAAGAATTTTTATTTATATGTTTAGAAAAGAATTTTTTATTTAGAAAAAGATTTTTCTTTGTGACAAAATATATATACTTTGGTTTTTGGTATTTCTATCATACATATCTTTCAACCATAACCAAGTTCAGAGCTTTATGATCAAAAACATAGATATTTCATTATGATTGTGTAGTGGATCATATCCATACACACTATGCTTTAATAAGTTCAAAATATCTTGTTTTTGTATTTTGTGAAGTTATGGAAAAACAAGTTTTTAGAAAAACATGTTTTTAGAAAAACAGTTTTTATTTTGATTGAAACTATTTTTTAGATTTACTGAGAATTTATGGGATTTTTATTAAGTTAAAAGACCTATTTCCAAATCCCTTAACTGTGCAGTCTAAGGACTGACTGACAGGCCAAGTCGGTCGACCGGGCGGTCGACCGAAGCTAGGTCGGGTCGACCGTCCAGTCGACCGACGTGCACAGCCTTGTGCACGTTGTCAGCACAGTGGTCTGGTCGACCGTACGGTCGACCGCTGCAGAGAGTTCTGCTCTCTGGATTTCTGGGTCGACCGGGCGGTCGACCGGAGGCTTCAACGGTCGAAAAAATGACCGTTGGCCAGTCGACCGGCCGGTCGACCGGCAGCTCTGACAGATCCCAACGGTTATATTCTGGCAGCCTATAAATTGGGGGTTCTTGTCATTGTTTGAGGCCAAGTTTTTAGAGACTCTTAGAGCCAGTTTTTCCTAGTCTTTTCAGAGAGTTTTCTCCACAAGTTTTAAGTGCAAATACTTCCAATCAAAAGGGAAGATTTTATTAAGAGTGTAAAAGTGATTCTTTGTGTTTTTCACCATAGTTCTTTTCCTTGCTTTCTCACACCACACTTGAGCTATCCATTGCTATATTATCCTATAGGTGTGTTGTAGTGAGAATTTTTGTAAGGTGATCAAAGTGTTGTTGTAACACCCCAAATTTTAAAACCCTGATTTAATACTATATTATTGGATTATTGAGATTATAAAGAACATCAGGAAATTTTAATTTGGTTATATTTATGTGATAATAAATTTGGAAATTTATCAGGGAAATTTGAAATGGATTAATTGGAAGAATTAAATAAATATACATGTTAAAAATATATATAGATATAATAGTGATAATAATAATGGTGATGTATACAAAAATGTATTGTATATGTGTATGTGTATTATGGTATTTCATGAAAAGAGACAAACCAAATTAGTGGAAAATAAAGTGTTATTTTATAATGAGTGGTGGAGATGAAATCTTGGAATTGGAAGAGTGTGAGTGGTGGAGATGAAATCTTGAAATTGGAAGAGTGAAGTGGAGGGTGAAGATTTTATTGATATTGGAAAGGGGTGATGTGGCAACCATATAGGACTTTAGGTTTTATAAATATAATAAATAATTAGTATATGGGGAGAGATGAGATCGATCTCTTCATTTTTTTTCTCTCCCCTGAAGATAATCTGCAGCCCTTTCCCCAAATCGGGTTCTCTCCCTCTCACTTCCAATTCTCTCTCTCTCCCTCTCTCTCTCTCTCACGGCAGGGCGGGACAGCTCGACGGCGGCGCGCGGCGGCGCACGCGGGCGGCGCCTGCGGTGGCGCGCAGCGGCGCGCGCAGGTCGCGCGCGCGCACCGGAGAGCCAGGCCGCGACTGAGCGGCCGGCAGCCGGCCAGGGGCTGCCGGATGGTGGCCGTCGGACCGGATTTGGGTGAGTGGGTCTTCCCCCTTTTGTCTTTTCTCAAAATACATTTTCGGAGAAACCCTAACTCTTGATCTTTGAGTTGATTAGAAATCTTTTCTTTTGAAACTATGCATGTATACATTTTGGGGATTTCATGGTTTTTTTTAAAAGTACATAGTGGCCTAAACTTGTTGTAGAGATTATTGAATTGAATTAATTACATATTAGTGAGGAATGTAAATATTGTATTGTGGGGCATATCATGTGGTGAAGGGGGTTTCTTACTTCAAATTAATTGTAATTATTTTGATGAGCTCATGAATTGAATTAGGCTACATTTCATTTCCTAGATTCGTATATCTAGGTATTTACCGACTTTAGTTGTTCTAAATAACCTTGTTCCCTATCCTAGTTATATGTTGATGGTCCTCAAATTTGGAAAGATGAAAGCATGATTTCCTTGAGTGATGAAAGTGTATGATGCATATCTTATATGCATGTGAGGATATGGTGCACGTCCTATGTTTTGAAAGTTAAGCCTGAAGACATTAATTAGAAGGCTATATGTAATGCTCACTTCAAACTAGTGTGGCTACCAAGAGTTTCCCAACAGGATGACAAAAGAAAACAGAGGCCTGAATCTTCCTGAAAATATCAGTAAAATTTCCATGTAGACAAGCTCTGCTGTAGCTTAGGTAGTTTCGTGGTGCTAAATTCATATGGGGCAAATTGCAATACTGCAAAGATCATTTTCTGTACTCAGACCTTGTTTTTACAGTAGGACCTTCCCATTCACAGAGAAATAGAAAAGAGCTACTTATTATTGCAACTGGTTTCTTTTATGATGGCCACTAGAGATATCATAATATCTAGTGTCACTGTGATTACAATATATAAGTTCTTTGTATGCTCTTCTATATGGCTAGTTACAGAATCACACTTGGGAAAAGGCTGAAACTTGACATTTCAAATTATCATGGAATTACCAAAAAAAAAAAAAAAAAACGTGGCTGGCATTTGGAATTGGAACATGGGTTTCAATTTTCAATGCTGATGGAGATGATCTCACCAACCACAATGTCTTGTATCTTTAAGATTTTTTTTTTCCTGAACTTATAGGTTGGTTTTCCAAGTTCTCAATGTTTCGTTAAATTTCATTATGCATAGAGCATGGACTGTGGATAGAGCATAAGAAGCAACAACATTTTATAGCAATAAAAGTATTAATAGGTTCTGAGAACGGTGAGGAGAGTTATCTGGCTATCTACCACATAGTGGATATTGTGATTGTTTTTAACTTTTTGAATCTTATATTTCCTTCTCTTGTTTTAGGGGATTAAATGGTTATGCCTTATATTAAATACAACTACTACATTTTGACTCAGTTAAGACTATAGAAGGCAAGGTTTGAAATCCCGGTGTCGGTATTGGCTACAGGTTTTTGATAACAACATTGGAAATATCGACTGTTTCATCTCAGTCAGCAATTCCAGTGTAGTCTCGTATAAGCAATATTGCTTTCAAGTTTTTTTTAGATTTTTGTCCGATGTAAGGATTGAAAGCCAACATCCAGAAATGAAACTCTTAGGATACATATTTTGTTGAGTTGCATGTATTTGCTAGATTTCTTAATCACAAACTGCAATCCTTTGAATTTCTACCTGAAATATCATTACACATTCCTAGGTAGGATTCTGCACCATGATGATTTTACCTACTTTCTATTTTACGAAATGAATATCTGATCTATTGTGTGAAATTGTAGTGTGCTTTAGTGGTTAGGATTTCTAAAAATTTTGGAATTTGCTGTATTCCTTTGCTTACCATTTAGACCAAAATTTTGAGCTCGAACTAAAGAAAAATCTTGAGTTAATTACGAGCTGTAACGAGCCGAACCTAATCTCAAGCCAATCCAAGCTATGTATAACTATTTCCTTTATAAACAGGCTTCAGATCTTAAATTCGGCACCTTGGGTATGAAATAAGGTTGAGCATTTTTTTTTATAGTTGAACTTCAGACAAACCTTGAACTCTTGATCCACACATAATTGTGTATCTAGACACAAATGGATTTTAGTATTATGTCTTGAAATACGACAGGAGTTAAAAAGTAATGGTGGCGTTTCAAGTTATTATAGTAAAAGGAGGATAAACCGATTATCTGAGCTTATGACCAAATTAAATGGGCGTCACAATGAATGTTTAGGAATCTCGCAAAGAAGATTTGAAAGTGAGAAATATAATTATGCGGCATATACACGTAAGTACTACCTGGTCGTTATGAATATGTAAACCATGTGAGCATGGTCGTTCCCCTATTCAATTATATTTTGAACCTCACATAGAAAGTACTCATATTATATACCTATACACCTACACAATGTTACAAGAATAAAGGGATAGTTTCACCATCTTATGGGCGAAGGAGGGTTTATGGCGGTAAACTAGTACTTACACTAAATGTGAATAATCTTGCGAGTATTAGACATTGAACCAATAATTAATTCATGTTCACCATGAAAGGGATAGTAAAACATGCTTCAGACTGAACAAAAATCTTGTGTTAATATAGAATTTGAAATATGGTGTACAAGGGCATTGACATGTACATTACTAAATAGAAATCATTATGATTGACATGAATATGATGAATGTATATTACTTGATTTGTGTACATAATGTACATGGGTGTCATGTTCTGATTGAGCAATTGGTGTGAATATTCTGATAAGAATACAATCTAACAAGATAAACATTAATTGTGAGTATGATTGCTTTTGTGAAGGAAATGATGTGCTTTATACATGAGTCTTATGAAATTGAATGCGCCGATATGGCGTGCATTTAAATGTATGTGTATATATACCTTATTGATAGGAGGAAGGGACCCGTATGCTGGGCGGAGTGCGAAGACGGTGCTATATAAATATGTGTATATATTAGGAGGAAGGGACCCGTATGCTGGGCGGAGTGCGAAGACGGTGCTATATAAATATGTGTATATATTAGGAGGAAGGGACCCGTATGCTGGGCGAGTGCGAAGACGGTGCTATATAAATATGTGTATATACTAGGAGGAAGGGACCCGTATGCTGGGCAGAGTGCGAAGACGGTGCTATATAAATATGTGTACATATCAGGAGGAAGGGACCCGTATGGCACGGGCGAAGTGCGAAGACGGTGCTATGATATACATTTAATTGCATCCTTACAAATGATTGAGAATGAATGGTTATGTGTGATACAAATGTGTACGTGTGTGTGTGTGTGTGACACTAGGGGTATGTTGGATGTGTATCGTTTATGACAATGAAATTGTGATACAAATGTATATGTGTGTGTGTGTGCGCGTGTGACACTAGGGGTATGTTGGATGTGTATCGTATATGACAAGGAAACCCATCAGAATACAAGTTTAGCTGATTAAAATGAATACCATTTATTGGGTGAAAGGGTGCATGCGAATCCGTGTATTACTTGAAATGTGATGCGTTATTGCATTATGAGAAATATGATATGATTTTATGTTATATAATTATGGCTTGTGATGAAAGTGTTATTTGATTGCATAAACTAAGTTTATGGCATAACTCTGGTGGTTAGTGGATTATAGCGTGGTATATAAGGCACGTGAGTAATATACACTATGTATACATAAGACGAGAGAGTTTGTTTATGTAACTAATAGACCTTATCACATATAAAGACGAAAATTCAAGAAAGAAATTGGGGAGTACGATCATATGAGTCTGAGTGTTCTCAGAAGTTATAGAGACTGGAGTCTTGATTATTAAACTAACGGATGCCTCCAATTTCCGTCTCCTCACTGTTTCAGATTTCTTTTATTTCATGAATATTCATACTCTCATTGAGATATTATCTTTTCTTGATTTACTTCCTACCTTACTCACTGAGCTGTCGAGCTCACCCTCCCACAGACTGTTATATTGCAGGTTGCTTGGAGGCAGGGGTCAGGGCTATGCTGCGTAGGATTCGTTCTGAATCAATCCAACTCTTGTATTTTGGAACACTTAGGTTTGTGAATGATACATGTGGGTCTTGGGATAGATTATTTATCTTGTACATATACATATTTGAGAACCTTGTAGTGATTTCATTTCAAGTTGACATTCGAAATATCTTGTATTGGGTTGTAGTAATAAGAAGTGTATTTACCAACATGATGCTATGTGAAGTTGGAAGTTATTAATTCTGATAGTCTATGGATGCCGAGAAAGAAACTCTAGAGTTTATGTTATGTTTCTCCTTAAGTAGGCGATGTCAAGCCGAAATACTTTCATGATTGTGTGGATGATTTTGATTTAGTTATATGGTTGGAACGAGAATAAGTAGGCTGATGTTAGCCGAAATATATCATATCTGTATTGGATATTATATCCGACCAGTAATTACAAAGGAGGTGCTGCTGAAATTTTTAAGAAATTAAAGAAATAATGTGATTAATCGGTTTTGTAAGGGAATGTTATGTAAATTGAGGATTTGTTAAACTGGGACCGTTACAGTTGTGATCACCAAAGATCTTTTCTTTGTACTTTGAGGAGGCGGGCAAGTGTGCTCGCGGTGGTTTGAGTTCGTGTGTGAACTCGTTGGTTGGAGGTGCGGCCTCGGCAAGCTTGTGGGAGCTTGCGTGTGTACGGGACTTGGGAGTCCGAGGGCTTGTAGGTGTTGCGGCACCGAGGAGAGATCCATTGGGATCTTGCATAGTGGAAATCCTTCGTGTGTCGAAGGCGGGGATGTAGAGCAAGTGTGCTCGAATCTCGAAACAAATCCTTTGTGTTTGCGATTGCTTACTCTATCTCTCTTTCTCTCTTTGTCTCTTATATCTTGCATTACTTTATAGTCTTTATCTCTTATATGCATGATATACCCTTGTGCTCATAATTGCTATACTTGCTTGGGATTGTTGTTAACACTAGTATTCAACCAAGAGAGCCAACGCGGCACCTCAACCCATTTCAAGGGGAATCTAGAGGAGCTTGTCCAGAGCCCTGCAAAGGGAATTCGGCAACACTCTTGTGTTATACATAAGTGTTTAAAATAAAAGAAGTTTTATTTTGGTCATCTTAGTTTAATTCCGCATTATTTGGCATTAAGTGACCATTAGATTAGCCAACACCTATTCACCCCCCCTCTAGGTGTTATTTCAGAGAGGAGTTGTATACTCCCGGTTATTGTATTGCCCCAACTCCTCAGTGAAGGTTCCCTGGACAAGTTAGTGGAAATCCTTCTGTGTGAAGGTGGTGACGTAGAGCTGGGTGCTCAAATCTCGGTGTTTGCGTTTGATCCATTGACTCTAACTCTCTCTATTACTTTGAGCATTGCATCATATTGCCATATCATGTATATGCTTGTGTTGTTTGTGTGTGCCTCACTTGTGTTTAACCACGAGAGCTTCATATAGCACCTCAACTCTTATTCAGAGAATCAAGAGGAGTTAGTTCAAAGCCCTTCACCAGGAATTCGGCCACACTCGTTGGTTACACTAAGTGTGTTACAATTTAGTTTTTAATTTCCGTATTTTGCTCATTAGATTAGCCGTACACCTATTCACCCCTCTAGGTGTGCTTACAGAATTCTCTAAGATTGCACGCTATTGACCAAGCTCACTAGGAAATGGGAGAAGGATGTAAGACTGAGGAGTGTGTTTCAGTTTTCGATAAATTGAAAATTAAATTGATCACGACTCCAATCTTGAAGATGTCCATGAGAACACGAGGCATGGTAGTTTATAGTGACACGTCCAGAAGAGGATTGGAATGTGTTTTGATGCAGTACGGACATGTGATAGTCTATGCATCCAGGCAATTGAAGCCATATGAGAAGAATTATCCAACACATGGTCTAGAGCTGGCCGCAGTTATCCTTGCATTAAAGATAGGGAGACACCATTTATTGGGAGATCGATTGTTGATCTACACCGACCATAAATGTCTCAAGTACATCTTCACTCAGAAGGAATTGAATACGAGAGAGAGGCGATGACTCGAGCTAATGGCGGATTATGATGTGGATCTACAATATCATCCTGGCAAGTGCTCGATGCCCTGAGCAAGAAGCCTGAAACTTACATGATGGTGGAACTCACTCAGCAGAAGAAGCTACTCAAGAAGATAATGAAAATAGATTTGATGATAATACGAAGGACTAGTGCGTCAGGACAGTTAATGACATTTTAGGTCCAACCAACACTGATGGAAGAGATTAGGGCAGTACATGATGAAGATCCAAGGTTGCAGAAATTCAGAGAATAAGTAAAGGTGGACTGAGGACAGATGTGTGCACTCATTCAGACGACGCCCTCTACTTCGACAACATGATTTGTGTGCCTCAAGGGGAGGTCTGACAGAAGGTTTTAGCGGAGGCTTATAGTTCAGCGTATTCAATACACCCAGGAGGAACCAAGATGTATCAGGATCTAAAGCAACATTTTTGTGAAATGCGATGAAGAGAGAGATCGCACAATATATGACAAAGTGTATGGTATGCCAGTAAGTGAAAGTAGAATATCAGAGATCAGCAAAACTCCTCTAGCCTTTGCCAATACCCAAATGGAAGTGGGATCATATTACCATGGACTACGTCACAGCACTACCCCATAGTCCAAAGGGAAATAATGTAGTTTGGGTGATCGTTGACCGTCTTACGAAGTCGGCTGATTGGTCATAATCGAGCTCTGCCAAGTGTACCATGAGAAGTAAAATGTTTGAAATCAAAATTAGTGTGTGGTGACTGGTGTTCAATGAATCATGTAGCCTAGGGCTAACGCCTTGTGCTCACGAGGAGGAATGAAGTAGAAGCATTTTAGTACTTTTGAAATAACAAGTTCTTTTTCTCTCCGTTTTGAAAACAAAAACAAGAAGTAAAAAGTAAAAGAAAGTTTGGTTGTGGAGATTGGTTTTGAGATCACGAAAAAAAAACAAAAGAAAGTTAAAAAGAATGAAAATAAAGTTAGGGTTTTGGAAAATGGTTGAAAACATAAAGGAAAGACAAAAAAGTTTTTTAAAAGATGAGAAGTTCAAGGCCCACTAATCTACTAAACAACAATGACTTACTAACCTTTTTAAAGATGTGTGCCTCGGTTGGATCATCGGCGAGAGATTAGCCTTGAAATGAAAAAAGCATATCAAGCAAAACACAAAATTCCTCTTGCATCAACACTATTTTAGACCTGAAAATCAACCCATCAAGATCACAAGAATAAAATAAGAACAAGTTTTAAAGCACACGTTGAATAAACAGGTAAAAGTTTAACACCCATTCTCATGTGCTTTCAAGAACACTCGCAAGATTGCAAGGCTTAAATTCAGGCATACATATGATTCAATTGGGTTCTGAGTTCACAAAATCGATAAAAAAGTTAATGTAGTGGCGTCAGAGATTAATGAGCCATAAGAAGAAGTTAGTTCCTCGTGATTCGATTAAAGAAAACAACAAACGAGTAATTAAAAAAAAGATTTACTGAGAAATGAGAAGTAGATCAACAAAGTAGAAATCCTCCTTGATTGTCACTTTCAATTATAGATTACACACTTTTCTTCGCTCTTTGGAGCTAAACTAGAACAAATGCGGAAAAAAGAAGATAAAAAAGACTACACTTGTTAACAACTAACTAAGAGGAAAATCCTAACCTAAATCCTAAAATAAAAACCCTAACCTATTCTATCTCCCTCTGCTTTGTCTCAGCTCTGGTGGGGTATTTTTAGGAAGAGACCAGTGCCTCAAAACATAAAGCGCGGATCAAATATCTGATCTAACAGCCAGAGCGATAGTCTCTGATCTGTTGGATCAACGTTTTGTGCGCCAAAAAAATCTCCACTATGCTATCCCAATTTCTTCTGATAGGATTGCCTCTAGGTCTTTGGATTTTCAGAATATCTTCAGTGATATTGAGCTAGAGAAATTTATCCTTTCAAAATCTGAATTTATTTGGGGTTTTGCGCTTTTTCTTCTCCTTTTCCATTAATATAAAACATGCACGCCATTAGACAATAAAATGATTAAATAGCAGAGTTTCATTAAAATTAAATGTGAAAATATGATGTAAAGTATGCAACATTTGGGAATAATCACACCCCTATACCTTTCTTTTGCTCGTTCTCGAGTAAAAATTAAAGACTAGGAGTTTATTCAGCCAGTTTCGCCGGTCACGTAACTGTACCGAGCATGTGCTACAAGTCTTTAAATCTCTATGTTATTCCTAAAAGAGGAAGTTATAGTATTCTGAAGATTTTTAGTGAATTACACCCCATAAAAATTATAAAAAAGTAAATTATTAATATTTTCAAAAATACATTTTCAAAGAAAAATCTTTGAAAAATTCTTTCAAAAATTTAAGTCATAAAAAAAGTAGAGAAAAAGTAAAAGAAAAAGAAAAAAAAATGAAAATACATAAATTAGTACTGACGGCGAGGGGCTCACGTGATCGAGGAGGTGCCATAGTATAAATTTCCTAAAATAATTTCTTTTTTGTCCTGCGAAAACACTCCCATCCCGCGACAGCAGCCTCCGATTCTTCCTCATCCCCCCGCTCTCGCTCGCTTCCCTTTCTCTCTCTATTTTCTATTTTCGATCCAAATATATCAATCGTTCGATCCCTGCTGTCTTTCTCTCTCGTAGGGTTTCTCCTGTTCTTCGGTCCGCTGCCCCATTCGATCACCGAGAAGGAAAGGGCTCGGGAAACGGAAGTCTAGGGTTTTGTTATTGGCCTGGTGTTCGTTGGAGGAGCTGTAATTTGGCCTTCTTTAGATCTCTGGGATTGGATTCTAGGGTTTATTTTTTGGGGGACAGTGGGGAGCTCTAGATCCGAGGCTTAGGGCACAATAAGAAGCGATTGTGATTTATCTATTAGGCTTTGCCAAGATGTTCTGGCGAATGACCGGATTGTCCACAGCCTCGCCCGTAAGTTTCCACTGACTCTTCTTCAATCGTTGGATGCTTTGATTTCTCCTGTTCTGATTTGAGGGCGAACTGGTCAAATCTGGTGTGGAGTTGAGATTCTGATTTGTTTTTCTTACTTACTCAATTGATTGAATCTATGGATTGAGGCTGTGATTTGAACTAGGTGTTAGAAAAATGCAGTCCCTTTTTCCATTCGACTTTTTATTGCAATATACGATTGTAAAAGACAATAAGAAGAAGGAGGAGGAGGAGGAGGAGGAGGAGAAGGAGAAGAAGAAGAAGAAGGAACTACAGAGCATAGAGATGGAAAAATTGATTCATTTTGGATTCCGGTTCCCAGCTAATTCCAGACTTTGCTGGAATCAGATTGTTGTATTTTAATTTCTACGAAATGTTTTTTTAAAATTTTTTTTAAAGTACAGACCTAGCACGCCCACTTCTGTCTTAAAAAAAAGTTAAAATGCGGACAGTTATTCAACTTTCTATTGCCATTCATTTTGATTTCAGTACATTTCACTAACACTTGCAATCTTATCCTTTTCTTTTTGCTTTTTTGGTTCAAACAATTATTTAGATTCCCATCACCGTTAATTTTAAAAACTCAGTAGCTCTCAATAAGTTGTGTAACCTATCTTGCATCAACTGTTCTTGCAATTTGCAGCCTCAACTTTTCTAATGAGTTATCTTAGACTCTTGCAAATTGTTTTTGTGTTCCGTTTTATTGTTGCATTATCAGCATGCTGCAGATATCTGATTATTGCAGGTTATAACCAATCATATTCATCTTTCAGGTGGATACTATTCTGGACAAAGAAAACTATACATTGGAAGAGCTTCTTGATGAAGATGAAATAATTCAAGAGTGCAAAGCACTGAATACCCGGCTCATTAATTTGTAACAAGCTGTTACTTAGCTCTGTTTACCTTTTGAACTTTTGTCT
This sequence comes from Agave tequilana, assembly GCA_038442645.1. Taxonomy (NCBI): domain Eukaryota; kingdom Viridiplantae; phylum Streptophyta; class Magnoliopsida; order Asparagales; family Asparagaceae; genus Agave; species Agave tequilana. The sequence continues at coordinate 476,028 of JAVJIF010000284.1, read as the reverse complement.
ACTTTGCGAGGGCATTTTAAATATTTTCTGTTATGCTTTTCTCTGTTTTTCTTTAGCTGTTGCTTGTAAGTAAGAAACCTAAAAACTGGAAAACTTGTGGAAAAAGTTAAATTATTGACCTGTGTGGCCTACCAGAGCTTTACTTGTAAAATTGAAGCTAGATATAATTGAAAGTATATAATGTGAGAGGCAAAAACGTTAACAACATATGCAGATTTGCCACCCCCCCCCCCCCCCCCCCCCCCCCCCAAAAAAAAAAAAAAAAAAAAAAAAAAAAAAAAAAAAAAGAAGGAAAACATAGATCTGTTAATCTTGTTTACATGATGCGGAAAAAGAAATCTACTCTTCAATGAAAAAATCTTTAAAATTCCTATGCCAGACACATCACACATCATTAGCTACTTTGACCATGGAGGAGTTATTTGAATACCAACATACCATCTGCTTTTCCATGAATAAGTCTTAAGATCCCTCTGCCATATACACTGATAGAAACCTTAGTTATGGAGGGGCTATTTGAATGCTAATGCTCCCATCTTGGCTACTGATTTAAGCCTCGAGGGAATTTAGAGATTTAGGAACTTTGCCCATGTTTTGACTTCTTTGGAGCTATTGGTTGTTTGGCAGATCTGAGTGCAGGGATTTGCATCGTATAGAGATTTCCTAATTCTTATCAGCATTTCCTGTATATATATTTTTTGAGATTTTGACATGTTTTCCAGGGAGTTGATCTAAACTCTGGTTTTTCCTCTGTTTTAAATCCAGAGGAGTGTTCACAAGTTTTAGAGATCCTGCCTCAATCTTGATCATTTACATATACCTATGGGGTTAGAAATTGTGCACAAACATCATATCATCTATGGTTTGATTGAGAGTATGGAATCAAGAATAGTTGATATTTTAAGGCAAAACTTTACATGAAAGAGCAAGGTTATTTGTGATGCTATGTTATGAAATTTCTTGTGATTAGGGTCACAGATAGATGTGGTACACCAGTCAAAATGTGTTCATACTTGACTTTCTTCGTTTTCTATTGCCTCCAATTCACTTGCAACCAAATAGTACACTTTCTCCATTTTTTTCTTTGCCATCACTCTTTGGAATCAAAGTTCAAACTGTCTAAATCTTTCCTCATCATAATGGGGTCACAGAGATGGATCAAAATACATTTTGTAGGGACATCATCAATTCATTCACCAAATTTCAAAATTATATCAACAACTTTTCAAATTCCAGCCTAGTATAATCCCACAAGAAGATAGCTACGTTCTGGGATATATCTACTGTGGTGGTGATTTTTCATCACAAGTGATTGGACGGTCGATTCTCACCACAGGCGAGAAATGAGGTGGAGTAGGGCATGCAAATAAAACACGACACAGAAAATAGGGACAACCGAGGATTTACGTGGAAACTCTTAATCGGGAAAAGCCACAGGGAGGAGGAGCTTCACTGTAATTCTCAAGTTATAGGATTTACAAGAATTTAGAGAGTGTATCTGATTGGAATCCGAATAGAATAAACATCAAGATTCAGAGGTCAAAAAAGTCCTCAGAGTCTCAAAAAGATCCTTTCTTCGTTGGAGAATAAGCTCTTCTTATACTTGATTGAGTTGTAAGCATGGAGGCAGACGGGTACGGGCGAGATCTTTGTAATTGCACGATTTGCACATTGTAACAATTGTGATCAGTAGTGCTGGTTTGTTGGGATTGCATGCAGGGAAATCCACCACTGTTCATAAATGTCCGCGTTGAGTGGTGTTACACGTTATGAACGTGGAGGAGAATAAGATTGCGTAACTGTCAGCATGGATCTGGGGTAATCTATTGATGGAGCTGCTTGGTTCGGAGCTGAAGTTTTCGGAACGGAGGGAACTTCAGAGTGGAAATAATTTTGACGTCAGGTATAACATGAACTTCAGAGGAGGTTACTGATGCTACTCGGAGAGTTGGAAGTTGATGGACATGTGTCGTTATCTTAGATGGTGTCAGATTTTGACCACTACAGTGTCCCCCACTCTTTCGTTTGTCAGAGCCTGCGAAGAGAAGTTGGATGAGCGGAGTTTGTGGGAGATCTTTCAATGCCTTAAGTTCATCTTGATGTTCATGGACAGATGATGATCTGGATCATAAATGCGTATCTTCAGGATTTAATTGCAAGTTGTATAACTGGCTGCCAGCTGTCACATTGGTTGGCTAGATCTCCCTGGGTCGGATCCTGTATTTCTTTGAATCTAGGAGTCATAATGACTGGGGGGTAGATTTTCGTGTTTTGGCGGCGACAGTTGATTAGGGATGTCAAGTGGGCTTGGCTGGCCTCGGGCCTGACAGGTCAAGGGTCGGGCCGAGCTTGCCCTGCCCGCGAAAATGTGGGTGGCCCGGCCCGGCTCGGGCCTGGGTTTACTTTTGGAGATGTCGGGTCCAGCATGCGACCGGCCTGAGCTGGGCCCAGTGCCGGCACGGGCCGGCCAGACCTGTATATTTAATAAAAAATATTAAACACATTAAATATTATTTTTTGTCTACAATTTACACAAGCGCTGGGTGTAGTTGGTCATTAGGCTTGTCTTACACACTTGAGGTCGCCTTTTCGGGCGGTAGAGGAGGGAGATGAGCCAAGCCGATAAAGGCCCCGGACGGGGGAGGCAGAGGCCTGGGTGAACGGCGGCGGCGGAGGCGGCCCAGGGTGGTAGGCTGCGGAGGAAGGGGAGGAGCAGTGTCGGGCCGGCCCGGGCAGGCCGTGCCAAAACACGTGCCCAAGCCTAGCATGTGCTAGCAGATGCCAGGCTCGGGCCGTGGGCCGCATTACCCGAACCCGGGTCTGGCTTGTGGGGAGCTAGACCCAGGCTGGGTCTACCTAGGCTGGGCCGTGCGCGTGCGGGTTGACGACCCGACCCAATTGACACCCCTACGGTAGATCTTTTGCTGATTCGGTTGACCGAAAACTTGGGACGTAGATCGGCTTTTCAGAAAATTCGAATTGGAGGTGGTTTGGTTTCTCTTCCATCGATAAATAGAGTAGAACCTTTGAATGAAAATCACTTCTGCTATCTTCTCTTAAAAACACTTGCTTCAAAATTCCTCTTTGTTTTGCTGGGTCACCATGTTTTCTTTTTACATCAGATGGAGGAAGGAAAGGGAGAGGACGAAGGTGGAGGAATTGGTGTTCAGGTTCTTGCCATGCGGGAGTCTGGTTGGTGCGCCACATTAGTTGATGACCATATTAGTTGTGACATGGTGTTGCCTTCAGGGGTAGTAGGTAGGGCTCCTGTTTCGACTGGAGCTGATGATCTGGTTTTGAGTCGCCGAATTTTTAGGGGGTGATGTTCGACCTTTGGGTTATGACTCTTTCCTTATAGGGTGTACGGGGAAGAAGGGGATGGAGCTCATCGACTGAGTGTGTTGGTGAATTGCTTCTCACGGAGGGGCTTAGATATTTCCCTCAGAACACCTTTGAGGGGATGTGATACCATCACCTTCTTGCATGTCTTGAAGGTTCCATCCGGGTTGGACATTGCGGCCTTGCGCTTGGGGATTTCCTCCTTGATTATGAGGTATCTTCGTCGGGGCTCTGCCGATGAATTACTCTCTTTGAGAGCCAGGGCTCTTCATCCGAACACGGACATGGTGTGACACCATCACTGTCTTGTGTATATTGTCGGAATCCGTCAGGAGCCTGGGCATTGCCGTGACTTTGGAGGGCTTCTTGGGGATCCTTGTCATTCTCTCTGAGATGCGCGGAGGATGGCGGTTCCGATTTGACTTCCTTAGAGGCGTGTTTCAGGCGGAGAGATCTTTCACTTGGAAGAATCTTTATTTTTGCGAAGGAACCTCCCAGAGCTTCTTCCCGGGACTCCAGAGTGTGAGCAATGAGGTTGTGCCTTTCGGTAGAGGTTCCCGGGAGGACGTATCTTCGGAGTTCGGAGGTGTGGCTGGATATAGCTGCAGGATGGAGGGATCATATCATGATCATTTGTATTTTTTTCAAAAAATGTAAACACAGAAGTGTAATGGAACTTTGTATTACTCTTGTTAGATGTAATCAAGTATATATTTAAAAAAATGCATTCGGAATGGAAGGATTTTTCAGAATAAAATATATACATTTCTTTGGAACGGAAATGATTGTATGGATCTTGCCTGGCTTGCTTTTCCGTTGGCCTTTTTGGAATTGATATGATCACGCCTCTTCGAAATGCTGAGTACTGACCTCTTTTCACCGGTATGGTAGGTCTGTTATGGAGTGATTTGGTAAGCCCGAGGTGTTATTTTTGAGTGGGGGTAGTCTTATCAATGGTACCTGCAAACTTTTGACCTCTGAGTGAGGGGAATCCCAGCAATGGAGTTGGATTCACGGTTGCTTTCGAGTCATGGTTCACAGTCGCGGTCTCGGCCGCCGACTCGGAGGGCACTGAGACGGATCGGTCTTGGCGACTCGGATCGGTATCGGGTGATACGCGCAAAACGCTACATAGAAAGCTAAAAAAATTCTGAAAAAATCACGACAAATTTTAAAAAAATGTAGACATCCACATTCATGTATCACATGTTTAAAATATATCACCTAACACACTAAACAGAAAGCAAAAGTATAAATACATGCGTCGTCGGTAGAAGCATATCAAAATACATGCACAATATAATAAATTACACAAACTACATTCATAAATATATGCTAATGTAGTTATTTTCACATTGAATTGCGATGAGACACAAAATTATCATCATAATGCCGAGTCGACCGAGTCAACTCCAATTCTCGGCCTAGTCGGTCTCCTCTGAGTTGAGTCGATCGACTCGTGACTCGTCTCGGAGCGGGCCGAGACGGATACGACTCGGCCGACTCGTCTTCAACTCGGCTGAATCTTTGAACCATGTTTCGAGTGGGAGAAGTCCCATCAAAGGAGCCGTGATCTTGGGACTCTGAGAGGGGGAAATCCCTGCAGCAGACTAGGGACTCTGAGAGGGGGTAGAACACAATGGAGGGAGCCTGTGGGCTGGAGTCTGCGTTGCTATCTCCGAGTGGGGGAATCCCATCAGCGAGAGGCGCAAACTTTCGGGGGAGGAAGGAAGATGTGCACACAACCATGCAATGGAACATCTTACATTCAATGTTAGATGCAACATAATAAAAGTAATGAAAGACTAATACGGATTTGATAGAAAATTATGTATACTTAGCTTCTAATCACATGAAACTAATATATCGAGGGGATAATCCAAACAAGAAAACCCTCATGTATATACCATGTGTCTTGTGCATTATAGGCTGAACAAACATACACAACTAAGCCATTTATCCTAGGTATTTGGGGTAGACTACATGAACCATAAGAGAATTACACCGGATCGGGCACATAGATCAGTTTTCTTCACGCATTCCTATCGAGCAATATGCCTTCATTATGACCTTTAGCCTTTATATCTTGTTGTATCACTTACATTTATGTTTTCTTCGGTCTCCTCTTTGTTCTTTTAACTTGCCCTAAGTTGATAAGCTCTACTCGTCGGACTTGCGCATCTGTAGGCCTACATCGCACATGACTAAATCATCGTAGGCGGTTTTCTCTCATCTTCTCTTCTATAGGTGTTACGCCTATCTTATAAAGAATATTTTCATTTCTCGCCTTATCTCTCTTCTTGTTACCACACATCCAACAAAACATGCACATCTCTGCTACATTCATCTTTTGGCACATTCCGTGTCATATAACAAAACTGGCCTAATAACAGTCTGATAAAAATTTCTTTTAAGCCAGAATGGGATGTTACGGTCGCATAAAACTCCTGTAGTGCTCTTCCATTTCAACCAGCCGGTGTGAATCCTATGGTGGAAATCACTATTGATCTCCCCATCCTTTTGGATAATAGAACGCACACACCTAAACTGAGTGCTCATCGATATCACTTGTCCGTCCAGTATCACAATACTATAATCTCGGAACCTCTGTTTACTGAATTTGCACTCTATCTACTCTGTTTTGAACCCACTTAATCTAAAATCTCGAGATTTTAAAGTTTGCCTCCATAGCTCCAATTTGGCATTTACCCCAGCTCTCATCTCATCGATTAGGACAATATCATCAGCAAATAGCATTTACCACGATATCTCTCCTGAATAGCTCTAATAAGCTCATCCATCACTATGACAAATAAGAATGGACTCAATGCATATCCTTGATGCAATCTAATTGTAATCGAAAAATCACCTGTTAGGCCTCCACAAGTTCTGACATTTGCCACTACTTCATTGTACATGTCCAGATGTCCTTGATTATGTCAATATATTTGACGAAAACTCTCTTTTTCATCAATGTCCACTATAATACCTCTCTCAATACCTTATCATAAGCTTTTTTTCTAAATCAATAAAGACCATATGCAAATTTTGTACTTCTCTCTCGAAATCGCTCTATAAGTTGACGAAGCAAATGAATAGCCTTTGTCGTCTATCATCCTGATATGAACCCAAACTGGTTCTCTGATATTTTAACATTCTGCTTTAACATGTGTTTAATTACCCTTTCTCAGAGCTTCATGGTGTGTGGCACATGAGTTTTATTTCACGGTAGTTTGAGCAACTCTGAATACCACCATTGTTCTTATAGAGAGGTACTTAGGTACCCTTCCTCCACTCATTTGTCAGCTTTTTAGTTAGTCAGATCTTGTTAAAGAAATTTATCAGCCATCTCAAACCCATCTCTCTTAGGCATCTCCATACCGCAATAGGAATTTCGTCCGGGCCAACCGCTTTCCTTGATTTAATCCTCTTTAAGGTCTCTTTAACTTCAGATTCGATTATGCGCATAAAATTACGTTCATATCTTGACACTGAATGGTAAGGTGACCCAAATCTTGAGTAGAATTATCATTAAATAATCTGTGAAAATACTCTCTCCCCATCTTTTCTTGATTTCTTCATCTCGAACTAAAATCTTCTGATCATCTTTGATACACCTCATAGTACATAAATTTCTAGTCTTTCTCCCCCTTATTCGAGTAATTCTCTTTATATATATCCTTTTCAGCGTTTTTGTGTGCAACTTCTCGTATTTTCTTTGTACACTTTAACTTTTGCATTCTGAACAGTTTTTTTTGTCTTGGCTAGTTTATACCTCTCAAAACTCACTCCATCATTATTTCTCTTCAAATCTCTGTAAGAGTCTCGTTTGATCTTAATGCTAGCTTTAACCTCTTCATTTCACCATGATGTGTCCTTACATGGTAGAACACCACCCCTTGACTCACCAAGTATATCTTTAATTACCCTCTTAATGCAGCTATCCATTTTGTTCTATGTTGTATTGGGATCATCTGGGCATTCCAATCTGCTTCCTATGCCATTCGATCTACAAAGACTCCTTGGTTATCTTCTTTTAGCCGCCACTACTTAATCTTAGGATCTAACTTGCGTTTAATCTTTATGAATCCTCTTCTAATCCAAACATCTAAAACTAAGAGTCTATATTAGGTTATTACACTCTCACCCGGTACTACCTTACAATCGATGAACTACCTCTATCTACTCTCCTAGTTAAAAAGATATTTATTTGACTCGCACTTGATTCACCTTTAAAAGTGATCAAGTGAGAAACTCTTTTTTTAAACCAAGTATTTGCTAAGATCAAATCATAGGACAATGCAAAATCTAGGATCGAGTTATCTGGTTCATTTCTATTTCAAAATCAAATCCTTCATGTACATTATCAAACCCATTACGACTAGTTCCTACATGCCCATTGAGGTCACCACCTATGAAATACTTTCCTCTAATGTGTATCTCTTGCACTATCTCATTTAAATCCTCCCAAAATTTACATTTACTGGACTTATCAATTCTTATTGGGCTCCGCGCGGGGGTAGGCTGAACATACATAATCCATATAAATTAAAGAGACTGGGCTAACAAAACTATGTATATTCAGCTTCTAATCACATGAAACTAGTACGTTGAGGGGATAATCTAAACAAGAAAACCCTTATGTATATACCTTATGTCTTGTGCAGTTATATGCTAAACAGACATAATCCGTGTTATCTCGGGATGAGCAATCAGGCAAGCATATGCAAAGGTTGTGTTCAAATAATACCTGGATGATCATACCTTTTTGAAATGCTCGATTTCTTCAGCCTTTAATCACACGAAACTAGTACATCAAGCGGATAATCCAAACAAGGGAACCCTCGTGTATATACCATATATCTCGTGCAGTTATAGGCTCTCCGAAATGTTTATTTGCAAACTTGAAAGGGGTTTTGAAGTGGAGGTGCGACCCATTGACAGATTGGATGTGTCGACTCCGAGCGGGGGTAAGACCCACAACAGGGTGACGATCCAGACCTTCGAGTGGGGGGAATCTCAGCAGCAGAGTTGGGTCTCTGAGTGAGGGGAATCCCAGCAGCGGAGTTGGGTTCACGGTTGCTTTTGAGTGGGGGTTCGACCCATCAGCGAAGTTATGAACTTGGTAAGGACCTGAAGTGGGGTGCGACCCATCGACAGATTGGATGCATCGACTCCGAGCGGGGGTAGGACCCACAACAGAGTGACGATCCGGCTTGGACCTGGCAGAGGAAAACTACCAGGGGTCCGTGAGTTCAGATGAGAGGAGCCTTGTAGGCCAGTGTTTGTGTTCTGAGTGGGGGTGTGATTCATCAGCGGAATATCAAACGGGACTGAGGGGGAAATCCCGACAGCAGGGTGGGGACTCCGAGCGGGGTAGGACCCACAACGAAGGGTTTCGATTCCCATAGGATATTCGAGAAGGGGGCACATAGGCGGTTGCTTGCGTTGCTGTCCTCGAGCGGGGTAGAACCCACAACGGAGCGTTAAAGCATTGGACTCCGAGGGAGGGGAATCCCATCAACAGAGTTGGATTCGCAGTCGTCTCTGAGTGGGGGTATGACTCATCAGCAGAGCGACGAACTTTGGTAAGACTCTGAGTAGGAGAAATCCCAGCAGCAGAGTAGGCTGAAATGGTTAGGAGCAAAATATAATTTTATTTGATAATGAAACAAAATACATTGAAATCAAAGTACATGGAAGATCATGAATAGGGTTACTATCCTGTTCAGGAATGTAGGATCGGATTACTCGATTGCTTTGTACTGGGTGATCGCGTGCAGTGGTTGGGTAGGCGGCGGAGTGCTCGGCTGTCCGGATAAGGAGACTGCTTCGGGTGAGTACATATTCTTCGAGGAATCCCTGGCAGATGAGCTCTTCTAGGTACCTTCGGAGGCTCCGATAATGGATGGTCTTGTGCCCCTTACCGTCATGGTAGGAGCAATACTCTTCTGCTCTGAGAAGTGAGGGATCGTACTGGATCATGGTTCAAAGTCTCGGTCTTGGCCGCCTACTCGGCAAGCACCGAGACGGATCGGTCTCGGCGACTCGGATCGGACTCGGACGATACGCGCAAAACGTTACATAGAACGCCAAAAAATTATGAAAAATTATGACAAATCATAAAAAATGTAGACATAAAAATTCATGTATCACATATTTAAAACATATCACCTAGCACTCAAAACATAACGTGAAAGCATAAATACAAGTGTCGTCGGTAGAAAAATATCAAAATACATGCATAATTTAGTAAATTGCACAAAATAATTCATAAGTACCTGCTAATATAGTCATTTTCACATTGAATTACGAGGAGGCACAAAATCATTATTATCATCATCCCCGCGATAAGTATAGAAACCAGGTATATAGTTTCAAAAGATAATACTATGTTTGTGGGTGAGATCTTGTAGGCTGAGATGATTGGCCAGAGGATCCACTATCAGAGTAATATGACGGTAGGGGTTGTGCAATATCAGCTCCATGGTGATTATATCCAAAACCTTGATATTCAGTGCTGCTAGTAGAATATTCACCAGTGGTAGAATAATCAGTGCCAGAATATTGGCCAGATGTCAAACCCAACTCCTGTAAATGGCCTTCAAGACTATGATGACCATGTGAGTAGTTATCATATCCACTTGAATAATCATCGCTAGAACTGAAATCGACCAACCAATCCAAATGCCTACGCTATTGCGAAATCCCCGCCCGGCCTCCATGATCAGTATCTTGTGTGGCATAATATTTTGAGTCCCATGTTATAGCACCACCTCGTTGGCTTCCACCAACACCATGAGTCTCTTCATCATTACCACCATCACCTCTATAACCGCCGTCATCACCATCACCACCATCATCACTATCGTCATCATCACCGCCATTATCATGATCACCGCCACTTTCGTCACTACGACGAATACCTTCATCCAACCAACTTAAGTCATATGGTGGTAACATCGGCTGTTCTCCCTCACGAATCCACTCATTCAAAATATCATCATTGAAAATATTGTTCAGATCAATTGGGTTGTAATAACAACAGTGTCACTTTTGCATGTTTTTTGCATGTCAAGTTTCTTACTCGCAACCGCATATTGTAATATACAAATACTAGTTTATGCAACTTGTTCATTGCCAACCAGTTGCGCAATTTTGTATGAATCAGCGACCACTTGCTCCAATTTCTTTCACAACCCGATGAAGAACATGTTTGGCTTAAAACTTTGATGGCAATTTTCTACAGATTGGGAGCTTCTTCGCCATAATTAATTCACCAATCAGCTGGAAGAGATTGTTGCACTGCTCTTCTAGTCAGTAAGCTTTCAAATTCTCCAACTCCATCCACGAATAATTTTATCTGTGAGAATACACATCACAAGTGTTAATATTTGCATAACATTATATCGATGAAATAAATAAATTATTATTTCCTCATTAATAGCTCTTGCTTGTTTATTCAAATCTGGCTCCAATCTTTTAATGACCTCCTTTAATCCATTTCTCACTTCTGGATGTGTAGAAAAGTTTTTTGAATATTAAAGTGCTGGATTTAAAAAATATGCTGCAATAATGTAAGCACATGATTGTTATGATATGACAGTTTCAATTTCTAGTCAACAAATATGATTTCTAGGCAAATAAATTACCAGCAGCATGCAAGTGCCTATGTAATTGTCCCTCCCATCTTCTATCAATAATATCTCAGTACTTCTTTCAGTTCTTATTTGATGTCTTTATAACCAATTTTGCTCTATCCATAGCTTCATATATAATAGATAATGTAGGTTTCTTATCCTGGTCCACTATCTTCAAGACTCTAATAAGAGGATCCATAATGTTTTGGACCTCTCTTGCCTTCTTCCAAAACCGGTCAGTCAGAATGAGATTAGAAATCTTATCTCACACACTTCTTCTACTCCTTTCCTTGTTGAATTCACGACATTCGGTAGTCGTACACATTCTTTTCAAATCTTGCTCATAGCGAATAAGGCTTTCAATAGAAATAAACTCGGTGGCAAACCGTGTTATACCTCGTCTCAACAAATCTTTATCTCTGGTAAATAGCTTCATTAAATTCACCACTTTGAGGCTATTGTAAATGAATGATGTGATCATCTTAGCATCATCTAATGTCTCCTTGACTGTTTTCACAGAGCCAATATCTTCAAGCATCAAATCAATGCAATGTGCTGCACAGGGAGACCAAAACAAATGTTTTCTCTTCTCCATCAACATGTGACCAGTTGCTTTGAAACTTGCCTCATTATCTGTTACAACCTGCACGATATTTTTTTTACCAATTTCATCAACAACTTTATCCATTAGCGAGAATATATAATCAGCAATCTTCGAGATATTAGTAGTATCAATAGAAGTATAGTAGATCATGCTTTTATCACAATAAATCATGAAATTAACAATAGGCTTTCTATTCCGAGAACTCCAGCTATCACACATGATCGTGCAACCATACTGCGGCCATTTTGTTTTTTTTGAAGCAATATGTACTTCAATTTCTCATTTCCTCCTCTAAATATAGATTGCCAATCTGGTACCATGTAGGACCTTTTACACCTGGCCTACCTCCGCAATAGTATTAATCATGGCTTTGTAGTAAGGATCACTATCAGCTGCATTGAATGATTTTGCATTGTAGTGAAAGAATTTTATCATGAATTTTCCAACCTTTTTAATATTCTCAGTTGAGAACATGTTTTTGATTGATTTTTGTTTTGTTGGGAACATGTAAGGATCAATATCACGAGCTGGAATTTCAGCTTCTCTCATAGTCATACTCCGACGCAATCCACGGTTAATCCCTGATCCTGAAGGCTGCGAACTACTGTCACCAATATCAACTCCTTCTGCCGATCTCCAAGCCATTTCACGACTTTCTTTCATAACTTGTTTTTGTTGTCTTCTTTCAACTCCTTTTAAACCACCAAATTCTTCAATTTCATTATCAGAATCTTCATCGGTCACATCATAAAAATCTTCCTCACTTAAAATTCTCATAAGTCGCTCTTTTTTTGGATTTTATGTCCGCTTTCTTTGCTTCCTTCAGAAAGATGTTGTCTCATTATTTGAGACACCTCTTTTGATACTCGCAAGCATCCTTCCACCTGACCGGGTATATGTGCTATATGTTGCTTCAATCTAGTGATACCACCATGGACTTGTTTCTCACAATAATTACACTTCACAAGTTTTCTACTTTCACCAACAGGGGTATCATGTTCCCATCCAATATCGCGTTGCTTTGGAGCCATACTGAAATTTAAAAAAATTATCTGTTAAATTAAATTAAAACTAAAATTAACTAAATTAAAACAACATTAAATTAAACTAAACTAGTTTATACTAGATTAAGCTAAGCTAACTTAATTACCTAACGTCAATAAAATTATTAAATTACCTAACTTAATTATAATTACAGAACTTTATAAAATTAAATTAACCTAAATTAAGTTAACTAAACTAATTTAAATTAAATTAAACTCAATTAAATGAAATTAAATTAAATTAAACTAAACTAGTTTATACTAGATTAAGCTACACTAACTTAATTACCTAACTTCAATAAAATTATTAAATTACCTAACTTAATTATAATTACAAAATTTTATTAAATTAAATTAACTTAAATTAAGTTTAACTAAACTAAACTAATTTAAATTACATTAAACTCAAATAAATTAAACTGAGGGGGAGAGAGGGGGAGAGAGAAACAGAGGGAGAGAGAGGGACTGAGGGGAGAGAAACTGAGGGGGAGAGAGAGGAACAGAAAGAGGGGGGGAGAGAGACGGAGACAGGAGAGAAGGAGACACAGAGAGGGGAGAGAGAGAGGAGGGGGAGAGAGAGACGGAGACAGAAAGAAGAGAGGGAGACAGAGGGGGAGTGAGAGAGATGGAGACAGAGGGGGAGAGAGAGACTGAGAGGGAGACCGACAGAGAGAGAGACACAGAGGGAGAGAGAGACGGAGAGAGAGAGAGGGAGAGAGAGGGACAGGGAGAGAGAGAGACGGAGACAGACAGGGATAGAGACACACAGAGAGAGAGGGGGAGAGGTAGAAAGACAGGGATAGAGACAGAGAGAGAGGGGACAGAGACGGAGACAGAGAGGGACAGAGAGACACAGAGGGAGAGAGGGAGAGAGATCGATGGAGACGGAGTGGGAGAGAGAGAGATAGAGAGATCGATGGAGAGAGAGAGAGGGAGAGAGGGAGAGGTACCTGCGAAGGCGAGAGATCGACGGTGACGGGGTTTTTTTTTCCTTTGCTGGTGCAGAACGCGAGAAGGGAGGGGGCAACGCGAGAGATCAGATCTCTCTCCCCCTTTAGTTAGGGATTCACGGGCGCCGAGTCGACCCGGGTCGACTCGGAGTCGACTCGGTCAACTCGGTCGAGTCGTCCGCGACTCGGCCGAGTTGACCGAGGCGAATCCGAGTCGGACCTGACCCGGGTTGACTCGACGCCTGTCTATCAACTCGGGAGTCCGAGTCGTATCGTAAGTGGCCAAGTCGGATACGACTCGGCCGATTCCTTGAACCGTGTACTGGATGGGTCCCGAATGCTTGACCCAGGGTTGATCCTTGATGGTGTTGAAGACTTCGTTGATGGGGAGCTTGAGCGGAGTGAATAGCTCTATCGGCTTGTACGCTCGGAGTGAACTTGGCGAGAGGACCAAGAGTGTTTCTCTTGTAGGCAGGTTGCCCCTCATTTCGATCTTGGGCATGGGCGGAGGCTTCGTGTGGAGACTTTGACTTCCCTCTATTGTCATCATGTTTCGCGGAGTGGTTGGCGGAAGTCTTCATTGCCTCATCAACTGGATATAGGGGTGAGCTCGGGATAGAACCTCGCTCATCCGAGTGATATTGTGCTTCAGGAGTTGTTTGTACAGGGGGTGAGAAACTCACAGTTCGCTGATGAATGCGAGTGTAGAGACATCCTCACCGTAGTTGGAGATCTTGGCTAGTTAGCTTTGGAAGTACTTGATGTAGTATTTGAGGTTGTCGCCCTGTCTCATCTTGATGGTGAGAAGATGGTTGTTCCTCTTAGCTTCCCGGCAAGATGCATACTGGGTGAGGAACGCTTCAGACACCTCCTTGAAGTTGTGGAGAGAATGTGGATGCATGGACTAGGGAGTAGAACCAATCTGAGGTTATACCTTTTCAGACTGAAAAGGAAGGTGAGGCACATGAGCGGATCGTTGCAGGAGTAGTCTATCATTTTGTCCCAGAAATGCATGGTGTGTTGGGCCAGGTCGCTCACTCCGGAGTAGTAGTCGAAGGTTGGAGTAGAGAACTTTCTCGGAAACTCGTACTCCAAGATCTCTTTGGAGAGGGGGAACCAGAGACTTCGACAACAGAAGGTGTTGATTGGCTGTTGAGCTGCAACTTAGCCTCCTTGATCTGTCTTTGGATCAACTCGTCGAGGATCCTGATGTCGGGAGATTCTCTGACTTCAGACTCGCTTGCCGACTGCGTCGATGTATGAGAGTTCTGGAGGGCAGCGATGAGGGCAACGATTTAGGCTTGAAGTTCATTCATTTATTGAGCTGCCTTGATTTGGGCTTGAAGTTGTTCATTGAGCTGTCTCAATGCCTCCTGTTCATGAATGGCGTTCTCGCTGTTGAGAGCCGCCTGCTTCCGATCATGATCTGACTGGACTTGCTGCTCCTTCATATGCTCCTTCATGTCGGCGAGCATCTGAAGCAGCTGGTCTTTGTACTGCGGCGGGGAGCTTGGACATTGGCGGCTGCCCTCGGAGGCGAGGAGGAATCAGTATATTCGGTAGTATGTGGCTAATCGGTGGCTAATGGGGGGACGTGTCCCAATGGTGCTGATGGCCTTGCATTTTGATGTGGCGCTGTTGAGGGTGACAACTTGCTTTCTTGGGGCCTCGACGCTGTGGAAGAGGCTTTTAAAGATGCTTTTTTAGGAAGGTTTTGGGTTGGATGGGAAGGAGATTTTGAGTGTTGACTCAAATCTCAATGAAAGTACCAATTTTTGGTGGTGATTTTCCGTCACAAGTGATTGGACGGTCGATCCTCACCACAAGCGGAAAATGAGGTGTAGTGCACGTAAATAAAACACAACACAGAAAAGAGAGACACATAGGATTTACGTGAAAACCCTTAATCGGAAAAAACTACGGGGGGGGGGGGGGGGGGGGGAGGAGCTTCACTATAATTCTCAGGTTACAAGAATTACAGGAATCTAGAGAGTGTATCTGATTGGAATCCGAATAGAATAGGAATTAGAGGAATCTAGAGGGTGTATCTGATTGGAATCCGAATAGAATAAGGATCAGAATTCAGAGTCCAAAAAAGGTCCTTATAGTCTCAAAGAGATCCTTTCTTCGTTGGAGAAGGATGTTTACTTATATTTGACTGAGCTTGTAGGCATGGAGACAGACAGGTACGGGCGAGATCTTCGTAATTGCACGATTTGCATATTGTAACAACCATGATCAGTGGTGCTGGTTTGTTGGGTTTGCATGCAGAAAAATTCGCCACTGTTCATAATTGCTCGCGCTGAGTGGCGTTACATTATGAACGTGGAGGAGAATAATGTTGCATAACTGTCGGCGGGGATTGGGGGTGATCTGTTGCTGGAGCTGTTTTGTTCGGAACTGAAGTCTTCGGAATGGAGGGAACCTCGGAGTGGAGATGATTTTGAGGTCAGGTATAACATGGACTTTGGAGGGGTTTTCTGATGCTACTCGGAGAGTTGGAAGGTGAGGGACACATGTCGCTATTTTGGATGAGGTCAGATTTTGACCACTACATCTACATAAAGGAATCTGCCAAATTCAGCAGATCTTCATAATTGAAAGTCAAAGCTAAGTCTAGAATAACTCTGACATTAATTGCAAATAAAAACAGATTAAATAAATGAGGCAATAAACACAAAATGATTTTTTTTTTTGAACATCTAAAACAAATTCTTCTCATCAATCAAAAGAAACTAGTTTTCTA
This sequence comes from Agave tequilana, assembly GCA_038442645.1. Classification (NCBI taxonomy): domain Eukaryota; kingdom Viridiplantae; phylum Streptophyta; class Magnoliopsida; order Asparagales; family Asparagaceae; genus Agave; species Agave tequilana. Next base: position 459,706 of record JAVJIF010000284.1, on the reverse strand, counting down.
AATTGCTTTGTTATAATAAGCACTTAAAAGATTTCCATTTCCTACTTTCACCTACATTGCCTTGAATCATTTAACCTTGTTATTGTATTTGTATATGTAGTCTGAGGGAGAGAGCTCAGGTGGAGCAATTGCTTCATTATATTGTCAAAGAAGCCCCAAGGATGCCGAAAAGAAAAGAACATTCAAGTATGGATTGGCATGTGTTACTTTAAGAACCTATTACTTGACAGTTTTTTTTAATTCCATGTTGTCATGCAGGTTTCCATTTATTGCTTGCGAGATTTTTATATGCGAGGTCGATATCATACTAAGAACTTTAGTGGAGGATGAGGAGGTGTTTATCTATATCTTATTCCCATTGGATGTATACATTTCTTTTTGAATCTTATTGTCAGGCGAATTCAGTTGTATTAAGGCTCTATCAGATTTTTCTTATTGCCTTTGCTTGTCTTTTCCTGCAATCTTTCAGCTGATGAATTTGCTGTTCTTGTTCCTTAAACCGGATAACCCTCATAGTACGTTGTTAGCTGGCTACTTCAGCAAGGTATGCTTATTTTGTTGCTTTATGAATTTCAGTGTTCGCTTTATGTAATGAAGTAGATGTGTAGCTTTATATTTTAAGGAATATTGTTTACATGTTTGCTATTTGAGAAGTTCATTTTGACGATGAATCTTGATTCTAATCGTAAATTTTGTGGCTGTGCTAGGTTGTCATATGCTTGCTGTTGCGGAAGACAGCCTCCCTTATGAGTTACGTTAAGGTAAGACAATTCATTCAGATTATTGGATGGAAAACCAATTGATTGCTTGTATACTGCTCTCTTAGGTGGTTTGAAGTTCAAGGATCCTTTGACACCAACACTTATCAATATAATAATTAAAAATTTCGCTTTATTCTTTTTCTTCTCCAACAGTACGTGAAAAATTAATATAAGTAGAGGGCATGATATGAACTCCACAAGTGTTTTGTTTTTCTGTCTATTCTTTCACTGTCTGTCAAGGTAGCATAAAGGAGGATGGTTGTGTTACTTAGGTGATATCTAGCATGACACTTGGTCAGACATGCATCAAACTCAAACGAATCCTTAAAAAATAAGCACATGTCCTCACTCCTCACCATTGCATTTTGCATTAATGCCACTTGAATGCAACAATACATGAATAAGGATGGTTCTTGAAGGTGTCGTCCTAAAGTGATGCGTTGCACATACACCATTGTGGCCTAGTGACAAGTGAGAAGGATGGCTTAGGGTTCCAAAGGAGCCAAGTTGGTCCTCAAATGCAGTTCCTATAGGCAAATTGAAAATGTGTTGCAGGGGAGTGGTGGAGTAAGAAGCTTGTACATATGATTACGATATTTCAGCTACTTGGAACATAGGAAAACTTGGGGGGTGTGGGGGGGTGGAATTACCAGATATTGAATGGAAGATATATCCCTAAGATATCTAGATAGATTGAGATTACATGAAGAGTTTGGTGTATAGGAAAACAAAAGACTTGAGAGGGGTTAGAAATACTTGGAAGTGTCAAATAAGTGTTATTGATGTAAAAGAAGAAGAATAATACAACAAAGTCAGTAATAAAAATAAAAATATTGAGTTTGTATTAGAAGAGGAGGCGATCAATATCATTGGTGATTTATGCACAAAAAGTGGTCTTTCCTGAAAGCATTAAAAGGGAGTTCGAAGATCATATGGATGGCTTAATTCAGGGAATTCCTAGAAGAAAAAATTATTTATGGGGGAAACTTAGATGTTCATGTTGGTAAAATTAGTCTTGGAATGAGAGGATGCATGAGGGCTATGGAAATGGATTACATAATGAAATAGGAATTTTTTTGTGGACATTACAATGCCAATATGACATTATAAGAGGAACAACTTGTTCTGGAAAGAGCTGAACATTTGATAATTTTTTAAAATTTGAAGTAATATTTTTTCCATACTAGTTACGCACTGATGGAAGGAGGGAGCTTGACCGCACAACATAATTTCATGGCATTAGACATTCGGATTAAGAAGTGAAGGAGCTTGATCACACAACATAAATTGATGCTATTATACATTTGATTAAGAAATGGAAGATAAACGAGATTTAGATGCGACGCCGTACAGCTGCACATATCAAAGTGGAAACTAGAATGAAAATGAGACCATGTTAGACTGATACTTTCTATAGGATAGAATGATAAAGAAGGTAGATATAGATGACGAAACTATCATTATGTGAGTTGATATAGATGGTGAAACTATCATTATGTGAATTTTATGTCTAGTCGTGTCAAGAAATTAGCAAAAGAAATCCGGGAGAATCTGAAGGTAACCCTTTTCCAACTAAAAAGATTTGGTAGTAAAATGAGAGAATCCAAAGGGTAATTAAAGCAAAGTGGACATCTTATAAAGAGGGAAATATTAAATGATTATATCTTAGGAAATTAGAAACTATTAAAGAAGGAAACTAGGAAAACTGTTACTAAGGCTACATCTAAAAGCTTACGATAAAATGAAGGGTGTTTGCATAGATTCCAAATACAAATAGTGGAGACAGGGAATGACCATGGGGATGATTTATTAAAGGTGAAGACCAGGGAAGTAACTTAAGGAACCAATTGATTGAGGGAAATTACATGTATTTCTGAAAAATTGGGTTTAGTGAATTTAATTTTGCTCTTAGAAGAATGATGATGGGGATAGTTGTGGATAGTGTTTCAAAACATGCTTGGCAGTTATGGGCGTTGGCTTTTGCTGCTGGGACACCTGCTTGGTCAAAGCAGCTTGAAGGCCGCACTGCTTAGCGGCTACCTAAGTGCCTGCATGCCCAGTTTTACTACATTGGCCATGGTACCAGATGATATCCATATTGAGCTTTTGAGCTTTGAAACTGTTTGGGAGACAAGGGATTAGTATGGCTAAATAAATCACTTAGCAAAATTAACGATATTAGGAAGTGCCTAATGAAAAGAGGGGCAAATTGATATCTATGTACAAAAACAAAGATGAATTCAGAACTGCGAATCTAGCATGCCTTCAAGCTTATGAGCCATTATATTGAAAATTCAGAGAGAATAACCAAGTAACATACCAAGGAGGCAAGGACATAAAAGTAATGTGTGTGAAGATCAATTTTGTTCTATGCTGGGATCTGATGATGGACATTATTAGAAGATTGATGGAAAGATGTCAGGAAAGAAAAGAGACCAATTTGTGCTTTTCATAATTTAGAAAAGAACCTGCGACACTCCTAGGGATATACAGCTGTGATGTTAGTCCACTAAAAAGAAATAAGAAATAAGCATCTAGTAGCTATATTCACGTAATCAAAATATTTATAACTGAATGGAACTAGTCTCAGAGTTGAGATGGTCCTTACAGAGCTGAATGGAGTAAAGGATTCATTTAACACTCTAAATATTTTGGAAAAAGTTTTCATTGTTGATGTTGTAGTCCTTGCAGAGTTTGTGATATGGAAAAATGGAAAGCATGCTGGTCATCGATGGTTCTTCTACAATAAGGCTGCACAAAAGTGAAACCCTTTTCAAGCCTTCTATTGTAGGTTTCATTTTGGTGGAGTTTTATCCCACATGCAGCCTGATGTTCTGGAGTACAAGTAAAAGTGATGATGTTATTACTGGGGCTAATCGCTTCATTGTTTATTCAGCTAAATGTTCATATTTCTTTATATTGAAATTCAAGTTTTGAATCTTCCTTTGACTATCTAAGCTTTATGTCATCTTTTATTGTTCCTTTGACTATCTAAGCTTTTATTGTTATGGAGTTTTTTTATTTGAAACCTTTCACTAATGAGTCGTCCTTACTTTATTTTAGCGTATAAGTGCCCATGTACTCTCAATCATGTGCTCATCTTTTTTCATCATCATTACTATTACTTTTTCTTTTTTCAAGAGATGAAATATTTCTATTACCATTCTTTCATTTTTTTACAAAATTTTACGAACTGTAGAGAAATAGAAACTCTAGAATTGAATTGATTAATTTTCATAAGAGAAGGTACAAGGTATATATAGAAGACAAGGTGGGGTATACGGGTAACAACCCAATAACCTAATACTAATAACCCAACTTAAACACACTCTTTCAAGGTGGAGCATGGAGATCTAACATGCCTAGCTTGTTACATAGATTAGAAAACACTTGAGTTGAGGCAACTTTGGTAAGGAGTTCAACCAACTGCTTTGAAGATGATGTGAACTGGAACATAACCACCTTCTTTGTCCAAGCATCTCTGACAAAATGACAGTCCATCTCAATGTGTTTGGTCTTTTCATGGAACACAGGATTCTGGGCAATGTAGATAGTAGACTGATTATCATAATGCATAGGTATGGACCCAGGCTGTCTGAAATCAAGCTTCATCAGTAAATTCTTTAACCACACCATCTTGCATGCCGTATGAGCCATAGCTCTATACTTAACTTCTGCACTCGAGCGAGACACATCTTATTTTTTGCTCCTCCAAGTCACCAGATTTCATCCAATAAAGGTGCAATATCCAGTAGTAGACTTCCTCCCTCCTCGGTCACCAGCATAACCTGAATCCAAATATCCAGAAATGTGTACATGTCCATGTTTTTTGTACACCAACCCTTTTCCTTGACAACTCTTGATATAAGCCAGAACCCTTACCTCAGCTAACCAATGATTCTCTCTGGGCTGATGCATGAATCTACTCAGTACCCCTACAACAAAGGTTATATTTGGCGTAATAACTGTGAGATATATCAACTTTCCAATTAATCTTCTATATCTTCCTGGATATAGTGCATGATTGCCATCAAACCATAAATCCACATTTGCTTTCATTGGAGTGGTAGTAGGCTTGCATCCCAAAAGACCTGCTTCCTTGAGAAGATCCAGAGCATACTTTCGTTGGAAAAGAAGTATATTGTGTTTTTGATGTGCAACTTCAATTTTCAGAAAGTATTTTGGATGTCCCATGTCCTTGGTCACAAAATGACACCTGAGATACTTCTTAGTCTCCAATAACCGCTGAATCACTACCAATCAGTAAAATATCATCATAAACAACCAAAACTGCGATGATAGACTTGATGCGCTGAACGAAGACAAAGTGATCTGAATGACACCGGTGAAATCCAATAACATAAATGGTAAGGCTGAACTTCTCAAACCACGCCCTTGGACTCTGCTTGAGTTCATATATGGCCTTCTTGAGACTACAGACTTTTGTTCCCCTGAGCAACATAGCCTGAGGGTTGTTCCATATAAACTTCCTCCTGAATATCCTAATATAAGAAAGCGTTCTTAACATCCAGTTGGAACAAAGGCCATGACAGGTTAACAACAATGGAGAACAGAATCCTGATAGAATTCATCCTGACAACTGCGAGAATGTCTCAAAATAGTCGATGTCATATGTCTGAGTATAACCTTTGGCCACAAGCCTGGCCTTATATCTATCCACAGATCCATCTGGGGGTACTTTAAAGTAAAGATTCAGCGGCAACCAATAATAACATATGTTGGTGCGAAATTAACTCCCAAGTTCCTCTAGAAGCAAGGGCTTCCATCTTATCTATAGCCTGCTTTTAGGCAAGTACCAATAAAACCTCTGTATAAAACCTGGATATAGACTCAAAGACAAAGATAGGACAAACTGACAAAAAATGAGGTTAATGCGATCATAAGAAATGAAATTCGAAATAGAATAATCAGTGCAAGATCATTTACCTTTTCGAAGGGCAATAAGAATATCAAAATCAGAGGGAGATGCTGATGGTGGAGGAGGATCGTCTACTGGAGAGGGGTTAGCCGGAACTGGTTCGGAGGTGGAAACCTTTGGGCAACGAGTGTAGACGTATCTGAAATTCTGAACTGACTTGGTTGCAAAGAGATTCTGAGTTTTTACTGGCAGTACTGGCGAAGAAACAGTGGAAGCAGGTGTAGGCAACGACACAATCGCTGATGGAGGAACAGCCTCAGATATAGTGATAGAAACCTATGGAGAGAAATATGGAACATACTCGAAGAACGTAACATCAACAAACACTAAATACTTCATGGTGGAGAGATTATAGCATAGCACTGATATATTTTTGTGTTCTAGAATACTCAACAAAGATACATTTTATAGATCTAGGAGATAACTTGTCTAGCCCAGGAGACGTGTCCTGAACAAAACAAGTGCAATTGAAAACACGGAGTCATGGAGAATGGTGTTTTGTTAGAAAGAGACAAGAAAAGGAGTTTTTTTTATTGAGAACAGAAGAGAGCATTCTATTAATCTGATGACAAGCACTTAAGATAACATCAGGCCATAAATATTTCGGACACTCATATGAATCATTATGGTTTTAACATCTCCATAATGAATCTATGTTTACGTACAACTCCATTTCGTTGGGATGTATGAGAACAAGAGGTCTGATAAATTATCTCATTTTTTGGAACAAAAATAGATACATCTTTTTTAACATACGCCAAGGCATTGTCAGTACGAAGCGCACTAATTGAAGTAGAAAACTGATTTTTTATTTCATTAAAGAAAAGTTCAATAACACTGGAGACTTTTGACCTCTCTTTTAGGAGATACAACCACGTCATGTGAGAGAAGGTATCAACAAGGAGTAAAAAATATCTAAAACCCTTAATAGAGGGTACACGACTAGGACCCCAGACATTAGAATAGATTAACTCAAATGCAGAACTGCTACAATTATTGACTCGACTCTTGAAGATAGCACGATGAGTCTTATCTAACTCACAAGACTTACAACTTAAAGAAGAAATAAAGGACTCAACAGGAATAACAGACCGCGGCTTTTGCACCGAAGTATGACCCAAGCGCCAGTGCCAAAGTAAAACTGGATCAGACTGACATGCAATCAAGCTTGTAGGGGTCACTCAATCGTCCAAATAGTATATGCCTCCTTGCTCATGCCCCGAACCAATCCTCTTCCCGGTCGACAGGTCCTGAAATACATAATCAGAAGGGGAAAATGTTATTTTGCAGTTATTATGTCTAGTAAACTGGCTGATAGATAAGAGACTAACAGGAAATCATGGAACATATAGGACATTAGTAAGGGTCAAGGATCGAGTAGCTTGAACTACCCCATTTCCTAATATAGGAGAATGGGTACCATCAACAATATTAACAGAGGGGTGGACGCTTGACAAATTTAATGAAACAAACTATTGTTTATTACCTATCATATGAGATGAGGCTCCTGAGGCTAATATTCAGGGCTTTTGAGGAGAGGCAGTATAGGCATGCATACCTGAAGCAGATGTATGAGTCGCTGAAAGATCGTTCTGAGAGAACTCTAGCTGTCGGAGTCATCATACTCCTCCTGCGGCAGTACAACTGTGGAAGTGTCAGGAATAGCAGATGAACTCTGTGGAGTACCACACGGGGCAAGAGAACCAGAATCAGATAGCTGTGCCCACTCAGGATGTCCAAATTTCTCCTAACACTTTTCGGAGATGTGATTGCTACGTCCACAATGCCTACATTACCGGGGGCCTTTCTCAGAGGCACTCTGTCTGCCTCCATAAGATCCATGTCCACCTCCAACGAATCCACATCCTCGTCCTCCAAAATTACGGCCACGCCCATGACCTCTGCCACAATCGAAAATCATGGCAGACTGCTTAATGGATGGTGCAGATGAAACATCAGATCCAGTAGAGACCCGCATAACTCTCGAGAAGGTGACAATCAACGTGAGAATACTATCTCCTCTCAGTATCTCAGCCCGCACTTGAGATTGTAGTGCAGGACTCAAGCCAGATAGAAATTTCGATATTGCGAGATCCTAAAGATATCCCCTCAGTGTTGCCGCATCAGTAAGAGCGGATTGATGCATCTCTAACTCATCAATAAGACTTTTGAGTTCGCTGTAGAACTCAGGCACAAATCTGTCTCCTTGTTTGAGCTCAAACAGGCGCTCGTAGATCTCAAACACCCTCGAGGGGCTCTTCTCATTGTCATACATCACTTTTAGTGTATCCCATACTCCTTAGCGGTAGTCAAGAACATAACACTACCATTAATTTTCTCCTTTAGACTGTTGAGAAGCCATGTCATCACAGAATAATCTTTAGTGAGCCAGGTCACATAAGTAGGATTAGTAGTAGCAGGTGGATCTTGAAGGAGGTGAGCCAATTTGTTTTGAGCGCCAATGAACATACGGAACACCTGCGCCCATAACTCGTAGGATCCATTCAACTTTACCGTAGTCCCCAATATTGTCTTGGGAATAGAAGTCTCAACCATCGGAGAGGAGATCGTAGTGGAGAAGGAATTTATAGTCTCAGACATAGTAGCCAATAGATAGATCATCAGAAATCAGACAGTAGTAGCAGGAAATAGCCAGTAAGTAAGAGAAACAAGCAACTTAGTTACCAGATAGAGACATAAACGGCTAGAATTGCGTCAAGAAAATAATTTCTCAGCCTGAAATAGCCAGATCAGATGTAAAAATTTATTTTTTGAGCATTAAACAGATCAGATCTCACTAGAGAAGCCTTGTAGAGCCTCCAAATAGCCAGATCAAATATAAAAATCTGATTTTTGAGTAGTTATGGCCCTGTTTGAGACCACTGGATAAGGCAGGAGGGGGCGGCACCTCTTTGAGATGTTGGAGGAGAGGGGCGGCACTTTTGGAGGATTAGATGAGGGGGCGGCATTGTTTTGAATGTTTGGAGAAGGGGGCAGCACTAGTAGAGGGCGGCACTATTTTTGGTGACTTTGTAGGGGACGACACCCTTTAGAAGGGTTGGAGGAGGTGGAAGAGGTGTTTGGGGGGGGGGGGGGGGGGGGCTATGTATGGAGAGGTGGGAGGGTGATGTTTGAGGAGAAGACGGAGAATTTTGAGAAGAAGGTGGTGGATTTTAGGGTTAGGGTTTACCTTGCTCTAATACCATGTAGAGAAATAGAATCCTTAGAATTGAGTTGGTTAATTTTCTTAAAAGAAGGTACAAGGTATATATACAGAAGACAAGGTGAGTATATGGGTGGCAACCCAATAACCCAATACTAAAAACTCAACTTAACACGAACATTTACTTCTGATTTTATAGGGTCATCAGGAAATTTTCTGTCAGCTGGTTGATCTGATCGGCATCACATCTATCATGGAGGTTAGATATTTATCTAGAACCAAAATAAAATTTATTCGTTCTCTCTTTTATCTCCATATTTTTTTTCATTCTATATGTTAGAGAAGAGTTCTCACCGTGTGAGTATTCCGAACAGGTTTTGATTCGGTTAATCGGAGCTGATGAAAATATGTACTCCAACTACACAGAGGCACTGCAGTGGTTAGAAGAAACGAATGTGCTTGAGCTGATTGTTGATAAGTTTAGCTCATCGGTAAGTTTGATAGTGACATCACATACTGTACCTGCCCTAATTTTTCTTACCAGAAGTATGTGCTTGTGGCCTTGTTTTAATGCATTGTGTTATCTGTTGCTGTCATGATGGGAGTTAGAATGTTTTTAAACAAAGTGGATTGCTGAAATCATCAGAACTTAGGTAGGTAAACTTTTAAATTGCACTTACGACTGCAGATAACACCAGAAAGTACGTTGGAATATATCTCATGCCCTATTCAATAAATCCTGCAGACTCGGATCAATTATCTGTTGATGATAAATCTTTAAACACATAAAGGAATGACAATAATATGAGAGAAATATATTCATGATTGTTTTGAGTTCTGTTTCAGAAAAACTGAGTTCTTTTATGTCAATTAAATTGATTTCTCTATGACTATGTGGTCAGAGCTTAATATTTGAAAAGGAGGATATTAAAGGTGAAATGAATGTTCTTAAGATTTAATGATGGGTATAAGATTGGAATGTGGACTTAGATACTGGTTTCAGACTTTATATTCTAGAAGTTCATCTTGCTTTTCATCGTCCTGAAATTGTGGGATATGTCTTACTTTACATCTCAGTAATAATAATGAAATAAATTCATACTGATTTACATCTCTGATGTTCCTCAAATGTCGCTTTTTTTTCTTTCATTTGTTCCTTTTTTTTTAAACTTCTGTGATTCTGTATGTTTCAAACAGGATTGTCCTCAAGTGCATGCTAATGCAGCAGAAGTCCTTTGTGCAATAACTCGATATGCTCCTCCAGGGCTTGCTGCTAAGATTTGCAGTCCAAGGTAATCTTCTATCAGATGCCATAGTTAAACCAATGCAACATTTCTTAGATAGGCTGTGTTGTTTACCATTTTGTCCCATTTATTGTCTTCTGGGTTCTATATTTCACCTTTTCTAATCCTTGTAATCTGCCATCTCCTGCAGTTTTGTGGGAAGATTATTTCGCCATGCTTTGGAAGATTCAAGACCAAAGTCTGTTCTAGTTCACTCATTATCCGTGTGCATGTCCTTGTTAGATCCTAAGAGATTAGTCGCATCGAGTTACCAGTCATTTCGAAGCCAGTTAAGTCGTGGATCATTAGTTACCGCTAATCCAGAGACAGTTGATGGGATGCTGGAGAGCCTAGGTAGGTGACTGCTTCTTTGACAAACCGTTCATTTTATTTTCATTTTGAAGATACATTCTTCTTGAGTGAATTCTATTCGGATATGTTCTGGCATCCTTAAAGATCTTTTAAGCTGCATCTGCTATAAATATATTTGCAAGAACTTTGTACTTTTTATATGTCTTTCTTGGATCTGTCTTTATTATTAGGTTTATTATTTCAGCTACCTATCTTTCAGTTACTTTGTTTAAACTAGCATGCTGTTTATCATGCTGAAAGTAGACATCATGGTGTTTTTGACGCAGTGAATTGTTTGTTCCACTTTGGTATCATCACATAATCTTTGGTTCGAGAAACATGGGAATTAGAGCACTGGGTTGACCATGCAACAATGATGTGATCCCACTATATAGATGGAAATTTATTCTACTAGAAAAATCGTGGGTAACTCCACTATCCTTCAATTTTGATCACTGAATCCCCTCACCCTGAGCCCCTTTGACGGTGTTAACATATAATTGCAAAACACCAATTTCACCTCATTTCCTCTCGCAAAAAGGGTGTATTTGATCATTTTCATACTTCCGTAGTTTTTACAAAGGAATGGTTGAAAAATAGATGAAAGAAAATGTTACTGGCAAAAGAAGAGACATTAAGTCACTTGTTCTTCTCTTCTACTAATTGCTGTGACAAACTTACCTCATTTATTTTAATAAATATTTCATCATCACTTGTATCCTAGATCACGTTTCATGATTTCGTTGTCATAGCCAAGTTGTTCTCAAGAGATTGCCAGCATTGCACCAGCTTTCTAAAGTTACTGGTCCTTACAAAGCTCAACTGTCTCTTAAATCTTCTGATTCATGTTTAGTCCAATTTTTTGCGTCTTAGATGGTACAATACTTAATGGCAGGGAGTTTTATTTTGTATTTTCTTCTCCTCAGCAAAGACATGGTAGTATTGGTTGTTCCGTCTCAATGGGTGGATCATTTGAGCTGGCAATTGGTTGTAGAAGTGGAAAAAAGAAACCACGTAAATGGAAGGAAATATGCTAAATGATTGTAACAAATATTTTGTTTGTTGACACCAAGAAATCCAGTCCAGCCTTGGTTGGATAAACTTGTTAATATTTTTGGCAGTAGTGAGATTGGAGTAGAGGCCAAAGTTTGAAGACGAGGATAAAGTTGGTATTCTGAATTCAATGTTAACAGTTGTTCAAATTTTAGAAAATTAAAAGGGGTCCAAGCAAACATAATACACAAAATAGAATTGTGAATATAAGGTGTTTGTGTGTTAAAACTGGGAAGAATTGAAGAGGTCAAGGTATTGCACTTATTGAAGACAAGGTGATGGTGGATTACATAAAGTGATATTGGCATGTGTCATGAAAATCCAGTTTCGGTGGGAAAAGGCGCATAGATGATGAGGATGAAAAGTATTTTTAATGTAATTTTCTCTAGTCAGTTTGAATTCTGATGCTTTTGAAACATGTATAGATCTTCCCTTCCCTTGTTATATACTTGTTTGGATTTTCTTGAAATCCATTTTTATTTAAAATAATTTCTTATAAATCTATCCTTGCTTTTGAATGTGGATATTTTGTCTAAAAATGGATGAAGTAAGATATTGTTCACTTCTCATCTTGCAGGTGATTTGCTGAAGTTATTGGAGATTTCTTCTTCTGAGACTATGTTGCCTACAACTTATGGGAGCCTCGAGCCACCTCTCGGAAAACACCGCTTGAAGGTAACTTCAAGTAAATTTCTTTGATATCTCATTTTGCTGTTCAATGGTAGACCATGATACTGTAACCATTCTATAGCTCCTTGTGCCTTCTGTTGTTTCTTTATGTAATTTGGGGATAGACCTTTGCTATATTGCTCGTGTATTTGAGATTATCTACTTATATAATGTCCAATATGATAATCTGAAATATTAATTATATACTCAGTGAAGTGTTCCTAAGGTGATCTGCATGTAAAGTACCTAAGTAGCTGGTCTCATGGTGGACCATCCAAATGGATGATTCACACCTGTTGATCCATTGTGATCTCCATACCCTAAAATAGTTGTATATGACAATTCATGTGATTTGAATCTCACCATTAACCACCGATCAAGTGAGTTCATTTTTTCTATTCTCGGTAAACCGTTCATTTACTAACCATTTGATGCATGGTTAAGAAGTATCCGAATTGCATGATTTTAACATACACTCCCTTTTAGGGTATGCAGACCACAATGAGTAGTGTGGATCATACATTTGGATCGCCCAACATGTGATTTTAAGCGGATTCCTTAAGGTAAACTACCTTCAGTAATGCTGGAACATTATATATTTTTAAAGCTACCTTAGGAACACTTTACCCATCATTTCACAACTACTTGATGAATAGTCGAGAGGTATCAAATTTGCATGGTTTTCTCCTTACAACCCTTTTAAAATATGAATGTCAAAATGAATGGTGTGGATCATCCATTTGGGTAGCCCACCTTGAGATTTTAAGCCAACTCTTCCGCCAACTACCATATGAACACTTTACTATTGTATATTTTAAAAACTTTTGGCGGTATATTTCCTCGGCAAATCAGCTCTGAAGGTTTAACATTACAGTATGTATTGCAATTTCTTTATGGGAGTCATGGGAATCAATAGGCGTTATTTGCTTAGTTATTTACATAGGCTATTTTTCCTTTTTATTTTAGGCTAGGCTTAATTTTATTCCTTTGTTTTAGTTCCATATTGAATACGTGGGAAAACCTCTTTTGTGTTGGGCCTATATAAGGCCAGGACCTGTAGTCTTTTAAGCAGGTCAGTTGATATTTTTTAAAAAAAACTTATTTTGCATTACAAGTTTTGCTCTGTGATTGAATCTCTGCATGGTGAAGTGCTGAGTGGGAGAGCAATTTCCTTGGTGCTAAAGTCAAAACCAATTTTATCCTCAAACCCTAATTTTCTTCACTCTTCTTTTCCTCGTCCTGTATTATGCCAGTTTGGTATCAGAGCGAAATTTCCTGCTTCTTTCCTCACAAATCTCCTTCCACAAAAAAGGCCCAAACCCCAGATCTACTTCATCCTCTTCTTTTCAATTTTTCAGTCTTAACTTTATTTTAGAAAAAGGAAAAAAGTCAAAAGAAAAAAAGGAAAAAAAAAAAAAAGAAAAAACCCAAAAATTGTGATTGGGGACTGTTCTCCATCTCCCCTGATCACTACCCCTAACCCAACTCAGAAAACCCATCTAGGGTTTGCCTCCATCATCCTCGTCTTCGCTAGCCCACCGACAACCACCGGAGCACCATCGTCACATTGTTGCCTCGCCGCCCTGGAGATCAGATGCAATCGCCTCCCTTCAGTTCTCAACATTAGATCTCGTTTCCAATCGACTTCGATCGGAGTCTGCTTCCACCACGAATCACCTGACAACTCCGATGGTCACCACCTGCACCTCCGGATCCACTCCAAGCATCACCGCCTCCTCCACGCCGTCATCATCTTCCTCTTTCTTCATCACCGGAGCTTCACCCCTCTTCGTTCATCGCTGAAGCCCCATCATCCTCCTCCGAGCTCGCCTAGAGATCTCGCTGATCAGGTCAGCCCTCCAGATCCTATCGATGCCATTAGATCCGGCCGCCAGTGTCCTCGCTGACCTTCTCTACTTCGCCAACCCCTCTTCAATCATCACCGACGCTCCACCGCCCTCCTATGAGCTCGCCATCGTCGTAATCGCCGCCTCAGACGCCGCCAACAATGCTCCACCACTGCCTTTGGAGCATCGCCGCCGCCGCCAGTTTTGGGGGGTTTGATCGAATCTGACTCGATCAATTGGGTGTGGTTTGTTTAAATCAGATCAGATCTGATTTATTCAGATCGATTTGGGTTGTGGACTCAACCAAACCCGACCCGAAACCCATTATCAGCTCTGAACTGAGTCTGCAGAACTCCCTTCAACTTAGTCCGTTGAACTCATTCAACTCCGCCAACTCAGCGGAGTCACGACTGAGCCAACTCAGCCCACCTTCTCAGCAGCATATAAAGACAGTTCAGAGCTCGTTTCAGGCCTGTTCGGAGTTCGATTCGAGTCCCGTTTGAAGCATTGGATTCATAGCTGACTCCCGGAGATACTGGAAGGATTTCGTGACTTTTGGGCAATAAATCCGACTTCTACAAGCCCTTGTTTGGAGCCACTATTCAGTATCGGTGCTTTTTCAAGCGCCTTTGGGTACCTTCTAATCTCACATCACATTTTTGCGATATATTGCATATCTTTTGTGTACGGTGTACCTGTAGTGATTGTTACTTGTAATTGCTCTTGTTAAGTGTTTAATTTGCTACTGCTTGCATTTTCACTTTTAAGATTCATTTTGCATAATTCATTTAGAAACAAATAGGAATTTTTTTTGGTTGATTATATATTGCACGCATCTAGTGAAATTTATGAACCTACCTTGCGTTCGTGTGACTGTATGTATTGCATAGTGCATGCTCTTTCGTAGTGGTAAAACTATTCCCCTGATCATTTAGATATGGAGTCCAAACTTGACCTAATCTTTAAGGAGCTTGAAGATTTGAAACTTGGAGTTAAAGGGTTAGAGAACAAGGACACAGGAGAGTGGAAAACACCGATAGGCGTAGGGATGGGGAAGATGACATTATCTGTAGGATTAAGATAGATCCTCCAACACTTAACGATACATCGCCTGAGGAGCTTGTTGCCACCACTGCTGAGGAGATGCACCACTGAGGAGCTTGTGCAGTTCTTCCAGGTTCGATTTCATCATCCATGCTGCCGCCATTCGCCATTCACCAGTGGCAAATTTTTCGAAGCCGGGGAAAATTGATGGGAACAAGTAGGCATTATTTGCTTAGTTTTTTGCTTAAGCTATTTTTTCGTTTTATTTTGGGTTAGGCTCAGTTTTATTCCTTTGTTTTAGTCTCATATTGGATATGTGGGAAAACCTCTTTTGTGTTGGACTTATATAAGGCCAGTACCTGTAGTCTTTTAGGCAGTTCAGTTGATTAAAAAAAAAAAAATCTATTTTGCATTGCAAGTTTTTCTCTATGATTGAATTTGTGCATGAAGTGCTGAGTGGGAGAGTGATCTCCTTAGTGCTGAAGCCAAAACCAATCTTATCCCCAACCCTAATTTTCTTCCCCCTTCTTTCCCCCTTCTTGTATTACATCAGGGAGTGGTAGTAAATATTTTGACATTAGAGGAGAACTACTAATAAATGTAAACATCAATTTTACTAGACTTCTCAACAACTATCAAGTTACTTGTAATTTACTGCTATTCAGAGTTCTGACCAGTATAATGTCACATAGATAAATTTCTGGGCACAGTACATGGAAAATTTGACTCTAGGACGAGAACCATCAAAGTTCGTTTCTTTATCTTCAAAACGAGTCCCAGATTGCCACTGGATGAGGAAGTTGCATGCCAAATAATGCTAGGTGTTGATGAGGCCAGATATAGTTTAAATCGGTATCCAAATTCAGGAGTGTTGGAATACTTTGGAAAAGCTTTGAGGATCTTGAAACGATTAGAAATATGAGTCCTAACCTATAGGGAAAAGAAGAGAGTAATCTCCACCTGTAAATAATTGGAGATCTCCTGGCTGTTTATCAACTCCAACTAACTGTTTAACCTCCAGAGAGATCTCCAATAAAAACAAACTGTTTAGGGAATCAGTTACTCTAGGAAAGATTATTGTCAAACCCTAGAAAAACCGTAAGAGTATGACATAGCCCACTCTGCAAGACCTTTGTATTTGTATCTACAAAGAGAGGTGAGCAAGTGAGCAGGAAGAAGATAACATCTTCACCATTATAACACTGCTATTTTTGAGGTCAATACCAAGAAAAAGAGAGGGGATTTCACTCTAAAACATCCTAACGTCTAATATTCTAGCATCAATTTGGAGCATATCGGAGGGGATGACCTCTCCACTCGGATTATGGGTCATAGTTGGCCATTGCTTGGTTCTCGCAAGTGTAGTCCCCTTTGTTTGGAAAGATTGCCACAGCGCTTAATGCTATAAAGCTGTACTTCATCCTCCCATTCTTTTCTATTGGATTGTTCTATTTGCATCTTGATCTTTCAGAAATCACTGTTCCTAGTGTGACAACCTCCTCTCTTATGGCTGATTAACATACACTTGGAACATGTGGAAGCAATAATAGTTTTGATATTCATGGAGCAAGCAGTGATGTTCATAATACTTATGTATGCTGTGGAAGATCACTTTCTATTTGTTCACGTATGTGTCAAGTGTGCTGTTGAAGTTATCTTGCTGTAGTATTTTCGTGCTTGTCTTATTTTGTTTTCTGCTCTTGTACACTTGATGAAACACATTAAAAATCTTTTAAGAATTCTATCGTTAAAAATTCTGATTCAGGACATTAGAAAGGTGGATTAGTAGCTTGTGCATTCTGTCCGGAATTCAACATTTTTCTTTTTCCCTTCCAGATTGTGGAGTTCATCTCTGTTCTATTAACAATTGGAAATGAAGCTGCTGAGAAGGAACTAATCTGGCTAGGAGCTATTAAACACATCTTTGATATGTTTTTTGAGTAAGTTGCTTTCTTCTGGGAATTCTTCATGGTCATCTGGAAGCATAGGGAGTTCACAGTGTTTTAACTCATGTTGGTTGTAGGTACCCTTTCAATAATTTTTTGCATCACCATGTGGAGAATATTATAGGATCATGTTTGGAGAGTAAGAGGACCATGCTTGTTGAACACCTTCTCCATGAATGTGAGATTGTTGGTAAAATTCTTGCAGCAGAAAAGCAGTCTACATTGTCAACAGATTGTAACAAGGTAATGAGTGTGGATATGTATCAGGCTCTCTTTTCTGCATACTGTTATTCCCCCACCCCCATCCCCCCCCTCCTCCCCCCCCCCCCCCCCCAAAAAAAAAAAAAAAATAAAATAAAATAATAATAATAATAATAATAAATAAAAATAAATTATGGGTTTACGTATGTATGCATTTGTGCGTGCGTGGAGTTCGACTGGGATCCTATCAGTAGGATTTGAGCTTGGATCCTATCACTTGGAAAGTGTGCACTCTGTTAATTGAAATGGAAGATTAGCCTAGAAAGAACTGAAACGCCTTTGTAATTTCTTATTTGTGTTTGTCTCGAACTTGTGTATGTATATATGCATGCATGCATGTGTTTGTGTATGGAGTTCGACTAGGATCCTGTTAATAGGATGTGAGCTCGGATCCTCACACTTGGGAAGTATATATTGTTTTAAATGGAAAGGTCCGGACCGTTAACCTTGTTTTAAATCCTTTAAAATGCCTCAAACCAAAATCTCAAATGCTTTTGTGATTTCTTATTTGCACACTAGGTGGCCCAAAAATAGATGGTTTCTTTTAGCAAGTTATTTAGATATGAAGTCTAGAATATTCTACACCCATTAAAATTTAGCATAGTAGGGTTTTGCACTATTTTTTTATTTAAAAGCTCAACGTGTTATTTTAAGCCGTTCATTTTTTAAGGTGTTGATCAATGGCAACAATCTTCAAATCATATGGTCTTTGTTTTAAGGCTATTTAGATATCACAGTTCATATCTAAAGAGGTGTTTCTTAATGTTTTTTTTATTACTCGAACATATACTTTTCCATGGATAACAGTCAAGTTCAAATCCTATTTGTAGGATCCTAGTCAAGCTCTATGTACATACATATGCATGTGGATGTGCATATCCATTTCCATGTAGATAACAGCCAATTAAAATATCCTATTGATAGGATCCTTGGTCAAGCTTTAAATACATCACACATATACATCCACATGCTTGTACATCTACATGCACATGTTGATGTATGTGTGGATGTGTCTCTTTGTGTGTGTGTGTGTGTGTGTGTGTGTGTGTGTGTGTGTGTGAGGGAGGGTCTTCTACTGGAAGGATTTGTAAGGAAATCCTTCCATTTAAACCCCATGATTGGCCATTCAAATGAAAATTCCACTCTGTTGCAAGTTCATCTACATTTTGTAAAGTGCCTGAAAACAAAAGATCAACTAAAAACGAGTCTTCTTGCCAATAATGCATCATGCAACACAAAATGGATGGCTGAAGATAGCATGTTGCTTGCATCTCCTACCACCCCCACCAAAATACACATCCCCCTGCCCACTCATGCATGTGTTTGCGTGTGCATATATTAGAAGTTATATCTGTGTGAGTCTGATCTTAATGCATGTGTGTATTATATCTGTGTGAGAATCTGATCTTTATGTTCGTGCATTGAAGTTTATGTTTATCATTATACACGTTGACTCCTCCATTTGCAGCCAACAGTATCCGCAGAGGGAAGATCACCTCCCAGGATAGGAAACGTTGGACACATGACACTTATTGCTAACAAGCTTATTCAGTTGGGGAGTAACAACAGTATAATCCAGACACACTTGCAGGTTTTTCCCATCGATTTATTGTATAATTATGATATTCTAGTTGTTTAATCTTTTAGTGATTCCAAAATACGAATAGTGGAGTGCGCTGGAAATGCTTAATGGCTGCTTTTATTTAAATGCCTAAGAAAAAGAAGTTCCAGCTCAAAAACCTGGGAAAACAAAACAAATATCTTCCTTCTTTATCTTTTTAATGTTTAAACCTAGAATCAGTTTAGGGAATCTATTTTTCAGTATATTGACAAACAGCCAAACCATGCATAAACATTGTAATTAAGATAATGCATTGGTGAGCAACAATCTAGTTCAATGGGACCTAGAATAAGTTTTAAGTTGCTCCGGGAGGTTCTTGATCACATTACCTTATTTCACATGCGCTTCTTGGAACTGTGTGTTTTATTTGGAGTTTACATGTTACAAAGTGGAGATTGAGTAAGTTTGATCGCTTATGGGTCACTAGTGATTCTTTGAATCACACTAGCGACTATAATTCCTCTTCGAGGATTTGCTATTGCAGCTATTCTAATGGCTGCGTTGTGCATACATATGATATGGGTATACACTGTACATGTAGAATTCAAAAACAGAAACATGGTTCATGGATTTTGTCATAGATGCATATGTTTGACTTGTATTTCAGCATTAATGTTATTTATTTATTTTTTCAAAGTTTCTACTATCAATTTCTGGAAGCTTATTCCTTTCACTCAAAGTCATTGCTCGGATGTAACTGTGTTCATAAATCTATTTTTTTCGACAATAAAAGTTGACTCAGTTTAGTCTCTGTTGGTTTACAGGGAAATACTGAATGGGTTGATTGGCATACAAACATTCTACTCAAACGTAATGCAGTGGAAAATGTCTATCAATGGGCTTGCGGGTAAGTTTCTCTTTAAGTTCTTCAGTTGTTCCATTGTGTTGTAGCTCTTTATTTCATCATGTGGTGATTTTCAGTTAAATTCTTTTTAGCACTGCCCAGGACAAAATTTATGACCTGTTTGCATTTTAATCGAAGGTCCTTTGTGAGTAAATTTTTTTTAGAAATTTTCTAACATGTTGAGAGAAGTTCATTGGCTGCTTACATTTTATGGAAAGGCTAAGCTCTGGACTTTTTGAGTATAATCTGTATATTTTCTCTTATCATGTTTTCAAGGAATCACATAATAATACGAGGGTAGGCCAGATAACTTCTCCTCGTATGTCTTGATAATTTTGTTCTTAACTTATAATTTTACTCGCTCTTATGGCTGTACTAGTCCTTTACTAGGCATATTTGGTGCTCGAATGGTTCTGAATTCGGAAGACCCAAAAAGTATTAATAATTGACTTAAAGTAGATTTGATATTAAGCAAGTGATGCAAGTTGGTTGGTCAACCTGGGTTTGGTAATTATTTGGCGAGGTATGGATAAACCAATACTAGATTGGGACCAATGGTTAAATTATGGATCCTAGTTTGTGATTTAAATTTAGAGTTAGATGAATAGTGGGCTAACTTGGAATAAACTCAACTCTGCCTGTTCTGATGAAAAAATATATCAAAATTCAGGTCCAAAATGTACAGTTGAAACAAAATATATCCGATCCAACCTTATAGTGAACGGGTCAAATCTGGATTCATTTCAAGATTGAATCAGATAGGTTTTTGGTTGAGGACCAGGACAAAATCATGCTTTTCTAGCACCATCTGTTAACATGATATGAAACAGTTAAGATAAAAAAGGATCTGTAAGCATCAATCCTGAAAGGTTATGTAATTTGTACTTCACTATGTCATCTCGTGCTCTCTGAGCCAAACATGACACTAACTTTGTGGTATGACAGTTCCCTTATGAGAGGTAATGGGTTCGAATCTCCCCATCCGCGATTGGGCGAGGAGTTTTTGAATTGCAGGGTGCGCTAATGGAGATTCATAATCAACTACTTGAGTTAATGTTGTGCAGGCTACTTGAGTTCGTGGATGCCCCTTATCCTGTTGTGATCTATGTTCACTGTAGGAGAAGCTAGGATCATGACCAACCCCCCCCCCCCCCCCCCCCGCCCCCCACCCCAACCCCCAAAAAAAAAAAAAAAACCAAAAAAAAAAAAAAAAAGCGACACACACACTTATAACAAATAGGGATTGTTTGCCCACGAATGGGCTATTCTTCCTTTTTTTGGATGCCTCCTTCACCTTTCCTTCATAGTCTTCCCCTGGCCTTATATGCAAGCCTGTGGATCTTTCTCAGAAATTTTTTTTTCTCATAATGATAAACCCAGTTCTTTAACACTGTCTAGGTGGCTGCGTCCATTCATCTTTCAAAAAAGGGTTAATTAAAGGTGGAGAAAACAATTAGAAAAGCATTTTCATAGATGGCTACATTCACTATCATGTCGATGCCACTTCCAGGAGACCATCATGCAATGCAGATCTATCTAAGTTTTGACGTGGATTTCAATTTTTTAATTATCTAGTTATTGTTGACGACATTCTTCTCATTTTTGATTTTTGTGATACATCGCCCAAGCCAGGATAAAGGAGGGTTGTGGTAGGCCTTTGACAGCCAACATAAAATATTGTTACATATTATGAACATGAACCAAGAGCTAAATTTTGTTGTGGCGTTCCGAACTGAGCTACACGCTATATCGGAGCCCGTTTGTAGTGAAAAGTGGGCAAGGGTTGCTAGATCGTCGTCCAGAAGCGACGCGCCACATCGACGCCCGGGTGTGGTGTCAAATGAGTAAGGGTTCCCACACTTTAATTAGCGGGTGTGGGTAAAGAAGTTAGTTCATGAATATAGAATTCAGTTAGCATCGTGAAACTTAGGTTCTTTTACAGGTAGATTAGCAGAGTTAGTTGATGTTATGATTAGAAAGAATGTTAGTATTTTATGTGTGCATGAGACTAAGTGGGTAGGTGAAAAAGCTAGAGTTATAGAACCTTTGGGGTTATAAACTTTGGTATACTGGTAGAGATATAAATCGTAATGAGGTGGGTGTGATCATAGATAAATAATTGCTTGAGAATGTAGTGGAGGTTAGGAGGAAGGGTGGTAGAATTTTACTAGTTAAACTTATTTTATGTAGGGAGATTTTTAATGTTATTAGTGCATATGCACCACAAGTAGGACTTGATGAGTCTAGTAAGCTTCAATTTTGGGAGGATTTAGATGAGATTGTGCAAGGGATACCCATTAAAGAAAAACTTTTCATAGGTGGTGACCTCAATGGGCATGTACGAACTAGTCGTAATGGGTTTGATAGTGTACATAGAGGATTTGGTTTTGGGGATAGAAATGAACCAGGTAACTCGATTCTAGATTTTACTTTGTCCTATGATTTAATCTTAGCGAGTACTTGATTTAGGAAGAGAGTTTCTCGCTTGATCACTTTTTAGAAGTGGATCAAGTACGAGCCAAATAGATTTCTATTTAACTAGGAGAGTAGATATAGATAGTTGCATCGATTGTAAGATAGTACCGGGTGAGAGTGTAGTAACCCAATATAGACTCTTAGTTTTAAATGTTCGGATTAGAAGGGGATTTAGAAAGATTAAACGTAAGTTAGATCCTAATATTAAGTGGTGACGGCTAAAAGAATATAACCAAGGAGTCTTTGTAGATCAAGTGGTAAAGGAGCAGATTGGAAGTCCCAAGATGATCCCAATACAACATGAAACAAAATGGCTAGCTGCAGAAAGAGGGTAGCTAAAGATGTACTTGGTGAGTCAAGGGGTGGTGCTTCACCATGTAAGGATACATCATGGTGAAATGAAGAGGTAAAAGCTACCATTAAGATCAAACATGACTCTTACAAAGATTTGAAGAGAAACAGTGATAGAGTGAGTTTTGAGAGGTATAAGCTAGCCAACTAGGAGGCTAAAAAAGTTGTTCAGATTGTAAGAGCTAAAGTGTACAAAGAAGTGTACAAGAAGTTGGACACCAAAGAGGCTGAAAATGATATATATAGAATTGCTCGAATAAGGGAGAGAGACTAGAGACTTATGTACTGTGAGACGTGTCAAAGATGATCAGAAGATTTTAGTTCGAGAGGAAGAAATCATGAAAAGATGGAGAGTATTTTGACAGATTGTTTAATGGTAATTCTACTCAAGATTGAGTGACCTTACCATTCTGTGTCAGGATATATACGTAATTTTATGCTCATAATTAGCCAATCTTAAGTTAAAAAGGTCTTGAGGAGGATGAATCAAGGAAAGCTGTTGGCCCAGATGGAATTCTTATTGAGGTATGAAGGTGCCTACGAGAGATGGCTGTGAGATGGCTGACAAATCTATTTAACAAGATCTGGCTAACTAAAAAAATGCCAAATGAGTGGAGGAAGAGTACCCTAGTACCTCTCTATAAGAACAATGATGGTATTCAAAGTTGTTCAGACTACCATGAAATAAAACTCATGTGCCATACCATGAAGCTTGGGAAGGGGTAATTGAACACATGTTAAGACAGAATGTTAATATATCAGAGAACTAGTTTGGGTTCATGTCGGGACGATCGACGACGAAGGTTATTCATTTGCTTCGTCAACCTATAGAGCGATTTCGAGAGAGAAGTAGAAATTTGCATATGGTCTATTAATTTAGAAAAAGCTTATGATAAGGTGCTAAGAGAGGTATTATAGTGGACATTGATGAAGAAGAGAGTTTCCATCAAATATATTGACATAATTAAGGACATGTACGATGTAGTGGCAAATGTCAGAACTTGTGGAGGCCTAACAAGTGATTTTTCGATTACAATTGGATGCATCAATGATCTGCATTGAGTCCATTCTTATTTGTCATAGTGATGAATGAGCTTATTAGAGCTATTCAGGATGAGATATCGTGGTGTATGCTATTTGCTGATGATATTGTCCTAGTTGTTGAGATGAGAGCGGGGGTAAATATCAAATTGGAGTAATGGAGGAAAACTCTAGAATCTCGAGGTTTTAGATTAAGTAGGTCCAAAACAGAGTATATGGAGTGCAAATTCTGTAAACAGAGGTTTCGAGATTATAGTATTGTGACAATGGACGGACGAGGGATACCGGTGAGCAGTCAGTTTAGGTACTTGGGTTCTATTATCAAAAAGAATGGGGAGATCAATAGTGATCTTAACCATAGGATTCGAGCCTGCTGGTTGAAATGGAGGAGCACAACAGGAGTTTTATGCGACCGTAACATTTCATCTGGCTTAAAGAAAATTTTTATCAGACTGCTATTAGGCCAATTTTGTTATATGACACGGAATGTTGGACTATAAAGAGATATTATGCCTAGAAGACGAGTGTAGCAGAGATGCGCATGCTTTGTTGGATGTGTGGTAACACGAGGAGAGATAAGGTGACAAATAAGGATATTCTTACTAAGACAGGCGTAGCCCGCAAAGAAAAGAAGATGAGAGAAAACCGCCTACGATGATTTGATCATGTGCGATGTAGACCTACGGATGCGTTAGTCCGGCGAGTAGGGCTTATCAACTTAGGGCAAGTTAAAAGAGCGAAGGGGAGACCGAAGAAAATATGGATGGAGGTGATACGCCCAGATATGGAGGCTAAAGGTCTTAATGAAGGCATATTGTTCGATAAGAATGAGTGGAGAAGGCTGATCCATGTGCCCGATCCGGCGTAATTCTCTTTTGGTTTATGTAGCATACCCCAAATACCTGAGATAAATGGCTTAGTTGTTGTTGTATGGGTTTAATTGTTGATTCGCAAAATGAACTCTTTATTGTGATTGCAGTTATATGTTGTGCATAATAGATGAATTCTCTTTTCCTATATATAAAAATTCTGCTTGGTTTACTTTGACTAGACGGATTTTATGTTTATAGCACCTTACAAGTTTGTTTTCTTGGCTCCACGAGCCTACATTGGATATCAACAAAGTAAGGCTTCTTGTCTGTTGTTGTCTGTTCGATAAGCTTTCTCTCGCCTAAACTGGATACCCTCTGATGTTCGGGTTTCAAAACTTTTTAGTATAAAAAGTTGGTCCATCGCATTAGATGTTATCTTGTTTGGTAACGCTATTTTATTATTATTACTACTACCTGTCTCAATTATGTAATTGTGATTAATTGTAGTGAAACAATGTTTAGGTCCTATTGCGTACAATTGAATAGCAGCTTCAACAATGTTCCTGACTTGAGCAATTTTCTTCTTGTTTTTAAGATTTCTTCTTCTTCTTATCCTTCTTTACGGGGAGTTTGTATGTTGAAGAAATGAGCCTTGTAATTTTTTTTATTTTTTTTAGCAGGCGTCCAACTTCCTTACAGGACAGAACGAGGGACAGTGATGATGAAGACTTCAGAGATAGGGATTATGATGTGGCAGCGTTGGCTAGTAACTTGAGTCAGGCATTTCGTTATGGAATTTATAGTAACGATGATATCGAAGAGGTAAGAAATTAAGTTTTTCAATCTTGCAAAACTGGTATATCTGTATCACTTTAGATACAAAATCACGCATGAGACATCTGGCGGCAATTTCTTGGTCAGATGTCATATATTCTTTTATTTATGTCTCGGTGATATGAGGTACCTGCACCAGTTCCTTCTTTGCGTAGCTGTGTTCATTTCTTTGACCTGTGTGTTTTTGTTTTTTGGGTTCACATAATGCCTATTTCCTACAATTAAAGCAGGTTTTAACTTGTTTCTTGCATGTTAAAGCAAATAATAGTAGTGTTGGTTGTTTCATTTGGGCTTCTAAGCTTGTAGCAAAGGTGTGCTCCTGAATATCCACTTTTAGGTTGGCAGGAGAAGCGGTTGAAGTGATTCTTACTTCTTATATTCTGAGTAGCTGAAATGAGTTCTTTTTTCTCTTTAATTGTTTCTTAATGCGCAAGACTTTTGTGAAGAAACAGCTGATTTGCCCACCTAGAGTGGTAGAACAGTGAAGTGTCAGGGATGCTTAAGGAACTGAGAAGGGAGAATTAGGACCTGATGTTATTCCAATTGAAGTTTCAACCTTTTGGGAGATGGAAGGCCAGTCTGGCCTAACTTATTTATTCAACAAATTGTAAGGTCTAATGAATTGCCTGATGAACAGAGGAACTACAAGTACTCTGTTAGATTTTTTTTTTTCTCTATAAAATAAATTAGATATTCTTTTATCCTTATGCAATCTATCAACAGGTAAAATTGATGAACTCTGTACCTTGGACTTCGCGAGAGCGTATTGAGCACAGTCGAAGACTAGATAAGAAGCTTTTCTTGAGAACTAATCTTGGTTTTATTGTATTGTTCCCTAAACCAATTGATAGAAAAAAATAGAGAGAGGAATAATTGAACTTTATTACCAGTATCCGATGACATATATAATCGAACCAATGTATTTATGTCACGATAGGATTTAGCACCAAGGATCGACATTTTTACCTCTTTGCACATTCAGGTTGTAGTATTTTGGTTTATGCTTGTTGGCTAAAGAAATCGTTGTAGTTGATGGGTCTCCTGAAGGGATAAATATGAGATATGAAAAGGTACAGAAGCATTGAATCTTGAGGATTTAGAATTAGTTGGACTTAATATACTTAGTTCAGATGAAAACAATGCAGATTTTAGGATTTCCAGCCATTATCTAAAGGAATTTCTTAAACATCTCAATGGAGGAGTGAGCGGGGAGCATTCATATAATAATGTTGCAATGTAGTTAAAAAAAACTTGGTCTTATACAATCATAGTTCATCATTGTTTTATATAATTTTTGTTTCTGAACTGGTATGTCTATGCTTCCGAACCCCTCTCCCCTGACACACACATGCGCGCACGCGGACTTGGTTGTAGCTTAAAATCAGTCGAAAGAATATGTTTTCTCTAATGTGTGCAAGTTGCTTTCTTGGTTCATAACCTCACATATGTGCACGTAGAGGCACTCATACATAAACTTGGGTAAAATGTCAGTTGAATGATTGCAGTCGAAAATGTGTCTCAGTTAGTTGTTTTTTTTTTATTTATAAGCCTAATTTAATGAGCAACCTTGTATGTTTTTTGCCCTTGTCGCAGGCACATGGATCGTTGGAACGAGGAGATGAGGTATGTACTTAAAGGCTTTCACTATTCGGTTCTTGTTTTTATCAGATGTTTACCTCTTTGAATTGTGGGAGGTGATTAATTTGGACAGTGGAACCTCTTCATCTCACAGTCTAGAGATTTGGGGAATCCTTTGAATCTAAATTGGTGAATGATAAAGAAGTTATAATGAAATATGATAAACCCTCAAGTCTTTTTTTTTTTTTCATAGAATCCTAGTTTCTCTAGGTTTCTATGAACTAGATGGGAAATATAAAACTTACTTTTTTTATATATAGTTTATGTGCTTTCTTTGGGTTGTTTCGTGCAGGATGTTTACTTTGATGATGAATCTGCAGAGGTTGTCATTTCATCCCTGCGTCTGGGAGATGATCAGGACAGGTAAGCTTAGGTCTGCTGTTCTTTTAAACAGTTGACATCCCAGAGTGCTGCATCTACCATATTTTTTTATATATATAGTTGTGAATTCCTGTCATCTTATTCGGAGTTTCTTGATCGAACATTTCTGGATTATTCTCTGGTAATTTTACTCATGTTTTCAGTATCCTATTATTTAATCTATTAACAACTAGTTATCAAATATTTTGAACCCCACCAAAAATATTCACAGTTGATAAAAGACTTGTGCTTGCTTTTGTATGCCACAATATTTTTGGTGGAAAATTACATTGTCCTGATTTGATATTTAGTTTTTGATCTGGAGCTCCAATTTCTTTGACAATCTTGTGCCCAAATGCCAAACTTTTTAATCTGCTGCTGAATACTGGATTAACCAAAACTTTTGCTTTTGCAGCAGTTCACTCTTTACGAACTCAAATTGGTTTTCTTTTGAGGATGACAGAGCAGCTAATGATCGCTCTACAGTCTCTCTTCCTTCCCCGTCACCTAGTTCTGATGAGACTGATGAGGTTATTGTTGGTGAAAAGGAGGAGCTTGTCAACACAGTGACTTCTTTAGAATTTCCCGAATCTTCTGATCCTGTGACCAATTCAGAGGAATCAGCAAGTTTGGTTTTGGAGAATGGCCTCATACAGGAGTCTAACGAAGGGGCTGGACCCTCAAGCTTATCTGAAGAAACTGAGAAGGCTCCTGAGTGGGTTGAATGGAGGGAGACATCAGATTCAGGTGATTTGCCTAGTGAGAAACCGACCTCAGATGTTCCAAACAGTGGGGTTGAAGCAGGGGAGGAGGAGAATGGGGTATCAGATGTGGGCAAATGTGAACCGCCTGAACCTACTGATATGGCTGCTGAAGCTTTGTCAGAATCTGGTAATGGAGGCTTGTTTACAAGTCCATCTGAATCTACAGATGTAACAGATCCCACCAACAGCAATCCAGATTCCCAGCCTTGAACCAGTGCAGCTACTGTTGGGGATGATATTCATGATAAGAAAGCAGTAGAAAATGATTCTAAATGATGTGGAGTTGAGCATGTGCCTGCTGCTCCTTAGTGGGTTTTCGACTTGCCAGGCCGTGATTGGGCATCAGTGGTTAGAGGCTGGTCGCCTGGAGGTGGCTAGCATCTATAGCTCTACATTTGTACATCTTAAAGAAGCCCTGTTCTAAGACAGCTGATATAAGTATGGCGCTATACACAGTGAGCACCCTTTCTAACCTCAAAGAGGGAATTCCTAAGGTCTTGTTTAGGAGCTTCTCATATATTGTTTCCAAGGGGAGGTTGATTGGTGCCAATCTCATTGGCTGGCAGATCCAGATTTCTGCTTTGTGGTTTCTGTAATTCTTTTTTCTCCTTTTGTTGCATAATGATGCATAAATGGGTAAAAACTGCCTGTTCAGATATTGACAAAGACTGCAATTCTTTGCCATGCTGGCCTGAACTTGTTCACTTATTTGAGAAACTATATAATTTGAGTTGTAATCGAGCTACTCCTTTGTTTCTAGAATACAGCTCCCTTGAGTTCTACCGAGTATGGTAGTCTACTTTGGACAATCTAACCAATAACCACTTTGGACAATCTAACCAATAACCACAGCCCAATTTTCCTGTGTTCTTTTGTTGCTAACTTGCTGAAAGCATGATCTGGAGTGTCACAACCTATTTAAATTGCACTGATATACCGAGTTGGTACAAGTCAGTCTTTGTGCTTTCTGATATCTGATTCTGTTCAGAGTGCACTTGGGTTTGTTGCAACTTTTCTTCTGCTTTTCATGCTTAGAACAGTGCCTGTAGTGTAATCCAAGTGTTATGAGTGTTTGTGGCTCGTTATGTGATTCTAGTTTCGGATCATTCATTCTCTAATTCAAGGTGGCGATGAAGATGTGAGTATGCAGCAGCTTGTCCTGGTCCTGATGATCACCTGGCTTAATGACAGCGGTTGCAGCCCAACAATAAAAGGCTCAGAAGTTTGAGTGGTATGATGAATTGCATCGCAGTTGTTTCTGAATCACCCCCTTCTAGCTTGACAAATTCTGTGGGGTATTAAGAAGTGCATTGTAATTGGTCTCAATCACGGCAGGTTTGCTATGCTCACATCACTTGGGTTAACGAATAAATTCATGCAGGCAGAAACATAGGTGGCGAGGGCTACAACAAGATATGCCATATTCAAATCCGTATGCACTCGCATCTTTTGGGTTGACTCAAAATGAACAAAATAGCATTTAAAACTCTCTCAGAAGTATATATAACCATCACGCAAACCAGTGGGAAACTCCCCAACATTTTTGCTCATGCACATAGTGAAATCCTAGCATGACGGGGCACGCAACATTGAAAAGCAATGATGCGATCACAGAAAGTAAGCTGTCAAATATCACATAATAACATATATGATAAAATGAAAAATTGGCCCCTGCCCCTTCATTTATTAAGTCGTCTACGGCACAATCAACATTGCAGGAGGTGCGACAGGTTGCGTTTACAAGAATGAGGCCAAGGCACTGCTGCTCCATGGGCGATGGACAAGGCCTGTTGTGTGCTGCTGAGGTACTCTACAGCATCCTGGAGGATGATTTTAAGCAGTGGAAAACCTCCAGGAAGAACCGGCCATCACTGACTCCAATAAGCATCCTACGGAAGAGCAGCTTCCGCAGCTGATCAACAAGTGGTGAGCTGTTACTGCCATTGGACGCAGATGAAGCTCCCACTGGCTCAGGGGGGAGATTTCTCTTGAGGAGCCTGGGATGGTTCTCAAGTGATCCTTCCACGTTGCCGCCACTCTAGCAAGACACGTCAAACCAAAAAGGGAAAAATCATTAATTTTGAGAAATGAACGTCTTCAGCAAAGCTTTTTAAAGCTCAATCTCATTATTTTCCATCAGAAAGTCGGAGAATACTACAATTCATTTTAGCAAAGATTAATCTCCACCTTATAACTCCCAAGTGAAGTAACTATTTGTGTGAGTTCTCTTGGTACTTGGGTAGAGCTCAGGCTAGAGCACTGCAGCAGGTCTGTTGATAAGCAGAAACGTTGTATAACGAATTGCTATCATAATAATAACAACAACAACAACAACAATACTAGTAATAATAATGGCTAACTAGTTACAAAAATTGACATAACAAATTAGAAATATAATTATGCCTGCAAGAAATCCGGAGTAGGGAGGCGTAAACAAATTGTAAGAGCTCTTTTGTTAGTAGGACAAAAACTGTGGTTAAGAAATGCATGCCTTTTGAGGGTTTTCTTGAACCCGAGAAATCTTGAACAAATTATTCCATATGAAATTTGTTACTAGTTATCCACCATACATAATCAACTAGGTGAGATATGGAACACGCTCATGGCAACAGAATTTACACAATCTACTAATATTTGAATATCTTCTTGTAATTGGTTGTAGCAACTATATTACTTGTTTGACATTTATTGATTAGAACAGAAAAAGTTGTATAGTTTGCAGATATCATTAATGCAGAAGTAAATCAGGTGAGGGAATTTAATAGAGAACCTAGATGTGTTAAAGATGATGTAAATGATGGAATCAATGTTTCACTAATTAAAGAACAACTTGATATCATTGGCTCTTACAACACTTTAACACAATGAATTAAAACTTCAAAAATTTCAGCCAACCAAATAACAGAACTGCACTATAGATAGCTAAAGTTTCACACGAAATTGTAAAGATATGGAGGCTGATTTGATTTAATATACTGGAGATAAAAGAAGGGTAAACGAAAAAAATTTGTCGTCAAAAAGGAGGATACAAGAAAGACAACTTGGAGAAGCTTGTTGGAATTGAAAAATATAAAAGTGAATCTTCGAGATGAATTATGGTAAGATCCGTTGATCGAATCAACCGGATGATGGTTGGAGTGTGTTCTCCTTCCATTTGTGATGAACGTGGTATATTCACATGTTCAATTCCGACTTCGAATGAATGAGATATTCAAGTCCAAAGATTGCCTAATTCAAAGCCAAAAGGGACTAAAGTTAGCTACATGCATTTAGTCCCACATTGGCCGTGTGATGGAAGCATATGGGGTATAAATAGAGAAAAATGAGAACAAAAGGTGTGCCCTTTGGGTACTTGGAGTTTTCGCGCGCGAAAAGGAGGGAACTATGCACGTACATACGTACGGGGGGCGGGGCCGGGCCCGGGTTCGGGTTCGGGTTCGGGTTCGGGTTTCCTACCTGGCCTGGTTCTTTTTGAATCAGGGTCCGTAGGTATGGGCCGAACCGCTCCAACCCGCCCGCGGAAAGATTCGAATCACCCGCCAACGGGTGTCCGCGCGAACAGATCCGACCGTTCGCCAACCGCTGTCGGAAAACCGACAGTGCGGTTGGGCGGTTGATCGGTTGCGACGGTTCTGTCCGAACCGTCGCAACTGCTGGAATTTGGCGGACGAGAATACCCCTCCGGAGCGCTATAAATAGCGCTCCAGGGGTTCATTCTCAGACACACAAAATCTGAGAACTCTCTCTCTCTCTCTCTCTAAAGTTCTGACTTCGGTTCTGAACTGGGCTCCAGCGAAGTGGGAATCCACGACTTCCAGAGCGACTTCCAACGAAGTGGGAATCCGCGACTTCCAAGTAAAGTGGGAATCCAAAGCGACTTCCTAAAGGAGATTCTGTCAAAATTCTTCAACCTTCCTACGTCCTCAACAGTGGGTGTTCCTCCAAAAGAGTAAGACAAATATTCATTTGAAATTTGTCGTTATACCGCTGTTTTGCTAATCCTGTGTAGGTACTGTTGACTACGGTTCGACCGTACGGTAATTTGGTAGTGCTATCCAAATACCGTGAAGAAGTGTTGTATCTTGGGAGACCAGCGTCCATTATCCCGTTAGCACCGGTGCGGGGGACGTAATTGTCTTAAGGAGATTCGCTGTAAGCGTACCTCACTTCAAATACTGTATAAGTGGACTAAGTCCTTTATACAGGGGATATACTTTACAGTATATCGAGATTGACTTAGATTTAGTCTAAGTGTTACTGTATAAGTGGATTAAGTCCTTTATACAGGGGATATACTTTACAGTATATCGAGACTGACTTGGATTCAGTCTAATTGGTGCTTAAACCAAGGAAGGAAATTGAAAGGTGGTTCTTGAATTAAGGAACGTTCTATTGAACGGAAAACCTCCCACCTGATATTTACCGACCTGGCCAATTAGATTGTTGATATCTCAGTGATCTTGATAAGTTGTCAGATTGATTCTTGTTAAGCAGAATACCCAACAATCTTAAGACAATTAAAGTTTCTCACTTCTGTTCTGCTTGAACTTGCAGAAAAAATGTCTGAGACAAATCAAGATACCTCCAGCAAGGCAACAAACATACCGCTCCAAGGTTTGATGCCTACTCCACTTCCTAACCCGAAGCCGGAGAAGCCAGGAAAGTTTGATGGCACAGAGTTCAAGAGGTGGCAACAGAAGATGCTCTTCTACTTGACCACTCTACATCTGGCCAAATTCCTGCAGGAGGATCCACCAGAACCCGGAACTGATCGGGACTCAGTCCTTGCAGTCGATGCTTGGACACAAGGTGATTTCCTTTGCCGAAATTATGTTCTTAATGGACTGGATGACTCTCTTTATAACGTCTACAGTCCAATCACTACGGCAAAGAAATTATGGGCCAGTCTTGACAAGAAGTACAAGACTGAAGATGCTGGTACCAAGAAGTTCGTCGTTGGACGATTTCTGGAGTACAAAATGGTGGATAGCAAGACTGTCATCAGTCAGGTGCAAGAGTTCCAACTTATTTTGCACGAGATAGAGGCCGAAGGTATGATTCTTCCTGAAACTTTTCAGGTTGCAACCATAGCGGAGAAACTCCCCCCAGCATGGAGAGACTTCAAGAACTACCTGAAGCACAAGCGAAAGGAGCTAAAGTTGGAGGATCTCATTGTGAGGCTTCGTATAGAGGAGGACAACCGCAAGTCCGAGAAAAGGAGCAGCAAGAACTCCTACGAAGCAAAAGCAAATGTGATCGAGGACTCAAAGGGGAAAGCGTCTACTTCCAAAAGCTTGAAGAGGAAGAAGCCTTCCCAGGGGTACAAAGGCAAGGCTCAAGACGGCAGAACCATGCGCTTCAAAGGGACCTGTTACATCTGCAACAAAGAAGGTCACAAAGCAAATGAATGCCGCAGCCGTCTAAAGAAGAACAAGAAAAGCCACCCACAGGCCAACATGACCAACCATGAATCACCAAGTCTTTCAGCTGTGGTGTCAGAAGTAAATCTGACAACCAATAACAAAGATTGGTGGGTAGACACGGGAGCTACTAGGCACATCTGCTCGGAGAAATTGTTATTCTCAGAATATCAAAGGCTAGAGCAAGATGAGCAATTATTCATGGGTAATTCAGCTTCCTCAAAGGTTGAAGGAAAGGGCAAAGTCATCCTGAAGTGGACATCGGGCAAAGAGCTTACTCTTAACGATGTCCTTCATGTTCCAGACATCCGCAAGAATCTAATCTCTGGATCTATACTTAGTAAGAAAGGATTTAGAATGGTCTTTGAATCCGACAAATTTGTACTTACTAAGGGAGGGATGTATGTGGGAAAGGGCTATCTTGTTGATGGACTTTTTAAAGCCAATGTTGCAGTGGTTGATACAAAGTCCGTGTATTTATACCCAAAGCTAATCAATAAAAGAAATTCTTCTGTTTATTTGCTTGAGTCTCCTAATTTGTGGCATGCTAGATTAGGGCATGTAAATTACAAGTCTTTAAAGAACTTGTCTAATCTGAGATATATTCCTAAACTCAACTTGGAAGAAATTCGCAAGTGTGAGGTTTGTGTTGAGGCCAAGTTGGCTAAAAATTCATTTCACTCAATAGATCGAAATACAGAACCTTTAGGGTTAATTCATAGCGATCTATGTGACTTGAAGTTTATGCCAACTAGAGGCGGTAAAAAGTATTTCATTACTTTTATCGATGACTGTACAAGATACTGTTATGCGTATCTTTTGAACAGTAAGGATGAGGCAATAAATATGTTTACAACATATAAAGCCGAAGTTGAGAATCAACTCAACAAGAAAATCAAGATTCTAAAATCCGATAGAGGCGGAGAATATGAATCAAATGATTTTAGTGAGTTATGTGCTAGTTTTGGTATAATACATCAAACTACAGCACCATACACTCCTCAGTAGAATGGAATTGCTGAACGGAAGAACAGAACTTTGAAGGAGATGGTTAATTCCATGCTCGTAAGTTCTGGAGCTCCGCAGAACTTGTGGGGGGAAGCTCTATTAACTGCAAATCATATTCTAAATAGAGTACCCCACAAGAAACTTGGTCTAATACCATTCGAGTTATGGCATGGAAGGACACCTTCCTACCATTACCTCAAAATGTGGGGGTGCCTTGCAAAGGTGATGGCACCATTACCCAAAAAGACTAAGTTGGGAGCAAAAATTATGGACTGCATATTCATAGGCTATGCCTTGAATAGTAGTGCCTACAGATTTCTGGTTCATAAATCAGAAATACCAGATATTCATGTAAACATGATTATCGAATCTCGAGATGCTGTGTTCTTTGAAGAAATCTTTCCGTACAAACGGGAAGCAGATAAGACTTCTGGGAAAAGAACACACGAGATGGCGTTCAGGGACGAAAGCCCCGAGGAACGAAATGTAAATGCGGAAATTGAACCAAGAAGAAGTCAGAGATCTAGAATCTCAAAATCTTTTGGTTCAGATTTCATAGCATACGCTATTGAGAGCGAGCCTCAAACATTTAAAGAGGCTATGTCAAACCCAGAAGCACAAATGTGGAAAGAAGCTATAAATAGCGAAATAAAATCCATACTAAGTAATCATACTTGGGAATTGGTAAACTTGCCTCCTGGAAGTAAACCAATTGGGTGTAAGTGGATTTTCAAACGAAAATTAAAACCCGATGGATCTATCGATAAGTACAAAGCTAGATTAGTAGCCAAGGGTTATCGACAAATAGAAGGACTTGACTACTTCGATACTTATTCACCAGTAACAAGAATAATGTCCATTCGGATGTTAATTGCAATTGCAGTATTGCACAACTTAGATATCCATCAAATGGATGTCAAGACTGCATTCTTAAATGGTGAATTAAGTGAAGAGATATATATGGAGCAACCTGAAGGATTTAAAGTCAAGGGCCAAGAACACAAGGTGTGTAAATTGGTAAAATCCTTATACGGTTTAAAGCAGGCTCCAAAACAATGGCATGAGAAATTTGATAGTGTCATGATCAAAGATGGATTCACTATCAATGAATGCGATAAGTGTGTTTACACGAAAACAGTTGGAGATGCATGTATCATTATCTGTCTTTATGTAGATGACATGTTGATACTTGGGACTAATATTGAGATTATTAAGTCCACTAAAAGAATGTTATCCAACAGTTTTGATATGAAGGATCTGGGGGTTGCTGATGTAATTTTAGGAATTAAAATTACTAGAACACCAGATGGAATCAGTCTATCTCAATCTCACTACGTGGATAAGATGATAGAAAGATTCAAGGATCATGGGATAAAAGAGAATACAAATCCTTTTCTCCCACACATCCACCTTCATAAGAATACAGGAACTGGAATACGCCAGTTGGAGTATTCTCAGATTATCGGAAGTCTAATGTATTTAATGAATTGCACTAGACCCGATATTGCTTACGCTGTAAGCAAGTTAAGTAGATACACTAGCAATCCTAGTGATCTACACTGGACCGCTCTACTACGAGTATTAGGTTACGTATCACATACCAAGGAATATGCCTTGAGATATGGAAAGTATCCTCCTGTACTGGAAGGATACAGTGATGCTAATTGGATTGCAGATTCTGAGGAATCAAAATCAACTAGCGGATACGTATTTACTCTAGCAGGAGCAGCGGTATCTTGGAAATCTTCTAAGCAAACATGTATTGCCCGTTCCACTATGGAATCGGAATTCATAGCCTTAGATAAGGCTGGAGAAGAAGCAGAATGGCTTCGACAATTCTTAGAAGATATACCGTTATGGCAAAAGCCAGTGCCCGCTATATGTATACACTGCGACAATCAAGCAGCTATATCTAGGGCACAAAATGTGATATACAACGGTAAGTCTAGACATATTCGTCGTAGACATAATACCGTGAAGCAGTTGCTCTCAAATGGAATTATCTCTATTGACTTTGTATCGTCAAAGGATAATTTAGCGGATCCGCTTACTAAAGGTTTAAGTGGAGAGCGTATAAACTGCGCATCGAGGGGAATGGGTTTAAAAGCCTAACCTTACCGAGTCAGCTTAATGGAAACCTCACTTAGCGACTGGAGATCCCACGGACTAAGTTCAAGAGGAAAAACTAGTTATGATTGACTCAGCAAGTAAGCACTTGGGAGCTTGACTCCAATCCATTCCTATGGTGCACATAAGTGCTTTTCTACAAGTGAGTTAAGGATAAGCTTAACGCTTTTAATGATGCCTATATCTTGTTTCTAAACAAGTGGAGTAGAGTAGACTACTCTTAATAGGTCCATCACCTATGTGAGTATAGAGTTGGGTCGGCTCTTTGGGAATTTCTATGGAGGCTGTTATTCCCTAAAGATACTCTCTGAAACTAAGAATGTCCAGGGCCAAAACGGACACAACCGAGAACCAAAGTTGATTTGGAAAGTTACTGTGTGAAGCTTGTTGACTTGGCTTACACTAACGGCTAACAGTTCAAGACCTAGTTCACTGATTAGCCAGTAAAGTCCGATAAAGCTTTCGCTATGGAAGGTTCAAGACCTAGTTCACCTATCCTTATGCAGTTTCTTTTCTAAAGTACTTTACACAATAGAGTCAGTCTCTTTGTGTGTCATTTCCTTGAATCTCCATTCATTGTGGGGGATTGTTGGAATTGAAGAATATAAAAGTGAATCTTCGAGATGAATTATGGCAAGATCCGTTGATCGAATCAACCGGATGATGGTTGGAGTGTGTTCTCCTTCCATTTGTGATGAACGTGGTATATTCACATGTTCAATTCCGACTTCGAATGAATGAGATATTCAAGTCCAAAGATTGCCTAATTCAAAGCCAAAAGGGACTAAAGTTAGCTACATGCATTTAGTCCCACATTGGCCGTGTGATGGAAGCATATGGGGTATAAATAGAGAAAAATGAGAACAAAGGGTGTGCCCTTTGGGTACTTGGAGTTTTCGCGCGCGAAAAGGAGGGAACTATGCACGTACATACGTACGTGCACGCACGCACGCCGCCGCTGGCGGCGCCGGAGCCGGGCTCGGGCCCGGGCCCGAGCCCGGGTTCGGGTTCGGGTTCGGGTTTCCTACCTGGCCTGGTTCTTTTTGAATCAGGGTCCGTAGGTATGGGCCGAACCGCTCCAACCCGCCCGCGGAAAGATTCGAATCACCCGCCAACGGTGTCCGCGCGAACAGATCCGACCGTTCGCCAACCGCTGTCGGAAAACCGACAGTGCGGTTGGGCGGTTGATCGGTTGCGACGGTTCTGTCCGAACCGTCGCAACTGCTGGAATTTGGCGGACGAGAATACCCCTCCGGAGCGCTATAAATAGCGCTCCAGGGGTTCATTCTCAGACACACAAAATCTGAGAACTCTCTCTCTCTCTCTCTCTAAAGTTCTGACTTCGGTTCTGAACTGGGCTCCAGCGAAGTGGGAATCCACGACTTCCAGAGCGACTTCCAACGAAGTGGGAATCCGCGACTTCCAAGTGAAGTGGGAATCCAAAGCGACTTCCTAAAGGAGATTCTGTCAAAATTCTTCAACCTTCCTACGTCCTCAACAGTGGGTGTTCCTCCAAAAGAGTAAGATAAATATTCATTTGAAATTTGTCGTTATACCGCTGTTTTGCTAATCCTGTGTAGGTACTGGTTGACTACGGTTCGACCGTACGGTAATTTGGTAGTGCTATCCAAATACCGTGAAGAAGTGTTGTATCTTGGGAGACCAGCGTCCATTATCCCGTTAGCACCGGTGCGGGGGACGTAATTGTCTTAAGGAGATTCGCTGTAAGCGTACCTCACTTCAAATACTGTATAAGTGGACTAAGTCCTTTATACAGGGGATATACTTTACAGTATATCGAGATTGACTTAGATTTAGTCTAAGTGTTACTGTATAAGTGGATTAAGTCCTTTATACAGGGGATATACTTTACAGTATATCGAGACTGACTTGGATTCAGTCTAATTGGTGCTTAAACTAAGGAAGGAAATTGAAAGGTGGTTCTTGAATTAAGGAACGTTCTATTGAACGGAAAACCTCCCACCTGATATTTGCCGACCTGGCCAATTAGATTGTTGATATCTCAGTGATCTTGATAAGTTGTCAGATTGATTTTTGTTAAGCAGAATACCCAACAAAGCTCACCAAATACAGCGCGCTATTGGTTTTTTTTTTTTTTTCTCTCTCTCTCTTTCCTATGTCCTTATCCTATCCTTTTAGGACTTTCTGCATAGACATGTCGATGTACCTCATGTCCATCTTCAGTTTAGTCGAGAATCTGAAATATAAATGAGCTAAGCTTGAAACCGGCAAATGACAATTTGGTGCTTGAAATCCTTTTAGATTGATCAATCTTCTTCACTCAAATTGCACAACCTATTTCTACTGCTTTGAGCTTAAACTTTCTAAGTTGATCAAGATTTCACTGAGTTGCCCATATGATTACTTAATTCCACTTATATTGTATCATCTCAATAGGTGAAACATCGATAAAAACAGCTGCAAGGCAAGGCAGATCACAATAAGAAATACCAATGCGAATCATGGTATTGCTATTGAAAAGTTGAGTGGAGATCCATCATCAATCAGATTGGAGAAGAGAAGGGAACAACTAATCAGTCAAGCAAACATTTCATCAAGCAACTCTCATACATGGTTTGGTTCTCAAATGTAATATGATGTGAGGCAAAATGGAAAAACTAATTCGAGAAATAATATTAATAGATATAATTAGATCATTGTTGCATTTAAAGTTTATTTTCATGAATAAAAATTGCCCTAAAACTCTACATCTAATTTCTCTTCTTCCTTGAAAAGAATGCGAACATCCATTGCATATAATTAAGTCAAGTAGCAAGAAATTTACATTCTTATGTGGTGTAAAATTTGCAAGAAAATATTATCGATCGAATTAATATTGATGATAATAAAGAGACACACCTTCGCCTTGCCTTGTAGAAAGAAAGAGAGAGGAGAGTCACTGGCTAAGACGATCGAAGGGACGACAAGAGAAGAAGAACCAATCTCACAAACTCTGGGTATAAAAGTTAGGCCCAAGTAATGGGTCGGAACGGGGTTGTGGCCTTATTTTTAGTACTAGTATAACGGTGTCGGCGGCGAAAAACCGACTGATGGCGACCATTGGCGAATGAGCGACAGATAGTGAAAGGGTGAGAGGTGGGCGAAGAGGGGAGGGGAGAGCAAGAGAGAGGGGAGAGGGGAATGAGAGGGGAGTGATTGCAGGCGGAAAAGGAAAAAAGGAGGGGAAGGAGGGGAGAGAGAAGGCGGCGGCAACACTTGAGCGGCAATGGCAAATGAGCGAGACGAAGGAGCAATCTCTCTCTCTCCCCCCGATGAAGACTGATAGGCAAACATACAAATTTTGTATAAGAATCACGAGAAAAAAAATCTCTCTCGATCAGTTTTGATAATAAATAAATAATCAAAACCGATCGAGGGAGACGAAAGAGGTTTTCTCTCCTGAATCCTTCAAAAATTATGTTCGTATGTCTGCCCGTCCGTCTGCTCTCTCTCTCTCTCTCTCTCTCTCTCTCTCTTGCATTTTTCTCCTCTCCCTCATTTTCTCTGCTCCGTCGCTCGCCAGCTCCCCTTTCCCCCCTCTCCGCCTCCGCCTCCCCTCTCCCCCCTCCCCCCTCCCCCCTCTGATCCTCCCCTCTCCGCAGGAGTCCTCCCCCTCCCTCCCTCCCCCTCCTCTAACCCCCTTCTTTTTCCCTTTCTTTACCACCAAATTCCTCCTCTTCCTCTCTCACCACATCACCCTTTCTCTCTTCCTCTTCCTTCAAATTCATCCCCTGTTTCTCTCTCACTGTCATCAGTTGTTTTTTTACGGAAGACGGCGGTATACTAATCAAAATTGAGCGAAAAATGAGATTTTCTTCCGTAACTTACTTCACAAACTTTGTCCGTCCATCCGTCTATTTTTCTTCATCTGCGATGTGTGTGTGTATGTGTGTGTATGTATGTATGTATATGTATGTATGTGTGTATATATACACACACACCTCCCCCATCTCCCAACCTTCTCCTCCTCTGCCCCGTTCAGTCGCCCCTTTCCGTCCTGCCGCTCAGCTCGTAAGGTATGCTAGCAACAAATAAAGAACTTATCAGTTTCGTTTTTCAGCCGGCCGGGTCTCCGTCTCCTGTTGTCCCAATTCTTCGAATACTCCTTTTCGTCTGCTCACCCTTCGCCCACTTTATTCCCCGTGAATCTCTCTCCCCCCTCCTAAAACCCTACCAGAGCATCAAATTCTTGTTCCATTCCATTTCAAAAATCTCTCACTATTACATTTAATCCCAATAAAATAAAGAATCAAAACAACAATCTGGTTTTCCTCTTCAAATTCACAGCCGCAGGAGCCATGGAGGACGAAGGCGCCCTCAGCTTCGACTTCGAGGGCGGCCTTGACAACGCCACCGCCTCCGCTCCTGCTAACCCTAATAATCCCTCACCCCTTGTCCCCACCGATCCCTCCTCAAATAACCCCCATGCGGCCCAGCCCCACGCCCAAACAGGTCTTGGACCCTTCAACGGGGATCCCGCCGCAGTCGGCGGAGGCCCCGGCCCCGGCCCCGGAGGAGGGAACCAGCGGCGGAGCTTTCGGCAGACGGTGTGCCGCCACTGGCTGAGGAGCCTGTGCATGAAAGGAGATGCCTGCGGGTTCCTTCATCAGTACGACAAGGCCAGGATGCCGGTCTGCCGCTTCTTCCGGCTCTACGGGGAGTGCCGAGAGCAGGACTGTGTTTATAAGCACACCAATGAGGACATCAAGGAGTGCAACATGTAAGACCATCATTTCTTCTTCTTCTTCTTCTTCTTCTTCTTCTTCTTCTTGAATTTTGGCTTCTTATTTTGATTTTTTCTTTGATTGGTTTTGCACATCATGAATCTTTAAGTTAACTCGTTCCACATATAATTGTTCAAATCATGTGACACATTATTATCCTTAGTGATGTAGGAAGCCAAAGCAAAAGCAAGCAACAATAAGAAAATTTGCAGTAGTTGACTAATCATCAAATCCAATCTCAGTAGTCATCTAATCTGGTTCTATAGAGAGTTAATAATTTTCTGAACTTTTCATTAATCGACTAATCTTTCAATAGTCGACTAATCTTATCAACCGATCTCTATATCAGAAAATCTGATTCTGTCTAGGAGTTTATTTTCGGATCTAATTGGATTTCAAATTATTTTTGTTTTAGTTTTCTAGTTATATTAGACCATTATTTTTAAAGCCTATTTAAAGGCCATTGTATTCTTTATTTTGTACACAAATTTTAATCAATAAAATTGAGTTTTTCTCTCTAATTGCTCGTGGACTCGAGTTGTCAATCTTTGTTCGTGGATTCGAGTTGTTTTTGCTTGTGGATTTGAGTACTATCTTTACCTGAAGGTTCCTTTCAGGGTTCGTCAGCGCTAGAACGACATCTAGCCGCCATCTTCGCTTCCTTATCTGCGTCAAGTGGTATCAGAGCTTCGACAACTTTCCGACGATGGCAGGAGATGATGACAAATCGCAAAGACTTTCTGCAAGAGGAGACACTGTTGAAGGAAGGCTCAACGCTCTTGAATCAACTATGAGCAGTATGGTCTAAGAAATCAAGAGGATGTCCCGCAAGATCGACAATCGAGGTAAGCCGATGGAACGTGCTGAAGTAGACAAGATCGTTCATCATGTAATCTTCATCCACAACCTCCATCACATCAACCACCACCACATCAATCTCTACAACATCATCCTATACCACATCAACCACCATATTGACTTATACAACAACTTTCACCACACCAACCACCGCCAAATCAACCTCCATCACATCAACCGCCACCAAGGCGTCCTCTACGGAATTTTTGATACGAAGATATTTTCGATAAGGAATTGAACAACCCCTTCTATCAGGAAGACGGGCTTCGAGGATGGAGCTTACGATGGAGAGATGGCTTACGAGCACTATTTTAAATCTCGGTCGATATACCGATATATCGATCAAGATACCGGTATTTTATTTAAAACGGTACGTAAGTACGAAATTTTATCGGATATTTTTTGGACTAGTATAGGCCGATATATCGTCACGTGGCTGATAAATCGACCGATATCCGAGATGAATATATCCGATATATCACCACGCGATGCATTTAAGGAGTTTTTACAAACGCATTTGATGAGCTTTTACAAAAAGTTAATGTCCTCTGAGTCTATGACCCTAAACTTGCTTTAAGTAGTTTCATATAATTTATGTAGGCAATCACATGTATATTCTTCGACCTGTATGACGTCCAAAATGACATACGATATTTAGTATCATATTACGATATATCATCTTGTATCCGGTATATAATCTTGTCGACCGATACATTCGATATCCGATATTTAAAACACTGCTTACGGGCGAGGCTCTAGGCGGATGACTAATCCTAATCTTAACATAGGAGGAGAATTTTCTTTTCCTAATCATGATAGGAGAAGAGATTACCCAAGTCCTAACGAATATAGGATGAAGGTTGAGATTCATTTCTTTTAGTGGGAATCTTGATATTGAGTCCTTGGACTGGATCTTTGAAGTAGAGAAGTTCTTCGACATGACTTACGTCCCCGAGGAGAAATATGTCAAGTTCATAGCATACAAGCTTAAGGGAGGAGCAGCCGCATGGTGGGACCAATTACAAATCACAAGGAGACACCAGTGCAAACCACCTGTAATGACATGGAGACGCATGAAGCAACTACTTCAAGGTAGATTCCTTCCACTCGGTTGTCAATAAATCTTTTACATTCAATTTGAACACTACAAACAAGGTACAAAGACTTTTGTGGCGTATACGGAGGAATTCTATCGCTAGCATTACGCTGCGATTTGGATATGATGGAGGAAAAACAAGCGGTGAAGTATATCAGTGGCGTAAGGTACCCTATTCAAAAACACATATCTTTCATGATGTGTTCTCCGTTGACGAAGCTCATAACAAGGCGTTGAAGATCGAGAGACAGAGCTTCATTTTTCAGGCGTTCGATGTCAATTGAAGAACCATCAGGTGACGAACGGAGTCAGCCAAGTTTCACGATGGTTGACCAACCGCTAGCCCAACAGATGATCAAAGCCCTTGTGTCAGCACCGACAATAACAACTATCGCAGCTATAAAAAGCAAAGAGAACTTTACGCCAAGTCTGGTGTTGACGAGTGTTACAGGTGTGGAGAACCTGAATACAAGTCCTATGAGTGTCTAAGGAGGAGGCTGTTGTGATCTATTCGCGATTAAACAACAGAGAAACACCGAATTAACGGCTCTACAGCGGAAACTTTGGAGTGGATTTACTACTAGCAAGCAAAAGAAACTAATCACCACAAGAAATCAAGAAACATCAGATTTAACGTGGTTCGGCAATGTGCCTA
Source organism: Agave tequilana (assembly GCA_038442645.1). Classification (NCBI taxonomy): domain Eukaryota; kingdom Viridiplantae; phylum Streptophyta; class Magnoliopsida; order Asparagales; family Asparagaceae; genus Agave; species Agave tequilana. Next base: position 415,740 of record JAVJIF010000284.1, on the reverse strand, counting down.
CGTCCACGGGGAAGAGGGGGGAAATATTTATTGAAAACAGAGAAGAAAATACAAAAGCTACAAGAATTATCTCTCTTACAACTCTCAATGGTGAAAATCTCTTTTGTTCTTGGCACACCTTTAAAAGGCCAACCCCAAAGGGTTTATATAGGACCTAAGATGATCCTAGTCCAACCCAAACTTCAACAATCCAATCAGCACTGTCTCAGAAAAAAAAGGAAACCCGAATCCAATCCAAATTAGAAACAGAACCCAAAAAGAAAATTGCCAGAACTCAACATTATTAGTCGACTATACTAATAAATTAGTCGACTATTGTAACACAATCCGAGAATTCAACTCTCTGTTTGCGGGCCTAGTCGACTATATCCAGCATAGTCGACTAATAACACCTATTAGTCGACTAATCATGCACAGAGTCTGTACATATCCGTGCTTGATTATGAAGATTGTAACACCTCCACCTGATCCTTGATTCTTCTCCAATGAATAGGAGGTACTCCAAATATTAACAGTCTCCATCTTGACTCATGTTTCTTGTGTCCCTTCATAGAAATTAGCCTTTGCTTTATTCATCTTGCTTTCTGTCTCTTTTGTGACTTCACATGGTTCACTCCCAAGAGCCCGTTCTCCACTTTATCTTTGGAGAACTTTGATGAAGTTTAGAGATGCTCTGAACTTCTCTACCGGGATGGTCTGTCATCATATCCTCTAAATTCTTCTTCGTGCTGATCTTTACCAAATCGATCACCTTATTATCCAAAACTCACTGACGTATCTTGTGATACCTCACATCAATGTGCTTCATCCGCTTGTGATATCTGTGATCCTTTGAGAGATGAATCACACTCTTATTGTCGCAATGAATCCGAACTGAATTATGTATGATACTGAATGTCTCAACCAATCCTCTCAACCACAAAGCTTCTTTTGATGCTTCAACTGTACCGTGTACTTTGTCTCTGTCGTTGAAAGAGCAACTGTATCTTACAACTTTGCCTTCCAACAACTGACACCCTCAGCTACTGTGAACACATAGCCCATCATAGATTTTCGTTGATCAAGATCTCTTGCATAATTTGCATCAACTTAGCCTTGTAGTATCCTAGATTTTTCCGTTTTCAATATCTTAAACACCAATCCTAGTCTCGTAATGCCTCATAGATATTGCCACACTCACTTCACTGCTTCCTAATATTGCTTTTCTGGATTTGATATGAACCGACTTACTGTACTAACTGCATAGGCTAAGTCAGGCCTAGTGCAGACCGTAACATACATACATGAGTGATCTCATCACACTAGCATATGGTACTCGAGACATCTCCTCTTTTGGTGATTGTGAACACTGCTTGGAGGATAATTTGAAGTGATCTGCCAAAGGAGTGGTGACTGATTTTGCTTCTGCCATGTTGAATCTCTCCAACACCTTGAGAAAGTAGTTCTCCTGGTATAGCCAAAGTTTGCCCGAGCCTCTGTCTTGAGTGTCACGCCCCGCTTCGCAAATACGTGAAAACGGAGTCGCGATGAGAATCAGCGACGTATATACGCGAGGAGGATGCCCCACGTATACACGCTAAGCCTAAAGTAACTCAGAACAAGCTATAAATCTATACTATAATGAATCAACGATCACTGCAATATTACATATAAGCATTCATGCATGATATCATATGAATAAGAAATGGAATAATAACTGATGGCAAGGTATGGATGATAAGGAAAACTATAGAATTAAAAGGAATGAAAAGAAAAATAATAATACCAGAGTGGATAGAAAAAAATTCCAGCTCCTCACAACATGTCCGGTCTCAATCGAAATACCTGATCAATAACATGAAACATCTAGTATCTGGACGTACGAATCCAGGGTCGTTAGAGGTGACCTAATGAGTGTGTGTAAAAAGAAGTGCTCGTGTATAATAACAATGTAAGTAATAACAACATAATAAACTGAAATAAATGATAACAAAATAATCAATATCAAATAATCAATATCAAGACCAAAGTTATGAACAACATATAGTTGATATTATGATAAAGGAAACAACTAATGTCAAGATGTGTAATCTAGCATATGTCACTAGTCTGGTATATAATCCGGTTATGTGTACAATCATATGTCTATCATAGTATACATATATGCACAGTCAGGTGATTACAGTCAGTCACAATACACTATAAACAGTTTATTATCATTTAGTATGTCAACGAACACCAATTGCCACCTGTAATAGACGCATCCCATACTACCCCTACCACACATGTCAATCATGGTCCTAAGTTATTGAAACTGATTGGTTGAAAATATTATCCATATTTTAGGTGGGTTCCGTGCATACCCGGGACCACGCCCAGATGCCTGGCGCTGAACCAGGCTCTACCGCCAAGTAGTCAGTAACATTACTCACAGTATCACTGTGGAACAATACTCACAGTAACACTGTGGAACAATAAACAGATGGGATGTTAGTCATCCCCTCGAATCCTGCAGTGGAACCGTAAGTGTGCTGCGCAAGCTGTATCCTGGGCCCACCTAAAATACAGACGCCGTCTCCTCCACCAATTTTTTTAATCCCAGTGTAAGTTGTCTTTTTACATTATTATTAGTTCAGTCATGACAATCAATATCCATGTTATTTATAATTCTGGGATGATACGGTGACAGTAACGGTACAGTATAATAGTCAACAGTAATCGTATACATGGTGCAGTAAACAGTAATGATAATCGTGTATACGATGAGCAATAGAGCTAGCTGTATATGATGGTCTAACGATACTTTCCCAGTAACTTTCAGTAACATGAATTTATACAGTAACAGTCTTGCACCTCTAGTCAATGTACAATCTCATATATAACTAATCAAAATCTCATCCGCCTGTACTGGATATAACACTAATGAATCCGTCAACTCATAATCTCAATAGTCATCATGAACATCAAGTGCTAAGTCCGTAACAGAGTATCAGGTGCCATAAGTCACAAGTCCAATAAAGAGTCTCTCATTACTACTAATCTGTTCTAATCCTTTAATCACCGATATATCCAAATCTCAATAACTGAAATACTACATGTTCTGATACATATAATCAAATCCTCATATTTCAATTTGATCAAGATTATCACACACTCCACTCTATCAAGGTTAATCACAGGATCCCAAAGTCAAGTAACATACCAAACCAGATCAAGTCAACCCAATCAACGTCTATTCCTCAACCCCCAAGTCAACTCCAATCCATTCGAGTCTACCGACAAGTTCAAGTTCAATATTTTATTTTATTAATAAAGATCTCCTATTTATTCAATCATCGATATCCAAATCAATCAAGATCATAACTAAGAAATGTAATATCCTCGATCAACATGGAATCTAGATCACCTCTACATCTAGTAGTCAATATCAATAAGGTCATCAATATATCAGTTAAACTCACCAATGCGATAATCCAAAAATAATAACTCCTAACAGTCCAGAAGTCAGTCTCATTGTATACACTAGCATCAAGGGTATTATATTCATACATATCCATGTATCGATAAAACAATTAATCGATAAAGCAACATCATGTCTAACACGTCCTCAGTATCCAAAAGAGTTCTAGTCGGAATAGTCACCAACAATTTGTACGATAAATACCATACATAAAATATGAATATCTAATCCCCAATCATCAATCAATCAGCCTCAAGATCAATATACTTATATTCTAAGATTTATCACAACTAGGTCAGTTACAAGATCAAGTCCCGTCTACGGTATATTAATACTAGGTCTAAGCCAACAACGACGATTTACCAACATATGAAATGACGTCAATAAATGTTCATATCAACGAAATACTTAAGGCGTACAATCAATGATGTCATATGAAATGGTACGGGTAATCATACTGGTAAAATATGTCATACAATAACATAAAATGATACATATAGATAGATGAACACTACTAGCAACAGTATATAAGGAAAAGACATGAGAACAAACGCTCACATGAAATGACGCGGTTTTGGAACCGAATCTCCGTCTGGTTTTCACTGTGCGAACTGCTACGGATCCCTGGATCATCCCATGGGGCGGTCTTCAAATCGCCTATGTATCGGGTCCACAATGAGCACGAATCCGGATCGGGTCCGGATCTCCTCTAGCTGGGTTCGGATCTCACCGAACGGATCCGAAACAAGTCCTCTTTGTCGAGCTCGGGGGATATGAATTCGGGTGTTCCAAGCAGGGAGCGGGCGGCGTGGCTCTTGCCGACGATTGCAGCCAGGCCGAGATCACTAATATTCACCTGCCCAACATTGCCATTGACGAACACATTGCTACAATTCAGATCCCTGTGAATAATGCACGGCTCGTGATTGTGCAAGTAGTCGAGCCCCATCAAGATCTGCCTCGACCACTTCTTGAGGGCCTTGACTGACACGTGGCGGTGCTTCTTTCGGTACTCTCTCAGGTTCCCTGAGGTGCAGACCTCGGTGGTGAAGTTGAGCGTGCTGCCCCCGGCATCGGTCCAGACGTTGTAGAAGGCGATGATGCTGTCGTAGCGGAGGGACCGGAGGAGCCGCACCTCCGAGTAGACGCGGTCTAGCATGTGCTGGTCGTCGGCGAAGCTGGACAGCCTCACTTAGTTCCATGCCACTTCGATGCCTTCTTCTTGGTCGAAGGCGCGGTACACGCGCTTCACGACCCCGGCGCTCAGCAGGTCGCTGTACCGGCTGTACCGGCCCGTGGGGTCCACCTCCACAAACGGCTCCGCGTCCTTGTCGGCGGGATCGGGCCTCACGCACGGCATCTCGAGATCGAGCTCTGAAAACCCTAACCCTTGATCTGAAACTAAAAATTCGGCGGATAAAACCTAACTAACGATTAGATGAAGATGGAGGCAGCGCAGATCACGAGGAAATAACATGTTCTCTATTCTTTGATGTGTTGCTGTTGCTGAATCTCTAAACCCATCGAATTATTATTTATCTGAATTCAACAATAGATCGAGCCCTTTACCCACTTCCAGTTGAAAAGAGAGAAGAATGTGTTCGAGATCAACGAAGTGAGGGAGGAAGAGGTGGCGTCAGATCTCAAGGAGGGGATGAAGATGGATTAATTAGGGTTTTTTATATAGAAGGGTCTATAATGGGCATGGGATGATGGGTTTGAATGTGGGTATTGGGTTGGATTGAGATAATGGGTATAGATAAAGGGTTATGGGTTAATGGGTAGGAACAAGGATTAAAGGGAATAGGAAATAATGCTGCTAATAATAATAAAACAAATAATAATATTAAATAATTATACTAATAACAACAATAACAATAATAATAATAACTACCACTAATAATACTAATTAGTATAATAATAATTTAGAAGCAAATACCAACAATTAAATAATTAGTAGCAATATTAATTAATATTGATCATAAGAGTAACAATTATTAATAACAATCTTATGTAATAGTAATTTAATCTCGAATATAAATTTAGTCAATAAATATTAATAATAAGAATAAAATTTAGAGATAATAGAACTAGTAGTTATTACTAATAATAATTATGACCTATACATGTAACAAAAATAAAATTATGAGGTACAACCATAATTTAATAAATAATAATAAAATGAGTAAAACAAAAAATTAAAAATTAGAAAAATTAAAAATACAGTAGACCAAGAATATTACATCGAGTGATCTCCATACTTAAGATCTTGGCTTCTCCTAAATCCTTCATGTCAAATTCATTCTTGAGCTGAGCTTTAAGCTTCTAAACATTGTTTTGTTTCTCGCAGCAATCAGCATATCATTCATATATAACAACAAATATGTTGGATCATCACTCTGCTTAAAATAAACACAATTGTCTTACTCACATCGGTTGTATCTGGTCTTAATCATTAAAGAGTCGAATCATTTATACCACTGCCTGAGAGACTGCTTAAGTCCATAAAGGGATTTATTTAGAAGACATACATTGTTTTCTTTTTCTTTCTGAATATAACCTTCAGGTTATTTCATGTATATCTTTTCCTCCAGCTCACCATGCAAAAACACTGTTTTGACATCCATCATCTGTTCCAACTCTAGATCAAATGAGCAACTATTGCCAATAACATCCGAATAGACATATGCTCGACTGCAGGAGAGAAGATCTCATTGTAGTCAACACCCTCCTTCTGAGCATATCTCTTGGCAACTAAACCTTGCCTTGTACTGCTCATTGTTCTTTCAAAAAACTCATTTGCAATCTATTGCGTTGGAGTCCTTTGGAAGATCGACTAATGTCCATGTTTGGTTTCTAACCAAAGATTCCATCTCATGTTCCATGGCTGTAATTCACTTGTCGTGATCATCTGCCTTGATCACCTCCCTGTAAGGCTGTAACAACTAGAATCACATGTTTCTTTTACTAATGTGAATGAGACATGATCATCTTCCCAGTCATACCTTGTTGGTGGCATCGTAGCTCTGACTGATCGCCCCAACGATCTAGGTTGCTCTTGAGTAGCCTCCTGTTCGAGGAGTCCTTTTCTGACCCTTTAGGCCTTTTAGGGCTCTCTAAGAACTCATCTCTCTTTTCTGAGTGTCTGTCGAACTGCCTGAAACTTCACATTGCGCTTTATCCTCCGTTTCTGATTTTTTTGCAACATTGATTCTTCATCAAAGACCATATCTCTGCTGGTAAAGGCGCTCCTTGTTTCGGGTTCTCAAAGTCTGAAACTCTTGATTCTTTTGGTGAACCCGATGAAGGTACATTTCTGACACTTGGACTCCAGTTTGTTCCTTTTCTGACTATCAACCAAGCTATACGACGGGCAATCAAAAATTCATACGGTTGAATAGTCCACAAACTCTCCTCGCCTTGCAATACTTAGCTGGTGTTCGATGCCCTTACTTGCTAAGTAATCATTGAATTCTTTGGAGGTATACTCGCCTCCATTGTCGGGACTCAAAACTTTTACCTTTCGCGGCTTCGCCCCGTCTGATTTTCTATCATAGTTTTTCACTCCTTGAATTTCTAAAATACTTTCGGTTTCTGCTTCAAGAAGTATCAAGTATACATAAATTTTTCTGGAGAAATTATCTATGAAAGTAACATAATACCTAGCACCCCCATTGGATGCTACTGACGAAGGCCCCCACACATTCGTGTGTATGAGATCTAGTAAGCCCTTTCTCTTGTGCCGTGATGTAGAGAAAGCTGCTCTATGTTGCCTACCTATAATGCAAAATTTACAAAAATTGAGTTTGCAATATGCAATACCTGCTAGAGCACTTCTTTTGTGTAGGGGTTGAAGACCTCGCTCCCTCATGTGTTCAAGACGCATGTGTCAAAGTCTAGTAGTATCCTCCTCTGTTGCTGCTGAAGCATCACCAATAATAATACTTCCGATCAACTTGTACAAGTTTGCCGTTCATTCATTTGAGAATCGTCATGGAGTCTTTGGTAACTTTGATTCCTCCATCTACACCTGAAAACTTGTACCTTCGAGCTTCCAAGCTCCCAACCAGAGAAGATTCTTCTTCAAACCTGGAACGTGTCGAACGTTTTTTTGGGTTCGAACCTGTCCATCAAATATTCTCATAAAGATGTTGCTGATGCCAACAGTCTTTCACATGGACATCGTTACCCATCAGGACAGAGCCTCCATCATAAGGCTTGTAAATACTCAATCACTCCCTTTGTGGTCATATGTGGTATGTGCACCCCGATTCAAGTAGCTAAGTATCTGAGTATTTACCTCTTCCTGACTCAGTCGTCAAGACATCACATGAATCATCATCTGCTTCTTTGACAATTCCGGCTTGATTTGACTTTTCACTGGTACTAGCCTCATCAGAATCCTTGCCCCCTTTCATCTTCAGCATCTTCTTGTATTTCATATGTTCTTTTTGATGTGCCCTGGTTTCCTACAAAATTAGTAAGAAAAACTGCTAGAAGCTTCTGGATCCTTTTTGGGTCGCCTACTCTTTGATCTTCCCTTCTAGCCCTTGACAACCAATCCTGAGGCCTTCTTTGTAGAATTTGTTTTCTTCATCAGCTCGTTCTGTAGCATCTGTCTGACATCTTCTAACTCTAAAGTCTCTTTACCATACATGATGGTGGTCACCAAGTGGTCATAACTTGATGCAAGAGAAGAGAGTAACAGAAAAGTTTTGTCTTCTTCTTCTATTTTAACCTCTAGAACCAACAAGTTACTTAAAATTCTATTAAAAGCATTGAGATGTTATAGAGTATGCGTACCTTCCTTCATTCAAAGGCTGTATACTGCTTCTTCATGAAGAGCCTGTTCGACAAACTTTTCGTCATGTAAAGGCTCTCCAGCCTACACCAAAGACCAGCAATTATCTTTTCGTTCATCACGTTGTAGAGGACCTCGTCTGATATGCATAATACGATCATCACCTTTGCGCGGAATTTGATGTTTCGCTCCTAATCCTCCATCTTCGATGGCTTCTTCTCAATAAAGTAAGGCCTTGGTGTGCCCTCCTTCACGAGCAATGATGTTTCTCACATCTTCGGCAACAGGAAGTTAGACTTCTCATCGAATTTTCCACTTCGAACTTGGTTATCGTGGTCGTCTTGCTAGCCATCACTCTGATACCAATTGTTGTGATCTATCACCGATCAAACAACAAAGAAACACCGAATTAACGGCTCTACAACGAAAATTTTAGAGCAGATCTACCGCTAGCAAGCAAAAGAAACCAAGAAACACCAGATTTAACGTGGTTCAGCAATGTGCCTACGTCCATGGAGAGGAGGGGAGAAATCTTTATTGAAAACAGAAAAGAAAATACAAGAGTTATAAGAATTATGTCTCTCATGCAACTCTTAGTGGTGGAAATCTCTTTTGTTCTTAACACACTTTTAAAAGGCCAACCCCTAGTGGTTTATATAGGATCTAGGATGATCCTAGTCTAACCCAAACTTCAACAATCCAATCAGCACTGGTTCAGAGAAAGAAGGAAAGCCGAATCCAATCCAAATTGAAAACAAAACCCAAAAAGAAAGCTGCCAGAACCCGACATTAGTTGACTAGAGCCAAGTGTTAGTCGACTAATACTAGTATTAGTCGACTATACTAATAAATTAGTCGACTACTGTAACACAATCTGAGAACCCAACTCTCTGTTTGCATGGCATAGTCAACTATACTCAGTATTAGTCGATTAGCTTTGAGCCTAGTCGATTAACAATACCTATTAGTCGACTAATCAACATGCATAGAGCCTGTTCATGTCCGTGCTTGATTTTTGAAGCTTGTAACATCTCCATCTGATTCTTAATTCTTCTCCAATGAATATGAGACACTGTAAATGCTAACAGAGACAAGTCAACATGGCAGACTATGCGGATGAAGACGAAGTGAAAATTAAGACTAAGCCAGAAGACTCTGTCTTCGCCGAAGAGCATGGAGAGTCAGCCACCTGCGCACAATGGTTGTTATGCAACCAAGAGGTCCTCGATACTACATGACGACATCAAATCTTCTACTCAAAGTGTTTGGTCAAAAATAAAGTGTGCAACCCCATCACCGACAACAGAAGTTGCGAGAACATCGTTTCTAGCCATTGATGGACTACTTCAAGTCAGAGACAGAATCACACCCTCAACCTTACACTATTGGGTGGATCAAAAATGACCCCTCCATCAAGGTAATAGATATATGTTATGTTTCTATTTCAATTGGCAAATATTATCAAGACACTGTTGCTTGTGATATAGTTGACATGGACGCATGCCATATTTTTTTGGGGAGATCATGACATCATGATGTTAATGCTACCCACAGAAGTTAACATCTATATGTTCAATTGGAAGGGCAGAAGAAATGCCATGAGATCAATTCCATCTATTCCAAAGGAATCAAAAGAAACAAAGCAGAGATCTGCGTTAGTGGTCAAAGAAGTTATTTCATCTACTGAAAGTTTAGAGAAGGTGTAACCATTATTGGAAGAGTCCAAAGGGGTTGTACACAACGAGTTACCGAAAAGATTACCGCCTATGAAAGGTATACAACATCATATAGATCTTCTTCATAGAGCCAGTCTGCCGAATCTTCCACACTATCGGATGAATCTCAAGGAGAGAACTTCCGAAGAAGAAGGTTGAAGAGTTACTACTCAAGGGGCATATTAAGGAAAGTATGGGTCCATGTGTACCGACTCTTTTAAACAAAAAAGAATGAAAGTTGGCGCATGTGTATGGATAGCCAGGCAGTCGTCAAGATCACCATTCGCTGCCGATTTCTTATACCTCGGCTTGATAATATGTTTGATAGATTGGGAAGCTTATGCATGCATGTTTTTGAAAATTGACCTCAGCAGTGGATACTATCAAATTCGCTTAGGCCGAGGGACGAATGACATATAACTTTCACGATTTCGGAGGGATTATATGAGTGCATGATCAAGTTGTTTTTTCAAGAGATTGAGAGATTACATGGTGTGCCGAGTTCTATTGTTTCAGATCGAGATAGCAAGTTCTTAACTACTTTTTTGGGCTACCTCATTTCAGAGATTTGATACATTATTGAAGTATAGTAGCACAATACACCCCCAAACCGTTGAACAAACGGAAGTTGTCAACTACACCATTGGCAGTTTGCTGCGAAGCATCTATGGAGACAAACCAAGAGCGTGTGATCCAGCTTTGCGCCAAGCGAAGCTTGCATACAACAACATGGTTCACGGTTCAACATGATTTCCTCGTATGCAAAAGGAAGTAGATTTTGTGGAGAAATCTAATAAGACGTACAAAGCATCAGCTAATAAGAAGAGACGAGATAAGCTTTTTGAGGTTGAAGATATGAGGATGATGTATTTGAGAAAAGAAAGAATTCCATCTGAAAGAGTCCCTATCGAGCAACTATATCCAGATTGGAACTCGAGGACAAGTTCTTTTGAAGAGAGAGTGACTGGTGTAGGAAGCCAAAGCAACAGCAGCAACAGGATTTGCAGTAGTCGACTAATCATCAAGACTAGTTGACTAATCCTCTTAATAGTCGACTTACTAATTATATAACCCTCTTAGTAGTCGACTAATCCGATCTCAATTGTCGACTAATCTTGTTCAACAGAGAGTTGGTAATTTTCTGAGCTTTTCATTAGTCGATTAAGCATTCTCTTTAGTCGACTAATCCTGTCAACCGATCTCTGTATCAGAAAATTCGATTCGGTTTAGGAGTTTGTTTTCGGGTCTAATTGGATTCCAAATTGTTTTTGTTTTAGTTTCCTATTTAGATTAGACTACTACTTTTAAAGTCTATTTAGAAGCCATTGTATGTTTTATTTTGTACACAAGTTTTAATCAATAAAATTGAGTTTTTCTCTCCAATTGCTCGTGGATTCAAGTTGTCTATTTTTGCTCATGAATTCGAGTATTATCTCTACCTGAAGGCTCCTTTCAGGGTTTGTCAGCGCTAGAACGACATCTAGCTGTCATCTTCGCTTCCTTGTCTGCGTCACTGAGGTTAGCTCCTTGAAATGGAAACTGACGTGGGGACATGTCTGTAGCTAGAGAACCTTCCTTAGTAATCATGTGGTTTTAGCCTATACAAATTGCATTTATCTCTAGATCCAAATATAGTTAAAAAAAATATCGCAACATTACGTTCTTAGGCAAAGAATCCCCAAACTCCTAATTTGTAATCCCCAAGCTCCTAATTTGTATTTCTTTATTCATGTCGAAGTGATCCTTTTACATCATTGTTGTTTATGAAATTCAGATCATATACTTGACTCCAACTCAAGGGAGGGTATACTTCAAACCTACAGTGACATTTTATTGCTGAATATGTTTTCTCAAATCAGGGGGGTGCAGAGCTTGGAAGTAATTGTTAATGCTAATATCATTGGTACTGCTACCACTTCTCTATTACTACTTATAAATGACCTAATCTATGAAACATCCACCCTAAATTAAACCATGTGATGTTGCAGTGTAGAATTAAATAAAATGAAGAATCATGAATAATTTACAAAGCTATAGATATCCATACCCAAGAAAGTGCAATAAAAGGTACATTGCAATTCTAGGCATATGCTTCCACATACCTTTGGCCACTGATTGACAAGCATCAAAAGATAAGATGCTCTATTAACTTCAGTTGGAGATTTGAAGAAACCTCTCCCCCACCTCCTGCTCCCTCCTCCTCAATGATTGTGATTATGATCATGAGATGAGAGAGGTGTTCCTGCTGATTGCCTCACTGGTTATAAATAGGTATAGGACGTCTTTCCATGTGCTGTACTAGATACACCTGGCAAGCAAGCGATATGGACGGAAACAACAGAATGAGCAACATCCATGTTGTTGAGAAAGAACAGAGCTGTGCATGTTCTGCGAGGGCTGTTAACTGTAAGTTGTTCTAGACATAGTATGTGAGTGGAATGCAACATCTTAGACAAGAAGTTTTAGGCTGAGAGCTGGTGGTAGAAAAGTTGAGTGCTGGAAGAGGTAATTCTAGCAAAGAAAGGATGTACACACAGTATTAACTGACCAAAATAAAAACTAATAAATATAAAGCTTAAAGACGAGTAAGCGTTATGTTTTATGCCTGTAAGATACACAATCTATTTGAAAGTACGCTGATTGACAAGTAGGGATGACAATATATGGTACATGGAAGAGGTAGAAAAATGTTCCTGCTTGTGTCCAATGAGGATATAACACACAAGATATAGAGAGGATGGTCACAGAGAAGCAACTAATATTGACATCAACTAAAGATAATTGTTCTGGGTGATCCTTGGGAGTAGCGTCACCATGGATTAATAGAGTATCTGCGCCATGATGAGTCCAGCTGTCCAAGTCTCATAAGTTTTAGGATCCTGTATGAGAAACCTATTCTAGCTCTATTCTATTAGAAAGCTAGCAAAAGGAAATGCAACTTCATGATGTGTCCATTGGATGCTATCCAGAAATTTGTTGGTACTCGTTTCCTTTGGAGTAAGTTTTTCCCCCCTTTTTGATTCCTTTTTTCTTGTGAACACTATTAGGCATTGTAGTTAAGAAAGCTGATACAAAATGGTCTGTTGAAATCTCTGAGAAAATGGTAACCATTTTCGGTCCACTCTCTAGAGCAAACCAGTTGCTTTATTCAGTTACTAAAGGCCTTTGTACAATCTTTCAAGAAGTGTTATGTTTATTGCTAAAAACTGTAAATGTAGGAAAAACTCTGATGGTTGCGTGGTCAAAAATCTTTAACTTGTTCTTAAGTACACTAAATATTGATTTTTTAAATGTTTATAATCTGAGTGACCTTAGGGATTAAACATATTCAGGTTCCTTGTATTTGATATCTGATTTTGCTCTATTGCAGGTACAAGTTAGGATTTTGCCCGAATGGGCCAGATTGTCGGTATAGACATGTAAAACTCCCGGGACCTCCTCCCCCCGTAGAAGAAGTTTTTCAGAAGATTCAACATTTGAGTTCATTCAACTATGGATCTGGAAACAGATTCTTTCAACACAAGAACACCAGCTACAATCAGCAAACGGAGAAGTCTCAGTTCCCTCAAGGTTCTGGTGTGGCAAATCAGCCCACAGAAGTGAAACCACCAGCTGCAGCTGAACTTCCAAGCATGCAGCAGCGACAATCACAAGCGCAACAGTCTCAGCCTCAACAGGTTAGCGAGAATCAAGTGCAGAATATTCCAATTGGCTTATCAAACCTAGCCAATAGAACTGCATCACCGCTTCCTCAAGGGCAATCTAGGTGTGTCTGGAGTTTCTAGATTTCTCAGGTTTTGTAAAAATGCTTCTTGTAGCTTTTTATGGTGAAATAATTTTCAAAGACCCACCTTAACATGTACTTAGCTTCTATGAAGCCTATGTTAGTGGTTCTTGGTTCTTATATATTTGACATTATTGTGATATTGATTATTTAATAATTGAATGAAGAATCAGATGTGTTCAGAGGTTTTTTTCCTACTGTTCTCAACTATTATTGTTTGTAGAGAGCTGTTGTCGGTGCTTTAGCAATGTTTCAAAGTAAACAACTGGGGAATTTGTATGATGATCACAGCCTACAGTAACACCATTCTAATGGGAATGCTGATTAGAGTACGAAGGCTATGAACCATTCTAATGGGAGAATGTAAAGATTGTCTGTAATTATTATGCTGTTGCTAACGGCTGCCATGTTTGGTGCAACAGTGGACCTTTATTAGCAATGTTACAATGTACCAAGCAGCAGTACTTAAAGTATTTGCTCCAATGTTTAGGTCTAGGCTTCTAGCAACAGTGCTGGAAATGCTTGTGATGGAGCCCTTAAACAATACAGATTGAAGGAGAAAGCTATAGGACATATTTCAGAAGATTATGGAGTTTGCAATGACCCGTACACAATCCCAGACATAGATTAGACCTGATATTAGTAATATCTGCTTGTGGTTAGGTTATTGCTTTAATAGATGGCTTAGACTGCATGAGTCATGATGACCTTATGACCAAGCTATATTCATTTTATAAAGTATTTATTGAGAATATTAATTGAGTGTTTCTTGTATTAATCAACCATGAATTTGATAACATCTGTATCCATCTGCATCCTATGTATCATCTATTTGCACGAACATGGTGGTGCGTGCTTTTCCCCAATTTGCTATTTCATTTGGATGGATTTGATTGAATGCAGTCAATGCTTTTCTAATGACCTTTTCATTTTGTAATAATGGAAAACTAGGTATTTTATTGTTAAAAGTTGCAATCGAGAAAATCTGGAAATTTCTGTTCAGCAAGGTGTTTGGGCAACTCAAAGGAGTAATGAAGCTAAACTAAATGAAGCTTTTGAATCCTCAGAGAATGTTATTTTAATATTCTCAGTCAACAGAACTCGGCATTTCCAGGTAGGGATGGGATTATACGTGTGTTCTCTGCTAAATTTTCACAGACATTATATAATGGTTCAAACTAGTTTTGATGTAACAAACCTTTCTTTTCCCCTCCATTTAGTTTTTTTGTATATTTAGCACTGACATGCTGTACACAATAAAAATGTAATAGTTGTTTATCCGAAGGCTTCTAGAGAGTCTTACTAATGGCATAATGTTTTGTTCATTTATAAGGGATGCGCAAAAATGACTTCAAAAATTGGGGGGTTTATTGGTGGAGGGAATTGGAAGTATGCACATGGAACAGCACACTATGGCCGGAACTTTTCAGTCAAATGGTTAAAGGTATGCTTCTAGTATTGATGCCGGAACATTATGGTTGGATTTTTTTTTTTTATCAAAATGGTTAAAAAAGTGCATGTATGGTGTCATGATAGGATTCTCTTGGTGTGCTGTTCTTTGGTTTAAGGGAAGTCTTATATCAGCACCAGACCCTCAACCCGCCAAAAAAAAAAAGAAGAAATGAAAAAAATGAAAAAAAAGGGAAAAGAAAAACAGACGCCCTGACAACATTCTGTTGTTTCTGTTTATGCATTGGAAGTACTGGATGCCCCTGCTCAATTATCTTGCTACTTCTGTGTTGTTTTCCCATATCATGTACATGTATGCATATAAAGGCAACAAACTTCTGCTTTGTGAGTAATTTCACTTTGCATTGTTTAACAACTCCCATCTTGGCTAAGCCTGAGGCTCAATACCACACAAGGCAAATCAAAATCCTTTCAATTTGAATTTGTTTGCGAGTCTGAGGCCCAGGCCTGTTATCAAACTAAAATACTTGTGCATGACTTCGTTTTTGGTTGCTAAAGTTAGTTAACTGGTAATTTGAGGGCTTTGTTTAGGAGAAAACATGCAGGATTAGTGATAGTTGCTTCCGTATGTGTCAAGTTGATACATGGATGTATAAGTAGATACATCTGCAAAGAGACTTGCATATGGAGATAGCTAAACCTTAAATAATGACATAAGGAGACAATGTGTGTAGATAATTGCTGGCCTTGAACTTGTTCAAGCACAGGCAGCAACAAGCAAAAAATATTAATTTTATTTGATCAGCCAGATAAATGTATCTGCTGTTAGATTATAGTGTCTTGCGTAACTGTCAAGAAAGAATAATGTTTTCAATGAACTGAATGTCACTCAGTTTATGGATTGTCAGGTGGAAAATTTAAATGCTTTATTTTTATTTACATTTACATGTTAACTTCTTACAAACTTTTTGGTGCTTTGCAAGGGTGTAAACGGAGCAATGTTTTCAACTTTTGGTGCTTTGCAAGGGGTGTAAACGGAGCGATGTAAATAAAAAGAAAGCATTTGAACTTTATAGTGTCTTGCGGAACTATCAAGAAAGAGTATTGTTTTCAGTGAATTGATTGTCAATAAGTTTATGGATTGTCAGGTGGAAAATTCAAATGTTTTCTTTTTATTAACATTTATATGTTAACTTCTGATAAACTTTTTGGTGCTTTGCAAGGGGTGTAAACGGAGCAGATACCACGATATCCGTTTCCGCTCAATTTAAAAGCAGATGCTTATCAGACAATATTAAATGGTGTCAGACGCTGAATATTATTAAATAAATACCGATTGAGATATTTCGGTTATTTGTTTGCAATCATGTTTTGTCTTTATGGAATATTGTTTATGAGGTAGCAACCCGTTTATAAAAATGAGTTTGGGAGAGGAACAAGTAGTGAGGCCTACCCTCCTAGTCTATTCCAAGCAAGGGTCTGACTGCATTGGTACCACATTTTTGTAAATGGATTATTAGCTCATAGACAACTTTTCCTTTATTATAAACTCATCAAACTTGATATTTATAGTATCAAATTCTAAAGATGTATTGCTAATTTAGAAATAAGAAGCATTTATTTTATCTTATATTATTTTTATTACCAACTTAGGGCCAGTCCGACGAGTAGAGCTTATCAACTTAGGGCAAGTTAAAAGAGCGAAAGGGAGACCGAAGAAACATGGATATAGGTGATATGGCAATATATAGAAGCTAAAGGTCTTAATGAAAGCATATTGCTCGATAGGAATGAGTGGAGAAGACTGATCCATGTGCCCGATCCGGCGTAATTCTCTTTTGGTTCATGTAGCCTACCCCAAATACCTGGGATAAATGGCTTAGTTGTTGTTGTATTATTTTTATTACATATACTAAGTAGTAACAAAATATATTAGATAATATATTAATTATAACTGGTGCGGACATTAAACGGAGCGGATACCACAATATCCATGCACACTCCCCGTATATAAGTGGATATTAAGCGGACGGATATTAAGCGAAGGTCGGATATGATTAGTGATATCTGTATCCGTTTAAATAGTGCGGGTGCGAAATGGATTCTGATGTCTATTTATACCTCTAGTGCTTTGTGGTTTTGTAGAGTTCTACTTTTTGCAATTATTTTGAATGTTCCTTGCTTAATCCTAATTGATATTACTTCTGTCTTTGAGTGGCACATTTGCACAACTCCTCCCTTTGTTTCTCATGTATTTCTCTATTTGCTGCACATAACATGTATTCTCACCTTAGAGAGTTGATTCGTGTAATGACTAATGATTATTTTCAATCCCTAACTATAAGAATTTCATGACATGGTTTTGCATTGCAGCTGTGCGAGCTGTCATTCAATAAAACACATCATCTGAGGAATCCATATAATGACAACCTACCAGTGAAGGTATGATCTTGAGGTCTGAATTAATGAAGCCCGTTTGTGACTGCTTTTGATCAACTAACTTATAACTTAGAAAAAAGGGGGGAAAAATAGTCATGCATATGGAAGGCAGTTTCCTCTCAATTCTGTAAATTATTTTGCATATTGATAATTTTTTTGTTCAGATTCTGGCCCACATGATAGATTCTATATTTCTATGTAATGGAAGTCACTTGTTTTAAGACGGTTCCTTACTATAATATTTTATTTATTTATCCACAGTTATCTCTATCTACATGGCAATTTTAGACCAACTTTTAATTTCAGTTAACTAAATTTGATTGTTTATCCTTTCAGTTTCTTACGTTCTTGAGATTTCTTCCTCACTTGCAAGCTGTTTTCTTCCCACTGCAATTTCCTGCCCCACAGGCACTTACGGATCTCGACATAGACAAAAAGGAGGGGGGGAGGTGGGGGGGGGGGGGGGGGGAGCAGGGATGGCTCAAATGTCAATTTAATCTTCATCTCAACATGTTAAACTATCTTAAACAACAACACAATAAGAAAAATAGCCATCTATGAAAACTAAAACATTTATATTTGAAAATTTTCAACTCATGTGTTACGTGGTTATGAAATGAACACCTTACTAATGGGACTAGCGTATTCACTTGATCCATGGGTAAAAGGCCGTTGAGATGGGTTTGTAGGCAAAAATGAACTGTGTGGATCGGCTGGTGGTGGTTAGCAAGTTACGTAGCACAGACACTCTTATGAGGAACGCTGAGTGTTGCACACGCGTCTGACACACGTGTAGACACATATGTCATGTATTTTTAAGAATGTGTCACATGTCTGCGTGTCGTGTCCATGTTGGTGTGGTTGTGTCCACGCAACATGGTAGGTAAGGGTTTTGGGTTGCTGGTCCAGGCAATACTGGATATTCCATACTAGAATTGTTAATTCTATTTTTCCATTGACCACCACCACATTTGACTTTGGAAACTGTGGATACCCAAAATAATGCATTAACCTGTCTTCCACATAATTTAAAAAAAATGTAACATACGAACTTAAGATGCATGACTCGGTGTTCTTTATCAACATTTAGGCATTTATGACTAACGCAATATTCTATATAACTTCGTCTTTATGAATAATAAGGTAATATTCCGCTACTAGAACATCAATCCTACACTATGGAGCATAGTTCATTGATGATCCATATATCATATGAGACCATGCTTGGTTAGCCATTTGGGTGAAAGCATAATATGATCATTCAGATGTCGATTTAACTGGGAAAAAAATGCCAGGCTATATTCGAGAGGTATTCAAAATTTGGATGCCTTGCTTTTATGATGGACCAGTACGGCAGATATTTATTTATTGTTGTTGTTGCCGTTGTGGTGGTGGTGTTACTTAAGGTTGCTGTTAATTTACCCCCATGGGACGGATGTTTTCTCCATACACAATGAGGTGTTTGAGTTGGCCAACTCTGATTTTATAGCAGATAATGTCTAGAAAACTCTCCGGAGTTTGATGGGACGTGACAAGTTTCTTTAAATATTCCACCATTTGCAAGTATTATCAGCGAGTTATCTACTCAGTCTAACCATTTTCCTTGTCCAGTGAATGTCTAGCACATTTCCCCTAGTTTAATGGGACACGTCAAGTTTCTCTTTCCATTTGCGAGCAGTATCAGCAAATTATATTTTCATTTTATACCATTTTCCTTGTTCACAATATCTTGCTAGTCTGATGTATAGATGGGTGCTTTATGGATTCTATGTAATTAGAAGAAAGCATGCTGAGAACTAAGCATTCTCTCATTATATTTTTTAGAGAATATTATGAAAGGCCAATTGTACCACTGTTAGATATGTTACTCTTATTAGATTTCATGTTCATGCAGATAAGTCGTGATTGCCAAGAACTGGAGCCTTTTATTGGTGAGCAGTTGGCCTCTCTGCTTTATCTTGAGCCGGATAGTCAACTCATGGTATGTTATTGGTTGTTTTACATTTCATTTCCTTTCAAAACCTTTGTGCTTATGTTATGAACTTCACTTTCGCAGAGTTTTTTTTTATCACATTTAATTTATGTTTTATCTTTATCCAACAACTGGAGACAACTTGAATCTAAAGTTGAAATTTGGAGAGAAGCTATAGGGATTTAGGCTGGAGAAGAAATATATGTAACTTATCACTCCCCCACACGGCCCTTTCATGCCGTGTAGAAAGGCCATATGAATTGCTTTGAAAGGCCGAATATGAGGGCAAACAAACACTTTCAAATTTGAAAGAGGTGAGGTTTGAATCCAGGAGCTCTTGTAACTTGGTGTTGTGTACCATATTAGAAAACCACTTCAGCAAAAGCTTAACCTGATGAGTTGTGGACGATAAACAACTTAAGACTTAATGGTAACCCTTAATGATTGATTATATTAACTATGATTTGGGAAATTTCTTTGCAATCAGCCAGCTCATATTAATTGTCTATAACTTGGCAACAATTTTATTTTTTAAAGTATCTTTCTGAAAAGATGAATTACTTTTAGGACCCTCCCCATTAGTTACATAGTTAAAGGTCATGCAAATGATAAGGACTCTTCAAGAAGTAATCTACGAGAAATTCTGAAGGAAATGAAAGGGACCTCTGCTTTAGTCTTGGCAGAGTAATCATGTGCTGCATGCTTATCTTGGGTTCGAAAGCACACAATTGAATATAAGACTCAGTTCCAAACATCACACCTGATTTTGGATTGCATGTTTGGAAACCAAGCTGTATACTCCCGCTTGCCCATTTTGGTTTGCATATGGCTTTCTGTTCATTCCTTTTACACCAGTTCAAAATTTCACTTTAGTGATGTCTTCCTCTTTTAATGGTCCCTCGAGCAAGTGTATCTCCGAGTTTACGCTTGTCAGGTGCAAGGTTTCCGTCATTTGTCTTAGTTTTGGCTGTTTCGGTTCAGTTTCAGTGAGTACCAACATACTGTTTCAGTTTTGCTAAGTTTCCCTGCTACCCTGTTGTTATCATTCAATTTCAGATTAGTTTGAGACAGTTTCGGTTGGCTCAAACTCACTAAAGCCTGCAATTTTTTTTTTTCAAAAAATAATGGGAGAAAGTGAAACCTAATATTCCTACTTGTTAATAGTTTCATCTCCCTTCGACTTCTATAATGATCCCAAGTTCATAAAACCTATATTTTTAGTTTAACTTTGATCCTAGTCCTAATTTAGCTTTAAATTAATGAATTTCAAATTAATTTGGATTAATTTTTGGCATGTTTTTTAAAAATTGGCCTATGTAAATGATCAAACGATGTATGTTTTAGAGGGTTTGCCACTATGATATAGCAAAATAAGGCCGTTTCGTGTTGATCCCATATTTTGGTTAATGCTTTTTATATTGCCCGAGCCCAATATGGTTCATAGCGGATTTTATTGGGTTTAATTGATAAAATGGGTTTGAAATATTAATTAAACTCGAGTACCCAATATTACTAAGACCCATCACCCAAATGCCTAGCATCCAGCTACTTTGATCTCCCAATTTCATCACTTCCCTGTTCTTCTTTGTGCCCTAATTCAACATCAGCTTTAATTAATGATACAACAAAATAGATGAAGTAGCCTAATCGAAGATGAGAAGTAGCCTACGAAGCAAGGCAACCTAAAAAAGTAGTAAATACAAGACTAGCAATCCTAATCAAAGCATCTGAATTTCCTATCTTTAATGTTTCTTTTTTTCCTTTGTCTAATACTAAGAAGTAAGTACAAGTTATCATGCCATACAAATTAATTAAAATTTATATTGGGTTCCTCTTAATTTCATCATTTATTTTATTGCATTCTGCAAATATTTTATCCTATAATGCCTCCTCATGCATGTTATAACATTTTTTATTTGTTAAATGCAACTAATGTTAAGATTTTTACACACACACACACACACACTGTGTCACACACTAGGTAGTGCACATGCCATGCACGTGTTGTTTTATAAGATTAATTGTTATGGGTATAAGCACCTAATATATAGTAACTTCTTTTACTTTTGTTGGAATATTAATTAAAATATAAATTTAGATTCACATATTATAAGTTTGTAAATTATTTTCTGTATTCTGAAAGCTCATATTTAAAACACATACACTTTTTAGAAAGATTTTTCATAATTTGAGAGTTCTAATTATAGGACATTAGAAAGAAAGAATATGTGTGAGAGAGTTTTCATAATAAGGATTCATATTAAAACTATCAAATTACAATAAAAAATAATAATCAGTATTTCAAATATATAAATAATAGGAATAAAGAAAAAATAATTAAAAGGAAGAAAATCTAGAAAAATAAAGAAGAGAACAAATTAATTTTTTTTCATAATTTTCTAAAATAATGAGAAAATCTCGAAAGGTTAGTTAAAATAAAAAAAATTAAGAAAAAGTAGCAAGAAGTCACAAAAGAGAAAGAACTAAAGAAAATTAAAATAAAAAATGCAAAAATAATGGAAAACAAAAAAATAGAAGTATAAGTAAAAGAATAAAAAATGAAAAAGATGAAAAGAAAAATTGAAAATTTTGAAAACAAATAATAAAGAAAAGAAAAGGTTGGAAAAGATATACTAAATAAAATTGTCAATTAAATATAATACACAACTTTGTAAAGGAAAAATATAAAATATGAAGGAAAAGAAAAGAAATAATTGGAAAAAATAAAATAAAATTATGGAATAGAGAAGTAAAATAAAAAAGAACAAATAATATGGAAATAAAACTAAAAGAGAATTAGGGAAAATGTAAAGAATAAATATAGGAAAACCGAGACAATAAAAAAGTAGAATAGTGTTAGAAGAAGGGAAAAAAAAAGAACAAAAAAATTTCAAAAAAAACACACGAAAATTAGGAAGAAAACAAAGAATCTCTAAGAAAAAGGAAAAAGTGAAAAGAAAAGATAGAATAAAATAATGAAATAAAAAAATTTGCAAGAAAACAATCAAGAAATAAAATCCTGACATTAAAAATAAAATGATTTGGATTTTGAGGGGAAAAACTTGAAAAAATATAAAAAGAGAATGAAACAGAAAGAAAGAATTGACGCAGAAAGAAAACAAAAAAGAGAGAAAAAGGGGGAAAAAGAACATATTCAGAGAAAAACGAAGGAAAAAAATTGATGGCAAATCCAAGGAAAAAAAATCATAGAAGACTAAAAGCAAAATCAGAAAAAGTAGAATGATAAAAAAAGTAGTTAGTTGGGGGGGCATGGAGATAGGGAGTGCAAGTTAGAGAGAGATTGGGTATTAGAAGAGGGAGGTAAACCAGTGTTGAGACAGAGAAAGGGACTTGTGGATTAGGGTTGAGAATAAGAGAGGGAAAGAGAGGGAGTTGTGGGGTAAAAAAAAAAAATTGCGCTCAGAGGAAGGGAGATACGAGAGAGAGATAGAGAGCAATGTATTAAATATCATGTTATGTAATGCGTTATAACACATTATAGAACGCAACGACACCCGACCGTTATATAACATTCGCAAAAAACGCAGTTCCCTGTAACAAGCAGTTTTGGAGCGTTATGAACTTTACGTTACAAAAATAACGTAATGGTCGTAACTCACGTTATTTACACGAGTTACTAAAACTAATGCAGTGAAGCGATTTTTCTTTAGACCAAATTGACATGAATTCCTAAATTGGCGATGATCAGTGAAGCAACAAAGCATCAGAGTACCCCAATTCCTCCACTCTCTACAGGCGACAGCGACGGCGACTCTCTTGTGTGGTTCCTCCTCTCTGCAGTTCTTCTTCAATTGCATCTCTCACTGGCGAGTATCGAAGCACCCCAGTTCTTCTCTCTTTGATTTCTCTTCAATTGACAAGGAGCTCGCTATCGTAACACTCCAAAAAATCGAAGAACCGCGTGACTCTTCAGTTGATGAGGAACTCGCCGTCAATCTTTCTCAATTGACGAGGAACTGCACGACATCAGAGCACCTAAGTTTCTCTCTTCGATATCGTTTTAAATCTCGGCCGATATACTGGTATATCAGCCGAGATACCGGTATTTTATCTAAAACGATATGATAAGTGCAAAATTTTATCAGATATCATTTTAGATCGATATGGGCCAATATATTGCTACATGACCGATATATCAACCGATATTCGAGATGAATATATCCAAGATATCGCCATGTGACGCATTTGAGGAGATTTTACAGACGCATTTGAGGAGCTTCTACAAAAGGTAAGTATTTCTTATGAGTCTATGACCCTAAATTTGTTTAAGTAGATTTATATGATTTATGTATGCAATCACATATATTCTTTGTGCAAAATGATGTCTGATATTTAGCACCATATCGTGATATATCACCCGGTATCTGATATACAATTTTGCCAACCGATGTATAGCTGATATCTAATATTTAAAAACACTGCTTTTCGATCTCTCTTCAATTGACGGTGAGGACGAGAATGACTGTGACTGTAATCAAGCAAATCTTGAAGGTAATCGACCACTCTACATGTTAACTATTTTTTTACATTAAATAAAAAAAATTTGCTTTCAATTTTTGTTCACTGCGAGTCTGCTTGCTGTTTTTTTTGAATAGAACGATTAAATAGATTTTTTTTAATTGTGCTTGCTTCAATTTTGGGATTTTTTGATCAGTGCAAATTAAACACTGCAATTTGGATCAGTGCACTTTGTTCACTTGAATTGTGCTTGCTTCAACTTCTTTTTTATTCACTGCAATTTGTCGATCGTGATTGAAATTTGATCTTTTGGGATGCTTTTTTTTTGGCTTGCTTTATGACCTGAAAATGGTCAATGACAATAAGTCAATTATCATTGTGAGAACTGAATATATATTATGAAATAATTAAAATATGAATTATAATAAATTGTTGTTTGTGTACATTGAATAGCATGGCTAAAATTTTGGATCGGTCACATGAATATGCGGATCATATTACCGTTGATCCTTAAAATGTGTTATGTTGCAAATTTTGCAAGAAAAAAATAAGTATTGTTCACTAGGCTTATCATGGCAAGATTTATTTAGGATATTATGACTATTTTATTTTGTATGACTATAACTTACGTTTGCGTATTTTGCTTGTTATGTTTGCAAGCTTATTATGAAATTTATTATGTTTGTGAACTTATTATAATTTGTGAATGTGAAAAATTGTTGTAATACTTGCTAAAAATTATTGTTTGACTTGTTAAATTTATTATATATTGTTTTTGATATTTTTTAAATTTTTTTCTTATTTATAATTTTTTAAATATAGTATATATATATATATATTTATTTTTATTAAATAAATATTAAATTGTATAACTTACGTTATGCATTACGATATAATCGATGTTAACATAATAAAAGAAAAATATTATTATTATGTTATCGTTATTTTAAACATTGATAGAGAGAGGAGTTTCTACTTTATAAAAAATAATTAATTATGAAAAGCAGGTGAGAGTTTTTATTTTATAAAATAACTAATTATTAAACATAGGTGTGAGTGGAAAAAAATAAGAGGGGCGAGGGGGCAAAATTATGCACACGCTTTAAACTATTTGCTTTTAAGAGTAGTTATATATATATATATATATATATATATATATATATATATATATATATATATAGGCTTGACTATACTTCTCATACACTCCAAAAAGTTAACATGTTTTACACCATATATGCCCTATGGGCTCACCATTATTTTATTCCCCAGCTACTATTCACCTTTTGAAATTTTAACTTGCAAAAATCTCAGAGACAAATAGTTGTAGGAGATGTGCTAAGTCTCACTTTTTAGAATGAATAAGAAGTGTGTAGTCCAACTATATATATATATATATATATATATATATATATATATATATATATATATATATATGAGAAAAATGGGAATCAGCTGATACAGGAGGCAACTCCGTCCTATGTCGCACTTAAAAATCATATCTTCTAAATTTTTTTCACGATCCGACCCGCACATTATTATCTTCATGTTCTAAGATGCACACATATAAAAAATCAAATGATTTAGAGTTTGTTTACACATTGATTTAATCGTTCCATTTTATTCTACTGTTAAAAAATCGTTAATATTTGAACCCAAAGAAAATGAAGTAAACAAACTTCAAATCAGGTGATTTTTTATATGTATATATATATCTTAGAATACGAAGATGATAATGTGCGGTTGGATCTTGAAAATTCAATCGAAAACTTGAGTTTTGAGTGCGACATAGGAGGAGTTACCTCTTATGTCAGCTGATTCCCATCTCTCTCTCTCTCTCTATATATATATATATATATATATATATATATATATATATATATATATATATATATATATAGACTTGGATCTTTTGGAAAGGATATGAAGATGAATTTTTCCCATTCAAATTCAATGTTGGACCATTCAAATTGAAGATCCATTACGTTAGAGTTGATCTATATTGTTAAGAGTGCTTAAAAATAAAAATTAAGTGTTTTGAATACTTTTTGCTTATTCATCAAGTATATGTAAAATGAACGGTCGAAATGGTGAGTTGGTTTGTTTAACGGTGTAGAATATTTGTAACGTAACAAAAGTTGGTGTGTGATGGTTTTTAAATATTTAGATTAAATGGTCGGATCGAGAATTTGTATGTCTAACGTTATAGATCTAAGTAATATGTTATTTTTGGCTGTCCATTTTGTGCTTACTTGGTGCATGTACAAGAAAATTACATAATATTTGATTTTTTTAATTACTTTAAATAATATAAATCAATTTCAACAGAGTGAATCTTGTATTTGAATGTCGTAGTATTGAATTTGGGTGAGAAGGATTCACACTCAAATCCTTTCAAAAGTAGCCAAGTATATCTCTCTCTATATTTACATGCACGAGAAAATTTTACCTTAGATGTCTAAGAGAACGCTTCAAAACTTCAATCTCCCTATCGCTTTTTGTGAGCCGACCCTACATTAGGATCTTCATATCTTAAGTCGTATACATATAAAAAATCACATGATTTTGATTTTGTTTGATCATGTATTAAATGACTGAAAATTTAACAGTTTTTTGGTAATAAAACAAATACAACCATTAGATTAATGATCAAACCGATGGGAGACGATCTATAAGAAGGGGATAATTGGGAATGAACACTAGAAATCTCAACTTAGGGTTTGTAACTCAAGAAAATAATCGAGAATCTCTTCCTAGGACATATCACTTAAAAGCACACTGACTACAAATGCTTAAACAAGCAAGTTTCATTATCAATCATTAATTAAGGAACTTATAA
This sequence comes from Agave tequilana, assembly GCA_038442645.1. Lineage (NCBI taxonomy): Eukaryota > Viridiplantae > Streptophyta > Magnoliopsida > Asparagales > Asparagaceae > Agave > Agave tequilana. The sequence continues at coordinate 388,865 of JAVJIF010000284.1, read as the reverse complement.
GCAGCCTTGGCCTTTTATATGCCTACATCACAGTAAACTACCCACCACAATCAATGGGGGACTAAAATAAGTTAAAATAAGCCAATTACTATAACCAATTAAAACAAACAAAGATAAAATAGCCTAACCAACTAAAACAAACTAAAACAACTAGATGACCTCTTCATTCCCTCAGGATTAGGGAAAACTCGACCCTGTCTAGTACAGATCTCCCTGGTTCTCAATTAGGCCATGATGGTCGTTGTGAAATCAGCAGATATGCATTCAGGCTGAATCAAGGCAGTGGAGGCGGAGGTGGAGCTGGCTTTTGTGGTGGATTCGTTGTAGGTGATGATAGATTCAGAGAGGCACATGCAGCAAATCGAGTCAAGTCCGCTCCCCTGAAAGTTAAGTTGATACCAGAATCCCATGAAACTTCCAACTTGCAGGTGATGGAAGCAATCATTCTCAGAACCTTATAAGAACATGTACACTGAATGTGCAGCGTTACCACAATCTCAGAGTGAAAGATACCCATCACCTCATTAATTATCAATTCTTGCAAAATACTATGTGAAAATGCAGCAAATTTATAATAATCATTGCAAATTGCTATTTGTCTAGAGATTTTATCATGTGCAATAGGCAAATGCAATGCAATAGACTCACTATGTTCAATTCCTAAAGATGGGGGAAAGAAAAACATGAGTTTTCTAGAAAGACATACTTCAGACACTGCTAATAATATAACATTAGTAGGGCTAACAGAAATATGAAGAAACCTAGGAGAGAACTCCAAACACCCACTAAAAGAAAAAAAACACCAGAACTAACCTGATGTATCATAACAAGAAACTCTAACGACTCACTAGAAGAGGACACGCTAAAGAGTAGCTACAATAGATTCAATCTCTGTTTCCTGACTCTCTTGATCATCCTCCTGAACATTGATCTCATTGGCTATGGGTATACTAGACTCTACTAATGCGTCCACAACATCAATAGTAATCTCAGAAGATATAAGGATTTCATTAAGAATTGGTGGACATGAGTTAATTGATGTATTCTCTATGACACTAGAAATCTCAGAATGAATATGGACATCCTCAACGACCTTTGAATCGTCAATATCATTATTAAGCACAATATTAATGTGTCGACTCTCCGAGAGGCACTGGTAACTATAGTGTCGATATCCCTCACATTTAGAATAATACTCCCAGAATTTGGCACTAGCTATTCTTTTGAAAGTTAAAAGTCTCTCTTTAGGGAAAAATCAAAAGCATCTTCAACAGAGTCCACACCATAGGAGCTAGTGATCATAGCACGCTTAATATCAGATCTTAAATCTGAAACAAATCTGGTTATGGTCAAGAAACGGTGCTCTCTCACGTCACAACGAAGGGTCAAGTCCTTAAATCTAGCTATATAATCTCTAACGCACAAATCACCCTAACAAAGATTGTGTAACTTGTCTAATTCTATCTTCTCTCGAAGTTGCCTAATCATATGATGAAGTTTATCTAATTATTCATATTGAATTTTCAAAATGAGACATGACACAAAGGTGAAGTCAAACAAGCACGCAGATGCAACACAAAATTCTAGACTCAAAATAAAATTAAATGTATTCACTAAATAAGAAAGAATTAAAATGCCCTAAAGTTCAACTTCTGAATGCAACAAATGCAGTCCTACAAATGATCAGAATAACACACAATGATACAAACCAGTGTTTTAAAAAACCCATTTTATAACCCGTTATAACTCGTTATATAACATAACGCTGACTAATCGTTATGTAACAGGTCTAAAAAACACAATGTTTGATAACTATAGTTATTTTGCTCGTAACTTACATTACGTTACGTTATTAATATAACACACCGAAACCTACGTTACGGTGCAAGTTGACTTTTTATAACCTCATATTCTCTCAGTCTAGGGCAAAAAAATCCCCCAAATTCGCTCGCTTGCTCGTCCTCTCTGCAACATTGTCGTTGTGTCCTCGTCGGCGCCAAGAAGAAGACATACCTCCCATCGACAGCAAAAGAAAAAGACCTTCCTCTGATGGATATCTGTCGTAGTGGTTCTCGCTGGCGTCGTCTCCAGGCAGTGGCTCTCTATCTCCAAGCACATGTAAGCTCTCTCCCCCCAATCTCTCTCTCCCCCGATCTCTCTTTGCTTTCTTGCCCCGATCATCCTCTCTGAGACGGAGAGAGAGAGAGCAGAGAGATCGGGAGGGGGAGAGAAAGCAGAGAGAGATCGGTAATGAGAGAGAGCAGAGGGAGATCGGAGCAGAGAGATCAGGGATAAATATCGGAGAGAGTGAAGGACACGGGGGGTTTAATTGAATAGCATATTGTAGATTGAATTATGAATTATAATGAATAATATAGCTAAAAAGTATGAATTATAATTGAATCATGAATTGTTGTAGATTGAATTATGAGTGTGTAGATTGAATAGCCTGGTTAAAAATTATGAAATATAATGAAATATGTGAATCAAATTGTTATGTGTATAGATGAAATTATGAATTATAACTTGTGAATGTGAAAAATTATTCTGATACTTGCTAAAAATTGTTGTGAGACTTGTTTTTTAAAAATTATTTTCTTATTTATAAAAAAATCTTAAATATAGTATATATATTTATTTTTATGAATTAAATATTAAATCGCGTAACCTACGTTAAGCGTTACGTTATAACCTATATTAACATAATAGAAGAAAAACGTTATCATTACGTTATCGTTATTTTAAACATTGATACAAACACTAGATAGAAGCAAATACTATTCAGTTATAATTTACTGCAGTTCACTAGTACAGCAGGTAATTGATAATTCAGTTCAAAATAGATTTCACTTGAGGGGTGAGTCATTCACGTCTAACGTAGAGTTCTTCTAGGATTCCCGAAGAAATATCCATAACTGCGGGCTAAAGATCACGCAAAACTCCTGGAATAGCACTAGCGTGAGCTGGGAGAAGTCTACCTCGAAAATCGCGCGATTTTGTCCGAATCAGGCCTGAAACTGGCTGCAGAGCTTCTATTGAAAGTCTGAATTGAGTTGGCTTGGTCTGCTGAGTCGGATTGAGTTGGCTCAGTCGGGTCTGACCTGGATTTGAAGGCGGATTTGGGTTGGGTTTGATTCGGTTGGATCCGATTTGATCCACTTGCAAAAAATAAAAAAATCGATTTAGTGTTGTCGTGATCTCCTGAGGGCGGTGGCGAGAGCGAAGAGGCGGATTGAAGGCGGCAGAGCCGAGGAAGATTTCTTGATTGTTGCGGTCGGAAGGATTTGGCAGAGCTCGTGGTGGTGCGGTGAAGAGGATTCGATGGCGAAGGTGCGGACGCGATGATGAGGTCAATGTTGATGCGGCGTAGTGAAACCTGGGCGAAGTCGTCGGAGGAATCGGAGGTCAGCGACGATGGTGGATGTTGACGACGGAGGCAGATCGGGTCGTCCGTCTCTGGACACGTCATCGACCACTGAGGACGAGGAGGCGGGGGGATCTATCGGCATCGGTTGTCAGAGATCTGGTGCTGTACGAGTTTCCGTCAATGACGAGCGGTGGCTGTTGACAATGATGGGTTCGAAAACCCTGGGTTGTTGGCGTTGAGGTCTGGAGGGTGAGGGATCGTCAGCGAGCGGTGGCGTAGCGCGACGAGGAGGGCAGATTACCAATAGTGTTAGAGGGAGAGATGTCGGCGGTGAGGAGTGTCGTAATGAAGAAGAGGGTCTTGTGGCGATCTACGGAGGATGACGATGGATGAACAATGTATTTTTTGATTCTTTTCTTTTTCTCTCTTTTTCTATTTTTTAAAATTTTTTTCTTCTCTCTTTAAAAAAAATCTAAACCCATGAGTAGATCTAAGATTTTGAAAAAATTGGGAATTTGTGGATTTTGTGGAGAGAAAAGGATTTTGTGGAAGCGGGGATTTTGTGGAAGGAGAGGGAAAGAGCAGGATTTTAGTTTTGATACCAAGATGATGGGGGACGAACTACAAGAAAAGGGATAATTGAGAACGAATGATAGAAAATCTCAATTTAGAGTTTGTAACTCAGGAAAACAGTCAGGAATCTCTCCTTAGAGCATTTTACCGAAAAGCACACTGGCTATAAATGCTTAAATCATTATCAATCATCAATTAAGGAACTCATAAGCAATCGTGACCTTTTATAGGTCTACATCACAGAGAACTTCCCACCACAATCAATGTGGAACTAAAATAAGACACGATAAGCCAACTACCATAGCCAACTAAAACAAATAGAGATAAAATAGCCCAATCAACTAAAACAAACTAAAAACAACTAGATGTCCTCATCACAAATGAACTCCAAATCACGTGATTTTTTTTATATGTATACGTTCAGTGTTTTAAATGTCGGATATCAGGGAAATGTCGGATGTCGTAATTAGATGTCAGATTTCGAATTTCGGAGATATTTCGGGGTCATCTAGTAAATTTCAGACGTCATGACGGATAACAAATATATATTCTAGATGTCTTAAATAATGTAATTTTAAAATTCTTATCAAGATAATACATACACAACTTATTCAAAATTACATAAATATGTTTAGGATATGTATACTTAACTTAAATATTTTGCATATATTCACTAATTCATTGTTAAAATTTCTCAATTGCTCCAATTTTCAAGACCAATCAACATACTGGATTTTTCTCGAAATGTCGGCCGACATTTTTCAAAACGCCATTTCAAATGCGGGTGGGGATGTCGTGACAGTGAGGGCTTGAAAACGAAATGTCGGTCGAATTTAAAACACTGCATACGTCCTAGTACATGAAAATCATAATGTGCGATTGGATCGTGAAAAAGTGATACGAAAATTGGAGTTTTGAAACACCATTTAAGAGAGTTTTTGGCATCTAAGGTACATATTCCTCTCTCTCTCTCTCTCTCTCTCTCTCTATCTATCCACACACACATATAAGGGATATGAGTTTAAACTCATAAGCTTATATGAGCTACACCTAAATCCCACATGTGGATCGATTGATCCACACCGTTCAATGTCATCTACATGTTCTCAATAAATAGTGGATAAAAAATCATGGGTTTTGGAGTTCGTTTTGCCTATCGTCAAGCGGTACAAACTTGTCCAAACTTGTCTATTCACATAAGCTGTTCAATTTGCAACCATGTTATGGATGAGGAAATGACTTTCAAAACCTATGACTTTTCATCCCACGGTCCTTGAGGGTATATAGATCACTATGAATGGTGTGGATGATCCACATATAAGAAAAAACTGTAGCTCATATAAGTTTTTATGAGCTTAAACTCATATCTCTTATTCTCTCTCTCTCTATGTGTGCGCGCGCACATGGTACAATACAATACAATAATTGATCACAAATATTGTTATTGAGTCATGTATCTCAAGAAAGCTTTTCTTTACTCTATCGCCCATTTTGAGGCCCGGAGTAACAGTAGCTTTTTCAGCCAAAATGTTATGTTACAATAACAGTTTGGATTCCCACAATACCCAAATATATACTTTGTGACATAAGTTGAGATTTGGGCATAGTAGGAACCGCATGGGGTTCCAACAATGCCCAACCAAACATGCCCCACATGTTTCTATACACTGTAGCTGCAATCTAAGCTCAATATTAAACTGTCAAAACTAATGAGACCTGTTGAAACTTTTAGTTCAAAACCTTTTAGTGCCAGGAGGGTCCGAAACTGAAACCTAAACCAAGTTCTCTAACCTTTTTGTCTCTTTCTCCTGCCATGTTCTATGTTCTGTATTTCCTTTTATTTGCTTACTGTTGTGGCACATCTGTGTACAAGTATTGTAACTTTGGTACCTGTTTATTCTTCTATTTCTTAACATTTCATTATTATTTTCATTCATATGTTACCATATTCTTACTATACCACTGACTTCACGTGCAGAGTTTTTGTTGTTGTTGTTGTAAAAAAAATATAAGGGAGCAGAAAAGAATTTGGGTTGAGCCAAATCGATTAGGATATTAAAACATAATAAAGTTAGGATTCTCTTCCCTATTTATCTTTTATTTGGTTGTGATTTTAGTTTGAAATTAGACATAGCCATTTTCTTAACCTCTTTGTTTATATTATAATCTTGCTTGTATTAGGCCTCATAATCCTAAGGTACATGGTTAGAATCGATAGATCTCTCAGAAATATGGTCTCATGCCATATTAAAAGAGGAGGGTGAAGAGGTTGGTGGGAGCATTACTTGCAAGGAATGATGGTCGAGGAATAAAAACTGTAGGAGAGAGGCCAATGGATGTGACAGAGAGGCCAAACGTAGTCTACACATTGATGTGACATAATATGGTTTCGAGAAGACAACATAGTTTAGATGTTGAACCCAAAATAATTAGGTTTCAATTTCCTGTTATGGTATTCTTTAGTTAAGATTTTTGTTTGAACCAAATTATCTCTTAATGCATTCATTCTTGAGAGTTGCATGGATCTAACATTGTACATGTTACTAGCTTGCGGTCTTTTTAGCATAAATGGTGGGAAAGTGTGTTCTATTAACAACAATTAACAAAACATAAAATGTACAAAGGTAGCCAATACAAAGATTGGGCCATAGAATACAAAATAAAAAAAATGCAAAATTATTTCACAACTCATGACCGTCCGGCTCGCAAAGCAGGGGTATCGTTACAATTACCCCGGGGATGCTGGAGCCCTCGGTGTCGCCAGCCCCCGTCAGTGGTGTCATGAGGATCCACTGTCCCCGGTGCGAGGGAGTAAAAAGGGCTCCTGCTCTCCTGGAGGTGTCCACTGATGTGTACTGACCAGAAAACAATGTCAGCTCTGATGCGTGCAACAAGCTGAGAAAGTGAACATAAATCTCTAAAAAATACTATAGCCCTTTCCCTCCAAATACCTCAGCACACTGCTGCAGCGACAGTGTCCTACAAGACTGTCTGTTGGGTGAATGATGTAAAACCACCTGGATCGCAATCACCTTCAAATCGTAACCAAAATTTAAATTGAGGATAAGATAAAATTTGGGTTTCCACCCCTTGCACGGGCTTCTCACCCTAAACTCGAGAGCAGCTGAACTCAAGAATTTAACAAAATAATTTGAGAAAAAGTTTTAATCATTCATTCATTAATTCCCATATAATAGTTTAAGGACTACTGGGAAATAACCGATGTGGTACTAAACGTCCACAAATGAACACAAATAAAGCTAAAACATCTACTCAAATAAAGCTGAAACAAAATACTAAATCCCATGAATAAGCTAAGGCCATGAAAAGATAAAGAACTGCGTGATGTCCTCATCAATTCCCTCGGGGTGGGAGAAACTCGACCCTGTCGAGTGAGGACTATCCTCACGAAGCATCTCAATCGGGCCAAGGTGGTGGTCGTGGCAGCAGCATGGGTACATCATGTCGAGATCATGGTGGCGGAGGAGGAGCTGGTCTCCCTGACAGATCGGTTGTGGAAGATAGTAGCACGATCAAGGCACCGAGAGTAGAGTGAGGCGCATCATCCTGGCTGAAGACGAAGCTGATACCAGGATCCCACGGGCTATCCAACTTGTAGGCAATGTACGCAATCCTCTTAAGAGTCATTTCGAAATCTTTACGCCAAGCGTGCAACTTTCTCGTGGCCTCAGAGTGACCCGTAACCATCACCCTATTATCAACTGTAAATTCCTGCAAAATACTATATGGGTATGCAACAAATTTGTAGGTGTTATTGCAAATTGCTATCAGCCTAGTGATATCATCAATATGTGCAACAGGCAGATGCAATGCAGTAGGTATTCTAAGCATAACTCCTAATGATGGGAGAATGAGAGATATAATATGCCTAGAAGGACACTCATCTAACGATGGAGGTATACGAGATTCGGACACAAACTCTAAACAACCCGAGAAAGAAGTATTAGAAACCAGTTGCTGGACCTTGGCAAGAAATTCAGGTGACTCCCTAAAAGATGAATTGATAGGAATAACCACAAAACTAGGTTCAACACAAGGAGACTCGAACGGCTGATTAGGCACAGTGGGTATATTAGGTTCAACTTTCTCGTCCATGTCATCATTGGCACTACCAGAAGACATGTGAATTTCATCAATAATTTGTGTGACAGAATCAACTGTTATGTCTTCAATTATATTAACAGTTTTGGAAGAAACTTGGTCATCCTTAACAGCTTTTGAATCGTCAACTTCATCAGTGGGCACAGTTCTAACATGTAGAATCTCCGAGGGGCATTGATAATTATAATGCCCATAGCCCTTACATTTAGAACATTTGACCTTGGCATTGATTAGCGTTTTGAAAGTCAAGTCCAATTTTAATGCAACTTCAAAGGCATCTTCAACAATGTCTAAGTCATAGGGGCCAGTAATCATAGCACGTTTTATTTTAGGCCGTAAACCCCAAATAAACCTAGTGAGAGTCTCAGAAGGGTGCTCTCTCACTTCACTACGATGGGTTAAGTCCTTAAATATGTTAATGTACTCATGAACGGACATATGACCCTGATGGAGATTGTGTAGCTGATCTAAGTGAGAGTCCCTATAATGTTGATTAGTCATGATAACTCAAGCAAGCAGGCAGATGCAATGGAGAGCCCTAAAGTCAATTAAACTAAATGTATGCACTAAACAAAACTTTCCCTAAAATTTAAGCTTTAAATGTAAAAAATGCATTCCTAAAATGATGAAAAGATGCAACCACTAGATCGAAGCAAATAGCATTTCTACCAACAAATTATAGCAATCCGTATAGTAATTGCAAGTAATCAACAGTTAACGAATTAGGTCAAGTTGTGATATCACCTGAGGGGGAGTCGTTCACGCCCAAACGCAAAAGTTCTCGAAGATTCCTCAGAGAAATACTCACACTCAAGAGTTGAGATCGCCCACAAGATTCTTGGATTGCGGTGATAAGAAATGGAAGCTGGATGCCTCGAGAATGGCGCAAATCGGATCTGAATCAGGGCAGAGACAAGCTGTGAACTGTGGTGCGCTGATCTACTGAGTTGAATTTGGAAGACGATCGGAGCTTGAATCAGATTGTGACTGCTGTAGGAGCGTAGTACTGGTTGTCACGAATCCACTGCTTCGAAAACGGAACAATTCGGGCTTGAAACGAGTCCTGAACGGCCGTCGGAAGTGATGCTACGATTCTGGACTGAGTCAGGACGAACTGAATCTGGACTGAGTCAACTCAGTGAGTTAACCCGGTTGCTGATGTCAGCAGTGACGTCACTTAAGTGGATCGGGTCGGAGTAGGGTTCGAATCACCCAACCCGACAAATTCTGGACCCGCGACCCGCTACTATTCCCTTTAAAGTCCTGAACGGGTTTGACTGGGTCGGTTTGGGTTTGGATCCGGCCCAACCAAGTTACGGGTTCGACTCCCAAACCCACTTAAGAGTTTGGGTTTGGTTTTAAAGTCAACCCAACACCCTGTTCCCAACACCCTGTTCCTTTTCTCCGCTCGACCTCCGGCTAGGGCTCGAGAAGTCCTCAACGGCGGCGGTGGAGGTCGATCCAGGAGGCGAGCGCTGTGGGTCGGGGAGCGCCGGCGAGCTAGATCTCATCTTTTTCTTCTCTATTCGCTCCGGCTAGGGCAAAGGTGCGGCGGCGACCTGATGGCGGTGGCCTGGGGTGATCACCGGCGAGGCTCCCACGACGTCGGAGATCTACGGCGACGATGGCCTCGTCGAGCAGGAACAAGGACGAAGATGAGGACGACGGCGTTAGAGATCGTCGGCGATGAGATTTGCAGCCGCTGGGAAGGAGGGGGTCGTGGCGGCGAACTGAGCTTGTCTGTGGAGCTCGTCAACGAGGGAAGTCCTGATTTTGGGAAGAGACGACGAAACTTCAGCGAGCGGTGGCGGAGAAGGTGGATCTGAGTTGGCTGAGGTCGCTGGAGCTTCTTCGGCGAGATCCAGGGGAAGTCGTCAACAGCGTCAAGGCTTCGGCGGTTGTCGATGACTGAGATCTGTTCGCAGGGCTGATTCGTTGTCGACTTGCAGAGATCGGCGGCGGAGGCTCACCCGCAGTCGACGGTTGACGAAGATGAGGGCGACGATGTTGGGCGAGCGACACTTCACCGGATTCGATTGGAGCTGATCTGAGGGTTCAGACGCTGGGCCTTGGGCGGCGAGGGAGTACGGGCTTGGAGATGTTGTCGGTGGGCTCGTTGCAGATGACTGCGGTGGTGGCGACGCTCTGACTGTGGTGGTGGCAGGTCGTGGATGGTGTCGAAGGCGGCGGTTGCTTGATGGCGGCGCGGGGGCGGCGGGAGGTGGCTTGGCTGGATCGTTGAAGGCGGCGGAAGACGATGAACAGGGAGATGAACAGTGGGAATTTGGATTTTCGAAGGATTTTTTTTCACTGTAATTTTTTTTGAACAGTTTTTTTTTGAATGGATCTAAATCTGGAGTTGATGTAGAACTAGGGTTTGGAGACTGAATGAAAAATTTAGAAAAGACAATATTTGAAGGGGATTGAAAACCGGTGTTCTGATACCAAAATGATGTAAAACCACCTGGATCGCAATCACCTTCAAATCGTAACCAAAATTTAAATTGAGGATAAGATAAAATTTGGGTTTCCACCCCTTGCACGGGCTTCTCACCCTAAACTCGAGAGCAGCTGAACTCAAAAATTTAACAAAATAATTTGAGAAAAAGTTTTAATCATTCATTCATTAATTCCCATACAATAGTTTAAGGGGCCTTATATAGGCTTTACAAAAGAGGACTACTGGGAAATAACCGATGTGGTACTAAACGTCCACAAAGGAACACAAATAAAGCTAAAACATCTACTCAAATAAAGCTGAAACAAAATACTAAATCCCATGAATAAGCTAAGGCCATGAAAAGATAAAGAACTGCGTGATGTCCTCATCAGTGAACCCTTTGCTTGCATCGCTCAGGCCACAGGGACGTAATCTGTCCCTGTATCCCCGTGATCCCAAAAGCCATTCTAAAGCTCTCCTAAATCATCCTGGCGAGGGGGCATTGATGGAGAAGATGATCCACTGTCTCTGCTGCCTTCATGCACATGACACAAACATTAAGCCCCTGCCACATACGCTTTATCAGATTGTCGTTGTAAGAATCACATTTCTATGGACAATCCATAAAAATTTCTTAATCTTCAGCGGGGCCTGGATACACCATATCACTCTAGTGTATGCAGATTTGACACCGCCTCTGTTAATAATATTATAATGAGATATGACGGTGAATTTCCCTCTCCATTCCCATGGCCACATTATTTTATCTTTGTGACCTAAAATTGTTTTCCAATGGAATTTCGGGAGTTCTTCCTCTCTACACGCGGAGGCATGCCAGGCACATTGAATTTTGGACACCACTCGTTGTGACGCCATTGTTCTTGAAAGGTTTGGTCCCCGCTAACTGCTTGTCTAAAGGCTTGAGGGAAACAGTGGCAGAGTGGAATGTCCCCACACCACATGCCTTTCTAGAAGTTAATTGTATTCTAGTTGCTGGTGAAATAAGTTATGTCAACCACGAACACATCTTTGGCCTCCTGTATACCCTTCCGAAAAGGTGATGCATTTTGCTTGCAGGTTGACATCCACAAACCATTTCGCGGGGCATACTTGTCTTTTAGCATCTTCGTAAGATGCTGTGATCTGTGCCCCAGCACACGCCACTACCACCTACCACATATTGATATCCCTGATGTTGATTACCCCTAGGCTCCCTTCCTCTTTAGATTTACACACTTGTTCCCAAATGAGAAGATTGTAACTATTTTAAGTGCCTTTGGGCTCCATGCCACAGGAAGTTTTGTCTAATTCTATCGATTTTGCCTCTATATGCTTAAAAAGGAATAGGGAATAGAGTGGTGTGGCAGACAGTGAGGCGTTAATAAAGTGATATGCCAACCCAAGGATAGTAATCTATGGCTTTTTGAAAGGTGCTTGATCATATGGGTATCCCCAGGTATTTGATAGGAAAGTTTTCTACAGGGAAGTTTAGATTACTCCAAATAATATACAGTCTAGCATCTCTTTCCCTAGGAAAATGAGGGAGCTCTCATGGAAGTTAACAAGTAGGCCCGACCACCTCTCAAAGCAGTAGAGAATCCATTTCAGGGTGGTGGCAACTGGTTTACAGATATTAAATATCAAATTCTAAGTTATACTCCACTAGTAAAAACTTTTAAGTGGTTGGTTATCCTTCTCATGACCTGGCGAGCCTGATGTATTTTTGTGACAGATCTCATCAGGAATTTTGTATTTTGACCATTTATTTATTTATTTAATTGGGTGCTTTCCTTGGGTTTGATGAACTGATATTTTCTCTCTCCGATTTTCTAAATCAAACCTTTTGTTATAAACTGTACCCTTGTACATTACCTTACCATCTCAATCTATTTATTCATAAGAATCATAACTCTACACTTTCTATTACCATTGCCTTTCCTTGGTAATATGCATATGTATTGCATGTGTATGCATGCACAGAGTGGTACAAGTATTGCATTGTCAGTATAATGATTTATAAAGCTGCCATTATGGAATAAGAGAGGTTAGAAAATGCAACAATTGTTGAGTTATAGGTGTCTTGGGTGTATAATTGAAATTCAGACATGAGTAGACACTCGACAATGATGGCGTACAACTGCTATGGAACCAGGAATTTCTGGGTTGGGCTGTAATTAGAAAAAAAGAGGGAAGGAGGATCTCTTTTTTTTTTTTTTTTTGTGCGCGCGCGCGCGCATGCGCGTGTGGGGGTCAGGGCGGGGGAGGTGGTGTTGGGGGAGACTCCAATGGCTTCATATTTACTCAAGGTGGAAGAAGAGTGGAGGCAGGGTTTTCATCCAAGCAGAGAGGAGCAGAGCAGAGGAACTACCATCATGTTGGCAGCCCTGTTCTCAATAAAACCGTATCACTAAAGCCATGTAGACACATTCTGGGTTCCCTAATCTTAGACTTGATGAGCTTGGGATCCTTGGCTGTGGGTGCAACCAGGACGGACATGCATTTATGATCCTCATCTTCTTTGTAACTTTGCACTGGTTCTTCCAATAGTTGATTTCTTCCTTGTTTTATGCTTAAGTCAACTGCTTGTTTTATTTTCTACTGAAATTAAACAAAATGATCTTATCGTGGTTCAGGAAATGTTAATAGCTGCTGAATCCAAGCGTGACGAAGAGAAGGCAAAAGGAGTGAGTACTGACGATGCATCCGATAACCCTGATATTGTCCTCTTCGAGGATAATGAAGAAGAGGAAGAAGAAGAGAGTGACGAAGAGGAGGATGGCGTGGGACAGGCTGCACAAGGGAGAGGGAGGGGAAGAGGAGGGATGATGTGGCAGTGGCAAACCCACATGCCGATGGTCTGTGGAGGAAGACCAATGCTCCGTAGCTTCCCTCCCGTTATGATGGGTGCTGATGGGTTTGGCTACCCTGATGGCTTTGGCACGCCAGATCTCTTTGGTGTTCCATCACGGGGGGTGTTTACACCATATGGCCCAAGATATTCTGGTGACTTTGTTGGAGCTGGGTTGATGTTCCCTGGTCGGCCTCCCCAGCCTGGAGCTGTCTTCCCTATTGGCGGACTAGGGATGATGATGGGAAATGCTGGCCGGGCTCCATTCACGGGCAGCATGGCAGGGATGGCAGGTGTTGGCCGGCCTAGTCATCCAATTGGGGTTTCACAATCATCTTTTTTCCTCCAGCCACCACCGCCATCAAACAACCGGATTGTGAAGAAGGATCAGAGGCATCCGGCTAATGACAGATATGAGACAGCACCGGACCAGGGTGGTAAGGGCCATGAGGTGGGTGCAGGGAATGGTGGCGGGGATAAGTTTGGCACAAGGAGCAGTTTACAAAATGACGAGAGCGAGAGTGAGGATGAAGCGGCACCCAGGAGGTCAAGGTTTGGGGAGGGCAAGAAGAAACTGCGGGAATCAGCGGGGGAAGCAGGATCGGACCAGTGGGAAACACCAGTGACTGAGGTTCAGAATCAATGAGAGGGTAAGAAGAAATGGAGGGAATCTGTAGGGGGAAAGCAGTTTCAGATGAGAGATCCTAGTGACTGAGGTTCAGAAGCAACGAGGAGACAAATATTTCTTTCAAATTAAGGAGACTCTCTCTCTCTCTCTCTCTCTCTCTCTCTCTCTCTCTCTCTCTCGAAAGCATAGAGGATTTTTCTTATGTAATATTTTTTCTCACACCGGGGATAATGTTAGGTGCTTTGGAAGTTGCATTGCCCATGGGTTACAACTGACTTCAGAGAGATAAGGAGGGGGGCGTTTATTTAAGTTAAACATGATAGATGTGTATATCATTAATCAGATGAAAGCAAAGATGTTTTATCTTTATTTTTAAATTTTTGGTTACTCTGTACATTATAGATATGTCATTGTATACAGGTGAAGACCAGCATGAGAAACTTGCGGTGTTACTGCCAGTTCTAACTTCCGGTTGATTTGCTGAAAACACAGTTTTTCCAATCGATTATTCCAATTTGTTGGATGGAAATGCCTAATAGATGCAATTTCAAGTCATTTTTTTAAATTATATTTGGTCATATATATCAGATGCATCTTTTTGGTGGTGCAATCTTTCTGTTGGGTCTGAGGGTGAGATTGGTTGTAAATTTCTTCAGCTTGGTGTTTTTGCTTATTATGATTTCTCTTGAATGTGTTAGTTCTATTTTGGTCAGACTTGTGTTTTGATCAATGAAGTGTCAAGACTTGTTTTGTCTGAAAATTCAACCGTACATGCGCCCATCTGAAGCTTAACTGTTTTTTGTTTTTATGATTCTTGGAAAGAAAGTTTAAATGCTTGCAAATTTCTTAGCATTTATACTTGGGAAGCGTCATTTGATCATTTATGGTTGCTGTTCGGCAGTCATTTTGAAAGGTTTAGTTAAATTTTCCAAGGTTTGCAGGCAGGCCGTACCCACAGTCCTCACATCCCTTTCGACCAACACATCTTCTGCTCTACGTCCAAAGGATAGGTGGTAACCTGATGATCACTGAGGTGGCCACCTCAGGCCAAGGTCATGTCTTGTGATGTTCTCTTCGCTCTAGGATTTTATTCTGTTGCATTTCATGGTTAGCCCTTTTGCCAGCACGATAGCTGTGAATTCATACCCCATTGCTTGGCATTTGGCATTAGCAGCACGTTAACAGCTATGCTCATGCGTTCTGATGCCTTGATAAACTCATTATCACAATGCCAGGCGGTAACCAACATTTCTCAAGTTCCAAAAATATGCACATCAACTTTACCTGCCCGCCCATATCTACCTCTGCTTCCCTAAACAAACACTAATAGCTCAAATGTTCCCCTAGCAACGCGCACACAACAATGTACAAAGGTTGAATGAATTATATAATTCATTACAGTTTCGGTAACCACACACACACACACACACACACAAAAAAAAAAAAAAAAAAAAGAGGCAAATGTAATGAACAAATGATATGATACAGGGGTTTGCCATCCATCTCTCCTTTCCTTTTTCTTTCCATTTTTTTCATTCTCCATATTATATTAAATACAGGATATATACTTATGTTAAGAACATGGATCACGGGTAACAAACACCAAGGGAAGGGAAGTGGCACTAAGACATAAATAACATGGGATTCCTCCGAGCAACCCTGAGCGGAGAAGAGCATCACCAAATCCCTTAGGGCTCCAACATGAGCACTTACCCACAGCAAAACCATTTTTTCTGCATCCAAAGTTCATTGAATAAAAAAAAATATATATATATATATTCTAAAATGCACGCAATGCATGGTTGACCAAGATATAACACTACTATAGTAACATCGAAAAAACACTGAAACTTTAAGACTAATGAGAAATTTAGCAACTAAAAAAAAAAAAAAAAAATCTGTTGACAAGCGTTTGTAGTCATTGTGTCTCCATCCTTCAAGCTTTGTATGGTGAGAAGGTGTTTTGTGTCCATGTACTTGTTAGTATGCGCAACTATGCGCTTGGACTTTTATTTCGTTCAATGAGCGTTAATGAAATCTGGAGTGCTAACTCGAGCATTTCCTCTCAAACAAATAAAAGAAAAAAGTTGAAAGGTCGTGAAGGTGTAAAAGATATTTCCTAAAAAAATAGAGAACCAGGAAAAAGACAAGTTTAAATGTGATGACACTATTTATAGTGCCACAGAACTCATGATTCAATGACCTTATTTATTGCTCTTCATCAGTGATATCTTTTGTAAATTTCTGAAAGAGTATCAACACTGAAGTTTTGTCCGAGAAAAATACAATGAAAAACTAAATTGTTTCAAATGAACTTGAAGAGTTGGCAAGGGATGTGACTTGTGACTAGGGGTGCCATCGGATCGGATACGGATCGGATATTACCTCTACCATATCCATATCCGCACCCCACCTTCGGATACGGATACGGATACGGATATTGACGGATGTGAAAAAATGATATCCGTATCCGCAAAATCGGATATCAGATATAAATCGGATATTAGCAGATCGGATGCGGATACTAATCGGATATGTTAAAAATGGATATGGTTAAAGATAAATTAAATAGAAATACTTATATTACTTTTTATCTCATCTACTATAATATTAAATGTGATACATACTATGATATTATTGTGTACATATCAATACATTCATCGTATTCATTGTCATTTGACTTCTATAACAATAGATTACACGTCCTCCGATGCTAAATGCCGATTCGAATGCCATGGTTGATGTCGAAATACTCAAAATATCTTGTGGTGCTCTTGCAAGAATCGAATACTTTTCACTTACTTTTTCACCAACTCAAAATATCAAATTTAATGCCTTATTCCATTGAAGAATAGTCTTCTCCATACCGATATCATTATGAAGCACGCGACATTCGGATATCGGATCGGATACGAATAAGATATTACTTTTACCATATCCATATCCGCACCTACCTTTCGGATACGGATACGGATACGAATATTGACGGATGTGAAAAAATGATATCCGTATCCGGATTGGAGGCGGATTCGGATGCGGATATCCGCAGATAATCCGTATCCGGTGGCACCCCTACTTGTGACAAAGATGTCCCAACTTCAAGGAATGCCTCCAAGAGATATTGGGAAGAATTTTCTTCCCTATATTTAGGGGAGGGGCTGGCAAATATATTCAAAAACAGAAGATATCCCCTACATTATTATGGTAAATGCTCGAGATAAAAAGGCGGTAATAGCAGAAGTACCATTGCTAATTAATTAAGAAAAAGTTGTAACAAACACAAGTTTCAGAATTAAATAAACTTGAGAATAAAGGTGAGTTTGATTTCAAGGAAAATGATGAGAACTCAACGAAATCAACTTCCACTTGTCTGGTTGAATATAGACATGGAAAAACAACAGAGAAGGCCAAAGATGACAGCCCTGTTAGAACCTCGCCGAAGATTCAACGCGCACGTTGCCGACGAGATTCACAGCTAAGCTACAAGATTACTCACACGAATTGAAGCTGCAAAAACTTTTTGGCTTGCTTTTCATTGTATAATTCTCTGCTTTTAAAGACAACTAAATGGAGAACAAAATGGAAAGAAAAGACTGCCTTCAATCAGGCCGATCACACAAGGTAACTAACCTAAACATGGTATGCTAAAAATACTGTACATGTGCTAAATTACTGGCAAGATTAATTTAGCACGTTTGCTAAATTAGTGGCAAGATTAATTTAGCACGTTTGCTAAATTAGTGGCAAGGATTTTGTGGCACGTTTTGCTAAATTAGTGGCATGCAAGGATTATTTCCTTCAATCTCCTCCTAAGCCTTGTCGTGCACCTTCAGCCACATTGATCATGCCGATCTTTGAGCGAAATTCTTGAAATTTTGCCCTGCCCAATGACTTCGTCAGGATATCACTGAGTTGTTCTTCACTCCTGACGAACTGTACCTTGATTAGACCCTTTTCTTCGCATTTTCGGACCAGATGGTACTTTACCTCGATGTGCCTACTCTGTTCATGGAGAACCGGGTTCTTGATCAGGGCGATGGCTGACTTGTTGTCCACTTTAAGGAGAGGAGCGCTCGGCTTGGACCCCTGCATTTCTCCCAGCACTTGAGCGAGCCACAACGCCTGGCAGGTCGCATTTGCCGCAGCAATGTACTCCGATTCACAGCTGGATTGCGCCACAATCCGCTGCTTCTTCGACTGCCATGAAATTGGGCTTTCCGCCAGCATGAAGATGACTCCAGTTGTGCTCTTTCTAGCATCAACGTCTCCAGCAAAATCAGCATCGCTGAAACCTGTTAACTGTGCTTGATTTCCCTTCTTCCTGCCGAACCAGAGCCCCAGTTGCTTGTTCCCGCCACATAACGAAGAATCCGTTTCAACGCTGCAAGGTGATCCTCCTTTGGCTCCTCCAGAAAACGGCTAACATATCCGACTGAGAACGCAAGATCAGGGCGGGTATTCACCAGATACCTTAAGCTCCCAATGAAACTCCTGTATGTTGTAGCGTCCACCGGTGACTCCGTGCTCTGCTTGCTTAGTTTCAGCCGCGCCTCCATGGGTGTTTGGCAAGGATTGCATCCTGCCAAGCCGCTTCTCTCCAAGATCTTCGCGGCGTATGCTCCTTGACTGAGCGAGATGCCGCTTGCGCTCTGTTTCACCTCGATCCCGAGGTAGTAGTGAAGTAGGCCGAGGTCGCTCATCTTGAATGCCGCCGCAATCTCGTTCTTGAACACCCTGAGGTCGTCGCGATCTGTTCCAGTGATGACAAGATCATCGACGTAGACTCCGACCACCAGTTTCGCGTCGTTGTTCTGCCTGATGTAGACGGCGTGCTCCGACTCGCTCCTCCTGAAACCGAGCGATAACAGAGTGTCGTCGAGCTTCGTGTACCAGGCGCGTGGCGCCTGGTGTAGCCCGTACAGCGCCTTCCGCAGCCTGAACACCTTGTGTTCCTTGCCGGAGACGATGAAACCTGCTGGTTGCTGGACGTAGACCTCCTCCTGTAGGTTGCCGTTCAAGAACGCTGACTTGACGTCCATGTGGTGCACCTCCCACCCTTCGTGCGCCGCGAGGGCGATGAGGAGGCGCACCGAGTCCAGCCTGGCTACCGGCGCGAAGACTTCGTCGTAGTCGATGCCGTGCCGCTGTGCATAGCCCTTCACCACGAGGCGCGCCTTATGCTTGGACACTGCCCCGTGTTCGTCCTGCTTTACCTTAAAAACCCACTTGACTCCAATCGCCTTGCGCCCAGGCGGAAGATCGGTGAGGTACCATGTGCCGTTTTCTTCGATGGCCTCTATTTCTTCAATCATTGCTTCCGCCAGCTCGGGCTGCGCTCCGCCTCAGTGAACGAAGAAGGCTCGTCATAGCTTGTTGCAAGCGGCTCCTCTGCCAGCAGGGCGCGTTGTGCGAAGCCACGCGGTGGGGCCGGCCCGATGATGTCGTTGATACTACGGAACCGGAGCGGTGCGTCATAGTCATGGTCCGCATCCAGGATCTCGTCGTCAAACTCATCGTGTTGCTCTGCTACGTTGTCAGGCCCCCCGGAGTCTGGTGTGCTGGCACCTCTTCTGTATCAACAGCCGTCGAAGTCGCCTGGCCCGTAGTGGCGTATTCGATCGTGAAGACGTCGTCACCGCCACTCGGCTCTCCATCGTCGCCGCCGGCACCCCAGTCCCACTGGGCCTGCTCGTCGAACGCCACGTCGCGTGTCACATGGACACGCTTCGTGACAGGATCGTAAGCACGGTAGGCCTTGGAGCCGCGCTCGTAGCCGACGAAGATCATCTTGCGCCCCCGATCTTCGAGTTTCTTCAGATGCGGCGTCGTGTTGCGGACGTACACGATGCATCCGAACGTCTTGAGGTGATGAACCGCCGGCTTCTTCCCGTGCCACGCCTCAAACGGCGTCATGCTGTCCACGCTCTTCGTCGGGCACCTGTTGAGCACATATACTGCAGTGCTTACCGCCTCGCCCCAGAACCATCCGGGCAATCCTTTCGCCTTGAGCATGCTTCTCGCCGTCGCCATCACCGTGCCGTTTCGACGCTCGACGACGCCATTCTGTTGTGGGCTGTACGGCGCGGTGTGTTGGCGATGGACTCCTTCGGTTGCGCAGTACTCCGCGAACTCGGTTGCGGCGAATTCGCCGCCCCGATCAGTGCGGAGCGCCTTCAGCTTGAGCCCGGACTCGCCTTCCGCTCGAGCTTGGATCTCCTTGATTTCGGCCGCTGCACGATCCTTTGAAGGAATCACGGCTAGCCACATGTATCTGCTGAGATCGTCCACCAGGAGCAAGAAGTACTTGTTTCCCCTTGGTGTTGCCGGCGCAATTGGGCCGCACAGGTCACCGTGTACCAGCTCAAGGCACTGCTTTGCCCGAAATTCTGCCTGAGCCGGGAACGGGTTTCGCCGCTGCTTGCCGGCCTGGCACGCCTCGCACAGCTCCTCTACCTGCCCTATAACAGGCAAGCCGCGTACCAACTCCTCCCGAGCTAGCTTCCGGAGCGCTGCCATGTTGACGTGCCCGAACCGCTCGTGCCAGCGCCACGCCACCTCGTCACCGCGACTGCGCACCGCCAAGCATCTTGTCTCTGCTATCTTGACGTGGAGAGTGTACAGTCTGTTGGCCGCCCGCTTCACCATTGCCAGCAGCCTTCCATCGGGTTCCCTGATCTGCATCACTCCGTCTTTGATGTCAATCTTGTAGCCCCTTTCATCGAGCTGTCCTACACTTACAATGTTCGTAGTTAGTCGAGGGATGAAATAGACACCAGGGAACGATCGGAGCTCGCCGTTCTTGCAGGAGAAAGTGATGGTCCCCCGGCCTTCTATCTGCGCCACGGAGTCATCGCCGAACCGCACGGTGCCGAGTACCGCCGTGTCCATCCTCGAGAATGCGGTCCTTGATCCGGACATGTGATTCGTCGCGCCAGTGTCCAGGACCCAGGACTCCGCCTCCCGATTCTTCTCTTCTCCGAGTTGAGTGAACACTTGCTGCTCCCAGATCTCGATCTGGGTGTGTGTCGTCGCCTCTGATTCGGAGCCGCCATGCCTCTGTTCCGCTCCCAACCCGACCGAAACAGACTGCGAGAGTGGAACATCAGTCAGTGGTGAGGTCGCCGGGGCTCCATCGGAAGATTGCACTTCAGATTTCGGTGGCGAGGAAATGGACGAGATTTTCGCGAGTAGGAGCGAGGCTTCTGCCTCATCTTGGACGGTATGGGCTTGCTCCTGTTTGGGCCTGGATCGGCATTCGCGAGCCCAGTGACCCATCTTCCCGCAACGCCGGCACTCGTTCCCAGTGGGTTTTGACTGCCCACCTGGTGATGAGTCTCCGCGTGCGCGCCCGCGTCCTCGTCTTCCTCCTCCGCGCCGTCCTGCTTTGCCTCTGCCACCGCTTGCACCGCCGCCAGAGTGGTTCTCCGTCTCGCGCTTCTTCCGTCGCGCGTCCCACTCCTCTTCCGTGAGGTACAGTTTTCCCTCATGTTGTAATGACGCCGGCGCTTCTTCGAACGCCTCCTCGGCCTCTTTCAAACGCCCGGTGAGATCGGCGACAGACATGGTCGAAATATCGAGCAATGTCTTAATCGCAATGGCGATCTGCTTGAAACGGGGTGGCAGGCTTCGGAGTATCTTTGCGACAACCTTGGCTTCCTCCACTTCTTCATCCATGGTGGCGAGTTGTGCCGCCATGTTGTTCAGGCGTAGCGCGAAGTCCTCGACGGTCTCGCCGTCCTCGAACACGGCGAGATCGAACTTTCGGCGAAGCTGCTGCGCCGTTGACTTCTTCACTCGATCATCTCCGACCCTCAAGGTCGCGATCGTGTCCCAGGCCTCCTTTGCCGTCTCCTTCTTGGCGATCGTTGGAATCATCTCTGGTGGCACCGCGCTGCACAAGGCGTCCAGCGCCATCATCTCCTCTTGCGGATCGGCGCCATCCTCAATGACGGTCCACAACGCTCTCGCCTTCAACTTCACCTTCATCAGGAGTGCCCACTCTGAGTAATTGGTCTGGTGAGGACATGATACTTACTCCCACCGCTCACCTCACGAATCACCCGCTGGTACACCACACCATCTTTGGAGGCGCCGTCGTTGACCTTCTTCCCAGACATCTTCGATAGCCTCGCTCTGATACCACTTGTTAGAACCTCGCCGAAGATTCAACGCGCACGTTGCCGACGAGATTCACAGCTAAGCTACAAGATTACTCACACGAATTGAAGCTGCAAAAACTTTTTGGCTTGCTTTTCATTGTATAATTCTCTGCTTTTAAAGACAACTAAATGGAGAACAAAATGGAAAGAAAGACTGCCTTCAATCAGGCCGATCACACAAGGTAACTAACCTAAACATGGTATGCTAAAAATACTGTACATGTGCTAAATTACTGGCAAGATTAATTTAGCACGTTTGCTAAATTAGTGGCAAGATTAATTTAGCACGTTTGCTAAATTAGTGGCAAGGATTTTGTGGCACGTTTTGCTAAATTAGTGGCATGCAAGGATTATTTCCTTCAAGCCCCAAAAGCAAATTAAAATTTCAGAATAATTAGAGATATTTTCAGCAGTTAAGATAGCCGTCAAAGAATAAGATTATATGAGCATAAAATGCAGAGGTTTAGTTTAGAAGTTCTGAGGCACGGATAAGAAAGATCTTACACTCTTTCTTTGGTACCGATAAGGGTCTTCATGGCCATAACCCCCTACGTTGTTTAGCTGTGGTGCTGCCACTACCACTGGGTTATTATTTCTCTTCTTTTCATCTCGAGCTTTGTTGAATATAACTGTGAACCCTTCAGCTGAGTCGGGATTGTTCACGTCCCACTCTCCAAATTGGGCAGTGGTCGGCCCTGATTCTGCAGCAATTCCATAAAAATGACAATATATGTATTTCAGAGATTTTTAAAAAAAAGCAATTTATTTTTGTTGAAATGAAAAGAAAAGCATGTACCCACAAGAGAGCGTCTTCACAATTTTATATTACATCCATTGCTAGCAACTTGGTTTGTTCAAAGGATAGAGCTTACTTATAAAATTGAATAGATAGATAAATAGATAATCTACTATACAAGTTAAGTTAATCTTGTATGCCTGTGTATAGGGTTGCTAATCGAGCCGAACGAGCCAATCTTAAGGTTGTTCGTGATCTTAAGGTTGTTCGTGTCCGTACGATTATTACCCGAGCTTAAAATTTTGTTCAAGCTTGGTTCGTTTAGGTTATCAAACGAGCCCGAGCAAGCTTCCAACGAGCTCAAGCTGAGCCTCGACCTTTTCAAGCTTATCTACACAAATACTAAAAATACATTTTAAAATTATGTCAAAAAGTAATATACTTATTATATTTTTAATAAGCAAGAAATGACAACTTAGAAATGTCATATCATTTTGAATAGTAAATCTAAACATATATTCTAAAATTATATATTATATTTCAAAATATGTTCCTCCTATGGCTTTCTGCTGCGTAATTGATATGCTATGATATCAATTATTACTCCCAGGATCGACGTATGCGAAACTTGGTAATATGAGTAAACTTGCAAAAGGAAAACTTGCTGTAAAGCAAACTAGCAATACCTAGATAAATGAGTAAAAAAAAGAATATGAGGATTTAACGTGTTTTGGCCCAAACTTGATCTACGTCCACGGGGAGAGAACTTTATTAATAATTTGATATAAAGAGATCTAACTTTCCTCTTGATGCAATAAGAGTATTACCTTATCTTTATGCACTTTCACCTTACTCCTACCTTTCTTGGCTTCTTCTGATATTCTTGGTGTTCTCCACTTTTTTCTCCTTCAGATTAGTATTTTTCTATGTTGTACAATGCTGAATTACAATTTTTATTTATGAGATTTCACAATACTAACTCCTATTTGCACTATGAGATGATCTTGGCCTTTAAATGCTTAAAGAATTTTGATCAATCCTATTAGGAATTGATCTCCTTGATCTAAAAGAATTATAAACCCTTTAATTTTTAGAAAAAATCCTTCATTGAATAGAAACTGAGTCCTATTCATACTCCACTAGAAAAGAAAACTGGCGCCTAAAAAAGAAACAGATTCTGCTTCAGAAAACACTCCATATAATTGACTAGCACTTGGGCCTAGTCGATTAATCCCTTCCATTAGTCAACTGATAGGTTTATATAGTCGACTACTGTAAACTGCTTCCTCTCTATATCTTTCTCTGTATCTGTCCTAATCGACTAGTACTTATGATTAGTCGACTTGTAGTCTTTATTAGCCGATTTTCTTGATTTGCTTCTCTTCTTGTGCTTCAAGTCATCATCTTCTCCAACTCGATTGAATCTTTTTAGACCATCATCTCCTCTTGAAAATAAGACAAAATCTTAACAATCTCCACCTTGACTTGTTTTTCAAGTATTTAGTAAAACACCTTGAAATTTTGGATTACTATCTTGACTCATTCATTGGTTGTAACCATACCGTGAAGCTTTTAACTTTCGCCTCATCTTCCCCGGGCCTTTGGCTGATTTACCGCCATGGCTTGGGCCATCTTGGGCCTTACCTGAGTGCACTCTTTCTCTTTCCCGCAACACTTTGACCCGGTTTAAAGCTCCACCTCGCGATGAACTCCCTTTCAAGCTTATCCTTGAAACTCCACCTCGATCTGAGTTTTTTCCCTTCGGCTTGTATAATCCACTACACTTTTCTCCTTCTAGGATTATCCCATCTCCTTAGCTAATTATGATGATGCCTTGTTACACTTGGATCCGGCATCCTTCTTCATCGAGCGCTTTTATGGATATTAGATTGTAGCGTGCTTCTAGGACATACCGGACCGCCTCCAAAGCATGCACCATCCCATCTCTTTTGTAACATTGACTGTCCCAGTGCCAATGATCTTGCAAGCCAAGTCATCCACCATCTTGACAATCCCTTTCTCTTTTGCAATCAAAGAGTTGAACAACTCTTTTTGGGAATATACATGAACCGTACTACCTGAATCAAATATCCAACCTTTACTTTGAAAAGTGTTATCTTCGTAAGAAGCCATTAATATTTCCGTGTCTTCTACACCGCTCAATGCTACGTTTGCCTCCTCAGCTTGCCTTTTTTTCAACCACTTGTCGATGCTTGCATTAATTCTTCCAATGATTTTTCTTGTGACAAAAGAGATACGCTTTTAACTAGTCATGACCTTTCTTTCCTTCTCCTTTTCTTTTCCTTCCTGTGACCACCAAACTCGATCCTGTCTGCTCCTCTTGATTTAGTCTTTTTCTAATCTCATTAAATAAGAGAGTTGACATGACCTTCTCCAAGATGAGAGTTTTCTTACCGTAAAGTATGGTGATGACGATGTGATCATATGACTATGGAAGCGAACTAAGAAGTATCAACGCCTTATCCTCCTTGTCGATCTTGACATCAAGAGCTAGAAGCTCGTTGATGATCTTATTGAAGAAGTTTAGATGCTCTAACACCACTGTCCCTTCGTTCATGCATAGCCCATTTAGTTATTTCTTGAGATACAGCTTGTTGGAGAGGCTTTTCGTCATATACAGTATCTCTAACATTGATTACAATCATGTACCCATTTCTTCATTCATTATTATGTACATAACCTCGTCTGTGAAACATAGTTGGATCATCCTTGCCGCCTTTAGATCCATCTTCTTTCAATTCTCGTTTGACGTACTTACAGGTTTTGCTGACTTACCCTATAAGGTCTTGTGAATACCTTATTGCACCAGCAATACCTTCACCCTCTTTTTTCATAAACTGAAGTTTTCTTTGCTATTGAACTTCTCGATCTAGAACTTTGTTATAGAACTTCCTACATTCGACTTATCGTCCGTCGTCAACCTTTAGCTCTGATACTACTGTTGCGTAATTGATATGCTATCATATCAATTATTACTCTCAGGATCGACGTATGCAGACCTTGATAATATGAGTATACTTGCAAAAGAAAAATTTGTTGTAAAGAAAACTAACAATCCTAGGTAAAAGAGTAAAAGAAAGAACACGAGGATTTAACGTGATTCGGCCCAAACTTGGCCTACATCCACGGAGAGAGAACTTGAGAGAGTTTTATTAATAACTTGATACAAATAAATTTAACCTTCCTCTTGATGC
Source organism: Agave tequilana (assembly GCA_038442645.1). Taxonomy (NCBI): domain Eukaryota; kingdom Viridiplantae; phylum Streptophyta; class Magnoliopsida; order Asparagales; family Asparagaceae; genus Agave; species Agave tequilana. The sequence goes on along the minus strand of JAVJIF010000284.1, from coordinate 362,777 downwards.
AACAAGAGTATTACCTTATCTTTAAGCACTTTCACTTTACTCCTCTCTTTCTTGGTTTCTTCATCTGATCTTCTTGGTGTTCTTCACCTTTTTCTCCTTGAGATCAGTATTTTTCTATGTGTACAATGCTGGATTACAACATTTATTTATAGGATTTTACAATACCGATTCCTATTTAGACTATGAGATGATCTTGGCCTTTGGATGTTTGAAGAATCTTGATCAATCATATTAGAAGTCATTCTCCTTCATCTAAAAGAATTATAAACTCTTTAATTTTTAAAAACAAATCCTTAATTGAATAGAAACTGAGTCCTCTTCGTACTTCACTAGAAAAGAAAATCAACGCATGGAAAGAAAATTGATTCTGCTTTAGAAAACGCCCTATATAGTCGACTAGCACTTGGGCCTAGTCGACTAATACCTTCCATTAGCCGACTAATATGTTTATATAGTCGACTACTGTTGATGGGAATCGGATAACTCAGATTTACTAGTATTTATTTATATTTAAATTTAGATTTAAATTTAAATTTGAAGAAAATTTGATTTGGTATGATTTAGATTTGAATAGATTTTGTTAAGATTTAGGAGTTAATTTGTGTTAAATTTGAGTAGACTTGATCCTACCAATAATTACATGTGCGAGGCACATTTTATAGGATATATAGCCATGTATTACATTTTTGAAATAATAATAATTTGAATTAAAATTTATTTCACTGAAAATCTGTGTTGTTTGAATTAATCTCATGGATTAATCGAACCAGGCGGTGAAGTCAAGGCCCGAGTTGAGATCTGTGGTTTTACTCAACCCTCAAAATCTCTGTTCTTTCCCAATTCTACAAAATTCCACCACTAAACTCTAATTTCGTTCTTCCGTTCCACATCAATTTTGGTATCGAGCCAAAATTTTTGGAAAAAATTGTTCATCCTCTCTCCCCATACTCCTATCTGTAAGCTTTAAATTCATGCCATCGCCACTGCCACAATGCCTCCATTGCCTCCACCTCATCATTGTCATTGCATCACCTTCGCTGCCTCCATCCCATGCCACCCAGTCTCCACCAAGTCCTCTCGTCGTTGCTGAGTTTTTCACGCCGCCATACCGACGAAAACTGCCTCGTTCTCACTCCTCCGATCTTCTCCGCCCTTCCTTTTCATCTTCATGTCCTCAAAGAAATTTTATGCTGTCTCCATCTTACCTTGTTACTTATCATTATATTCATTAAAGATGAATATTTTCAAGTCGAAGAGAATTATGAAAATCAGATGGCTCAGATTTACTAGTATTTATTTAGATTTAGAGTTTAGATTTGAAGAAGATTTGATTTGATTTGGTATGACTTAGATTTTTATTTAATTTCGATTTGGATGGATTTTGTTAAGATTTAAGAGTTAATTTGAGTAGATTTGATCTTATCAATAATTACATGTGCGATGCACGTTTTGTAAGCTATATATAGTCATGTATTAGATTTCTGAAATAACGATGATTTGAATTAAAATTTATTTCCCAATAGAAATCTATATTGTTTGAATTTATTTCATGGATTAATTGAAACAGGCGGTGAAGCCGAGGCTCGGGTTGCGATCCATGGTCATACCCAACCCCAAGAATCTCTGTTCTTTCCCAATTCTACAAAATCCTACCACAAAACTCTAATTCCACGCTGTTGGCCCGAAGGCCCTTCACTCTAGTTTTGATGATGATCAACTCATGTAGTTATAATTCTAATGATCTTGTGTTTAATTAGTGACAGATTTATGATCAAGATCTTAGTAGGTGCATAGATTCAACAAAGGATTTGAAGTCAAGTTTTGGAGCTAGCACGGTTTAATTCAAGAGCTTGTGCATCAAGACCACATCAAGTACTCAAGAGGAGTCTAGCTCTATGGATCGTGTTTGGACCAAGTCAAGAAGATGAGAAGGTTTCAAGTGAAGACTTCAAGAAAATGAAGACTTGTGTCTAGGTTTGTTTTTATAAGATTTGTTTTTAGATAAAATGTAAAAGATAAAATAGTTGGTGGATTGCTCAAGTATACATACACACACACTCTTGATAGTTTTGTTTTTACAAAAGATTTTCTATTTTAGAAAATACATGCTTGGTTTTTGGTATTCAAGTTTATATGTTTTATCCAAAACCATGTTTAGTGCATAATGTCAAAAACATAGATATTTCACCATGTTTGTGTAGTGGATCATATCCATACACCATATGCTTTCAAAGTTGTTTAAATATCTTTTTTTGTATTTGGTGAAGTTTTGAAAAACAAGTTTTGAAAAATCAAGTTTGGAAAAATACTGTTTTTTCTCATTTGAGCCAATTTTTCTATATTACAAAAATAGTCTAAATCATTTATAACATGCCTTGATTTTGTGCAAGCATGTTTGGTTATCAAAGTATATTAGTAAAACTATTTTTGTAGATTTTCTGTGATTTTAAGGGATTTTACTTCAACCAAAAAGACTAAGTTTTAAATCCCTTTTCATTTCTGTACTGGCTTCAGCCGGTCGACCAGGACGGTCGACCGCAGCTTGAAGTCGGCCGACCGTCACGGTCGACCGACGTGCATAGACGTGCACGCCAGTTCTGGCAGGAGGCCGGTCGACCGACCCGGTCGACCGTCCAGAGAGCTCTGCTCTCTGGAAAGGCCCCGCCGACCGGGCGGTCGACCGGACAGAGAGACTTGCTCTCTGTATCCTGGCCTCGGTCGACCGACCGGTCGACCGATGGCACAACAGTCTGAAATATGACCGTTGGCCGGTCGATCGGGCGGTCGACCGACAGTTCTGTCAGGCCTCCAACGGCTAGTTTTTCCAGCCCTATAAAATGGGGCATTTGGGGGCTGTTTTGATTAAGATTTTTGGAGAGTTTTTAAGTCAGTTTTTCCTATTCTTTTAAGAGGTTTTTCTCTACAAAATTTAGAGCCAATACTTCTAATTAAAAGGAGAGTTTATCAAGAGTGTTTAAAAAGAGATTTCTTGAGTTTTCCTCCACCATTTTCATCCTTGTTTTCTCACATAACACTTGAGCTATCCATTGCTATATTTACCATATAGGGAGTTTGTTGTGAGAGGATTTTAGGTGATCAAGAGTTGTGATCACCAAAGTTCATCTTTGCTCTTTGAGGAGGCGGACGTGTGTGTTCGCATTGTTTCGGGTTCTAGTGGGGACTCGGTGTTTCGAGTTCGGGTGCAAACTTGTTGTTTGAGGTGCGGCCTCGGCGAGCCGGTGGGCTTGCGGTGTGTACGTGCTAGAGAGTCCGAGAGCTTGTAGGTGTCGCGGCACCGAGGAGTGATCCATTGGGATCGATTATAGTGGAAATCCTTTGTGTGTCGAAGGCGGGGATGTAGAGCAAGTGTGCTCGAACCTCGAAACAAATCCCTTGTGTTTGCGATTGCTCACTCACTCTCTCTCTTTGTCTCCTTGTTTATATCTTGCATGCTATTATTGTGCTTATCCTTACATGCTTGATATTCATATTGTGCCTTATTGATATACATGCTTGGGTTTGTTTGCTAACACTTGTATTTAACCAAGAGAGCCAACGCGGCACCTCAACCCTTATCTAGGGGAATCTAGAGGAGTTAGTCCAGAGCCCTTCACGGGGAATTCGGCTACACTCTTGTGTTATACGTAGTGTTTAATTTAAATAATTTGTTTAGGTCATAATAATTATTTACTTCCGCATTATTTGGCATTGAGTGACCATTAGATTAGCCATCACTTATTCACCCCCCTCTAGGTGATCCTTCAATTGGTATCAGAGCCAAGTGCTCTGAATTTGGGTCTCACAACCTAGAGTTAAAGATCCTTATTTTTAGGCTAATCACAATATTTGTACACACACCATGGAATTCATGTCACCACCCACCTTTGACATTCTTAACATCCAAATTTGGAAGGTTAAGATGTCTTTGTACCTCAAGGCCCTAGGCATTCATGTTTACCTTGCCATCACTAATGATTATTGTTTAAATGGCAAGAATATTGAGGCTAATGCAAAAGCCCTTCATGCTTTAAAGTCTACCCTAAATGATGATTATTTATCTAGGGTTTCTAACATTGATTCGGCTTTTGTAGCTTGGAACATCATCACCTCCCTTGGCGAAAAGGATTTATATTATGCCGGGAGCGATTCGGATGTTGGAAGTGACGTCTCCAACAAGTGCTATGTGGTCCAAGGGGATAACCCCCTTGAGGTAACTACCGAATCCGAGGTAGATGAAAATGACATGTCATATGATGAGCTTACTTCATTTTGTCAACTACTCCTTGAAAAATATGACATGCTTAAGAAAGATAAGAAGAAAATAAAAAAGAATTTTGATAGCATGCTAAAGGAAAAAGATTCATTAGAAAATAAGGTTGCATGCATTGAAAAAGAAAATGAATTTTTGAAAAATGAGAATGTTTCCTTACTTTCAAAATTGGATGATCTTTGTGAAAGAAACACAAATTTGAAAAATAAAATTGTTTTGGTGAAAAAACAAAAAGAAATTGCTTTTCAAGAAAACACGTCTTTGAAAAAGAAAATTTTTGAAAAAGAAAAGGAAAATGTTTCTCAAAAGAAAAAGAATATTGTTTCACAATCTCACCATGCTTTACATGCCACCATTGATAATAGTGAGATTAATGTTTTGAAAAATAAAATTAATTGTTTGAGCTCAACTTTGAGCAAATGTGCATTTAATCATTCTAGGTTGGAGTCTATGTTTTCAAATAAACAAACTCCACACATTCATGCGCATCGTCATCATGCATATACTTATGTTGCATGCCACGATCATACACATACACATAAGCATCCTAAGGTGTACAAATGTACACATTGTGACCGCAAAGGCCATTTAGCAAAGTTTTGTTATGATAAGATAAATGCTTTAAATTTTGCTAATAAAAATGTTTGGGTGCCTTACAAGACTAACCCTCAAGGACCTAAAAGAAAATGAGTACCAAAACCCCCACCGTGTGTTTTTGATGTAGGTGAGGGCTCTCACACGACGTGAGAGGGATGGTGCCTTGATGGTGGATGCACATGGACTTGATGGACACATTTAGATGCATCGCTATCAAGGAGTTTTGGTGGGACAACCACCATGTTTGGAGTTTTGGAACATAGTTCCTTAGTTGGTAACTATTTCTAAACTCTTAGTTTATTTACATGCTTATTCATTTTTGACATCATATAGCATGTTCATGTTTTTGTGCTTCATGTGGTAAATACTAGTTTAAATGTAGTTTTTATCAAAACTTGTATTTATACATGTACAAATAGTGAGAACAAATTGATTCATATATGTTTGCACTTCATGCTCATTTGTACCCACTATATGCACATATATAGGCTAGTTTTGATGATTCTTTCATTTATACTTGTTTTGCCTATTTTTATGGTTTACTTCATATATATGTAATTTTTATTCAAATCTAATAAATATACATGTATACCCGTGAGTCTCTTGCCTTCATGCAAATACCTTTAATAGACTCTTTTATGTTTGGGATATGTATGCATATTGTTAGATTTACATAAATCATACATATACCTAGAAGTTTATTATTTTTAATGAAAAATAAAATTTTGTGTTTTGTTTGATAAATATAAAAGATTCATGTTCTTTTTGAGCCTTAATGACTGTTTTCATGAAAATGCTATATATATGATTCTTGTATACTTATACTTCATTTGTTTTGTCATGACTTTGATTCATGAACACTTTTATGAGCCTTATAATTTTTGAGTGTCAACTCTTGTGTATTTGGTACGATTCATGAAAAACATATGATTTGGTTTCATGTTTTTGGAGGATCTTTAACTAGTTTTTTCAAAAATTAATTTAACTAGTTATTTATTCTTCAATGTTTATGAGATATACACATGATCCTATTATTATTTCAATTGGTATCATTGAATCGTTTCAATTGGTTCAATTTGACTCTATTTTTGTATACTCATATTTTGTTTTCCTATATATGTATGTATCAATTTCATTTGGTATACTCATTGTTCATACATATATATGAGTTAATTGTGCTTGAGCTAAAATTGTTTTACATGTTTAAAGCACAAAATTGTTTATGATAAGATAATAAAAATTTTAAGAAAAATTCTCAAGATTTGTTCAAAATTTTGTTTTACGATAAAAATCAAAAGTTTTGATTTGTATTGCCTATATGCAAGGAGAGCTTAACATCTCTTCTACATATAGATTCATGTTGAGTGTATTGTATATTGAGGAGCTTGACAACTCTTCTCTATGTGATACACGTGTGTAGGGGGAGCTTCACATCTCCTCTTATGCATTACATATTATACGTTATGTGAATTAGGGCTTGTCATCCCTCTTTCATGTAATGTATATGTGTAGGGAAGTTACCTTACCGTCTTCCTCTTCATGAATGTATATCGCATATAACCTTTTATTGATTTATGTTTACCCCTTTATTGATTCTATGTTTATGACAAAAAGGGGAGAAAAATTTGATGATTTTGTTTTTACTTTAACCCCTTTGTTGATGATTGACAAAAAGGGGGAGAAGTATTTGAGATATATGCAAGTTTTTCTTGCTTAAGGGGGAGAAGTATTTGTTTTCCTTGCTTAAGGGGGAGTAGTATTTGTGTTTATGCATATATGTTTTATTTTGCAAATAGGAGAAAAAGAATTTGATTTGTTTTATGCTTGATTGACATGTTTATCTCCTAGATTTGCATACATGTTTATGAGCATACATTGCATATTTATTATTTGTTTGTTATGCATGAGTTAAGGGGAGCTTCTTTGAGGCTTTACTTTAATCCATGTATATATAACTTCATGAGTTTTGTCATCATCAAAAAGGGGAGATTGTTGGCCCGAAGGCCCTTCACTCTAGTTTTGATGATGATCAACTCATGTAGTTATAGTACTAATGATCATGTGTTTAATTAGTGACAGATTTATGATCAAGATCTTAGTAGGTGCATAGCTTCAACAAAGGATTTGAAGTCAAGTTTTGGAGGTAGCACGGTTTGATTCAAGAGCTTGTGCATCAAGACCACATCAAGTACTCAAGAGGAGTCTAGCTCTATGGATCGTGTTTGGACCAAATCAAGAAGATGAGAAGGCTTCAAGTGAAGACTTCAAGAAGATGAAGACTTGTGTCTAGATTTGTTTTTATAAGATTTGTTTTTAGATAAAATGTAAAGGATAGAATAGTTGGTGGATTGCTCAAGTATACATATACACACACTCTTGATAGTTTTATTTTTACAAAAGATTTTCTATTTTAGAAAATACATGCTTGGTTTTTATATGTTTTATCCAAAACCATGTTTAGTGCATAATGTCAAAAACATAGATATTTTACCATGTTTGTGTAGTAGATCATATCCATACACCATATGCTTTCAAAGTTGTTTAAATATCTTGTTTTTATATTTGGTGAAGTTTTGGAAAAACAAGTTTTGAAAAATCAAGTTTGGAAAAATACTGTTTTTTTTCATTTGAGCCAATTTTTCCATATTACAAAAATAGTCCAAATCATTTATAACATACCTTGATTTTGTGCAAGCATGTTTGGTTATCAAAGTATATTGGTAAAACTATTTTTGTAGATTTTCTGTGATTTTATGGAATTTTACTTCAACCAAAAAGACCAAGTTTTAAATCCCTTTTCATTTCTGTACTGGCTTCAGCCGGTCGACTGGGACGGTCGACCGCAGCTTGAAGTCGGCCGACCGTCACGGTCGACCGACGTGCATAGACGTGCAAGCCAGTTCTGGCAGGAGGCCGGTCGACCGTCCAGAGAGCTCTGCTCTCTGGAAAGGTCCCGGCCGACCGAGCGGTCGACCGGACAGAGAGACTTGCTCTCTGTATCCTGGCCTCGGTCGACCGATGGCATAACGGTCTGAAATATGACCGTTGGCCGGTCGATCGGGCGGTCGACCGACAGTTCTGTCAGGCCTCCAACGGCTAGTTTTTCCAGCCCTATAAAATGGGGCATTTGGGGGCTGTTTTGATTAAGATTTTTGGAGAGTTTTTAAGCCAGTTTTTCCTATTCTTTTAAGAGGTTTTTCTCTACAAAATTTAGAGCCAATACTTCCAATTAAAAGGAGAGTTTATCAAGAGTGTTTAAAAAGAGATTTCTTGAGTTTTCCTCCACCATTTTTATTCTTGTTTTCTCACACAACACTTGAGCTATCCATTGCTATATCTACCCTATAGGGAGTTTGTTGTGAGAGGATTTTAGGTGATCAAGAATTGTGATCACCAAAGTTCATCTTTGCTCTTTGAGGAGGCGGACGTGTGTGTTCGCATTGTTTCGGGTCCTAGTGGGGACTCGGTGTTTCGAGTTCGGATGCGAACTTGTTGTTTGAGGTACGGCCTCGGCGAGCCGGTGGGCTTGCAGTGTGTACGGGCTAGAGAGTCCGAGAGCTTGTAGGTGTTGCGACACCGAGGAGTGATCCATTGGGATCGATTATAGTGGAAATCCTTCGTGTGTCGAAGGCGGGGATGTAGAGCAAGTGTGCTCGAACATCGAAACAAATCCCTTGTGTTTGCGATTGCTCACTCTCTCTCTCTTTGTCTCTTTGTTTATATCTTGCATGATATTATTGTGCATATCCTTACATGCTTGATATTCATATTGTGCCTTATTGATATACATGCTTGGGTTTGTTTGCTAACACTTGTATTTAACCAAGAGAGCCAACGCGGCACCTCAACCCTTATCTAGGGGAATCTAGAGGAGTTAGTCCAGAGCCCTTCACGGGGAATTCGGCTACACTCTTGTGTTTACGTGGTGTATAGTTTAAATAATTTGTTTAGGTCATAATAGTTATTTACTTCCGCATTATTTGGCATTGAGTGACTATTAGATTAGCCATCACCTATTCACCCCCCCTCTAGGTGATCCTTCACAAGCTTCCGTCCCACAACAACTGTAAATTGCTTCCTCTGTATCTTTCTCTGTATTTGTCCTAATCGACTACTACTTATGATTAGTTGATTAGTATTTTTTTTAGTCAACTATAAGTCGATTAACTTTTTTTGATCTGCTTCTCTTCTTCTGCTTCAAGTCATCATTTTCTCTAACTCAATTGGATCTTCTTGGACCATCATCTCCTTTTAAAAATAAGGCAAAATCCTAACACTTCCAACAAGTGATAAATAATTCCAATCAAATCCAAAAAGAGAAGATATATTTACATGAAGAATATATTTTCCATAAAAAGAACATGCGAAATAAAGAGACCAACTGTTGCAAGAAGATAATCTGATTTTCTCTTTCAAAGGTTAGGGTTCCCGCGGTGATAAGCAAAAAAAAAAATAAAGATGATGCAAGACTTGGGGAGAAAGAAAGCAAAAAAGAGTCTCTCTTTTATTTGGGGTTTAGGCCAGGCAACTTTTCTTTTCTATTTAGGGTATAGGCTAGATAGTTTTTATGAAAAGAAATATTATTGCATTGAATTGAAATACTAGAGTGCACACTATATAGAAACTCAATTAAACTGATTTGAAAATCAGTTTATTGAGACATTTCCACGCCAATCTTTCAGCCAATGCGAATCTATATAAGCCACTAACAAGTCGAGCTCGAGCCAAGCCTAGTTATGCTCAAGCTTGTTCATTTATTTTACCGAACTTAGATTATTGTTCGAGCATGTTTTAGTTAAGTTACTGAACTGAGTCAGAACGAGCTTTATCGAGTGATCTCGAGCTGAGACTCGATGACTCGACCTTTTTGAGCCCATTAGCAGCCCTGTCTGTGTATGCTATGCAAGAAGATAATAGAAACAAGGGCATAATCAATAATAAGCAAGCTCGGTTATACCCACCACAAAAATTGGCATAATGAAGCATGTACAAACATTCCCTAAATGGTGTTTGCCATCAAGAATTCAAAGCATGGAAGAAGGCTTTCACAAACCATTAAATCATCTGACCTTGGGTTATTATAATCATTTCTCACAAGGATATATATTTTGAGTCATTAACTATCCATCTAAAGTGAAACCTCAATGCCATAACAAATCAATCAAGTGAGACAAACTAACGTCCCCGCAAGTGGTCTAGTGGTCCTGCTTGGGGCGAGACAAAGTAACCAAGAGGAGCTTTCCTCTTTGTTGTTTGGTTAGAGAGGTCACGAATCCAAGGCATGAGGGGTGCAAGAAACGGAATTTCCAGGGAACGGGTCAGGTAAAAATTCTCTGAAGATGTATGCATAGAATGGATGATGTAATTTGTATATAAAATCTCCGTTAAAGACTGAAATAATCCTTTGGGACGCAAATAATGAATTTTGTGCTATATATTGTTAAAACATTAAATTTAAATGAAGCTATGGGAAAGACTCCAAAATTGCAATCAACTAAGATAATTTCCCACAACCAACGCATCGCTCTCGTTTACATTCATAAAGTTCCATTCATATGTTGGAAATACAATAGATTTAATGCGGATAAAATAGGCCATGGATCAAGAATCAAAGAACATCTCAAGAATAATCAAATGCATAATTGAGCAATACTTTAAATCACCATACCTGAAGCCATTGATGAAGAATAGATGAAGATTGGAGAAGATCCTTGATTCCTTCTTTTTGATCCTGCAAACCCTAATGCAAAGATCCTCTTTTCTCTGTCTCCTTGTCCTTGCACAAACTCACAGTTTTCTTTTCTGATGGATTCTCAAAAAGAATGAGCGTAAGATTGTAATTCTTTGCAGGAGGAGAAAAGTGGGTCTCACATTTGCAATTAAACCCCTTGAAATAAAACCTTTCCATCATGGTACCCCTTATATTTCAAGAGACTATATAACTATATAAATGTGACTTTAATATGGGCATAATATTATATCAGTTAACTTTAATAGGAATCCAATGTCAATTAACCAAGGTTATTGGTCCATCTTTAATGTGAAATTAACATTCTCCCACTTGGACCATTAACCGATTAGGTTAAAACTTTAGAAAACAAATAAAAGAAAAGACTCATTTGTAAATCATTTTTGACTCCATTGGATTCCATACCGAAAAACCTTGACACGTGATCACGAATTTTAAAAACAACAACTGATAAGCCCAAATATGAAATACCGTAATACTGCAATTAGCTTGGATCACCAATGCGAGTCATAGCGGTTATACAACATCCACGTCATACTCCCTTCTATGTACCACAACATTGATAACCCTTACTAATTGAGTCTATAACCAAAATGACCCCTGTAATTGTCTTGTAAAGACATTTCCTGTTTAACAAACATCCATACATAATATGTGCACACATAATTGGATAACAGGAAACACAGAAATAAACTTTTATTTGTACAATAATGTCAATTACATAAGTACCAATATATACATTACAGATTGCCCAAAAGACCCATTCTAACAACATGTTGCTTAAATGTCTTTGGAGGCAATCCTTTTGTCATTAGATCAGCAACCATTAAAGTGGTACTTATACTTTCAATTGACACCTTTTGTTTCTCAACTCTTTCTCTAACCACCAAGTACTTAAGTTCTATGTGTCTAGAACCATTAGAGTACTTACCATTCTTAGAGAAGAAAACGGCTGCTGTATTGTCACAATATATCTTCAGCGGCCTGGCAATAGAGTCAACTACACCAAGTGCTGAGATAAAATTCTTTAACCATAATGCATGATTTGTGGCCTCAAAACAAGCTATAAACTCAGCCTCCATCGTGGATGAAGCAATGATAGACTGCTTTACACTCTTCCACGATATTGCCCCACCTGCTAGCAAGAAAATAAATCCTGAGGTAGACTTCCTGCTATCTGGGCAACCACCAAAATCTGAGTCCGAATAGCCGATCACCTCCAACTGATCTGATCTCCTGTATGTGAGCATATGGTCCTTCGTCCCTTGAAGATACCGCATAACCTTCTTAGCCAACTTCCAGTGCTCCATTCCTGGATTGCTTTGGTATCTTCCCAACATCCCAACTGCAAAACTGATATCTGGCCTGGTACAAGTGCTTGCATACATCAAGCTCCCAACAGCTGATGCATACGGAACTTTCTGCATTTGACCCTTTTCTAAGTCATTCTGGGACACTGGCTCCCACTTAATTTGTCACCCTTCTGAATGGGTGCAGGACTGACTGAACACATTTCCATATGAAATCTTTCCAAGACTCGGTTGATATAACCTTTCTGAGACAGTCCTAGCAATCCTCGAGATCTATCCCTGAAGATCTCTATGCCAATGACATAAGCTCCTCACCCATATCAACCATCTGAAAGTTCTTGGTAAGATAGCTTTTAGTTTCATACAGCAGACCAATATCACTACTGGCTAACAAGATATCATCCACATACAGAACCAGAAAAATAAACTTGCTCCCACTGATCTTTAGATATATACACTGATCAACAGTGTTTTCTGTAAATCCAAAAGATGTAATGGTATCATTAAACTTTATATACCATTGCCTGGAAGCTTGTTTAAGTCCGTATATGGATTTCTTTAATTTGCAAGCCAAGTGTTCTTTACCTTCATTTGCGAACCCTTCAGGTTGCTCCATGTAAATTACCTCATCCAAATCTCCATTCAGAAAAGCAGTTTTCACATCCATTTGATGTAACTCCAAATCATAATGAGCTACAAGTGCCATAATGATTCTAAGAGAGTCCTTCTTTGATACTGGAGAGAAGGTTTCTCTATAATCAATGCCTTCCTTCTGAGTGAAACCTTTAGCCACAAGTCTGGCTTTATATCGTTCTACATTGCCTTTAGAGTCGCGCTTGGTCTTAAAGACCCATTTACACCCGACTTTCTTACAGTTATCAGGCAATTCAACGAGATCCCAGACTTGGTTTTGGTCCATAGATTTCAACTCATCATTCATAGCATCAATCCATTTACTAGAATCATTGCATTCTATGGCTTGTGAAAATGAAACTGGATCTTTATTAATCCCAATATCATAATCAGATTCCTGTAGATACACCACATAATCATCTAAAATGGCAGATCTTCTTTCCCTTTGAGATCTTCTCAAAGCTGCCGGTTGTGGTGGTTCTACAATATTTTCAATGGCGATATCCTCATGGAGTGGTGAACCAATATCAATATGTTGTTCTGGTATCTCAACTTGATGATCAAGCTGAGGGACAACAATTTCTCTTGAAGGAAAGGTAATTGGGATATTTACCCTTACTACTTCAAGATCTACCTTTCTTGGTTCATCACTCCCACTAAATTCACCATTTTCTAGGAATCTGGCATTACCAGTTTCAACTATTCTTGTACTATGGTTAGGGCAATAAAATTTGTATCCCTTAGACTTATCTGGATAACCAATGAAATACCCAGATAATGTTTTTAAGTCTAATTTCTTTTCTTGTGGATTATATATTCTAGCCTCTGCTGGACAACCCCAAACATGTAAATGTCTTAAACTAGGTTTCCGACCAGTCCACAACTCGAAAGGAGTTGTTGGGACTGCCTTACTAGGAACCCTGTTTAAGATATACATAGCAGTTTTTAAGGCTTCATTCCACAATGAAATGGGTACATTAGAGAAGCTCATCATGCTCCTAACCATATCCATAAGAGTTCGGTTTCGCCTTTCAGCAACACCATTCTGCTGAGGCGTACCTGGCATTGTGTATTGAGCACAAATACCACGCTTTTCTAGAAATTTGGCAAATGGGCCAGGATGTTGTCCTGACTCATCATATCTTCCATAAAATTCACCACCTCGATCTGATCTTATGATTTTAACCTTTCTATCTAATTGTCTCTCGACTTCTGTAATGAACACCTCAAGGATGTCAACAGCCTGAGACTTTTCATTAATTAGATACACATAACCATAACGTGACAGATCATCTATAAAGGTAATGAAATATCTCTCCCCCGTAAAACATGAAATTGAGAGTGGTCCGCAAATATCTGTATGAATTATTTCAAGGAGTTCTTTACTTCTTGTGGCACCTTTCTTAGTGTGTTTGGTTTGCTTTCCTTTTATGCAATCCACACACACATCAAAATCAGTGAAGTCTAGGTTATCCAAAATCCCATTCTTCACTAATCTTATTATTCTATCCCTGGAGATATGCCCCAGTCTCCTATGCCACAAAAAAGAGGATTTTTCATTTATTAAGCCACGTTTAATACCAACATTCGAATGCAGAGATAATAAAGATTGTGCTAACTCATCATTCAATGAAATTTTATATAAACCATCACATAAAATTCCATGTCCAACCGGAATTGAATTATACATTAAACTGAGTTTTTCACAACTGAATAAAACAGAATATCCAAAAACATCTAATTTGGATATTGACATTAAGTTCCTAGAAATCGAAGGTACATAAAAAGTATCTTCAAGATCCATCTGATGTCCCGTCTCCAAGAGTAGTCGATAAGTACCAACATATTCGACCTCCACTTTGAGACGGTTCCCCATAAAGACGAATCTCTCACTTTCCTTCGGTTTTCGGGTTGTAAGGAATCCCTACATTGAATTAGTTATGTGAGTTGTGGCTCCAGAGTCAATCCACCAAGTATTAGAAGGAACTTCAGCAAGATTTGATTCAAAACATACAAAAGAAAGATTTATACCTTTCTTTTCGAACCAAGCTTTCCTCTTGTTGCAGTCCTTCTTCACATGTCCCTTTCTGCCACAGAAGTAGCACTTGACAGTGAAGACCTTTCCAAGACCTTGGCTACTTTCCCGATGGTCATGCCCTTTCTTCGATGGAAATCTCTTACCTCTTCCATATTTACCTTTCTTATGGATACCTCCTTGAGTTACTGCCAATACTGAGTGATGCCCTTCTTGCCTCAGTCTCACTTCCTCTTGTACACACATACCAGTTAGCTCATTCAAATTCCACTTATCTTTATGAGTGTTGTAGTGAATCTTGAATGGCCCAAACTGAGAAGGAAGTGAGTTAAGGATGAACTGTACCAAGAAGGATTCATCCACTTTCATACCCAGTGATCCTAACTTAGCAGCCTTATCAGTCATATTTAGAATGTGTTGTTGAACTCCTCTATTACCATCATATTTCATGGTGGTAAGTTCAGCCATGAGGGTGCCAGCTAATGACTTATCTGCAGACTTAAATCGGTCTCTTACAGCAGATAAAAGTTCAGATGCACTAGTAGTATGTGGGAGGGAAGTCTTGATGTTATTGGCTATGGTCATCTTTATGAACATGAGACTGAGTCTATTCGACCTTTCCCAAGCTTTGGCATGGCTAACCTGCTCTGCTGTACTTTCAGCAGTCACTTCATTAGGCTTCTCTACCAAAAGAGCCATGTCTAGGTCCAGGACACCCAGTGTAAACTGTACATGCTCAAACCACTCAGAGAAATTTGTACCATCCAGGGCTGGAATGCTAGTGGCATGAGTGTGAAGGGAAGTAGGGACGTTCACTGAAACATAATAGGACATTGCTCACATTAGGCCACTTATCAATACAATAACCTTAAATTTAATTAAGATGAACTATTGATATCACTTTGATTTCTCCTTTGGGCGAAACCTAAGCATATCTAGTGTTCACTCTTTAGGTGAGAACTTTTATCACCTACGCAGGTCTAATATAATTTATGTCACTTAGATAGTAAGTCATGTTACTTTTGGGTATCCAATTCCACACCACTAAGTTACATAAATTACACTACCCTACCCCGGTTCATAATTATTTGAAAGAGACTTTCCTTTGGGCCAGTCCCAATCTCCTAACTAGAACCGCCATCGAGAATATTATTGTCTTTTATGCCACCCTCATTGACAAGTCTTTTATGTAGTTATATATTCATAGGTTTACTAACATAGGTCACTTTGGCAACTACTAAATCAATAAGCCATATGAATACAAAACTAACCAATAATATTCTCTAATCCTTTTTTTTGAGTAAAGCCATAATACCTCAATACATTACTTGACCAAGCATCAATCAATATTAACACAATAACTTAAATGTGTAACATACTTTAATGATTGAACATTAACAAGCATTAGTCGACTACAATGAAGGATTAGTCGACTTGGGTCAAGTCAAGTCGACTACACATTTAGGTCCAGTCGACTAGGGCAAAGAAAGATTAGTCGACTATACCTATATAATTAGTCGACTATAAATTTTTATTGGTCGACTACAAAATTTTATTAGTCGACTCCTGTTGGAAGACAACTCTCAGTTAAAAATTAGTCGACTTGGCAAAAATGGTTAGTCGACTATACACTTTACTAGTCGACTAATCCAAAGTACAAGTCGACTCCTGTTAGAAACAGAGAGTTTTCAACTTTCGGGAAAATAAATTAGTCGACCATAAACTCTTGCTAGTCGACGAATAGTCGACGAAACAGTTATTTGAGGCAGTTCCTGTTCCGACGATTTATTCCAAAAATTAGGGAAAATTAGGGTTTCTTAATCCTGAATTTTGATCCCTGATAATTGCATAATTAGAGGAATATGAACATAAAATTAGGGCTATTTAGTCCTCATGAAATTCTACAATTAAAATGATCAAAAATTCGATTTTTGAACTGTTATCAAAAACCCTAATTTACCATAATCCTTAATCCAAGATGTATTGATTCTTAAACACAGCTCTGATACCAAATGTTGGAAATACAATAGATTTAATGCGGATAAAATAGGCCATGGATCAAGAATCAAAGAACATCTCAAGAATAATCAAATGCATAATTGAGCAATACTTTAAATCACCATACCTGAAGCCATTGATGAAGAATAGATGAAGATTGGAGAAGATCCTTGATTCCTTCTTTTTGATCCTGCAAACCCTAATGCAAAGATCCTCTTTTCTCTGTCTCCTTGTCCTTGCACAAACTCACAGTTTTTCTGATGGATTCTCAAAAAGAATGAGCGTAAGATTGTAATTCTTTGCAGGAGGAGAAAAGTGGGTCTCACATTTGCAATTAAACCCCTTGAAATAAAACCTTTCCATCATGGTACCCCTTATATTTCAAGAGACTATATAACTATATAAATGTGACTTTAATATGGGCATAATATTATATCAGTTAACTTTAATAGGAATCCAATGTCAATTAACCAAGGTTATTGGTCCATCTTTAATGTGAAATTAACATCATAGCCATAGGGATCCTCATTATTACCATAAAAATTCTACAAATTAACTCATTTCAATCAATTTAAAGAGAAACCCAAAACAATGAAATTGAATTGCAAAAACAAGATCCCACCTTTCCCACCTTTCCCAATTCATTCGGAAGAGAAATAGAAAACCCAATTGAAATTGAAAGGAAAAAAAGAGGTAAAATAAATTTACGAATTCCTTGCCTAAATAAAAAACACAATGAATGAACAATTCAATCAATTCAGTCGTTTGATTATTTTCTTAAATAAAAAACAATCAAATGTAGAAAGAACGAGAAGGAGCAAAGCGCACCTTGACCATGAAACGGTTGAATGGAGATCAGAGAGAGAGAGAGAGAGAGAAGAAGAAGAAAATCGATCTTTTTTCTCTCTTTCTCTCTCTAACAGAGACAGAGAGAGCGAAGACGAGCGAAACCCGAGAAGAAAGCATACTTCTACGTGAATGTTACTCCCCTTCTCTTTCCGTTGGGACGCACGTGGAATCTCGCGGAGTCGCCTAAAATACAACAAGATGGGCCCACCGAGCATTGGGTTTCTATAACAGTATAAAGCCACCGCATGTTGTAATTCATGGTGGTAATTTTTATTTACAGATGTAAGCGAGTTTTAAGGTGTTTAGTTAGTAATGTGATATTGTAAGTGAGAAAATATATTGTGTTTTATGGTGTTTCGCTCATATCGCGTAACTCGAAGTGGAAAAGTTGGTCGCAAATTAACTGTTTGGTAATTTAAATGTTAAAAATAATAAATATTAAAAAATTTAAAATATTAAATATTACAATTGGTTATATTTAAAAATAAAATAATCTAATATTAATAAAAATATACAATTATTAAATTAATGATAAAAATTATTAAATTAAATATTAGGACAATCGCCAACTTCGCTTCATAATTAGAAAAATAAACCCAGCTTCACAATTTTACTCGCTACAGCTTTATCCATGTCAACATTAACTGGTTCTTCACAACAATCACTTCTTTATATATTTTTATTTCTTCTTTTACTCTACCCCATTAGCCCTGACATTGCTCTCTCCTCTATCTTGACCCCGACGCAGAGTTATTCGCAGGTCGATCCGCACGGTCAAGTTGTCGTGTGTAACAAACCGTTCCTGGAATACGTACCTAGATACGTGTTCTGATTGTTCGATCATATTTTTTCGATTTATCTCCCAGTATTTGTTTTTATGATTATTTATATTATAGTTTGGTATTAGATCTAGATTATTGGATTCAGAGTCAGTGCGAGCCTGAACCGGAGAGCTGATCCCAATGTCCTGCTCGATTTGATCTTTCTGGTAGTCTGATTTGAGTGATTTTAGTTTCAAATATTATTTTTCAATATTTTAGATTTTTCTTGATTTTCTAAAATTTTTTTGAATTATTTTACAAGATTTTCAAAATCAGTGTCGACTAGTGTCACCGATCGATTCTCAGATTTTTTTTGTTAATTTACAAATAGAGTTGAATTTCTAAAAACTACATTCACGTTACTTCTTAGAATCACATTTTCTATTTTAACACATTTTGGAGATTTTTTTGAATTTATTAAGATTCGACTATACTTAAAGTCGACTACCGTCAGTAAATTTCAAGATTTTTAATTTGAAAATGGGGTAGAATTTCTTGGATCTGATTTCACTATAGTCCTTAAAATAATATTCTCTATTTTAAAGAATTTTTGGAGACTTTTCTGAGTTACTTTAATTTTCCGACATTTCTGATGTTTTCAGTATTGTCCCAGATCCGGAGTTTATACCCGAATATTTTCTTTTCTTTTTTTCTTTTTCTATTTTTCTCCTCCACTCCTTTTTCTCCTTTTCTTTTTCTTTTTTTTTCTTTTTTCCTTTTCCCTATTTTTCTCCTCCGCCCATTTTTTTTTTCCAAAATATCTTCTTTTCCTCTACTTATTCTCTCTCCTCCCCTTCTCTCTTGGCCAACGCGGCCCTAGCCAAACTCGTGCCTCACAGCCCAGATGCGGGGCTCAGCCCTGGCTTGGGTGCAGGGCTCAAATCCCTCCCCAATTTAAATCTCTCTTCTCTAATCTTTCTTTCTCTATCTCTAATTCATCACCACCACTGGCACCCTCCTCAACTCCGGCGCACCTCCGGCGGCAAGCCCCAGGCCGACAGTGGCTCCCATCTCCAGCCATAACCCCATTTCTCACCCTCATCTCTCAACTTCAACACCAACATCCACATCTCCACCTTCTTCTTCCTCATCATCATCAGCTTCAAATTTCTCCTCCTCCTTTATCATCACCTCCACCACGGACTCCCTCTCTAGCCATCCACTACTCATCCAACCCCAATTCTTCCAATTGCACCTCTAATTTCACCAAAATCACCACATCCCCATCTTCTTTCTCCTTCAAAAATCACCACCACCATCATCTTCAATCTCCCCAAATTCCTCCATCACAATTATTGACATTCTAAAAAGGTAAAACTATTAGACAACTTTTCAATCGATCTGAACGATATCTAACTCGTCGACATTTACAAAAGACAAGTCCTTCCGATGATGAGTTTTTGCCCATCTCTGAGGGACAAAGCAGCGACTTGAACTCTACTGATCCAGTGAGGTAGACAGTAAGTCGAGGTTGCTTATGAAAAGGCTAAAACAGGCCTATGAAGCTAAACCTGGTCAAACACCTAGCCTCGCATGAGCCCAAAAGAGAGCTAGCTTCACTAAAAGGCCGAAGACACTAGCTTCGCACGAAGCTTCAATGAGTCCCGCTGAAGGCTAACTTTAAGCTTCGCTATAACCTTTATCTCTAGCTTCGTTGGAGATGGAGGGGTTCAGCTCTGCTCTGAGCTAACTCCTAGCTTCGCTTGAAGCTTCACCCAGCTCTGCTACGAGCTAACGTCTAACTTCACTCGAAGCTTTGAAAAATGAGCTTCGCATGAAACTCTTACTTAGCTCTGTCGCGAGCTTTACCAGGTCATCAGTTGACCGTTTCAAAATCCCATGAGGGATTAATGGGTGAACCCCGCTACTTTAGTGGGGTTAATGCCACTTTTAGTGGGTGGTTACACCCGCCAACTTCGTCCCACATTAAGTGGAAACAATTAAGCCACAATGGCTATTAATAGCTCGCGCGAACCTCCCAGCTGCGCTTAAGCTTGCATTTAGCTTCGCGACAAGGCTATTTTGAGCTTCACGCGAAGCTAACAGACTAATTCAGTCTTGCTGAATTCAAGAGGCAGTTACACCCCCTATTTTTGCTATAAATAGCCCCTTGTAAGAGTGAAGAGGGGCTGAAAAAAGTTCGGAGAAATCTAAGAGAACGGGTGTCTACTTACTTCCAAAGCTTCTAAAAGTCTCAGAGACTCAACTCTCTTTCATCCAGAGTCTCAACACGCCTTCCATCTTTAGAAGATTTTCAGAATAAAGTGAGAAGGAAATTCTCTCGAGAAGGCTTGACTACCCGACCGATTGCATCGTCAGTGGGATAAAGTGATTGCGCGCTTATCAGTGATTGAGATTTTCTTGCACACAAAATATAGAATATCAGATTGAGAAGTAAAGGTGTGCGAGGTGCTCAATACTATCCGCTGTAGCAAAGGCTATGCGGGTCGTGATCCTCAGGGAGGGACTAGAGATGGAAGCGTTTAAGTAAGATTCTCTAAAAATTATTTTCTTTTATTATTTACAATGGTATATGATATTTACAATGAGAAGGTGAAAAGTAAATTTGAGAGAGATGGAGATCTAAACTAGAATTAGAAAGAAAGAAAACTATACATACATACCTCTTCTACCTTGCTTACCTTTGATCCGTGCGATGACTTACCTTGTCTTGGAAGGCGTACAAGTATGGTGTATAGGATCGTCCACCTTCTTAATCTACACTACAAAAATAAAAGACAAACTAACGAAGGTTTGTTCATCTCCATAGGCCATCAAGGGCTCTTCTTCGGCTAGGCAGTCTCAACGCAATTGGGTCTCATGGTTCACAAGACATTAGAGAGAAAATAGAAGAAAACAAGAACAAAAGAAACACAAGATTAAACAAGAATAAAAGAACATAAAAAAAAAACGAACCTCGAGTTGATTTATTTAACAATAGAAGAAGAGCAAAACTTACACCGATTGTCACCCTCAATACAAGTTGATCTCCTTCCTCCATGAAAACATCCTCTCCTCTCAGTTACAAAAAGGAAAAATAAAAATTACAAAAGAGAAAAGAAAACCTAAACTAGAAGAAAGCCTAAAAACCCTAATTTTTGGCTCAGTATTTCGCTGGGCGCCCTTCTCGGTTGCACTGCAGGGGTATTTATAGGTGCAGAAGGCAGTAGAGTCCAGATCGAACTCCTCCACGAAACCTGTTACCCTGGCTTATCCACTTTGCCGCGAAAACGCGGCTTGGGCCGCGTTTCCGCAGCCACGTGGCGTCGGTTGGCCGCGCGCTTTGGCTCGTGGCCTCTCCTGCTCCGTCCATCTGGGCGTTTGCTTCTGGATGTTTGATCCTGGCTCTTTATCTTTGGATTTGGATATAACTTGGGAAGCAAGTTACTAGATCCCAAATCTTTTATCCACGAATTTCCTTATCTTTGCACTCTCTTCTTTGGCTTTTATCCTCATCCTGCAAGTGTTTAGGGTTGAATAGAAGTCTATCCTTCCCTCTTCTTTGTATTTGCAACTTTTGCCCTTAGTATTTGCAATTTTGGCAATTAATATTTGCAACTTTTACATTGGGCTTGAATATGGGCTTTGGGCTTTTTTTAAGCTTTATTTCTTTATTTTAATATTTCGAGGCCTGCACACAATAAATCATAAAATATTAGTAAATGTGCAGAATTATAGGAAAAAATATGAAAATGTGATGATAAATATAATGATAAAAATGCACTTTTCACTACCAATCACACCCCACACTTATCTTTTTGCTCGTCCTCGAGTAAAAATCAAAGAGAAAAAGAAAAATTAATCTAACCTAACTCACTTTCGTAGGAATCACGGTTGCACTTAGCATGTGCAACAAGCCGTTAAACCTCTAAGTTATCCTAGAGGACGAGTGTTGTCTCGTGAGGGTTTTCAGCGGATTACACCCACAAAATCCATAAAAAGAAATATTTGAAATACTTTTCAAAAGACTAAGTAATTTATAAGTTTTTAGGATCCTCATTTTTATTCATTCTTAAACTTAGTCTTAATAAAGTAAATTGTTATCCATTTTAAGTAAGGATCAAAATTGGATTTGTGTATAGTCTTTTTCGTTACCAAAAATCATATGCATCCTTATGGATTTTTACGAGGAATTCCTTAACTTGGACTCTCATGCCTCTTTATTATATATATATATATATATATATATATATATATATATATATATATATATATCTCTCTTTTTTTTTTTAAATATGTATAACTCATCTAATTTTCTTTCATGTAAGCATCAAGGCTTCTTGAGGCCCTCATACCTAACTAATTGACTATTAGATGTGTTAATACATACATAATATTTCTCAGTTTTCTTAGGCTTTCTAATCCACCCATGTAGCGAACTTAAAGTCGGTGGCTCCCAAACCGGTTGGCTTTAGGGCACCAGGTGAGAAAACACCCCACGAACTCAAATTTGAGTGAACTAGGCCACAAAACTAAGGACGTTTATTTATAAACTCATTTTTAGGCGTGAATACTTATGCTTCTTGAGGCACATATATCCAGCTTAATTGGTGAATTTTTTTTTTTAATATGATGAGGCACAAGGGTCTTTGTCTTAGAATCCTAGATATGCATTAGGTGTGCACATTTCATTAAGGTAAAAATTAAGACTAACTACTTATTCAATTTCTCCTCCTATACCTAAAAATTCAACAATTTATTTATTTTGACCAAGTTTTTAGAAATCCTAATCATGATTTTCCTAATTCTTAAGACTAACTTAGATTCTTTTAAAAGATAAGTCAAAATATTGTCCTTTTTATAATAATTTTTTTATTAGCAAATTTTGGTTAGTTTCTACCTATGTTAGTAGGTTAGTAAAGCCTCCCCCCACACTTATTTCATGCATTGTCCTCAATGTATGAATGTATGCATGTATGCATGAAAAAAAAAGAAGGGAAGGCAGAAGTTACCTTAAGGTGGTGGTTCCGGTGGTAGTCTAATTGGGCCAAGCGTTGCTACCCAATCAAGATAATGTGGTAGTTCACGGGACCTACCTTTATTGACCTCTTTTCTATTTACATGTTTACAGTCCCCAGTATGAATAGGATCATGGAAGATCCTCTCGTGAAACTTACTTCCTTTACATGACCAGTCCTGGAAAATCATCACAGAGTCATGGTCTATACCTATGTCCAACAAAAGAATGTGACTTGGTAGAATGGTTGACTTGGACTCAAGATTGATAGGTTCAGGAACGAATACCGACTCAGGAAAGAAACTTAAATCAAGTAAGGGTTCAGGAGTCGAGTTTTTTCAAGAAGTGTGTCCAAGTCAAGAAGTTGAAACTCAAGTCCACAATCATCTTCCCACAATGGAATGTGACTCAATATTGGTGATTCAAGTTCAGGAATGATAGGTGTGGGAATCAAATCTGACTCTAAAAGATTACCTAAGTCGGATAACAAAACAGGAGTCAATATTGATTCGGGAATTTGAACTTGATCACAAATTTGAGAATCAAAGTCACATATCTCATTCGGTTCAATCTCATAAAAATGAAAACTTGCCAATTTGTCAATGGGACTTTCAAAAGTATGAAATTAGTCAAGTTCAATATGATGATCATCAAAAATGGGTAATTCAATTTCATGATCTATGGGTTCGGGAATAAATGTTGGCTCAGAAAATTGGTCCAAATTGGGTAAGGATACCGGAGTCAACATAGATTCGAAAATGGAAACTGAATCGCAAAGTTGGGAATCGGGTTCACATTCACAATCTAATTCAATCTCATTGAAATTAAAACTAGCCAATTTGTCCAAGGATTGGGGTTGAGCAAGTTCATATTGATGTGATGAAATTGAATTTTGATCAAGGTCTTCTAGACAGAATGATTCTTGGTTCCTATCAACTTGCTTAAGAATGTTGGAAAGTCTAGAAATTTGATCATTCATTATATCTTGCAACCGATCCACTTTTTCTTCTAACCCATCGAATAGATCAATGGTGGACTGAAACCTTGGTGATGTGGGAAGAGACGTATATGAAGATAATGGTTGAACAAGTGGTTGACCATACGGCTCAGGGGCATTGAATCCCCATTGACTCTGTGAAGAGTAGTGATGATTATTCCAATCTTGTTCATAGTATTGAGACTGGGGCATGTAATGATTCGGATAAGACCAATCTGGCACACTAGGTTGGTCAAAGTTATGATATGCCGGGTTGGTAATATCCGAATAAGAGGTTGGTGTGTAATATGGATTCTCATTAAAGTTAAAAAAATTGTTGTTATAGGCCATATCACACAAACACAAACAAAGAAAAAGAAAACAAACAAATAAGTAAACAAAAAAGAAAAAAATTCTATCCTAAGTTAGGGTAGACTTATGACCTAGACGACTCCTAACTGGTTAGACTGTCCACAGGAGGCAGGGTATAGACTTTAACCACAAGTTAATCAGCCAGGTCAGGGCAAGATTGGTGGGAGGTTTTCCGTCAAAGACGTTCCTTAATTAAATAACTACCAATCTTCGGGCTTTCGGCCCTCAATCCCCTTCCTAGACACTGATTTGGCAGGAGTCAACTTCCAGCACTGTTCCCTCTTAGGATAATCTCCTAATTGAGTCCGAGATGTCCCTAGGGCCAACGTCTACTAATTTTTAGTTAGGCTTGGGTTAGTGAGTGCTTGGAATATGATTTTTGGGCCAAGGAAGGGTGATTAAATCCCCACCTTATCTTATTATGGGTTAGTGCCCTTAAGATGATTTTGTGCTAGTGTACAAGATATGTAAATAAGATTCACTCAAAGCATCAACCAAGAGATGAGTCTTATTCTACATGCAATGCGAACGTACCTTGCTCCAGCACTCTTCAACAGTAAAATAAAGGAATTGAAAAGACACGTGCCTAAAATGCAAACGTCTAATCAATTTTTATCTTTTTCAACAAGTATTTTACTGTTGGTTAATTAGCAGTGTACAGGTTTATCACAGAACAAATTGGAACAGAGCAGAAAATAAATCTTACAATTTTTAGCAACCTGCAGAAATTGCAGTTAGTAGTTCACTACTAAGGCCGCGTTTCCGCGGCTATTGTCGCGGATCCGCGGCACTATAGTAGGCTCTGATGCTCTGCCTTCGAGGGCAGAGGCACAGAGTTGCTATATGTCCACTTCTGCTGTTGTTTTTCTGTTCTCCAAACCTGCAAACAGAAAAGAATAAATGAATTAGTTAATAATTTTTTTTTATTATTAGAGAATAACTTACCGTCCCTCCCCGGCAACGGCGCCAAAATTTTGATTGAGATTTTCCTGCACACAAAATATAGAAAATCAGATTGAGAAGTAAAGGTGTGCGAGGTGCTCAATACTATCCGCTGTAGCAAAGGCTATGCGGGTCGTGATCCTCAGGGAGGGACTAGCGATGGAAGCATTTAAGTAAGATTCTCTAAAAATTATTTTCTTTTATTATTTACAATGGTATATGATATTTACAATGAGAAGGTGAAAAGTAAATTTGAGAGAGATGGAGATCTAAACTAGAATTAGAAAGAAAGAAAACTATACATACATACCTCTTCTACCTTGCTTACCTTTGATCCGTACGTTGACTTACCTTGTCTTGGAAGGCGTACAAGTATGGCGTATAGGATCGTCCACCTTCTTAATCTACACTACGAAAATAAAAGACAAACTAACGAAGGTTTGTTCATCTCCATAGGCCATCAAGGGCTCTTCTTCGGCTAGGCAGTCTCAACGCAATTGGGTCTCATGGTTCACAAGACATTAGAGAGAAAATAGAAGAAAATAAGAACAAAAGAAACACAAGATTAAACAAGAATAAAAGAACATAAAAAAAATGAACCTCGAGTTGATTTATTTAACAATAGAAGAAGAGCAAAACTTACACCGATTGTCACCCTCAGTACAAGTAGATCTCTTTCCTCCATGAAAACATCCTCTCCTCTCAGTTACAAAAAGAAAAAATAAAAATTTCAAAAGAGAAAAGAAAATCTAAACAAGAAGAAAGCCTAAAAACCCTAATTTTTGGCTCTATATTTCGCTGGGCGCCCTTCTCGGTTGCATTGCAGGGGCATTTATTGGTGCAGAAGGCAGTAGAGTCCAAATCGAACTCCTCCACGAAACCTGTTGCCCTGGCTTATCCACTTTGCCGCGGAAACGCGGCTTGGGCCGCGTTTCCGCGGCCACGTGGCGTCGGTTGGCCGCGCGCTTTGGCGCGTGGCCTCTCCTGGTCCGTCCATCTGGGCATTTGCTTCTGGAAGTTTGATCCTGGCTCTTTATCTTTGGATTTGGATATAACTTGGGAAGCAAGTTACTAGATCCCAAATCTTTTATCCACGAATTTCCTTATCTTTGCACTCTCTTCTTTGGCTTTTATCCTCATCCTGCAAGTGTTTAGGGTTGAATAGAAGTCTATCCTCCCTCTTCTTTGTATTTGCAACTTTTGCCCTTAGTATTTGCAATTTTGGCAATTAATATTTGCAACTTTTACATTGGGCCTGAATATGGGCTTTTGGGCTTTTTTTTAAGCTTTATTTCTTTATTTTAATATTTCGAGGCCTACACACAATAAATCATAAAATATTAGTAAATGTGCAGAATTATAGGAAAAAATATGAAAATGTGATGGTAAATATAATGATAAAAATGCACTTTTCACTACCAATCAATCAGATTCCCACCGGCATACTTTCCCAGAATCTCAGAGGAGATCTACTTGTAATTTTCCTTTCCTTTTTTTTTTTTTAAAGAATTACCTGTAATTTCGCTCCTTAATTCTTTTCGGTAAGTTTTCACCGATCAATTTTAATGGAAAATAAGATGGCGAGTCTGCTGGGACAAAGGTTTTCTTCTGCAATAAGGAGACGATGTTGCAATGTAACAGTCAGAGTGTTGAACCCGTCACCGTCAAAAACTTGGTCATCCACTTTGACCAAGAAAAGTTCGAGTAACTCCTCTCGGGGGTAGCCCAATACTCCATGCACGAAAGCATAGGAAGGTCTCCGTAGCCAAAACTCCATTGGCTATAGATCAGAAGGCAGCTCTAATTGAGGCTGTGTCTAAGCCTATCCAGCCGTGTGCGCGAGTGAGCAAAGATCGCTCCAATTCCCATCAGTCTCAACTGAGGCTAAGTTGACTTCAGGTCAACATGGTGGCTTTTCATGCGAAGCCAAACAGGTTCCACGTGAACCTAAAACTGCTCAGGGTAAGTAGGTGTGGAGGGCGAAGCATGGAGCCTCTCTGCGCGAGCTTTAGGCGAACTTGAAGCTCAACCTCGCCTCTCACG
Source organism: Agave tequilana (assembly GCA_038442645.1). Lineage (NCBI taxonomy): Eukaryota > Viridiplantae > Streptophyta > Magnoliopsida > Asparagales > Asparagaceae > Agave > Agave tequilana. The sequence goes on along the minus strand of JAVJIF010000284.1, from coordinate 335,225 downwards.
TGAAAACAAGGGCAAGACGCCCTTAAGTGTTGGAAGCGTTGCTCATGCTACCCGTGAGGCTGAGTTGTAACCACAAGGGCGCGAGTTCCTATTGGCTTTGCCTAACCAGAGAGCGCTGGAGCCTAACCAGAGAGTGCTGGTTTCTAGCGCTAAGTCCACTCCTTTGAGCGAAGTTAAGGGGGTATCCCTAAGTGCTGGTAGTGTTACTTATACAGCTTCAGCACTGAAGGGTACTAACAAAGTCCCTAGCCATGAGGCTGAAACTCAAGCACTATGCAATGCTAATTACCTTCGCTGTAACGCAAAGATCGAAGCACCACTCTATGCTAAAAGCGAAGCTACCATGGCTTCACTTCATATTCCTTCTGGCGCTAAGCTCGCACTTGCGGGCGGAGCTAAAAGCTTAGCTGCGCCGAGCAAAGTTAATACTATTGGTGAGGTAGTTTTAAAATCACCTGTAGTTCGAAAGAGGAGCTTCAATGCTGGAGTTCTCCAGCCTAAATAGCCAGTACACGATCTCCTCGAGTCTCCATATTAGATCGCTTAAGCTTAGTTAAACCTGATTTATGAGAGTTCTTAACCAACAAACGTAAGTTCTGTCATAAAGAACTACTCCATACTTGTAATACCCCGTTCCCGGAATACGTACTTAGTTGCGTATTCAGATTTTCGGTCGTATTTTTTTCGATTTGTTTCCTGTATTTATTCTGTATTATGAATTCCTTATATGACTGTTTTGTCTTGGATTTGGATTCGTGGATTCGGAGTCAGCCCTAGTCTGAACCGAAGGCCCGATCCTAGAGTATTACTCGATTTAGACATTCTGATAATTAGAATTGACCGATTTTAGTTTTAAATATCATTTTCCAATATTATATATTTTCTATGATTTTCTAGATTTTTCTGGAATTAAAATGAAAATCCTCAAAACCGGTGTCGGCCAGTTCCGCTGACCGATTCCTGGATTTTTAATTCTCAAACAGCTAGGAATTTCATGATGGTCCTTTAGACTTTATCTTTTAGAATTACATTTCTTACTTACATTCTTTTTCTGAGGATTTTATGATTTTATGGAAATTCCTTCGGAGTCGGTAGGTAACTGATTCCAGGATTTTTAGTTTACAATCGGGATTGAATTTCTGAATTCCGCTTTCACTTTACGTCTTAAAATCATATTTTCTTCTTTAATACATTTTCTGAGATTTTTCGGAATTTATCAAAATCCGGCCGACCCGGGGTAGACCGGTATCGGCGATTGGCTTCTGGATTTTTAATTTGAAACGGGATTTTATTTCTGAAAACCGATTTCATATTATTCCTCAGGATGACGTTTTCTACCTCCGGGTATTTTTGGGGATTTTTCGGAGACAGTCGATTTTCCAACCCTATTATTATATTATTATTTTTTAATCTTTCTTTCTTTCTTTTCCTTTCTTTTCCTTCTTTTCCCTCAACCGACTTCACCCACTCCCCTCCACGTGGGGAGACACCTCCCCTCTCCCTCATTAATTCCCCTCCCATCACACTCTCTCTCTTTCTTTTTCTTTTCCTTTTCTTTTCCTTTTTCTTTCTTCCTTCTTCCTTTTTCCCTCCACTTCTCTTCCTCCTCCATCTGAGCGACACCCAACCGAACCACCTCCGGCCACCACGGCCACCTCCGGCGGTCAACGCCGGCGTGAGATCAACCCCCATCCTCTCTCTCTTTTCTTCTTTTCTTTTCTTTTCTTTTCTTTTCTTTTCCTCCTCTTGGATCCGGCCAACCACCTCCTCGCCGGACCCCCCTTCTCTCCTCCGGCGCTGCCCCGGCGAGGGCAGACCGCCGCCGGCGCGCGGCCGGCGGCCTGGGCGCGGCCGGGGGGCCTCGCGCCCCCCGTGCGCTGCTGTGGAGGGGGGCAAAGCCCCCTCCTCCTTCTCCTCCTCGGGGTGGCCGGCGCCACCCCGGGTTCTGGCGCCGCCGGCGCTGTGCCGGCGGCCGTGGGCGGCCAGGGGCCCGCCTGGGCCCCTGCGCCAGTGCTGGAGGGGGGCAAAGCCCCCCTCTTTCTCTGCTGGAGGGGGCGCAGCCCCCTCCCTTCTCTGTTGAGGGGGCGCTGCCCCCTCTCCTTCTCTGCCGGCGGCCGGCGCCGCCCGGCGCCGCCGCATGGTCGGCGGCCAGGCCGAGCACCCCCAGCCGGGGTGCTGTGCGGATCCAGAGGGGGGCAACAGCCCCCTTCTCTATTTCTCTCTCCCTCCTGTTTCTCTCTCCTCTCTTTCTCTCTCCTGCTCCCTCTCTCTCTCTCTTCACCACAACCACCACAACGACCCCTCTTTTGGATTTGGACCGTAGCTTCCTTCGTCGATCGTATCGCCGTGGATCCTTTTGGCGATGTTGTCAACCTCGATCTTTCCGAACACATAGAGCTTCCAATAACCGTTCCATGTGAGTATTCCTACTCACCAACACTTGTCTAATTCTTTGTATATTCATGTATCCATATCATATAGGTTTGTATCTTCATAAACATGCTATTTGATTATCAAACACAACCACCATTAGAAATCTGTTCTGGTTGCTGTTTCCAGTCGATTAGTCGACTTGACCTATAGACTAGTCGACTGAAAACCCTTAGTTGAAACGTAACCCTTCTAATTACACAGTCGACTTACCCTAGTTCCTAGTCGACTTGAGACCCTTAGTCGACTACACTTTTGACCCTAGTCGACTAACTCTTCCTGAATCAGAAACCTCAACTTTCTGTATCTCAGTTCTAGTCGACTTGACCACACTATTAGTCGACTTATAGTATCTGTTAGTCGACTACCTATTTTACCCCAGTCGACTAACTATTCCCTGAAACCAAATCCAACTCTCTGGATCACAGTATTAGTCGACTACCCCCTCTTCCTAGTCGACTAACCCCTCTATTAGTCGACTACTCTTCCATCCTAGTCGACTAACTTTGCCTGTCTGTCATAGTTGATTCCTTTCTTGAAACTGAACCTTACCCTCTAGACTTACATCACATATAGGTATCTCTTGACTTATCACTTGACAAACATCGTCTTCTATTCTTTCTCTCTCTCATCTTCTCTCTACATATTTATATCACAGGTTATGGCGCATCCCGAACTTCCGTGGATTTCGGATCTTTCGGCGTTTCGGTGATTCAGGCGAGTGTTCTCACTCGCTACCCTCTTGCTTCTTATTTCATTAATTATGCAAATGTTCTCGCTTTAGCTTCCATGTATTTTATTTCATGTTCTATATCTTTTATTGCTTTATGCTATGCGTGGCCGACCCTTCGTGGTCGTTGGACTTGTTGGACTTTGGGTCATTGCTTTTATGCTACCACTTGCCATGCCATTACTTGAGACCTGTTAGTTACATGCTTATATTTAACATATGTATATCACTTGCCAATTGATATGTTATCATCTGACTACCTGGCATGCCACTATTTGGCAAGACTCTTTTTGTTATACCATGACTTGACCTGACTATTATCAATCCTTTATTTTGCTTATTACTTGCTTAATATCATCATCCTATCATGCTATCACTTGACACCCAGCATGATAACTTGACTTGTGATTATCACCTTTACGGGAACTTTACTTTATTATCCTGTATCATGATCAGTGACCTGTTTTCCTGCTTTACATGCAGCGACCTGACTATATAGTATTTATGTACTCCTGATTCCTGATCATGTCCATTTCCTGTTATTCCCGTAAAGTGATAATTAAATTATTGAACCTTAAAAAGTACCAACTTGTATTGGGTCGGGGGAAACATGCGGATATCGATATGTGTTCGTGTTTACAGTGGCTTTAGGTTGTGCACTATATTTCCGGTCTGACCTGTGGTACTCCAGGGGACCGAGGGGAGAGCTGGCTCCCTTATTCCTGGCTTCATTATTATAAGGGCATACATAAGTCCCTCCTGATAGGCCTCGCGGCTGGTTCCGTCACCATGCAACGGAACACCCTGTGACCGTGGTCCCGGGTATGCACGGGACCCACTGTAAACATAGTTCGTTGATACCCCCGCTAGTTTCCAATAACAACCTTGTTTTACTCGGATATGGATCTATGTGTGTTGGGACGCTAGTTCACATAGCTAGATATCAGGGTAAGACGAGTAATAATAAAGTGTCATAATAACCGGCTCTTTAAGTTGTAAGTAGAGGTATGTGGAATGGGACGCATACCAAAGCCTACATCTTAAATAGCTATGAATCTGTGATGTGCTTTACTATATTTACACGTCTTGGATTTTACTTCGGCTTTCCTGTTTTATGAGTATTATGTGTAGCTCGAGTTTTATGATGCTTATGTTGTACCTGTTCTTATATACTTCATTGTGTTCTAACCTTCCTGTCATCTGAGTTTCTCACTTGTGATCCTCCTGGCTCGCCACCTGGCTTTGTATCATACTCGCCTGGGGAGTTTCACTGACTCCCCTGGATTCTCATGTCCAGGTCCTGGAGTCCGGAGCGTGTGGATTTCCCCCTTTGCGGCTCAGAGTAGCGCAGCGGTAGCGTGGACCTCCAGCCGACCGTCCTGAGCCACATCCTTCCAGACCCCCTTTGTGCCTCTCGAGTTTTCCCTTAGCAAACTCGTGAGTGCTCTTTTATACTTTTCACTTGTACAGTTCCTTGTATACTTGTATGTGAGCTCCCTTTTGTACCGTTCATATATCGTATATCTTTTGTATTCCCGCATTTGCGCATACTAGTGATATGATATTCATGTAATATTGTGATCACTTCTGATGATAACTGTGTAATTGTATATATATGTTGGAATGTATAATGCACCATTTGCTTCCGTACTCTGATTCTTGTCTGTACTGATGCTTAGCGTATATACGGGAGGGTAGTTCTGACCTACGTATATACGTTGCAGTGACGTCCCCGTATCCGTGGAATCGGGGCGTTACAGGTTGGTATCAGAGCCTAGGCTCTAACTTCCTCAGTACGTCCAGAAGGCAAATCAATGGTAAAGAGATTTGCAACTGGAATACATGAGTCTTGGTTATACATTCCAACTGCAAGTGCAGAGTTATCTATTTCTTGACTATCTTTCCTTTGATTTCAAATCCCTCCTTGAATATCTTTCCCTTGATTCCTAATCACTCCTATCCTTTCCCTGTTTTGGTTTTATGAATCCTTATACTATTTTAAGATATGACTAGACTAGAGAGGTAGTGGCTGGTTCAGAATGAAGCTATTATGGGATCTCTCGGCTAACTCTATGAAGCTTGGTATTCTCCAGATCGATCTTGATCTGGCTATCTTTCACAAGGCAGTAGTCGGAATTCTCTACGGATATTCTTTCAGAGTAATTGGTGCCTGGTATTCGGGATTCTTAATTATCGGTCTTCTTTATTATGCTCAGGACTATCAGGGTTTTCTTTGTCTTCGGTATTCTGGCTTATTTATTTCACAGCCACGACATCAGCAGTATTATTCAGCATTATTCGAAGATTTATACAGCCGGAAGTACGGAGGATGATTATTGTTCAGTCGACTTGAGAGCCCTACCTCTAGTGCTTCATATCTTAATTAGTATAATTCCACCGCTGTCCCCTTTGTATTCAATTTACCCCTTAACGAAATTGCGAGGACGCAATTTTTGTAAGGTGGGTGGATTGTAATACCCCGTTCCCGGAATACGTACTTAGTTGCGTATTCAGATTTTCGGTCGTATTTTTTTCGATTTGTTTCCTGTATTTATTCTGTATTATGAATTCCTTATATGACTGTTTTGTCTTGGATTTGGATTCGTGGATTCGGAGTCAGCCCTAGTCTGAACCGAAGGCCCGATCCTAGAGTATTACTCGATTTAGACATTCTGATAATTAGAATTGACCGATTTTAGTTTTAAATATCATTTTCCAATATTATATATTTTCTATGATTTTCTAGATTTTTCTGGAATTAAAATGAAAATCCTCAAAACCGGTGTCGGCCAGTTCCGCTGACCGATTCCTGGATTTTTAATTCTCAAACAGCTAGGAATTTCATGATGGTCCTTTAGACTTTATCTTTTAGAATTACATTTCTTACTTACATTCTTTTTCTGAGGATTTTATGATTTTATGGAAATTCCTTCGGAGTCGGTAGGTAACTGATTCCAGGATTTTTAGTTTACAATTGGGATTGAATTTCTGAATTCCGCTTTCACTTTACGTCTTAAAATCATATTTTCTTCTTTAATACATTTTCTGGGATTTTTCGGAATTTATCAAAATCCGGCCGACCCGGGGTAGACCGGTATCGGCGATTGGCTTCTGGATTTTTAATTTGAAAACGGGATTTTATTTCTGAAAACCGATTTCATATTATTCCTCAGGATGACGTTTTCTACCTCCGGGTATTTTTGGGGATTTTTCGGAGACAGTCGATTTTCCAACCCTATTATTATATTATTATTTTTTAATCTTTCTTTCTTTCTTTTCCTTTCTTTTCCTTCTTTTCCCTCAACCGACTTCACCCACTCCCCTCCACGTGGGGAGACACCTTCCCTCTCCCTCATTAATTCCCCTCCCATCACACTCTCTCTCTTTCTTTTTCTTTTCCTTTTCTTTTCCTTTTTCTTTCTTCCTTCTTCCTTTTTCCCTCCACTTCTCTTCCTCCTCCATCTGAGCGACACCCAACCGAACCACCTCCGGCCACCACGGCCACCTCCGGCGGTCAACGCCGGCGTGAGATCAACCCCCATCCTCTCTCTCTTTTCTTCTTTTCTTTTCTTTTCTTTTCTTTTCTTTTCCTCCTCTTGGATCCGGCCAACCACCTCCTCGCCGGACCCCCCTTCTCTCCTCCGGCGCTGCCCCGGCGAGGGCAGACCGCCGCCGGCGCGCGGCCGGCGGCCTGGGCACGGCCGGGGGCCTCGCGCCCCCCGTGCGCTGCTGTGGAGGGGGGCAAAGCCCCCTCCTCCTTCTCCTCCTCGGGGTGGCCGGCGCCACCCCGGGTTCTGGCGCCGCCGGCGCTGTGCCGGCGGCCGTGGGCGGCCAGGGGCCCGCCTGGGCCCCTGCGCCAGTGCTGGAGGGGGGCAAAGCCCCCCTCTTTCTCTGCTGGAGGGGGCGCAGCCCCCTCCCTTCTCTGTTGAGGGGGCGCTGCCCCCTCTCCTTCTCTGCCGGCGGCCGGCGCCGCCCGGCGCCGCCGCATGGTCGGCGGCCAGGCCGAGCACCCCCAGCCGGGGGTGCTGTGCGGATCCAGAGGGGGGCAACAGCCCCCTTCTCTATTTCTCTCTCCCTCCTGTTTCTCTCTCCTCTCTTTCTCTCTCCTGCTCCCTCTCTCTCTCTTCACCACAACCACCACAACGACCCCTCTTTTGGATTTGGACCGTAGCTTCCTTCGTCGATCGTATCGCCGTGGATCCTTTTGGCGATGTTGTCAACCTCGATCTTTCCGAACACATAGAGCTTCCAATAACCGTTCCATGTGAGTATTCCTACTCACCAACACTTGTCTAATTCTTTGTATATTCATGTATCCATATCATATAGGTTTGTATCTTCATAAACATGCTATTTGATTATCAAACACAACCACCATTAGAAATCTGTTCTGGTTGCTGTTTCCAGTCGATTAGTCGACTTGACCTATAGACTAGTCGACTGGAAACCCTTAGTTGAAACGTAACCCTTCTAATTACACAGTCGACTTACCCTAGTTCCTAGTCGACTTGAGACCCTTAGTCGACTACACTTTTGACCCTAGTCGACTAACTCTTCCTGAATCAGAAACCTCAACTTTCTGTATCTCAGTTCTAGTCGACTTGACCACATTATTAGTCGACTTATAGTATCTGTTAGTCGACTACCTATTTTACCCCAGTCGACTAACTATTCCCTGAAACCAAATCCAACTCTCTGGATCACAGTATTAGTCGACTACCCCCTCTTCCTAGTCGACTAACCCCTCTATTAGTCGACTACTCTTCCATCCTAGTCGACTAACTTTGCCTGTCTGTCATAGTTGATTCCTTTCTTGAAACTGAACCTTACCCTCTAGACTTACATCACATATAGGTATCTCTTGACTTGTCACTTGACAAACATCGTCTTCTATTCTTTCTCTCTCTCATCTTCTCTCTACATATTTATATCACAGGTTATGGCGCATCCCGAACTTCCGTGGATTTCGGATCTTTCGGCGTTTCGGTGATTCAGGCGAGTGTTCTCACTCGCTACCCTCTTGCTTCTTATTTCATTAATTATGCAAATGTTCTCGCTTTAGCTTCCATGTATTTTATTTCATGTTCTATATCTTTTATTGCTTTATGCTATGCGTGGCCGACCCTTCGTGGTCGTTGGACTTGTTGGACTTTGGGTCATTGCTTTTATGCTACCACTTGCCATGCCATTACTTGAGACCTGTTAGTTACATGCTTATATTTAACATATGTATATCACTTGCCAATTGATATGTTATCATCTGACTACCTGGCATGCCACTATTTGGCAAGACTCTTTTTGTTATACCATGACTTGACCTGACTATTATCAATCCTTTATTTTGCTTATTACTTGCTTAATATCATCATCCTATCATGCTATCACTTGACACCCAGCATGATAACTTGACTTGTGATTATCACCTTTACGGGAACTTTACTTTATTATCCTGTATCATGATCAGTGACCTGTTTTCCTGCTTTACATGCAGCGACCTGACTATATAGTATTTATGTACTCCTGATTCCTGATCATGTCCATTTCCTGTTATTCCCGTAAAGTGATAATTAAATTATTGAACCTTAAAAAGTACCAACTTGTATTGGGTCGGGGGAAACATGCGGATATCGATATGTGTTCGTGTTTACAGTGGCTTTAGGTTGTGCACTATATTTCCGGTCTGACCTGTGGTACTCCAGGGGACCGAGGGGAGAGCTGGCTCCCTTATTCCTGGCTTCATTATTATAAGGGCATACATAAGTCCCTCCTGATAGGCCTCGCGGCTGGTTCCGTCACCATGCAACGGAACACCCTGTGACCGTGGTCCCGGGTATGCACGGGACCCACTGTAAACATAGTTCGTTGATACCCCCGCTAGTTTCCAATAACAACCTTGTTTTACTCGGATATGGATCTATGTGTGTTGGGACGCTAGTTCACATAGCTAGATATCAGGGTAAGACGAGTAATAATAAAGTGTCATAATAACCGGCTCTTTAAGTTGTAAGTAGAGGTATGTGGAATGGGACGCATACCAAAGCCTACATCTTAAATAGCTATGAATCTGTGATGTGCTTTACTATATTTACACGTCTTGGATTTTACTTCGGCTTTCCTGTTTTATGAGTATTATGTGTAGCTCGAGTTTTATGATGCTTATGTTGTACCTGTTCTTATATACTTCATTGTGTTCTAACCTTCCTGTCATCTGAGTTTCTCACTTGTGATCCTCCTGGCTCGCCACCTGGCTTTGTATCATACTCGCCTGGGGAGTTTCACTGACTCCCCTGGATTCTCATGTCCAGGTCCTGGAGTCCGGAGCGTGTGGATTTCCCCCTTTGCGGCTCAGAGTAGCGCAGCGGTAGCGTGGACCTCCAGCCGACCGTCCTGAGCCACATCCTTCCAGACCCCCTTTGTGCCTCTCGAGTTTTCCCTTAGCAAACTCGTGAGTGCTCTTTTATACTTTTCACTTGTACAGTTCCTTGTATACTTGTATGTGAGCTCCCTTTTGTACCGTTCATATATCGTATATCTTTTGTATTCCCGCATTTGCGCATACTAGTGATATGATATTCATGTAATATTGTGATCACTTCTGATGATAACTGTGTAATTGTATATATATGTTGGAATGTATAATGCACCATTTGCTTCCGTACTCTGATTCTTGTCTGTACTGATGCTTAGCGTATATACGGGAGGGTAGTTCTGACCTACGTATATACGTTGCAGTGACGTCCCCGTATCCGTGGAATCGGGGCGTTACAATACTTCTCCCTCCTGTTGTGAACAAGCAGGGTGCCAATTAGTAACGGTCCGTTCAGTCCATTGCCGATTAGCACTCTTCCAGGCCGATAGTCGATTTTCAACCGACAATCGATTCAAACTCCTGTGAAGCCTCAGAAAAGGAACAAAGTACGAAATGTGCCAGATCTTCCCTCAGCCTCCATCAACATGATAGGAAGGGGACGTGAACCCTCAGGGCCAGATGAGGGAGACGTGATACTAACTCTCCTTCATTCAGTTCTCCAGATTCAGACTATAGCCCCGGTTTGAAAAAAGTCTTAGTAGGACAAGAAGGTGCGTTCTGAGGCACAAGATCCAAGGTATCAATACCCTATAATAATAAACAACCGTCCTCTTCAACTGGAGTCATGTCACTATGATTGGTAGTCAAAAGTGCATTTTTATCATTACATTTACCATCACATTTTCATATTTATTCATTTAATTCTGCACAATTATTAATATTTTATTATTTATTGTGTGCAGGCCTCGAAATAATAAAAAGAAAGAATGAAAGCTTAAAAAGAGCCCAAAAGCCCACATTTGAAGCCCAAGTGCAAAAGTGCAAATATCAATTGTCAAAGTGCAAATATACAAGGGCTAAAGTTGCAATTATTAAAGATGAGGTAAGGATAGAATTCTACCCAACCCTAAACTCTTGCAGGATGAGCATAAAAGCCAAAGATAAGAAGGAAATTCGTGGATAAAAGATTTGGGATATTTGAGATCAAGGTAACTTGATTACTAAGTTATCTCAAAAAATCTAGAATAAAGAGCCAGGATGCAGCTTCCAGAAGCAGGCGCCCAAATGGATGGACCAGAAGAAGCCACGCGCCAAAGCGCGTGGCCAGATTCCCTAGAAATGCCGCAATTCCACGGCAACGGCGCCAATTTTTTGATTGAGTTTTCCTGCACACGAAAATAAACAATTTTAGATTTAAGAAATAATAGTGCGCGAGGTTCTCAATACTAATCCGCGGTAGCAAGGCTATGCGGGTCGTGATCCTCAAGGAGGGACTGCGATGGAAGCGTTAAGCAAGTTATCTTTTTTTTTTTCTTTTTATTATTAGCCGGCAGTAGCAGTGAATTACTGACTCAGTTTTCTGCAGGTTGCTGAAATTTGCAAATACTGTTTACTGCTTTGTTGATTTTGTTCTGTGATAAACCTGTATACTGCTAATTAAATCAACAGTAAAAAATTTGTTGTTAAAGATAAAAATTGATTAGACGTTTGCATATTAGGCACGTGTCTTTTCAATTCATTTATTTTTACTGTTGAAGAGTGCTGGAGCAAGGTACGTACGCATTGCATGTAGAGTAGGACTCATCTCTTGGTTGATTTTCTACTTTGAGTGAATCTTATCTACTTATCTTGTACACTTGCACTAATTCATCTTAAGGGCATAACCCATTAACAAGATAAGGTGGGGATTTCATCACCCTTCCTTAGCCCAAAAATCATATCCCAAGCACTCACTAACCCAAGCCTAACTAAAAAAGAGTAGACGTTGGCCCTAGGGACATCTCGGACTCAATAGGAGATTATCCTAAGGGGAACAGTGCTGGAAGTTGACTCTTGCCAAATCAGTGTCTAGGAAAGGGATTGAGGGCCGAAAGCCCGAAGATTGGTGGTTATTTAATTAAGGAACGTCTTTGACGGAAAACCTCCCACCACTCTTGCCCTGACCTGGCTGATTAACTCGTGGTCAAAATCTGCACCCGACCTCCCGTGGACAGTCTAACTAGTTAGGAGTCGTCTAGGTCATAGGTCTACCCTAACTTAGGATAGAATTTTTTTCTTTTTGTTTGTTTATTTGTTTGTTTGTTTGTGTTGGTGTGATATGGCATATAATAATAATTTTTCCAACTTTAATCCATATTACACACCTAACTATTTTTCGGATATTACCAACCCGGCATATCATAACTTTGACCAATCTAGTGTGCCAGAATGGTCTTATCCGAATAATTATAACCCATACCCCCCATCTTATGACCATGATTTTCATAATTTCAACTCGTCACAGAGTTCATGGGGTTTCGATTCCCACGTGTTTAATTCTCAACCAAATTGTCCTTCATATCCATCTAGTCCACATTCTTTCAATGATTCATACTCTGATCCCCCCATTCAGAATAGATTACCATCTATCGGGGAAATGATAAGTATGCATGAGTCCAAGCAACAATTACCATTAATCGGAGAAATGATTATGCGTGAGTCCACCGACTCACAACTTCATCACGATTACACTTCATCTTTTCAAGTCCAATCACAACATGATGCACCTATCGACTATGAAAGGATGCTTGCTGCCATGACTCAGGCTAGATTAGCTCGTGAGCATGACATAGATTTGATGGTTCAATCCTTACGTTCTCACCGTCCGGCTAATTCTGATATCGCTGACCACTCTTTTAGAGCCGACGAACCAAGTTGCTTTGGACAACAAGATTCTATTTCAGTGCCATCATTTGAATTTGCCGAAACTCCAATTCTTGATAATTTGGCAAGTTTCTCCTTTCCTGAAATAGAACTTGAGCATGAATATGATCATGATCTTCCACTCGATGATTCAATTTTATTTCCTGATCCAATAATGACCCAGTGTCTCCACCTGATTTCACTTTTCCCGAGTCAACATTAGATCCTATTCCAATTCATAATGAAATTGAATCACCCATTTTAGATGATCATATTGAACTTGACCAATTGTGCAATTTTGAAAATCCTATGGATAAATTGGCAAGTTCTTTTTATTACATTGAACCCAATGAGATATGCGACCTAGATTCTCACAATCTCTTTACTTCTGAAACTGATTGTACAATTCTGACGGAAGATGTTGACCTTAGTTTTGAAGAATTGTATGGCGATGAGCTAGAATTCCTTAATATTGGAAGTAAAGAGATATTACCCATATTAGGTCACATTCCATTGTGGGAAGAAGATTGTGAACTTGAGTTTCAATTTCTTGACTTGGACTCAATTCTTGAACCTAGCCCGACTCTTGAGCCCTTACTTGATTTGAGCATCTTCCTTGAGTCGGTATTCGTTCCCGTACCTATAATGTCCAAGTCAATAATTCCATCTTTTCATACTCCATTTTGGGACAAGGAGGTTGAGACAATTAACTCTGAAATTTATTATGAAATTTGAAAATTTGATGGGGTGGAAATTCTAAAAAATGATTATACATATATTTTAGTGGGTTATGTAAGGAAAGTTTCTGGTGGGTTCCACCAAATTATCTGTTATCTTGATTGGGCCGCATTTCGTGGACCAATTAGACCACCTCCGGAACCACCACCCTAAGGTAACTTCCGCCTTCCCTTGTTCTGTTTCATGCGTACATGCATTCATTCATACATTGAGGACAATGCATGAGATAAGTGTGGGGGTGGGCTTTACTAACATACTAACATAAGTAGAAACTAACAAAAATTTGCTAATAAAAAAAATTTTAAAAAAAAATGTTATAAAAAGGACAGTATTTTGACTTATTTTTTTGAAAGAAATCTAAGTTAGTTTTAAGGATTAGGAAAATCATGATTAGGATTTCTAAAAACTTGGTCAAAATAAATAAATTGTTTAATTTTAGGTATAGGAGAAGAAATTGAATAATTAATTAGTCTTGATTTTTACCTTAATGAAATTTGCATACCTAATACATATCTAGGATTCTAAGATGAAGACCTTTGTGCCTCATATATAAAAAAAAAAAAAAAAACAAAAAGAAAAAAAAATCACTAATTAAGCTGGATACATGTGCCTCAAGAAGCATAACTACTCATGCCTAAAGGTGAGTAAATAAAATAAAGTCCTTAGTTTTGGGGCCTAGTTCACTCGAATTTGAGTCCGCGGGGTGTTTTCTCACCTGGTGCCCTAAAGCCAACCGGTTTGGGAGTCATCGACTTTAAGTTCGTTACATGGGTGGATTAGAAAGCCTAAGAAGACTAAGAAATATAATATATGTATTAACACATCTAATAATCAATTAGTTAGGTATGAGGGCCTCAAGAAGCCTTGATGCTTACACGAAAGAAAATTAGATGCGTTATACATATTATTAAAAAAAAGAAAAAAAGAAAAAAAATATATATAGAGGCATGAGAGTCCAAGTTAAGGAATTCCTAGTATAAATTCATAAGGATGCATATGATTTTTGGTAACGAAAAAGACTATATTAGAAGTTCAATTTTGACCCTTACCTAAAATGAAAACAATTTACTTTATTAAGACTAAGTTTAAAGAATGAATAAAAATGAGGATCCTAAAACTTATAGACTACTTAGTCTCTTCAATAATAATTCAAATATTTTTATTTTTATGGATTTTGTGGGTGCAATCCGCTGAAAACCCTCACGAGACAACACTCGTCCTCTAGGGTAACCTAGAGGTTTAACGGCTTGTTGCACGTGCTAAGTGCAATCGTGATTCCTACGAAAGTGAGTTAGGTTAGATTAACTTTTTCTTTTTCTTTGTTTTTACTCGAGGACGAGCAAAAAGATAAGTGTGGGGGTGTGATTGGTAGTCAAAAGTGCATTTTTATCATTACATTTACCATCACATTTTCATATTTATTCATTTAATTCTGCACAATTATTAATATTTTATTATTTATTGTGTGCAGGCCTCGAAATAATAAAAAGAAAGAATGAAAGCTTAAAAAGAGCCCAAAAGCCCACATTTGAAGTCCAAGTGCAAAAGTGCAAATATCAATTGTCAAAGTGCAAATATACAAGGGCTAAAGTTGCAATTATTAAAGATGAGGGAAGGATAGAATTCTACCCAACCCTAAACTCTTGCAGGATGAGCATAAAAGCCAAAGATAAGAAGGAAATTCGTGGATAAAAGATTTGGGATATTTGAGATCAAGGTAACTTGATTACTAAGTTATCTCGAAAAATCCAGAATAAAGAGCCAGGATGCAGCTTCCAAAAGCAGGCGCCCAAATGGATGGACCAGAAGAAGCCACGCGCCAAAGCGTGTGGCCAGATTCCCTAGAAATGCCGCAATTCCACGGCAAAATCCCAGTTTCTACGGCACTTTGATGTTATCTGGATACCAGATTTCGTGGGCGACTTTATCCGGGACTCTTCGACCTTCTGCACCTATAAATACCCCCTGCAGTGCAACGTACAGAGTCGTCCAGAGGCAAGCCAAGGGCCAAAATCTAGGGTTTAGTTTTTAGGTTAGATTTTATTTTCGTTTTTATTTTGTAAATTTTGTAACTGAGAGTGGAGGAAACTTTCATGGAGGATGGAGTCTTCGCTTGTACTGAGGTGACAGCGGTATAAGCCCACTTATCTTCCATTGTTAATGAAATCCGTTTAAGGTTCGTTTTTGTTATTATTTTATGTTTTTCATCTCTTGTTTATTCTTGTGTTTCTCTGTTTCTATTTTCTTTCTTCTATCTGTTCTCTAATGCCTTGTGAACAATGAGACCCAACTGCTTCGAGACTGCCTAGCCAACGAAGATCCCTTGATGGCTTATGGCGATTAACTTCCTATACGCCATACTTGCAAGTCTTCCGAGAAAAGGTAAATCATCGCACGGATCAAAGGTAAGCAGGCTGAAGAGGTTCGTACGTGTTTTCTTTATTTTCTTTCTTTAGTTTTGATCCACATCTTCCACAATTCTTTTCTTCACTTCATTGTAAATACTATTCATTGTAAATACCACCGCTAATAATAAAAAGAAAAAAAAAAGAGATAACTTGCTTAACGCTTCCATCGCAGTCCCTCCTTGAGGATCACGACCCGCATAGCCTTGCTGCCGCGGATTAGTATTGAGAACCTCGCGCACTATTATTTCTTAAATCTAAAATTGTTTATTTTCGTGTGTAGGAAAACTCAATCACACTAGAACCACTGAAAAGTCAATTCCAATGATCCGATGATAAAGGGGGAGAAGCTAGTGGATATGCTTCTTCAGCAACAGTCAGCTTTGTGCAAACAGGCAGAGTGTCGGTTAACATGGTCGATAACAACAGCGATGATCTTTGCCAACGGATGGAGGCTCAAGAAAAAACTTCCAGGGCACAGCAAGAAGCTTTGGATAGTATTCAATAGATGCTAGCTCAGTTCCTAATCAACCAGAATAACAATGTTACCAGGAGTAATCATAATGAGGAGGAGCATATTGATGATGAACGGCCTAAGACTGAGAAGTCGAAGGGAAGTTCTTCAATTGATGATGAGGCTATTAAAGGCATCTAGGCTCAGATTACATTCTTAGCTCAGAGAGATGAGCTGAAAAAAGTAGGCATGACTCGCCTTTACCCACCAGAATGAGATTCAGTGTCATACCCGCCAAAATTCAAACCACCTACGTTACATACATATGATGGTAAGAGTTCACAGAACCAACATATTTATTACTTTCAGTCCCAGACTGGTAATGTGATAGATAATGATGCTATGATGACTGATTGGGAAGGGAAAGGTGTTGTATTATGGAGTGTAAAAGAGCACAAATATATGTATTCAATGGAAAGAGAGATAAGGTTTAGAAACAACCTCAAGTGCTAGATCACTCCACAAATGTATGAAAGATGATTGATATACCCTTTCCTATCTCCGTTATAGCATAGGGCTATACCGAGTCGATTCTCAGGGAGAGCTCGCGATGGAAGCTTTACGATAGGTAGTGAAGAAAAGAAAACGAAGATTCTTCTTTGTCTTAAAAGAATAAAGAATCAAATGAAAAAGAAATAAAAGAATGGGTGGAAATGTTCATGATGGAAAGTGTAAAGAAATCAAAATTAAGATTGGCTTTGGAATTACAACTAAAAGAAAGTAAAACTTTGAAAAGATTTAAGATTGAAGAAAACCATGCCTAGCTAACCTTACTACCTTGCTAAAGACTTACTAAACTCCGTGATAGTGAATGCGTGCCTCATGTTGATTCATCGGCATGGATTTGTCTTGCGTATTGATCTAATTACTTTCCCACTTGGATGATGGGGGATCATTCTTGGACTTGTCTTGTAGCCTCATAGATGTCATTGGCCTACAAGATAGACTTTCAATAATGAAATCAAAAGAGCGACACACAAGGGATGCTAAGGAAGAAGATACAACATTCAATAATGGAAGTAATGAAGTTGTACAACAAATAGCATATGTTTGGTGATCCATCTCCATGTTCCATCAAGGCACTTGTTCAAAGACAAGGCTCTAAATGAGGCACACATGAATCATATGGAATTACAACAAGAATTAGCCAAGCAATGAAAGTAACCCATCGGAGAAGAGAAGACCATACAACTTGCAAGATGAAAGATAGCAATCACCCATGAGTTGGTAGTTAGCAAGGTTAGTGGTTAGCTAGTACATGTAGAAAAGTTAGCTACAAGCCATTACAAAAGAAAAGCAAAGCATGAATAAAATTGCAAGAAAATAAAGAAAGCAAGTAAAGAAAACAAGTACACTAGAAAATGCAAGAGTAGAGAGAAGAGAATGGATCAATCCTTGCTTCACAAGTTGTCACTCCTTGATGTACACAAGCTTTCTCTCTCTCTTACAAACTCTCTCTTACAGAATTTCTAGGGAGGAAGAAGATCTAGAGAGCTACAAAAATCCTAGAGAAAAATAAAAATACAAAGCTTAATCCCTAATCTCTCTCTCTTCTCTGCTCTCTCTTTGCTCGCAGGTCCAGGTGCAGTATTTATAGGGCTCAGAGAGAAGCTTCGAGATCCAGGTTGTTGGCGCAAAATCCGGGATTCAACAACCTTATCTTTGCCGCAATTTGGCGGGAAAATCCCAGAAATTGCGGCTTAACTGACTCTATTGAGCAACAGCTTTCTGTTGTGAGTTGGTTGCGAGGTTGTTATCCACGTGGCCTTCTAGAATCTTGAGTTGTTACGTAGAATTCTCTGGATCCTGGGTTTAAACTTGGGCTTTATCTTGGGCTTGAATTAATCTCTTTAATTATTGCTAATTAAAGTGATTATTGGGCTTTCTCTCATTTTAGTTGTGAACCTGTAAAAATATAGAGAAGATGAGTAAAAATCATATATTTATTTGCAATATGCATGGGGATTATGTGGTAAAATATGCAATATTGTGTATCAATCACACCCCCACACTTATTCTTTTGCTCGTCCCGAGCAAAACAAAGAAAAGAAAAGAAAAATTATACTACAAATTTTATTACACCACTTTCGCAGGTGACGCGATTGCACTGAGCATGTGCAACAAGCCGTTAAACCTCTAGGTTACCCTAGAGGAGGAGTGTTGTCTCCTGAGGGTTTTCAGCGGATTACGCCTACAAAATCCATAAAGAAAGAAGACAAATGTTAGTGTTTTGAAAATGCATTTTGAAAGGGAAACAAGTTTACGAACTATTTTTGCAAAAATATAAGTGATCTTAGGTCATAAGTCCACCTATAATTATTCTTTCTAAAACTTAGTCTCTATGCAAGATCTTGTCTTCAATTAAGGTAAGAATTCAAAATTTGGATTGAATATTTTATCCTTCATAAAACCTAGATAGTATGCACACCGTGACAGTGAAAATTTCTGGGATTTCAACTCCAACCATCAAGCCATTTATTTATCTATATATACTTTTTTATGCTTTTTTCTTCCTTAGTTTAGGCTTTCTAGTTTACCCTTGTAGCGAGCCTTTAACCGATGACTCCCAAACCAGACGGTCTTAGGGCACCAGATGAGAAAACATCCCTCGGGTTTAAGGTCTCGAGTAAAAAAGGCCACAAAACTAAAGAGGATTATTTATTTCCTTTGCCACCGTTAGGCGTGAATAATCATGCTTCTTGAGGCACATTTATCCAGCTTAATAGGTTTTTACCACCGTTAGGCGTGAATAATCATGCTTCTTGAGGCACATTTATCCAGCTTAATAGGTGATGTTTTATTTATATATATACATTTTTTTTCTTTTTTTTTCTTTATTTTTTATGGCATTTTGGTCTTTGTTTCCATCCCAAAAATGTGTAAGTGTGAAGTGCATACTATCTAAGGCAAAAAATTCAAGATAGAAATATCTCACCAATTTTACTTACTTAGCCTATAATTTCAAACAAGATCTATTATTTCAACTAGGTTTAAGATATCATAATTAAGGCTTTCTTAATTTCTAAGATACATCTTAATTTTCTTAAAAATAGATCAAAACTTTGTCTCTTATTTCAAAAAGTTTTTTTTTTAATTTTATTTATTTCTAAAAGAAGTGTAAAAGAAAAAAAAAATCTAAAAACTCTATGTTAGTAAACTCTCCCCCACACTTATTTCATGCATTGTCCCCAATGCATCATGATATATGTATGCATGAAACAAAATAGAGAGGGAAGGAAAAAATTACCTTAAGGTGGTGGTTCCGGTGGTGGTCGGATTGGTCCACGAAAGGCGGCCCAATCATTATTGCGTGGAGTCCGAAGGAACCCACCAGAAACCTCCATGATACAACCCACTAAAAAGATGTATGCATTTATAATTTTTATTAGGAATTTTACCCCATCTAATTTCCAAATTTTCAAAATAATTTCGGAGTCAAATTTATCAACACCCTTGTCCCAGAATGGAATGATTGATTTGGACTCAGGAAGCACAGGAACTAATATCGACTCAGGAAAAAGACTCAAGTCAAGTAAAGTTTCGGGAGTCGAGATTGGTTCAGAAAGTGGGTCCAAATCAAGAAGATCAAGCTCAGGTCCAAATTCATTTTCCCATGATGGAATGTGACTATCTAAGATTAGGGATTCAAGTTCAGGAGGTTGGGAATCAAACTGACTCTAAAATGTTACTTAAATTGGGTAATAATACAGGAGTCAATAATGATTCAGGTATTTGAACTAAATCACAAACTTGAGGGTCAAAGTCACATTCCACATTGAGTTCAATTCCACAAAATTGAGAACCTACCAATTTATCAAATGGACTTTCAAAAGTATGAAATTGGTCAAGTTCAATATGATCATCATGAATGATTGGTGATTCAATTTCACAATGGATGGGTACAGGATTCAATAATGACTCAGGAAATGAAGTGAAATCAGGTGAAGATACTGGAGTCATAATTGAATCAGGAAGTAGAATTGAATCATCAAGTGGAAGTTCAGGATCATATTCATGTTCAAGTTCAATTTCAGTAAAAGGAGAACTTGCCAAAATATCAATGGGATTTGAAGTTTGGACAAGTTCAGATGAGTGTGCTAAAATTGAATCTTGATTTCCAAAATGACAAGAGTCTTGGGTCATATCAATAGAGATTGGCATAGTTGAATTGGTCAAAGGTTGATAAGATAGAGTTTCCTCATTCCTAATAATGTTAACCAATTGACTCAATTGTTCTTCCACCTTATTGATAGACTCGGCATGTGATTTTTGACATTGTAATAAAGACTCCTTCAAGATATCCAAACTCTTATCTAGACTTGATGTATCTCCAAATGGTTGCTCTAGAATGGGAGTATAGGAATCTTGGTTTTGGAAATTTTGTGAATGATTTGAGTCAAAAATGTGTGGAAATTGAAGCTTGGACTCACACAAGAGTTCTTTACTCATTTCCAAAGCAAATGGTTGTTCATTATGAGGAGGTGGAACTGAGTAAGACTCTTGAAAATATTGTGGAATTGGAGGGGCCAATGTTTCTTGAAGTTGTTGCTCGGCCCTCTGTAGATTGGCTTCTAAACTCTTTTGTAACTCAGATTTTTCTTCAATGGGAGGTGTAGAAAAAGGAGTATAAGAAGCTAAATCGGGGAATGAATATTGTGGATAAGGTGAATATGATGGACAAGGAGGTTGAAAATTTGACTCGGGGGACTTGAATCCCCATTGACTCTGTGACGAGTTGAAATTATTTTGGAAATTATAGTCATAAGATTGTGGGTATGGGTTGTATTGATTCGGATAAGGCCAACCCGGTGTATTTGGTTGGTGCATATTAGAAAACGCCGGGTTGGAATTATCCGATCCAAATGGAGTTGGTGTGAAATATGGATTATTATTAGGATGGAAAGAATTGTTGAATGCCATATCACACAAAAAATCACAAACAAAAAGAAACAAACAAATAAACAATCAAGAAAAAATTCTAACCTAAGTTAGGGTAGACCTATGACCTAGACGACTCCTAACTGATTAGACTGTCCACGGGAGGTTTAGTGTAGACTTTGACTACAAGCTAATCAGCCAGGAAAGGTCAAGGTTGGTGGGAGGTTTTCCGTCAGAGACGTTCCTTAATTAAGTAACCAGCAACCTTCGGGCTTTCGGCCCTCAATCCCTTTCCTAAACACTGATTTTGCAAGAGTCAATTTCTAACACTTTTTCCCCTTAGGATAATCTTCTAAATGAGTCCGAGATGTCCCTAGGGCCAACGTCTACTTTTTTTTACTAAATTAGGCTTGGGTTAGTGAGTGCTTGGGAAAATGATTTGCGGGCTAAGGAAAGGGTGATAAAATCCCCACCTTATTTTATTTACGGGTATGCCCTTAAAATTGAATTGTGCAAGTGTACAAGAAATATAACTAGGATACACTCAAAGCATGAAAATCAAGCAAGAGATGATTCCTAGTCTACATGCAATGCTTACGTACCTTGCATCCAGCACTCTTCAACAGTAAAAGTAAATGAATTGAAAAGACACGTGCCTAGAAATGCAAATGTCTAATCAACTTTTAACGATTACAACCAATTTTTTACTGTTGACTTTATTAGCAGGAGTATGGTGAAGAATACAAGAAATTAAGTACTGCAGCAGATGTATTTTGCAGAATCAGAGACCCTGCAGAAAAATGATCAGTAGTGCACTCCTTATTGCCGCAAATTTGCGGCAAAAGCCAGGATTTTGCGGCAATTTGGAGGAATCCTGGTCTCTGCTTTCAAGAGCAGAGGCCCAGGTCCACTTATATGTCACTGCAATGCAAAGTTCCTATTTTCTTCAACCTGTAACCTGCAACAGAGAAGAAGATTCATTTAGTTCTTCACTTTAAACCTAAAACGTTGCTCTCCCCGGCAACGGCGCCAAAAATTTGATTGGGAAAGGGAAAGGTGTTGTATTATGGAGTATAAAAGAGCATAAATATATGTATTCAATGGAAAGAGAGATAAGGTTTAGAAACAACCTCAAGTGCTTAGATCACTCCACAAATGTATGAAAGATGATTGATATACCCTTTCCTATCTCCGTTATAGCATAGGGCTATACCGAGTCGATTCTCAGGGAGAGCTCGCGATGGAAGCTTTACGATAGGTAGTGAAGAAAAGAAAACGAAGATTCTTCTTTGTCTTAAAAGAATAAAGAATCAAATGAAAAAGAAATAAAAGAATGGGTGGAAATGTTCATGATGGAAAGTGTAAAGAAATCAAAATTAAGATTGGCTTTGGAATTACAACTAAAAGAAAGTAAAACTTTGAAAAGATTTAAGATTGAAGAAAACCATGCCTAGCTAACCTTACTACCTTGCTAAAGACTTACTAAACTCCGTGATAGTGAATGCGTGCCTCATGTTGATTCATCGGCATGGATTTGTCTTGCGTGTTGATCTAATTACTTTCCCACTTGGATGATGGGGGATCATTCTTGGACTTGTCTTGTAGCCTCATAGATGTCATTGGCCTACAAGATAGACTTTCAATAATGGAATCAAAAGAGCGACACACAAAGGATGCTAAGGAAGAAGATACAACATTCAATAATGGAAGTAATGAAGTTGTACAACAAATAGCATATGTTTGGTGATCCATCTCCATGTTCCATCAAGGCACTTGTTCAAAGACAAGGCTCTAAATGAGGCACACATGAATCATATGGAATTACAACAAGAATTAGCCAAGCAATGAAAGTAACCCATCGGAGAAGAGAAGACCATACAACTTGCAAGATGAAAGATAGCAATCACCCATGAGTTGGTAGTTAGCAAGGTTAGTGATTAGCTAGTACATGTAGAAAAGTTAGCTACAAGCCATTACAAAAGAAAAGCAAAGCATGAATAAAATTGCAAGAAAATAAAGAAAGCAAGTAAAGAAAACAAGTACACTAGAAAATGCAAGAGTAGAGAGAAGAGAATGGATCAATCCTTGCTTCACAAGTTGTCACTCCTTGATGTACACAAGCTTTCTCTCTCTTACAAACTCTCTCTTACAGAATTTCTAGGGAGGAAGAAGATCTAGAGAGCTACAAAAATCCTAGAAAAAACAAAAATACAAAGCTTAATCCCTAATCTCTCTCTCTTCTCTGCTCTCTCTTTGCTCGCAGGTCCAGGTGCAGTATTTATAGGGCTCAGAGAGAAGCTTCGAGATCCAGGTTGTTGGCGCAAAATCTGGGATCCAACAACCTTATCTTTGCCGCAATTTGGCGGGAAAATCCCAGAAATTGCGGCTTAACTGACTCTGTTGAGCAACAGCTTTCTGTTGTGAGTTGGTTGCGAGGTTGTTATCCACGTGGCCTTCTAAAATCTTGAGTTGTTACGTAGAATTCTCTGGATCCTGGGTTTAAACTTGGGCTTTATCTTGGGCTTGAATTAATCTCTTTAATTATTGCTAATTAAAGTGATTATTGGGCTTTCTCTCATTTTAGTTGTGAACCTGTAAAAATATAGAGAAGATGAGTAAAAATTATATATTTATTTGCAATATGCATGGGGATTATGTGGTAAAATATGCAATATTGTGTATCAATCAATGACCAGATTGTTTAAGTACTCTCAAAGGAGTGGCCTTCGACTGGTTCAGAAGCCTCCCACTAGGTTTCATCAATTCTTGGATCGATCTGGAGACTCGGTTCCTCTCTCTTCTATGAGAATGATACCAAGCTAACCATAGATAAACTTCTTTCCACCGTGCAAAAGAAAGGAGAGTCAGTTCGTAATTATATTAAAAGATTCAGGAACCTATCTCTGATGTGTCCAGCAGGAATGCCATTACCCATGTTATTACAAACATGTAGGCATAACTTTTTGGGCCAAGTAGAAAATCGCATGGGAGCTGTCAAGGCCCACACTCAGGAGAGCTTGTTGATCAAGATGAAATAGACGAAAAATTGGTTAAAAAGTTTGAGCCTTCCATACCTAGAGGAAAATAGGGTATGAACAACAAAGGACGAGGCGAAATAGCATAGTGTTCCCAAGCAAAAGGGAAAGAAACCATATCTATGGAGTTGTCGGGGGAAACCCCTCCGAAAATCAAGAAGGGTGACGCCATCAATCAAGAGTTCAAGTTTCCTCCAAAACAATGCTCCTTCAAAGATGAGTAGGTGGTTACAATATTTCATTTGCTCCAAAATGGCAATAAGTTGAAGCTGCCAGAGGTTCAACGCCCTAACGAAGTGAGACGCACAAACGAACCCAATTAATGCCTCTTCCATAGGATGGTTCACCATCCTACCAACAAATGCTTTGTCCTCAAGGACAAAATTCAGGCTTAGACTGATACCGGAGTTCTGACTTTAAAGTCAGAATAGAAGAAAGTCACTGCAAACATGGTGACTCTTGAGTTTGGCACTCTTCCGAAGGTTACTGTCCCTGACGGACATGCTCCAGTCCCAAAGGCACGACTGCAGGTAAGTAATCCTTTAGCAAAAGATGCAGGAGGCTAAAGGTCTCCTTCTACTAACATTGAAGATAGAGAAAATTTGTGGGTGCACCCAGATCTTGCCAAAGATAAACAATGAGATTCAAAGAAACCCAAGCTAAAGGGAAAATCCTGCAACATTGTCTCTGTCTTGCCAGATGATGATAACGTAACAGTAGCTTCTCTCAGTGATTCTGAGGATGAGAAGCATGCTTTCACAACACAAGATGCTACACCCCAATCGACAGGTACTCGGTCTTAGAAATCATACCTAAGGTACTATGAGAAGACCGCTGACGAGATAAACAGACAACGACGTCAGCGGAACTACCTGTTCTGGCTTCAGTTCCTACGCCGGCAAAAGAATAGTAGAAAAAAGTCTGGTTTGATTGCATGTTGAAGAGAACTTCGAGTCCAGGACTTGATCCCCCTTTTCGCTTTGATATATTGGCACAACTAGCCAATATTCCAGCTCGAATCACTATACACGAGCTACTTCGCTTCTCGAAAGGGACAAGAGAGGCACTCAGGGATACATTGGTTAATTCATAATCATTTTTGATGCATATGCCCAGTCAACCATTATGCCCTGAATGTCATCATGTACAGTTAAAAATACCTGCCATCACCTTCACTGCTGAGGACGTGCTCCTTAAAGATAATAAACACGATCGGCCCCTGTGTTATACTAGATACATCGGCTCGACGTGCATCAAGAGGGTACATGTTGATTTAGGGTTTGCACTCAGCATCATCCCTAAAAGATTCCTCTACTTTCTTGGGATACCACTTAACAGGCTATTAATAACGACTACTATGACATATGACTTCAATACAGGAAGTAGTCAACCATTGGAAAAAAATTGACTTTGCTGTCGAATTGGGGACCTAAAATCGGGAGTGACATGTTACGTCATCGACACTGGCACGTCATACAATTTATTGCTTAGGTGGCCTAGGATTCACGCTAATTGGATCGTGCCCTCCACTCTGCACTAGTGCTTCAAGTACGTGGAAGATGATGCAACAGTATGAACGGTGTTTGCTGGAAAAAAGCCATTCAAGGGAGTTGAAAACTTCTTTATAGATGCTTTCCTCTACCAAGAAGCAAATGAAGTAGCTAAAGAACCGCTGCTTGAAGATGACAATGGCGACAATGAAGTGAATTCGGAGTCAGAAGAAGACACGCCAGCTACTCTTGATTTTAAACCAATTGTAACATATTTTAATAATCCTAAATGTAATAATCCCATCGAGGATGATGGTGAATGGGTGATCAATGAAAATGTCACTTTTGATTATCCACTGACTGTTGACAATACCTCCTTGCACATGCCCTTGTTCATGATAAGCGTGATAAGTACGCCTGTAGAGTAGAGAAGGTTCAGTATTTGTGATCCCTCCATCCAAAAGGAGTCAATCGTTTATAGTATTCGGTAGGGTCCAACCCTGAATGTCTGAAGTTACAGACTCGAGTTCAGACTAAGAGCCCCCGCAATTTTTTCATTATGCATGATCAAGCGCACCATACGATGAGAAAAATGGGGTACAATTTACATCATGGAAAAGGCTTAAACTTCGAAAGGGACGACGTGGTCTTCTACGGACTTTCGTGCTGAAAGGGAAGCCAGCAAATTATTACAATAAAACACACAAGGGGTTGAGATATGTTACACCTCCTACTCCGCTTCCGTCCAAAGAAGACAAATCTTTCCCGTCATATTCCTTCACTTCATTTGAGTGGGAGACAGATGTAAGTGTGAAAGTGCTCTTCAAAGTCCTCTTTGTCAATATGATTTCAATCAATCAATTGGAGCATGAAGAAGCTATTGAAACACTTGACGCTGAGCCATGGACTCTGCAACTTGATCTCCAGTGAGAGAAGCAATTTGAATAACGTGAACCACCCACTGAGGATAGGGTAATTTAGGTCGATGTGGATAGTCGAGATCACCCTAAACTCATCTCTATAAGTGAAAGTCTATCACTCACAGAAAGAGAAGAATTGATAGCTCTTATATGAGAGTATATCGATATTTTTGCATGGAATTATGAAGTTATACCCAGTCTCGATCTGCAAATAACCATGCATCATTTAAACATTAGGCCTGACGTCAATCCGGTGAAATAACAGCAACGGCGGTTTCGCCTTAACATCATGGAAGCTATCGAAGCCAAAGTTCATAAACTAATTAAATGTGGTTTTATACGGGAAGAGCAACATCCGGATTGGGTAGCTAACATTATCCCCGTTCTTAAAAAAAATAGAAAAATCCGGATTTGTATTGACTACCATGATCTTAATGCAGCTTGCCCTAAGATGAGTTCCCACTACCCATCACTGATGTCATGATTGACAATACTTGCGGCTTTCAGAGAATGTCTTTTATGAATGGTTTCTCAGGGTACAACCAGATCACGATGTACTCAGAAGATGAAAGGCATACTTCATTCCGGACAGCATTGGGGTATACTATTATACTGTTATGCCCTTCGGGTTAAAGAATGCTGGAGTAATTTACCAACATACAATGAGTACAATATTCCATAACCATTTCTGAAAATGGTAGAGTGCTATATCGACGACATTGCTGTCAAAAGTCGCGATAAAAATGATCATCTTCGTGACTTAAAAACAATGTTCGATATAATGCGAGCCTATGAGCTGAAAATAAACCCAACAAAGTTCTTCTTGGGCATTTCAAGTGGCAAGTTTCTGGGATTCATTGTCATATCAAAAGGAATCCATTTGGATTTAGACAAGGTCAAAGCTATTCAGAGCATGCAACCACCTAAAAATCTTAAAGAACTCAGGGGTCTACAAGGTAGGTTGACCTATATCCAAAGATTCATTACAAATCTCTCAGGTCGTTGTCAACCTTTCACCCGGCTTATGAAAAAGGGAGTTTCTTTTGTATGGGATAAAGCTTGCCAGGAGGCTTTTGAGGACATTAAAGAATACCTCAAGCCTCCAGTCCTGGTGGCTCTCATATCAGAAAAATCATTCTTACGTTATGTAAAAGTTATGGACCACTCTTTGGGTGCTCTTCTTACCCAAAAGAATGATGAAGGTCATGAACACACTATTTACTATCTGAGCAAAATCCAGATAGGAGCTGAGTCCCGATATAATCTTATCGAGAAGGAATGTTTAGCTATTGTCTTTGCGGTTCAAAAGACACGACATTACTTAGTTGGTTAGACTATACATGTCATTTTTAGAGTTAATCCCTTGCGTATCCTCATGACAAAACTGGGATTACTGAATTTGAGGTTAGCTAAGTGGGCTATCCTCCTGTCTCTGGACGACATGCTCCTTGCCCTTTAAAAGGCGGTCAAGGGTTAAGCCCCTGCAGACTTTCTGACAGCTCATCCAGTTCTGAAGAACTTAAAGCTTCATGAAGATATTCCAGATAAGGTTTTCGAATCCAATATGATCTCAGACGATGAAGTGTGGCAGATGTTCTTTGATGGGGCATCAAGGATAGACCCCAAAGGCAACATAATCGCCGGTGTGATGGTGGTATTTATCTCGCCACAAAATCATATCCTTCCTTGGGCATTTTCATTGACAACACCTTGTTCTATCAGTGTAGCGAAATATAATGTCCTACTTATTGGCTTTCAGCTCACTCATGAAATGGGGGTACGCTACCTCGAGGCTTATGGTAATTCAAAACTGATTGTCAATCAGGTTAAAGAAGAATATGAGGTTTGACATGAAAACTTGGTACCTTATCACCATGCAGTCATCAAAATGGCTAATTCATTTGATGGATTTTATATCGGTCATGTGTTTCACTTTCAAAATACTAAGGTAGACGGTTTGGCTACACTAGCGGCTACATTGGTCTTACCTATTGACACAACTTATTATCTCACAGTGACCACTCGACGCTTCCCTAAGTATATGTTGGAAACTAATGAAGTCAATGCAACCTCATTAGAATTCGAGCCTAGAGATTGGTGGTTTTCTTTCATTGACTATGCTTTGCATGACATATTATCAGACAACCCTAGGGAAGTAGCTTTTATCCGATGAAGGTCTCTCCGCTTCTATTATGATCCGATAGTAAAGACACTTTACCGCCGCTCGTATGACGATATTCTGCTCAGTTGCTTCTCTAACACTGAAGCACAAGAAGCGTTTAAAGAGGCACACGATGGTATATGCGAAGCTCATCAACCAGGTCTGAAGTTCAAGGATCGATTGCACAGACTTGGTTATTATTGGCTAACTATGATAGCTGATGCAATCAAATATGAACAAAAGTGTAAAGCCTGTCAAATTCACGCAGACTTCATACATCAACCTCCAGAGCTACTTCACCCTACTGTTGCTTTGTGGCCATTCGAGGCGTGGAGAATCAATATCATGGGACCAATCAGTCCCTCATCAGCGAAAGGTCATGGGACCAATCAATATCATGGGACCAACTCAGTGCCAGCAACATCCTCAAAGTAAGGGCTTTCAATGTCAAAAGTTTCACTGTCAGCGGCAGCAATAAACTCAGGAATGCTTGGCAATTAGACTCTTTTGCTCTCCTTTTTTGCAGTTGCCTTCCGCTTCATCTGCTGAGAGATCCACTTTAAGCCAAAAGAGTTAATGTTGAACAAAGTTGGCGCAAAATTGGAGGTCTTATACCACTAGCAGAACCTCAAAGTCATCAGTAGGTTTAGGGTTCTCAATGGCATGCACAGCTGTGCCTTAGTACAACCGGCAATAAAATATCGCCAAGCTCGAGCATCATCGACTAGGCTCCCTATGAAGGCCAAGTTGGTGTTTGGATTACCGACATAGAGCTGGTCGTATCCAAACTGGCGAGCAAAGCGGCTGGGAATGTACGATTCTAGGTAGCATATGTTCCTGCTCCGGTACACCAAGTGAGAAGGCCTGATGCTTACCAGCCACTCGAATACTCTGCGGCTCAGCGATGTTCTGTTATCTCCGATATCCTTGAACTCTTCACCATAACCAGTGTCTCGAATGTAGGGAAAACATATGAAAAGGCTGTACACGTTGTGGCGACACAGCAATTTGCAGACTGCAACCACATAGATTCATTCCTACGAAGACCCTTCGAACCAGCGAAGGTGTGCAATCCGAACACCCTCTGGAGGCTCTTTCCTAGGTTGGATGATCGCCAAACAATGCAGAGCAAACCATGCCATCAAATATGTGTATGGCAATCCAACCTTAGGGTTTGTCCCTTCGCGAGGTAAAACTGTTTCTTTACCCCTCTTCGTGGCAGGTGGTCTACAGAAGGCTTCCATCAGTGCACAAAGACATCGTTGTATGCAACACACCATGGCCGGAGTAGCCCCAGAGAGCGACCGTGCACCAAGCGAATGGCTGGAAGCAATGCCATCAGGAGAATAGCGTCATTGGAAGGAGATGGTATTACATACCTCTTCAACCTAACCGATAGAAAGTCGGCCAAAAGTGCCTTCTGGGATATCAGTTGATGGGCCTGGTGATGGAAAATCTTGAGAGTGTCACCTTTTTCATAGATACCATTGTCTTCTTTCAAAATGACATCTCTGTGGTCGTGCTCCCTCATTATTTAAAGGATGTTCTCCTCCACTACCCTGAATCAAGTTCTTCGGGAGCTTCCTCTAGAGTGGGAAATAGATAATCCGCTCAACTTTTTAAGTTGTTCGAGCTTCCCTTGTAACCACTGTATACATCCAAGCAGATGTAGAAGCGGCACATCAGCTCTCTGCAAGTCTTGAACAAAGCGGACTCCTACTTCTCCAGTAATGCCAGCTCCGCTTCATAGGGGAAATATTCCTCATAGGGAAGAGATCCCATTGGTAAGGCAGAGACCTCCTACATCTCATGCAAGGTCATGCCCAATTCACCCACGGGGGTGAAGAAAGTCCCTGTTGTTGGGTAGTACAATTCAAAGATGCGCAACGCTCATCTGAATGCCATAGCACGTGGCCCTAATAGCTTCGTGAAGTTCAAGTTTTCCAGGGCCTCTCCGAAGTGAGCCAAGACATACAAAGTCAAGTTTTCCACCTAGCCTTCGGAGGATGAATCCAACCCGAAGCCTTGAAGTCTGTTACCAGATAATTACCGCTGACCCTTAAGAACTGGTTGCCAAAAGTCAGGGCCATGGCCGGGTTCTCCCCCACCGGGATGTCTTGTAGAACGTTCCCGGGATATAAACCTAGTATGCACTGAGGGGGACCTGCCCTGCTGTAACCATAAGAAGAAGCTATCAAAATTCCCACATGGACCGAGTCAGTAGTCCGAGTCACCTGCCAATTCATCTTCTTAGGCTTCGTTACACACTGGAAGAAGGATAGCGGGAAGTGACGCTTGCTGGACGGAAGATAATACCTCTCGCCGTTTAAAGTGAAAATCTACGGCCCTTCTCTGGCTAACAGCTGCTGCTCCATATCAGGCGCCACATCCCCGAACAAGAAGTCAGGCTTCCTGTAAATTTTCTGATCATGGTCTTCTAGAGGAGCAGTGGTTAGTACACTCCTCATCGTACGCTGATCTCTAGTGTGAATCAGGACGTCACGATCAGGTGTGCTCTTTCACTAAATAAAGAAGCATGCCCCTGGAACTGCAGACTGATGTTCCCGTCCAATCTCTTGACTGACCCGAAAAGGCTGTTCAATAGGCCGGGAGTATAGTGCACTGCAAAAATAGAAAGAAGAAAACATGTTAGCCTAAGAACAAAAAAAAGGAGAAGAAGAATACAAATTGCTAAGGCATAGCTTCGCTTGTCAAGCGTAGCTAGCTTAGTCTTAGCTTCGCCTTGAAGCTTAAACTTCACACTTTGCACAAAGACAGAGTGCAAAAGGTCATAAATTGCCAAGGCATAGCTTCGCTTGTCGAGCGAAGCTAGCTTCGCATTAGCTTCGCCTCGAAGCTTAACATCGTACTCTGCACAAAGGCAGAGTGCAGAAAGTAGCAAAGGTCAGGCATAACTTTGCTTAAAAAGCGAAGCTAACTCAATGATTAGTCTATAATTTTGCATGATTTGTATCACATTCACATACTTATTTGATATAAAATTTTGCTAATAAAGCTTTGCTTACTGATCCTAGGCCCATGGTATGCAAATGAAGAAGAAGACCCTAAATCACCATTTAATGGGTGATCAAAGGCTTATCAAGTAGCTATTGACCTTAGAGTGGAGATTTTGTCAGTACAGGACATCAAATCCAGAAACCATAAGATCCACCTAACAGGGGACATACAAGACGACACACTGCCCGAAGCCTGGCGCGCGCCGCCCTGGCAAGGCTGCGGGCGCGCCCGGGCTTTGGGCCAGGGGTTATCCCCTTGGCCCCCTTTTCCCTGGTGCCTATAAATCCCCCAGGGGTCTGAAGAGAAGCAGATCCAGAGTTTAGGAGTAGTTATTATCTTGTTCTAGGAGTTATAGTTGTTATAGTTTCCTTCTTCTTCTAGTTTTAGTTTAGCCATTAGAGTGAAAGAGAGAGAGAGAGAGAGAGAGTGTAAAAGTTATATTTGAACGTGGCAATCTAATACAAGTAACTACTTCTCTTTCTTCTTTCCAATTACTTAGTGTTTTTTCATTTGCTTTTACTTATGTTGTTGTGTTACTCCTTTTTTCTTTACGACTTAACTCTTGTTGTTTCTTTTACTATCATGTCTAACTAGCTCTTTCATTGCATGGCTAACTAATTACCAACTCACTAATCTCTAAGAACTTGATTGATAACTCAAATGAGTCAATAGTGTCAAACAAGTTTTGTGCAAACGAGAGTTATGACATCTTAAGACGAGGGTTCTAACTCTAACTTACTTACAAGTATTGGCTCTCTTATACTTCATACTTAACGGGTTTTTGATGATCTATAGAGTTTAAACTTTGCTTATTTTTTGTAAGTTAGAGATTGTTCTTTTAACTTTGCCGACACCATTAGTGTACTTGTGTCTTCCCGTATTCTCGCCTTCAACTGGATCTTGATAAGGGAAGTCTAAGTTTTTGCTGTGTAAAGCTAAAGTTAAAGGAAGAACTTTCACTCGATTTTCACGTGAATAGTTCCTATGCATAAGGGTTATGCTTGTCTATGATCCATCATGAGGCCACATCTTCAAGAAGTTAGAGATTAGTGGGATCACTTAGTAGAAAGTTAGCCATACATTTTTACCATCTAAAAAAATCACTTTTACAAACCACCAAATCATTCTAAAACAATCTTTGAAACCAACTTATTTTCATTTTCAAATCCTTTATTTGAAATGAAGAACTTTCTCTTTTCTTGAACAATGAAGCCGCACCAAGCTTTCATCGCTCTCCCTCCTTGTGGATACGACCCGTGAAGCCACTTTGCTACTACAGAAGAATCGCAAAAGTTGTAACATCAACCCACATTCCTTTAACTATTTTTGGAACATCGACCGCCAGAGAGTGTCTGCTCTCTGTTCCAGGTCTCGGTAGACTGGGCCGGTCGACCGCTGGCCCAACGGTCAGATTTCTGACCGTTGGCGGTCGACCGGGCCGGTCGACCGACAGCAGTCCAGAGCTGCTGACTGGACTGTAACGGCTAGTTTTTGAGAGGCCTATAAAAGGGGACTTTCTTAGGCTGTTTTAGACAAGATTTGAGAAGAGTTTTTGGGCTAGTCTTGCATACCTATTTCAGTGGTTATATCCACATGTTCTAGAGCTATATTTCCAAATCAAAAGAGAGTTTATCAAGAGTGTTTTCAAAGTGATTTCTTGTGTTTTCCTCGACACATTCCATTTTAGTTTTTCTCACACAAATCTTGAGCTATCCATTGCTATATCTACCTATAGGGATCTTTGTTGTGAGAGGATTTTAGATGATCAAAGTGTTGTGATCACCAAAGTTTTACTTTGTACTTTGAGGAGGCGGACTTGCGGGTTCGCGGTGTTTCGAGTTCTTGTGTGAACTCTTTGTAGAGGTGTGACCTCGGCAAGCTAGTGGGCTTGCGGTGTTTTGTTCTTGCGGGAACAAGAGAGGGACTAGAGAGTCTAAAGAGTTTGTAGGTGTTGCGGCACCAAGTGATCCGGTGGGATCGATTTTAGTGGAAATCCTTCATAGTGTTGAAGGCGGGGACATAGAGCAAGTATGCTCGAACCTTGAAACAAATCTCCCGTGTTTGCGATTGCTCTCTCTATCTCTTACTTGTCTTTATATCTTGCATGCTAATATTATTTTTATCTTTATATGCTTGATATATCGTGTGCTTATTGTTATATGCTTGGGGTTTGTTTGCTAACACTTGTACTCAACCAAGAGAGCCAACGCGACACCTCAACTCTTATCTAGAGGAATCTTGAGGAGTTAGTCCAGAGCCCTTCATGGGGAATCCGGCTACACTCTTGTGTTATACTTGGCGTTTAGCTTAAGAAGTTTTATTTTTCATAAATAGTTTTAATTCCGCATTAATTGACCATTAGATTAGCTAGTCACCTATTCACCCCCCTCTAGGTGATTACAAAAGGATGAGAATCAGGGTTGGGATTTATTTGAGGATTTAGCTGAGAAAACCTAAAATAGGAACCAGCCTCGAAAAAACCAAGGAATTCACAATCTATAACTTCAAGAGGAAGGCTCCTATATCTAGAATCATCCATAGCTGCAGAAGCTAAGATTGCAACCCTAATGAGGAGAATAGAGGCTCTTGAAACAAAAGAGCCAATCAATGTCAACCAAATCAACCCATCACCAATTCACAATCCGGGTTGTTCATACTGTCAAGCACCGAACCATGTCTTTGAAGAGTGCCATATTTTTCATACCCAGCAAGTGCCACCGGAACATCTGAACGCGGCCTACTCACGGCCGCTGCAGAATCCATACTCGAAGACGTACAACCCTGGTTGGAGGAATCACCCAAATTTCTCTAGAGCCCAGAACAATCCTTCCAGACCTAATTTCTCCAACAATTTTCACTATCCCAGTCCTCTACTAAATTTTCCCGGTCAAGCTCTATCTTCCTCCTCCCAAAGTTCACCAATGGAAAGAAATTCAGTAAACTGGACGAGAGCATAGAAGCTTTTATGAAGTCCCAGACCGCTTTCATGCAAAATCAGGGACAAATGCTGAACAACCATTCACAGACCATATCGAGATTGGAAATACAGATGAGCCAATTATCTAGCTCTCTAAGTGAAAGACTAAAGGATACTTTACCTAGTCAGCCGCTAGTTAACCTAATAACTCCAATCAATCGTATGAAATTCAGGATCCTTCGATCAACCAGTGCAATATTGTTCACACACTTTGATCTGGAAAGAAGATGGACAACCAGGTCTACCAACATAAAAATTCAGTCCACATTGATCTTACTCTAGCCTCCACCTCTGCTAGTTCCTTCCAATCTGCTCCACAAACATCTGACGAGGACAAAGTTGCTTAATAAGTTCATAAGCCTGTAGCACCCTTTCCCAATAAGCTTAGGAACAACAATAAGAATATGCACATAGAGAAGATGCTTGAGATATTTGACCAGGTCAAATTGAATGTGCCTCTTCTTGATACTATCTAACAAGTCCTAGCCTATGCCAAATTTCTTAAGGATATGTGTACGAAGAAGAGAAAGATAAATGTGCCCAAGAAAGTGTTCTTGGCAACCAATATAAGCAAAATTCTGTCTGGTTCCATTCCAGTGAAATACAAGGATCCCGGATTTCCCATAATTTCCTGCACTATAGGACAAATAAAAATTAGCGGAGCACTACTTGACCTAGGAGCAAGTATCAACTTGCTACCTCTCTCAATATACCAGCAACTTGGGTTAGGCGAGCTGAGTCCAACTCGAGTCACCATTCAGCTAGCTGACCGATCTGTGAAAATCCCGAAGGGAGAAATCACAAATGTCCTTATCCGGGTCGGGAATTTCATCTACCCCGTTGACTTCATTGTGCTTGAGACCCAACCTGTGTCAAATTCGCGGTCTC
Source organism: Agave tequilana (assembly GCA_038442645.1). NCBI lineage: Eukaryota > Viridiplantae > Streptophyta > Magnoliopsida > Asparagales > Asparagaceae > Agave > Agave tequilana. The sequence continues at coordinate 299,830 of JAVJIF010000284.1, read as the reverse complement.
AAACTCCGGTCATCTTAGGGCGCCCATTCCTTACTACAGCCAATGCCATAATTAACTATAGGAACGGGTCCATGAGATTGACCTTTGGAGATATGACGAAGGAAGTCAATGTCTTCAATCTTGGAAGACAACTCAGGGATATCAATGATCAGACTTTTGAGGTCAATTCTATTGAAAATCTGACTAGTGAGCATGAGGAAAGCACGGAGATAGAAACAGAGGCAGAGTTTGATCTGGAGTTTGAGGAGTTTAATCTAGACCAGATCGTAGATTCGGCAGTGGACTTGGCGTCTAGTCTAAGTGTACCTCATCACAGGATTGAAAGTCCGGATAGTGCCTCCAATGAAGCAACACCTTCCCTAGAGCTAAAATCTTATCTGAACACCTCAAGTAGGCCTACCTAGGAAGAAAAGAAACCTTTCCAGTCATCATAACATCCCACCTGACTTAGTAACAAGAGGACAACTTAATATCTATTCTGGAGAGACATAGGGAAGCCATTGGATGGACAATGAAGGTTATCAAAGGGATAAGTCCAGCCATAGTTCAACATAGAATCCATTTAACCGATGAAGCGACTCCCAAGAGGGACCCACAACGCAGGCTTAACTCACTTATGCAAGAGGCGGTAAGAGCAGAAATTTTGAAACTATTAGATAATGGGATCATTTATCCCATTTCTGATAGCCAATAGGTTAGCCCTGTTCATGCAGTCTCGAAGAAAGCTGGCTTTACGGTGGTTGAAAATGAGCAAAAAGAGTTGGTACAAACAAGACTACCTACCAAGGTTCGTGTTTGTATCGACTATAGAAAGTTGAATGCAGCCACACGTAAAGACCACTTCCCGCTACCCTTCATCGACCAAATGCTTGAATGCTTAACTGGACATGAGTACTATTGCTTCCTAGATGGGTACTCGGGATACAATCAAATCCTCATTGCTGTAGAAGATCAAAAAAAGACCACGTTCACCTGCCCATTCGGAATCTTCGCTTATCGACGCATGCCCTTCGCATTGTGCAATGCTCCTGCAATATTCTAACGGTGCATGCTCAGTCTGTTCTTTGATATGGTAGAACGTTTTCTTGAGATTTTCATGGATGACTTCTCTATCTACGGAGATTCATTTGAACAATATCTTCATCATCTTGAGTTAGTTATGCAAAGATGGAAAGAAAAGAACCTAACTTTGAACTGAGAAAAATGTCACTTCATTGTGAGACAGGGGATTGTCCTAGGCCATGAGATTTCTAGGAGAGCCATTGAAGTGGACAAGGCAAAAGTAGAAGTAATTGCTAAGCTTCCACCACCTAAAAGCATTAAGGATATTAGATCCTTTCTAAGGCATGCTGGGTTCTACCGACGGTTCATTAAGGATTTTAGCAAGATCGTTAGGCCCTTAACCAACCTGCTCACAAAGAACATGTCCTTTGATTTTAACGATGAATGTTTCAAGTCATGGGGGAAGCTTAAGCAAGAACTTATTTCTGCGCCTATCATTTCTGCTCTTGATTGGGCACAACCGTTTGAAATCATGTACGATGCCTTTGATTTTGCTATTGGCGTTGTTCTAGGATAGCGCATCGGGAATAGGCAACACGTGATTTATTACTCGAGTAGGACCTTGAATGACGCCCAACAGAATTATACAACGACCGAGAAGGAATTCTTGGCCGTTGTCTTTGCGTTAGAAAAGTTTCGGCCCTACTTGTTAGGCTCAAAGACGGTGATTTTCACGGATCACTCGGCACTAAAATACCTCATGACCAAGAAGGAAGAAAAAGCCCGACTGATTCGGTGGATTCTTTTGCTTTAAGAGTTTGACCTGGAAATTCGAGATAAACGAGGTATAGAGAATGTGGTCGTTGATCATCTATCATGAATTCTGAACGCACCTATCATACAAGCTCCGATCAACGAAGATTTCCCAGACGAGCGCATCCTGGCCATTTTTTAGGAACCCTGATGATTGGAACGAGAAATTGTAAAGAAATAAAAAGTTTAAGAGTTAGAAAGTCTCGTCTCAATTCTATCCGCTGCAGCAAGGGCCAAAGCGGGTCGATCCACAGGGAAGGATGCGATGCAAGCGTTTCAGACGATTTCTCTGTTTTACTTAGAACAAAACAAAAGAGAGTGATTAGATTTGAATGATTTGATTGGAGATATGCAGTTTACTAATCTTCTACCACAACCCATAGTGCAAGTCTTGAAAAGTGAATATCATTTTGAAACAAGTAAAATCTATCCTAGGTTATTAATAGAAATTCAAGAAAGATAAATGATATTAGAATCTAACTAGTGTGCACTAATAAAAATTCAACAAGTGTTCATCCTAACTTCTAAGTATAGCATAAGAAAAGGCTTAACTTAAAGTTATGCTATCAAAGTTCTTAAGTATGAATTTATGAAGAATAGTTTAGAAGTGTAACCTAGATTAGAAAAACTAACTATCAATTAATCTTCAAGAAAACTGTTTTAATCCTAGGGTTTCTAAAAGTGATTATCAACCCATCCACTTTCTAAACTACACTAGGGTTGTTTAAGAGATTAGAAAACCACAATTTAAAATTAGTTATTCATCTCTCTCTATTTTTTTTTTATATTTTCAATTTTTGTTTAATGTGAAGAATTGTGAAAGAGAGAAGAAGACAAATAAAAAGATCACAGCATAAAATAAAATTAAATAACAAAATTAAATGACAAAAAAGAAAAGGTAACCTTTATTTGAATGTCACTTCCAAATACAATGCTCCTCTCCTCCTCCAAAATATACTAAAAACGAAACGAAATTACAAGAAATTTGCAAAGAGAAAATCTAAAGAAAACCCTAAGTTCCCGTCTCTGGATGCGCCCTCTCTGTTGCTCTGCAGGGGTATTTATAAGAGATGGAAGAAGTAGAGTCCCGGTACAACTCCTCCATAAAAACTGGTACCCTAACTTATCCACACACCCGCGAAAACGCGGCTATGGCCGCGTTTTCGCGGCTGTAGCTTAGCCCCTGGCCACGCGCTTTCACGCGTGGCCTCCTCTGGTCCGTCCATCTGGGTATATTCTTCTGGATTTTACATACCGACTCTTTATTTTGAAAATTCGGGATAACTTGGGAAGCAAGTTATCATAAATCCAAATCTTTTTGAAACGAATTTCTATCTTTGCACTCTTCTCCTTTTATCTTTAGCCTTGTTCTGCAAGTAACTAGGGTTGAGTAGAAGTCCATCCTTTTCCTCTTCTTTTAGCAATTAGGAGTTCTTTCTTATCCTTCCTTTTCTTCACTTAGATTTTAAATAAAGAGTTTAAAAATCTAAGTTTAGATTAGGTTAGATAATAAGAAACTTCTAAATTACTACAACTTTTGCACATGGGTTTTTTGGACTTCTGGGCTTCATTTAGGTTTTATTCTTTTATTTAAATAATTACTCAAGGCCTGCACACATTAAATAACAAAACTTTAGTAATAGTGCATAATTAAAAGAATAAATAGGAAACATGATAGTAAATGTAGTAATGAATATGCATTTTTTACTACCTATCACACCCCCACACTTATCTTTTTGCTCGTCCTCGAGTAAAAATCAAAAAGAATAAGAAAGGAAAAACTAATCTAGCTAACTCACTTTCATAGGAATCACGGTTGCACTTATCATGTGCAACAAGCCGTTAAACCTCTAGGTTACCCTAGAGGACGAGTGTTGTCTCGTGAGGGTTTTCAGCAGATTACACCCACAAAATCTATAAAAAGAAAAATATTTGAAATATGTTTGAAGAGACTAAGTAGTCTATAAGTTTTAGGATTATTATTTTTATTCATTCTTAAACTTAGTCTTTATATAATAAATTATTATACATTTTAGGTAAGAATCAAAATTGAATTTTTGTATAGTCTCTTTCGTTACCCTAAGTCATATGCATCCTTGTGAATTTTTACTAGAAATTCTTTAACTTGGACTCTCATGCCCCTTCTTCTTTTTTTTATTATTATTTTTTTCTTCTTTTTTTTAATATGTATAACTCATCTAATTTTCTTTCGTGTAAGTATCAAGGCTTCTTGAGGCCCTCATACATAACTAATTGACTATTAGATGTGTTAGTACATATATAAATAATATTTTTTTAGTTTTCTTAGGCTTTCTAATCCACCCATGTAGTGAACTTAAAGTCGGTGGCTCCCAAACTGGTTGGTTTTAGGGCACCGGGTGAGAAAACACCCCAGGGACTCAAATTCGAGTGAACTAGGCTACAAAAACCAAGGACTTTATTTATAAATCACCTTTAGGCGTGAATACTTATGCTTCTTGAGGCACATGTATCCAGCTTAATTAGTGAATTTCTTTATATTTATTTTTTTATTTTTATTATTATTTTTTTTACGAGACACAAGAGTCTTTGTCTTAGAATCCTAGATATGTATTAGGTATGCACATTTCATTAAGGTAAAAATCAAGACTAATTACTTATTCAATTTCTCCTTCTATACCTAAAAATTCAACAATTTATTTATTGTGACCAAGTTTTTAGAAATCCTAATCATGATTTTCCTAATTCTCAAGACTAAATTAGATTTCTTTCAAAAGATAAGTCAAAATATTGTCCTTTTTATTTTGTTTTATATCCCCTTTGTTTATATATATATATTTTTAAATTTTTTTTAATGTTAGAACAAATAAAGAGAAAAAGAAAATTTTTTTGTTATAATATTTTTTAAATTTCTTTTTATTTTTATTTTTTTATTTTTACATTTTACCTTCCCCCACACTTGTCTCATGCATTGTCCCCAATGTATGAATGAAATGCATGGATGCATGAATTGGCAGAGAGATAGAGTTACGGATACATTGGGTCAAAAAGACCCATGACTGCATTTACTTCCGTACTGATTCCAAAAAGATTTTAAGACGTTGACCATTTACCTTGAATGTACTGCCATTTTTCGGGTCGTAGATCTCTATAGCTCCGTGTGGAAACACAATCTTAACAATGAAGGGCCCTGTCCATCTTGATTTTAACTTGCCGGGAAAGAGATGAAGTCTAGAGTTATAGAGTAATACTTTTTGTCCTTGGACAAAAGTTTTTCTCGTGATGAACTTATCGTGAAAAACCTTAACCCTATCCTTCGCAATTTTCGCATTTTCATATGCTTCGTTCCTCAACTCCTCCAGTTCAGAAATTTGCAATTTTCGAAGCTCACCGGCCTTATCTAGATCGAAATTCAGCTGCTTAATCGCCCATAAGGCTCGGTGCTCTATCTCAACAGGAAGGTGGCAAGCCTTTCCAAGGACTAGTCTGTATGGAGACATTCCTAGAATCGTTTTAAAGGCAGTCCTATATGCCCATAAGGCATCCACCAATTTGGTGGACCAGTCCTTCCTATTCTGATTCACAGTTTTCTCCAAGATAAGCTTGACTTACCTATTGGAAACTTCTACCTGTCCACTGGTTTGAGGATGATACAGCGTAGATAACTTGTGAGTTATAGCATATTTTCGCATAAGAGCTTCAAAAGTTCTATTGCAAAAATGCGTACCATTATCACTAATTATGGCACGAGGGGTTCCATAGCGCGAGAAGATGTTTTCTTTCAAGAATTTGACAACAACTTTGTTGTCATTTGTCTTGCAAGGGACGGCTTCAACCCATTTCGATACGTAATCTACAGCCAACATGATGTATTGGTGCCCAAACGAATTAGGGAAGGGACCCATAAAATCAATGCCCCAAACATTAAAAAGTTCTACTTCTAGAATTGGATTTATGGGCATCATATTTCGTTTGGAAATCCTTCCTATCATTTGGTGTCTTGTGCAAGTTTTGCAAAATTCGAATGCGTTTTTAAACAAAGTGGGCCAATAAAAGCCACTTTGTAGGATCTTTTCGACAGTTTTGCGGGGACCAAAGTGTCCACCGCAAGCAAATTCATGACAAAAGGCTAGAACGCTTCTAGTTTCTTCATCGGGAACGCAGCTCCTAATGATTTGGTCGCTACAATATTTGAAAAGGTAAGGATCTTCCCACATGCAATACCGGACTTGAGACAAGAATCGGTATCTATCCTGTTTTGACCAATTAGGTGGTGTTTGGTTTGTGACTAAGTAATTTACTATGTCGGCAAACCATAGTTCCTTAAAGATGGCTAGAAGTTGTTCGTCGAGAAAATTGTCATTGATGGGCAATTCATCGGAAGGTGCGTTTGGCACACGAGAGAGATGGTCTGCGACAACATTTTCAACACCCTTTTTATCTCGAATTTCGAGATCAATTCTTGAAGGAGGAGGATCCAACGAATGAGTCGGACCTTCGCATCCTTTTTTAGCATTAGGTATCGAAGTGCAGAATGGTCGGTGAAAATCGTGGTTTTGGTCCCAAGTAGGTATGGACGGAATTTCTCCAAAGCGAACACTACTGCCAAGAATTCTTTCTCGGTTGTAGTATAGTTCACTTGGGCGTCATTGAGTGTCCTACTTGAATAATAGATCACGTGTTGCTTGTTATTCTTGCGCTGTCCTAAGACAGCGCCTATCGCAAAATCTGAGGCATCGCACATGATCTCAAAAGGGTTGGACCAGTTCGAAGATGAGATGATAGGTGCAGAGATAAGTTCCAATTTCAACTTCTCCCACGAGCTATTACACATATCGTCAAAGATGAAGGGCACGTCTTTAGCTAAAAGGTTTGTAAGGGGTCTAGCAATTTTGCTAAAATCCTTAATGAACCTACGGTAAAACCCGGCGTGTCCTAAGAAAGAACGAATGTCCTTCATGCTTCGTGGAATTGGAAGTTTGGCTATGATCTCCACCTTAGCCTTGTCTACTTTGATCCCTTCCCTAGATATCCCATGACCTAGGACAATCCCATGCTGCACCATAAAATGGCACTTTTCCCAATTTAGAGTCAAGTTCTTTTCGGTGCATCTATTCAGCACTAGCTCCAAGTGATGAAGATATTGGTCAAATGAATTTCCATAGACAGAGAAGTCGTCCATGAAAATCTCTAAGAAGCACTTGACCATGTCAGAAAAAAGGCTTAACATACAACGTTGGAATGTGGCGGGGGCATTACATAGGCCGAAAGGCATTCGACGATAGGCAAATGTCCCAAATGGGCATGTGAACGTTGTCTTTTCTTGGTCCTCTAGGGCTATTGGGATTTGGTTCTACCCAGAGTAACCGTCCAAGAAACAGTAATACTCATGGCCAGCTAATCGTTCCAGCATTTGGTCGATAAAAGGGAGGGGGAAATGATCTTTTCTAGTGGCGGCGTTCAACTTGCGATAGTCTATGCATACTCGAACTTTGGTAGGCAGTCGTGTTTGCACTAACTCTTGCTTATCATTTTCTACCACAGTAAAGCTGGACTTCTTAGGGACTACATGCATTGGACTAACCCATTCGCTATCGAAAATGGGATAAATGATCCCATTATCTAACAGTTTCATTATTTCGGCTTGTACAGGCTCTTGCATGAGTGGGTTTAGCCTACGCTGTGGATCCCTCTTCGGTTTAACCCCTTCCTCTAGATGGATTCTATGGTGGACTATCTTAGGGCTCAGTCCCTTGATATCTGCCATGGTCCAACCAATGGCTTCCCTATGTCTCCTAAGGGTTGCCAGTAGGTCTTCCTCTTGCCTATTAGTCAAATTGGAGGCAACTATGACTGGTAACGTCTCTTGTTCACCAAGGTAGGCGTACTTAAGATGTTTAGGTAAGATCTTTAACTCCAAAGAAGGAGGTGGCTCGATGGGTGGAGGCGTTAAGCTTGAATTTTCCATCTCTATAGAACTTGGATTTGCTGTCCATTCAATCTCATCAAGGTTGAGATCACTTGATTCTAACTCTTCCTCTTCCTTTGACTCTAGTGTGATCTCCTCGTTGTGCTTACTAGTCATGTTTTCAATGAAGTTAACCTCAAAGGGTTGGTCGTTTATGTCGTAGGGGTGTTTACCTAAGTTGAAAACATTGACTTCCTTGGTCATATCCCAAAAGTCAATCTCATGGATCCGTTTCTACAATTTATGATTGCATTCGCGGTTGCTAGGAACGGGCGACCTAAGATGATGGGAGTTTGGGACCTAGGATTAGACACAGGTTGTGTCTCTAAAACAATGAAATCGACTGGGTAAATGAATTCTCCCACCCATATGAGGACATCATTGATCTCTCCCTTAGGAACTTTAATTGATCGATCAGCCAATTGAATTGTAACTTGAATTGGGTTGAGTTCTCCTAATCCAAGTTGTTGATATACAGAGAAAGGAAGCAAATTAATGCTAGCTCCTAAATCGAGGAGTACTCGATTGATTTCAGCTCGACCTATTGTGCAAGAAATGGTGGGGCATCTAGGGTCCTTGTACCTGACTGGGATCTGGTTGGATAATAGCTCACTAATGTTAGTGGCTTGAAAAACCTTTTTAGGCACATTTGTCTTTCTTTTCTTGGTGCACATGTCCTTAAGGAATTTGACATAACTAGGGACCTGTTGGATTGCATCAAGAAGTGGTATATTGAGCCTAACCTGTTTGAACACCTCGAGTAGTTTCTCCGTATGTGCATTATTATTGCTCCTAAGCCTATTCAGAAATGGGGCTGTAGGTTGGTGCACCTGTCTTGCTGATAGGTAGTAAAAAATGCATAAATTTCATCACATTTACTATCACATTTTCATATTTATTTATATAATCATGCACTATTACTAATATTTTGTTATTTAATGTGTCAGGCCTTGAGTGTTTAATTAAATAAAGAATAAAAGCCTAATGAAGCCCAAAAGCCCATATCCAAGCCCACGTCCAAGCCCAAGTGCAAAAGTGCAATTACAAAACGTCAAAAGTGCAAATACAAAGTGTAAATATTGTAAATACTACAAAGAGGGAAATGATAGAATTCTATTCAACCCTAAATGCATGGTGGATGAGGATAAATAAGAGTGCAAGGATGAGATTCGTTTTTGAAGGGATTTGGATTTAGGGTAACTTGATTTCCAAGTTATCCCGAAAATCCAAAATCAAGAGTCGAGATACAACTTCCAGAAGAATCAACCCTGATGGACCGACCAGAGGAGGCCGCGCGCGAAAGCGCGTGGCCAACCGACACAACTTGGCCGCGGAAACGCGGCCCAAGCCGTGTTTCCGCGGCAATCTGGATGAGACCAGGTACCAGTTTTCGTGGAGGAGTCGTTCTGGGACTCTAATTCCTTCTGCACCTATAAATACTCCTACAGACGTAACAGAGAGGGGATCCAGAGAAGATTAGGGTTTTCTTTAGCTTTTCCTTAAATTTTTGCAATTTGTAATTTCTTTTTAAAGGCATTGTGGAGAAGGAGGAGCTTGTATTTGGAAGACATATTTTCGACTAAAGGTTACCTCTTTTGCTATTTGATTCTTGTCGGTTAATTTTATTTCTTTTCTCTGTGATCTCTTGTTTTTGGTTTTTAATTTGTGATCTCTTGTTTCGTTTTGTTTTTCCTTCTTTAACAATTCTTCTCAAGTAAAAAAAATAAATAAAAAAATTAAAAAAAAATGATGTCTAACTAATTCTTAGTATGGTTTGCTGATCTCTTAAGCATGAAATCACCTATAGGGGGGTGAATAGGTGATAATGCTAATCTAGTGAACTTAATGCGAAATTTAAAATTAATTGCAATTACATACAACCAAGTAATTTAAGCAAGAATATAATGCAAGAGATAAGAGCAAGTAAACCAAACACAAACACCGAGAATTTTTCCGAGGTTCGAGCACCCAGCTCTACATCCCCGCCTTCACCCAGAAGGATTTCTAACCACTATAACTTCACAAAGAGTTACAATCACACCGGAGTACCCAACTCCACAATCTCGAACACAAGTACTTCTTGGTGATCAAAAGACCACAAACTCTCTTTTGCAAAAGCCTCTTTCCCTTACAAGAACCCTGTAGAACAATGGTTAGAATTGAAGCTCAAATATTATAAGTGGAAAAAGAAAATGAAATTCAGAGAGTTTAGAAAATAAAACTTCAGCGATGAGAGATTCTTCAGTACAAAAACCAAGGACCAAACTCTTTTGAAATCCTTTGAAAACTTTGAATATTTTTGCTAATGCTTGTTGTGAAAACCTCTACCCTAATGACCCCTTTATATAGGATTGAGGAAGAGTAAACATAGAAAAGTTTTACCTGAATATAAGAAGAAGAAATTTACCCTCTAATACAGCTAACCACATTTTATTTGAACTTAAACACATTTTGAAAACATGTTAAAATCAGCATCCAGAAAATTAGCCATTACTGCCAATCTGGCAGATTGGTCAACTTTGAGCACATTTTTCAGGCTGCAAATGTTCCAATTCAGAATAAGGCACATAGGAATAATTTGTAGATCTTTACGTCTTTTTTTTTAATGAAACTAAAATAAACTCAATATCAGTTTGGAGAAAGTTATCAATAAAACACTGATAGGTGTCAAAACAGAAACTGTAAGCTGTTTTCAGAACAAGAATAGAGTTCAACCAAATATTTGACATCTTTAAAATTTGAATGTGAAAATTATTATTGAATAAGAAATTTAGATCTGAAAGTTATCTTTGAAATGCAAGTTGAATCATATTATTTGAATATAGAATAAAAAGTTATGATAAGAAAAGTAAAAAGGTGTCAAGCAAATCAGCAGAACTAAAACTAGTTCAAATCCAAAACCCGATATATGTACTTGAAATCCAAAACCGATTCAATCAAAAACCAAACGTATTGAATTTATGTGTGTGTATTTGAGCTTCAACCTATCTGCTATTCTTTAACAAACTACAAATCTAAAAACAAAATTAATGAAGTCTCTTGAGCCAAACTGAAGTCTTGAGCCATGCAATGTCATGCTAGATTATTTTCTTCTATGAACATTCCTTCTTGTGCCATTTGCCTTATTTGCTCCATGAACCTAGAAAGTCTTGCAAAAACTAAACAATGGCCTTCAATATATTACTAACCTGAAACTCATTTTGAACAAACTTATTAGTACCAATATAGCTCTTAAGTGTTTTGTTATCATCAAAACTCTAAACAAATGGAGAGTGTAACCGTTTGGGCCAACAATCTCCCCCTTTTTGATGATGACAAAACAAATAGGCTATATTATCAAGATATAAAAGGGATATAAAAACTGCCCCTCAAATGATACTCTATTTTATTAAGTATAAAACATGAAAGCATATACTTATATGAATATGTATAAAACATGAAACCTACTTATACATATATGAGATAAACATGTACAAAATATGAACATGTACAAAATATGAAACCAAAACATGAAATCACCAATACTTCTCCCCCTTTTTGTCATACATAAAAAAGGGTTAGGAAACAACCAATAAATAATGACAATGCATAGATATGCATAAAACAAGCTTTTAATACTAAAATAAATCTTTACATGAACATGTTCTGAAATAATGCTCTTGATACCAATAAAAAATCAAACTAACCAAACTATGTTCTTGTATAAATATGCATATAAACTTAAATACTTCTCCCCCTTTTTGTTAATCATCAACAAAGGGGTCCAAGTAAGCAATAAAATATATTCTTCCAAAAAAATATCAATATAAGTGAATCATGATACCAATTGAAAGATAATCAATATATAAAAATTCTTGTTATTAATAAAACAAAAACAATAAGTGAAGTATAAAAACAACAAAATACTTCTCTCCCTTTTTGTAAATAAACAATTAAAAATCATGCATCTTGATACCAATAGAAAGTAAACAAATAAGCATCTTGATACCAATTGTAAGTATTTTTCATATGATACCAAATTAAAATTCATATTAATTTTCCTTTAAATCATTTTTCATCATAAAGTATGGGAGTGGAAAACAAAGGTAAACCAAATATCAATTGAGAGATAAAATACGAATTTTCTCCCCCTTTATGAAATACCAATTAAAATGATGCATAAGCTTGTATTAGGATACCAATTGAAAACTAATCAATTTAAATATGATATTCATTAAAAATCAAGTTTGGCAAAACTAAAATTTGTGATATTATTGAGTACAAATTAAACATATATGAGTATACAAAAAGAATGTCAATATTGATACCAATTGAAACGATCCAATGATACCAATTGAAACAATAATAAGATCAAGTGTATACCTCATATAACCTACCACCCATTTCATGCACATGTTTTAAAATGATTTTAAATAATAACATACAAGGCATGGTCGCCCAACCAACCGCCCTTAGATGGTAGGGTTTTCAAAAATAGATTTGAACATAAAGTATGTTTGAAAAACTCTACCAAAACGAAGAATATAACAACTAGTTAAATGGAAAAACTTGTAAACTAGTACGAAATCCTTCAAGCAAGGAATAAAACAAACTTGTTTTTCATGAAACACATGTAAATCACATTGCACTAAAAACACTCAAAATCTATATAGCACATATCATACTCATGAAAATAAAATCATGAGAAATCATCAAATAAGGAGAGTGTACAAGTGTAATGTGAAACACACTATCATGAAAACATGCACTTAAGCTCAATTAAGGTATTCCTTTAAACATGAAAACATGAGACTCATCAAAACTAAATTTTCATTAAACCCAATTCATACTTCAAGGCATATGTATGTTTTGACAAAACAAGAAGTATACATACATATCCCTAAACACAATTTAAGTCCATAATAACGATTTGCATGAAAGCAAATGACTCAAAGGGTACACATGTATATCTTAAAGTTTGGCAAAATAGACATATACATGAAGTTAAAACACAAGATCATAAAACATATCCAAAATAGGGAATATAAGTTAGAATGCATGAATCATCAAAACTAGACTATACTAGCACATCTAATGGGTACAAAAGAGCGTTCAAGCACAAACATATAATGATCTATTTGTGGCCCATAATATGTACAAGTATATATCCTAGTTTTAATGAAAACTAACATCTAAACAATTAATCAAATCATGTAGCATGAAATGGGACATAAATCATCATTACAAACATAAAACAATCATTATGTAAATTCACATGCTATTGGAACTATGAAAGACACGATAGCTAAACAAGGGTGAGAACACAACATATGTGTCAATATAAACATGGGTGAACTCAAAAGCTATACATGCATGTCAATGGTCTAATAATCATGGCATTTAACATACTAATCAAAACATGAAGTATCAAAACAAAAATCATAAACATCCATATGATCATTATGTATATGCATGTACATTAGATCTAGGACATACATAATAGTTATAAAAACAAAGTGAGAACACAATGATATAAGTCTATTTTAAATAAGAGTGTCTCAAATAACTAACAAGTATATCACTATTCTAATAAACATGACATAGACATAATGAACAATAAAACATGACATATTATAAATCAATGACATGAAAAAAACATGCAAATATAAACGAGAGTTAGAGATTGATACCAAAACTGATGAAGGCACCTCTCTAGTTCTCCAAACCAATGGTGGTCCTCTCCACCAAACTCCCCTTGAAAGTGATGCATTCAAATTGTTTTTCTTTAGGCACGGAATGCATCCACTTCAAGGTATCGCCACTCTCACGTGATGCGAGAGCCCACACCTACATCAAAAACCATAGGGGTGGTCTTTGGTACCCATTTTCTTTTGGGTCCATAGGGGTTAGTACCTTTCCTAACCCAAACAACATTATTTGCTAAATTTTCATAATATATACGATCATAACAAAATCTAGCAAGGTGGCCCTTACGTTCACAATGTGTACATGTGTACACATGAGCATACATGTGATGGTGGTGACCGTGGGAAGTATGTGTATGCCGTGGAGGGTGTGCATGCAAAGATGGAACTTGTTTCTTTCGAACCAAGGATTCCAAGCGTGTGTGGTTCATGGCACAATGGCTCAAAGTGGAGCCCAAACAATTAACACTTTTCTTCAAAACATTTATATCATTTTCAATAGTTGAAGATAAAGTGGAGCATGCAATAGATGTGCTAGATGAAGAAGCTACACTAGCATGGCAAACATGATTATCTATATCCTTTTTCAAAGATTTATTTTTATTTAAAACAAGAACTAATTCTTTAGTAATGAAATCAATTTCATTTTTTAAAGAATGGTTATCTTTTAAAATAAAATCCAATTTTAAAGATAAAATCTCATTATTTTTCACAACATCATCACAATCATTTTTGTTTTTCAAAAATTCATCTTCCTTTAGGGCAAGGTCAAGTTGAGATTTAAGTGAGTCACGTTCACTAGCAATCTCTTCCTTCTCTTGCAAAATCAATTCAAAATTTGAACACAAATCTTTCATTTCTTCTTTTAGTTCAAAATTTTTTTTTCAAAAGATCATGTTTTTCTAAAAAAATTTCAAGCTTTGTAGCAAGTTCCATATTTAAAGTTTGAACTTCTAAACACCCATAACAATAGGAACTAGAGCTATCATCTAGTTGAGATTCCGATTGTACCTCAAGGGAGTCATTCCCTTGGACCATGAGGCAATGCTCGTCGGACTTGTCTCTCTTAGATCTCCTCAACTTATTGATGATCCTTGGTAACTCGGGAGAAGCCAAGATGCTCCAAACTGCAAAAGCTGAATCATAGTGAGCAAATACATGTAATAGATCTTTATTAAGAGATGCTCTAAGTGTCTTAAGGGCTAATGCATTAGCCTTTCTATGCTTGCTATCATTGGAGAAGGATTCTTTGGTAGTGGCTTGATAAACTAGATGTCCTAGGCTTTTAAATGACAACTCATCTTGGCCTTCCAAATATCATGTCTAGAAAAGTTAAACATAGGAGGGCTATCCATGAGTGCAAACTAAATGTGTGCAAATGAAAATGCAAATGTAGACTAGCAAACCAAGATCTCACTCCTAGGCGGTTAAACCTAATATCATGAGCGTAGGCTCTGATACCAATTGAAATCACCTATAGGGGGGTGAATAGGTGATAATGCTAATCTAGTGAACTTAATGCGAAATTTAAAAATTAATTGCAATTACATACAAGCAAGTAATTTAAGCAAAGAATATAATGCAAGAGATAAGAGCAAGTAAACCAAACACAAACACCGAGAATTTTTCCGAGGTTCGAGCACCCAGCTCTACATCCCCGCCTTCACCCAGAAGGATTTTTAACTACTATAACTTCATAAAGAGTTACAATCACACCGGAGTATCCAACTCCACAATCTCGAACACAAGTACTTCTTGGTGATCAAAAGACCACAAACTCTCTTTTACAAAAGCCTCTTTCCCTTACAAGAACCCTGTAGAACAATGGTTAGAATTGAAGCTCAAATATTGTAAGTAGAAAAGAAAATGAAATTCAGAGAGTTTAGAAAATAAAACTTCAGCGATGAGAGATTCTTCAGCACAAAAATCAAGGACCAAACTCTTTTGAAAGCCTTTGAAAACTTTGAATATTTTTGCCAATACTTGTTGTGAAAACCTCTACCCTAATGACCCCTTTATATAGGATTGAGGAAGAGTAAATATAGAAAAGTTTTACCTGAATATAAGAGGAAGAAATTTACCTTCTAATACAGCTAACCACGTTTTATTTAAACTTAAACACATTTTGAAAACATGTTAAAAATCAGCATCCAGAAAATTAGCTATTACTGCCAATCTGACAGATTGGCCAACTTTGAGCGCATTTTTCAGGCTACAAACGTTCGAATTCAGAATAAGGTAAATAGGAATAATTTGTAGATCTTTACATCTTTTTTTTAATGAAACTAAAATAAACTCAATATCAGTTTGGATGAGAAAGTTATCAATAAAACACTGATAGGTGTCAAAACAGAAACTGTAAGCTATTTTCAGAACAAGAACAGAGTTCAACCAAATATTTGACATCTTTAAAATTTGAATCTGAAAATTATTATTAAATAAGAAATTTAGATCTGAAAGTTATCTTTGAAATGCAAGTTGAATCATATTATTTGAATATAAGAATAAAAAGTTATGATAAGAAAAGTAAAAAGGTGTCAAGCAACTCAGCAGAACTAAAACTGGTTCAAATCCAAAACCCGATATATGTACTTGAAATCCAAAACCGATTCAATCAAAAACCAAACGTATTGAATTTATGTGTGTGTATTTGAGCTTCAACCTATCCACTATTCTTTAACAAAAATATAAAACTAAAAACAAAACTAATGAAGTCTCTTGAGCCAAACTGAAGTCTTGAGCCATGCAATGTCATGCTAGATCCTTTTCTTCTATGAACATTCCTTCTAGTGCCATTTACCTTATTTGCTCCATGAACCTAGAAAGTCTTGCAAAAACTAAACAATGGCCTTCAATATATTACTAACCTGAAACTCATCTTGAACAAACTTATTAGTACCAATATAGCTCTTAAGTGTTTTGTTATCATCAAAACTCTAAACAAATGGAGAGTGTAACCGTTTGGGCCAACTAAGCAACCCTAGGGCAGTTTAGGAATTGAATAGATTGATGATCAATTTTTAGAAACCCTAGGTCTAAGATTGTCTTTCTTGAAGATTAAATTGATAGCTAGATTTCTTAATCTAGATTGCACACTTAAACAACTCTTCATAACTTCATACTTAAATACTTAGACAGCATAACTTTAAGATAACACTTTTCTTATGCTGTACTTAGAAGTTAGGATGAATCTTTGTTGAGTTTTTGGTAATGCAAACTAGTAGATTCTAGTATCATCTTTTCTTGCTTGAATCCTTCTTAATAAACCTAGGGTAAATCATATATATCTCAAGATGACATTCAACATCCAAAACTTGCATTGTGGGTTATGGTAGTAGATCAGTAAAATCATACCTCTTTAATCATATTTCAAATTTAATCTCTCCTTTATTTTATTTGAAGCATACAGAGAAATCGGCCGAAAAGCTTGCATCGCATCCTTCCCTGAGGATCACGACCCGCTTTGGTCCTTACTACAGCGGATAGCATTGAGACTGAGAACTCTACAACTCAATCTTTTTCTTTATAAATTCTCAATTTCAATCAAAATTTTGGCGCCGTTGCCGGGGAAGGAACGACACGATTTTCTCAAAACTAACTCTTTTATTCTTTCTGTTTGCAGGTTCAGAGAATAGGAACACTAAACAGCAGCGAGGACACATAGCAACTCTGTGCCTCTGCCCTCGAAGGCAGAGCAACAGAGCCTACTTCAGAGCCGCGGGTCCGCGGCAAAAGCCGCGTTTTTGCGGCCTGAGTAGTTCACTACTCATACAGTTTTCTGCAGGTTGCTAAAAATTGCAAATTTGGCTTACTGCTGTGATATATTTTCTCTGTGATCATCCTACAACTGCTAATTAAATAACATTAACTCATTTGTTGATAATAAAAAAAATTAGACTCTTGCATCTTAGGCACGTGTCTATTTAATTTTTTTAATTCTGTTGAAGAGTGCTGGCGACAAGGTACGTTTGCATTGCATATAGATTAGGAAACACTCTTGGCTGATTTACTGCTTTTTGGAGTGATTACTTTTCTACTGCTTTACACGCACACAAAAATATCTTAAGGCAAAACCCATTAACAAGATAAGGTGGGGATTTCATCACCCTCCCTTGGCCCACAAATCATATCCGTCACACTTACAACCCTAACCTTAGGTAAAATTTGACTAGACGTTGGCCCTAGGTTAACTCGGACTCACTAGGAGATTGACCGAAGGAGGAAAGTTGTTCGAAATTAACTCTTGCCAAATCGGTGTCTAGGCAGGGGATTGAGGGCCGAAAGCCCGAAGAACGGTGGTTATTTAATTAAGGAACGTCTCTGACGGAAAACCTCCCACCGGTCTTGCCACCTACCTGGCCGATTAACTTGTGGTTAAGGTCGACAATGGACCTCCTAAGGACAGTCTAAAGTTAGGAGTCGTCTAGATCAAGGCTTACCCTAGAATAGGAATTTTGTTTGTTTTTCTTTTTTAATTGATTGGGTGAACTTGTTTGCTAATTGTGCATGTCCGCTTGGTCGAGAGACCCACTTACATCCAGGCTAACTAGAACTAGTTCACCACCCGAGCAAAAGCCCGACTCACACATGGCACAACCACTGTCATTGCAAGATAGGTTCTATCCTATTAGGACCTTTCTTCCTTCTTGCATCCAGTTATCCGATGAAGGTGTTGACCAATTTGAGCTCAAGCCACAATATATCAACACTCTTCCCAAATTTCATGGACTTGAGTCCGAGGATGCATACTTCTTCATAAGGGAATTTGAAGAAGTATGTCTCATGATGAAGATACCCAAGTTAGGAGAAGATGCCGTCAAGCTACGGTTTGTCCCATTTGCCTTGAAAGACCTAGCAAAGAAATGGCTCTACAGTCTAGAGGCCGGTTCAATATCTTCTTGGGATAATTTCGTTAAGGCCTTCTTAAAGAAATTTTATTTCATCCACAAGACTGCACTAATTAGGAAGAGCATCTTACAGTTTAAACAAACAGTCAATGAACCTTTTTGGAAATATTTCGAACGTTTTAAGGATCTCCTTGCCCAATGTCCTCACCATGGGATAGAGAAATGGCGACTTTGCCAAGTTCTATATGATGGATTAGAGTATCAAACTAAAATGCTGTTAGAATCCATGTGCCAAGGAGGATTTCTAAAAAAAGAATGAAAATGAAGGATGGTTATTATATGAAGAATTAGCTGATAATACCATCCAATGGGAACCAACTCCGGAAAAATTTAGGACTAATGACCCTACTTCTTCTAAAGGAGGTATCCATTCCATTGAGGCCAACATAGCAACCGATGCTAAGTTAGCTGCTGTGATGCGAAGACTAGAAGCTCTTGAAACAAAAGAACCAGTCTCTGTGAACCAAGTCAGCCCAACACCTTCGGCGGGCTGTACTTATTGTCAAGATATGAACCATGTGTTCGAGGAATGTCCCGTCTTTATCGCGCATCAAAGCTTGCCCGAACATATGAATGCGGCCTTCACAAGGCCCGCCAACAATCCATATTCGCCCACCTACAATCCCGGTTGGAGAAATCATCCAAATTTCTCATGGGGCCCAAGCAACAATGATCAAATTAGGCCAAAATTCTCCAACAATTTCCAAAATCCGCCCTATCAACAAAATTTCCCTAGTCAAAGTCCTCCATCTTCTTTCCAAAATTCACAAATGGAGACAAGAATCTCAAATATGAAAAGAAAGGTGGACACTCTAGTTAAAAGCCACGACACGCTGGCTCAAGTCTTGACTAGGATAGAGATCCAATTGAACCAACAAGAGAGACAGAGGGGAACTCTACCGAGTCAACCACTGCCAAATCCTAGGAATCCTAGGCTAGCCAATGAGGCTCAAGATCCAAACCAGTGTAATATGGTTCATACACTAAGACCAGGGAAACAAGTTGATAATCAAGTATCCATGCCACCGGATCCATCTCAGTCATCCATTCCATCTAGCTCCACTCCCATTCCACCCAGCTCCAATGAAACTGAAGTTGAAAAGTCAGCAGGACAGGTGCACCAGCCTATAGCCCCATTTCCAAATAGGCTTAGAAGCAACAATAATGCACATATGGAGAAACTACTAGAGGTGTTCAATCAAGTTAGGCTCAACATCCCACTTCTTGATGCAATCCAACAGGTCCCTAGTTATGCCAAATTCCTTAAGGACATGTGCACCAAGAAAAGAAAGACAAACGTGCCTAAGAAGGTTTTTCTAGCCACTAACATTAGTGAGCTATTGTCTAACCAGATCCCAGTCAAGTACAAGGACCCTGGTTGCCCCACCATCTCTTGCACCATAGGTCGAGCCGAAATCAATCGAGCACTCCTCGATTTAGGAGCTAGCATTAATTTGCTCCCTTTCTCCGTATATCAACAACTTGGATTAGGAGAACTCAACCCAACCCAAGTTACTATTCAGTTGGTTGATCGCTCAATCAAAGTTCCTAAGGGAGAGATCAATGATGTCCTCATACGGGTGGGAGAATTCATTTACCCAGTCGATTTCATTGTTTTAGAGACACAACCTGTGTCTAATCCTAGGACCCAAACCCCCGTCATCTTAGGACGACCGTTCCTAGCAACTGCGAATGCAATCATAAATTGTAGAAACGGATCGATGAGATTGACTTTTGGGGATATGACCAAAGAAGTCAATGTTTTCAACTTAGGTAAGCATCCCTACGACATGACCGACCAACCCTTTGAGGTTAACTTCATTGAAAACATGACGAGTGAGCACAATGAGGAGATCATACTAGAGTCAGAGGAAGAGGAAGACTTAGAATCAAGTGATCTCAACCTTGATGAGATCGAATGGGCAGCAAATCCTAGTTCTATAGAGATGGAAAAGTCAAGCGTAACACCTCCACCCATCGAGCCACCTCCTTCTTTGGAGTTAAAGGCCTTGCCTAAACATCTTAAGTACGCCTACCTAGGTGAACAAGAGACGTTACCGGTCATAGTTGCATCCAATCTGACTAATAGGCAAGAGGAAGACCTATTGGCAACCCTTAGGAGACATAGGGAAGCCATTGGTTGGACTATGGCAGATATCAAGGGACTGAGCCCTACGATAGTCCAGCATTGAATCCATCTAGAGGAAGGGGTTAGACCGAAGAGGGATCCACAGCGTAGGCTAAACCCACTTATGCAGGAGGCTGTACAAGCCGAAATAGTGAAACTGTTAGATAATGGGATCATTTATCCCATTTCCGATAGTGAATGGGTTAGCCCAATGCATGTGGTCCCTAAGAAGTCCAGCTTTACTGTGGTAGAAAACGACAAGCATGAGTTAGTGCAAACACGATTGCCTACCAAGGTTAGAGTATGCATAGACTATCGCAAGTTGAATGCCGCCACTAGGAAAGATCATTTTCCTCTCCCATTTATCGACCAAATGCTGGAACGATTAGCCGGTCATGAGTATTACTGTTTCTTGGACGGTTATTCAGTGTATAACCAAATCCCAATAGCCCCGGAGGACCAAGAAAAGACAACGTTCACGTGCCCATTTGGGACATTTGCCTATCGTCGAATGTCTTTCGGCCTATGTAATGTCTCAGCCACTTCCCAACGTTGTATGTTAAGCCTTTTTTCTGATATGGTCGAGCGTTTCTTAGAGATTTTCATGGACGACTTCTCCGTCTATGGAAATTCATTTGACCAGTGTCTCCATCACTTGGAGTTATTGCTGAATAGGTGCACCGAAAAGAACTTGACCCTCAATTGGGAAAAGTATCACTTCTTGGTGCAGCATGGGATTGTCCTAGGTCATGAGATATCTAGGGAAGGGATCAAGGTAGACAAGGCTAAGGTGGAGATCATAGTGTTGGCCCAAAGGCCTTCCACTCTAGTTTTGATGATGATTAACTCATGTAGTTATGTGTACTAATAATCTTGTAATTTTAGTTTCAGATCATTAATCAAGTTATTAGTTGGTGATTAGCTTCAACAAGATGATTTGAAAGCTTTCACATGTTGATTCAAGAGCCCGAGCGTCAAAGATTATATATAGCACTTGCTCGGTGGATCAAGGAGTTTTGGATCGAGTCGGCTTGGAGATTGCACTCTACAAGAAGACTTCGGTACATAGTTTAGTTTTGTGTTTAGATCCAAATTGTAAAGATTAGAATAGTATGATATGCTCAAGTTCACAACACACACGTTTCATGTTTTGAATATTGGTTTTCGGTTTTTCGGTTTTAGGTTTAACCGATCTTGGTTTTCATGAATAGATAGATCAAAATAAGTTTACATTGTTTAATGTATATTAGATTTGTTCTATATACATGCATGCTTAATTTCCTAGACAAACTTAGTTTTGACTCACTTATTCATGTGTTTTATGTTTTGGTATTTTTAACAAAACATATTTTGGAATTAATGTCAAAAACATGGATATATATGTTACATGTATATAGGATTATATCCATATACATCATGCCTAAATGTTGTTTAATATCATGTTTTTGTATTTGGAAGAGTTTTGGAGAAAACGTATTTTCTATTCAAAATCCAAGTTTTAGAAAATACAGTTTTTGGTTTTTGGTAAAAATGATAAGACACAAAAATAGTTCATATTGATTGATATTTGAGCTAAACTTTTTACCACATGTTTATATATCAATGCAAAATGATAAAACTATTTTTGGTGATTTTTAGGAGTGTTAAAAGATTTTTCAAAATATTTTTTAAACTGTTTTTCTGACCCAGTTTTCTATTCCAGGCTTCAACCAGTCGACTAGTCTTCTGACCAAGTCGACTTGGCATGAAGTCGGTCGACTGGGTCGGTCGACCGACGTGCACAGATCAGTGCACGTTTGGCAGACACGGGACGGTCGACCGTCAGGGTCGACCGGGTCTGAGAGCAGAGCACTCTGTTTGTTTGGGTCGACCGGGGCGGTCGACCGGTAGCTGCCAACGGGAAGAATTTGACCGTTGGACGGTCGACCGGCAGTGTATTTCTGGCATTTTCTGCTGCCAACGGCTATATTTTTCTGGGGTCTACAAATACCCATTGGAAAGAGTTTTTCTCTAAGATTTTTTGTGCGAATTTTTCCTTACTCTCTGGTGTTTTCACAGCAATCAAAAGAAGTTTTTGGATTCAAATTGAACAATCTATTTGGTGTTTTTGCTAGGGTTTGGAAAATCAAAGAAAAGGGTTTTTGGGAAAAAGAGTTTTGATTCATCTTCTATATCTTGGTTTCAGTTTTTCCCAAGGATTTTCTTTGTGATTTTGATTTCCATTCCATTGGTTTTCTCCACACTTGAGCAACATCTACTTTCTTATTCTATAGGATCTTTGTGTGGGAGAAAGAGATTGTTTGTGGTTGTTGTTTAGACCACCAAGTTAAAAACCCAATCTTTGCTTTGTGCCTTGCCCTCATTGTGTTGAGGAAGTTGTGCATTTGGGTTGTATCCCTCAAGTTGTGAGGTGATCCTTGTGTTTGCTTTGTGCTAATTCCTCAAGTTGTGAGGTGATTGTTTAGTTGGATTGGAGCTTGCCTCAAGGAGGAGGTTGTGGTTGTAAAGAGAGGAGTTGGGTACTCCTTGTGAGAGTTCTTTGTGGACTTGCTAGTGGATTAGAAATCCTTCGTGTGTCGAAGGCGGGGATGTAGAGCTGGGTGCTCGAACCTCGTAACATATCTTGTTGTTTGCTCTTGATCCATTGACTCTCTCTCTATCTCTCTCTTTACTTTGTGCCTTGCAACTATTCATATTGTTCATTCATAACTGCTTGGCTTGGTTGTGTGTGCATCACTTGTTGATTGCACTTGAGTGTATTGCATTAAGTTTTTAAATTCCGCATTGAGTTCTTTAGATTAGCATAATCACCTATTCACCCCCCCTCTAGGTGATTTTTCAATTGGTATCAGAGCCTCCGCTTCTGATATTTAGGTTTAACCACCTAGTAGTGAGATCTTGGTTTGCTAATCTTCATTTGCATTGCTTATTTGCACACATTTAGGTTGCACTCATGGATAGCCCTCCTATGTTTGACCATCTTAGACTTGATGCTTGGAAGGCCAATATGAGTAGACATTTAAAAAGCCCAGGACATCTAGTTTATCAAGCCTCCACTCAAGAATCATTCCCTAATAATAGCAAGCATAAAAAGGCTAATGCATTAGCACTTAGAGCACTTAGAGCATCTCTTAGTGAACATCTTTTACCGGCGTTTGATCGTTATGACTCGGCTTTTGCAGTTTGGAGCTTATTGACGTCTCCCGAGCTTCCAAGGATTATCAACAAGATGAGGAGATCTAAGAGAGAAAAGTCCGAAGAGCATTGCCTCATGGTCCAAGGGAATAACTCCCTTGAGGTACAATCGGACACTCAATTAGATGATAGCTCTAGTTCCTATTGCTATGGATGTTTAGAAGTTCATCTTTAAATTTGAAACTTGCTCAAAAGCTTGAAAATTTCTTGAAAAAAACACAATCTTTTGAAAGAGGACAACCTTATTTTGAAAAATGAATTAAAGGATTTGTGTTCTAATTTTGAATTGGTTTTGCAAGAGAAGGAAGAGATAACAAGTGAACGTGACTCACTAAGATCTCAACTAGACCTTGCCCTTAATGAGATTGAAGTTTTGAAAAGCAAAAATGATTGTGATGATGTTGTGAAGCACAATGAGATTTTATCTTCAAAATTGAATTTTACTTTTAAAGATAACCTTTCTTTGAAAAATAAAATTGATTCTATCACTAAGGAACTTGATCTTATTTTAAAGAAAAATGAATCTTTGCAAAATGAGATTGATATTCATGTTTGTCATGCTAGTGTAGCTTCTTCTTCTTGCACACCTATTGCATGCTCCGCTTTATCTTCCACTATTGAAAATGATATAAATGTTTTGAAGAAAAGTGTTAAATGTTTGGGCTCCACTTTGAGCCAATGCACATTGAATCATTCACGTTTGGAAAGCTTGGTTCGCAAGAAACAAGGTCCATCTTTGCATGCACACCCATCACGGCATACACGTGCTTCCCATGGACACCACCATTACCCGTATGCTCATGTGTACACATGTACACATTGTGACCGAAAAGGTCACCTTGCTAGATTTTGTTATGATCGTGTTTATCATGAAAATTTAGCAACTAATCTTGTTTGGGTTAGAAAAGATACTAACCCCCATGGACCCAAAAGGAAATGGGTACCAAAGACCACCTCTATACTTTTTGATGTAGGTGAAAGTTCTCGCATAACGTGAGAGTGTTGGTGCCTTGGAGTGGATGCGTTCCGTGCTTAAAGAAAACAAATTTGGATACATCACTTTCAAGGGGATTTGGTGGGAGAACCACCGTGGTTTGGAGAACTAGAGATGCACCTTCATCGGTTTTGGTATCATTCCCTAACTCCCATTTTTATTTGCATGCTTATCTTGTTTATCTATTTATAGCATGTAATGTTTTGTTATTCATTATGCCTATGCCATGCTTATTAGAATAGTGTTATACATGTTTAGTTACTTGAGCACCCATGTTTTATATGGATCTATATTTAGTGTTCTCACCTTATTTAAACTAATATGTATGCACTAGATCTAATGCACATGCATATACATAATGATCATGTGGATGTTTATGATTTTTGTTTTGTTGAATCATGTTTTATTGTTTCATGATTAGTATGATATTTGCCATGTTTATTAGACTTATGCTTCACATGATTAGTTGTTGAGACACCCATGCTTAGTATGGACCCATATTTTGTGTTCTCTTTATGTTTTAGCTATCATGTTAATCATAGATCTAATGCACATGTCTTTGTCATGCTAATCATATGATTGACTATGACTTTTTGTTTTAATAATTCATATTTTTGATTATTATGTTTATCATGTTGGGTTATGATTCCCGTTTTATGCTTCATGTTTTGACTACTTGATTGAATGATAAGTTTTCATTAAGACTAGGATTTATACTTGTACAACTAGTGAGCTACAAATAGACCTTTATATATGTTTGTGCTTGAACGCTCATTTGTATTCACTTGATGTACTAGTATAGTCTAGTTTTGATGATTCTTGCATTTGACTTGTATTCATCATTTTACTTATTTCGTTTTAACTTCATGTATATGTCCATCTTGTCCAAACTATCATTTATACATATACATCCTTGAGCCACGTGCCTTCATACATATACTTTTGTGGTCTCATTGTGTTAAGGATATGTATGTATACTTTAGTTTGTACATGACATACATATGCCTTGAAGTTTAAATCGTTTGGATGAATTTCATGTTTGCTAAGTGATTTCACATTTATAATGAATTTCATGTTTTTAAGATGATTTCAATTGGTGATTTCACATCTTAGATGAATTTCATGTTTTCAAGGAATTTCATATGAGCCTAATTGAATATTTTCATGTTGATATGTGTCACATTATACTTGTACACTCACTTTATTAGTTTACTCATAATTTGTTTTCATGAGACTATGATATGAGCTTTATGGACTTTGAGTGTTTAGTGATCATGTGATTTACATGTGTTTCATGAAAAACAATTTTGTTTTATTCCTTACTTGAAGGATTTCGTACTAGTTTTAAAAGTTTTTCCTATAACTAGTTCGTATTCTTCACTATGGTAGAGATTTTCAAACATACTACATTTTCAAATCTATTTTGAAAACCCCTACCTTCTATGGGAGGATGGATGGGAGATCATGTTCATGTATGCCTTATATTGAAAATTATTTAAAACTTGAACCATGATTGGGAGGTAGTTATATGAGATATACATTTGATCTTATTGTTATTTCAATTGGTATCATTGAATTCTTTCAATTGGTATCAATCTTGACTCTTCTTGTATACTCATATATGTTTGTATGTATGTATGCTTTCTATTCCAAGAATATCAATTTCTATTGGTATCTATTTTCATACATATATATGTTTTATTTATGCTTATTATATCCCTATATCTTTAAGCACAAAATCTTGTTTATGCTAGTGCTTGAGCTTTAATTTTGTTTCATTTGATTACTTTTAAATTGGTATCAAGCCTATGCATTATTTTAGTTGGTATTTCATAAAGGGGGGAGAAAATTTGATTTTGTCTTTCAATTGGTATTTGATTCCCACTCCCTTACTTTATGATTGAAAATAAATTTAAAATTTGGTATCAAATGTTCAAAATAAAAAATATTTACAATTGGTATCAAAATATTTGTGTTTAGACATTCAAAATTCATTATATTTAATTTCAAATTGGTATCAAGATTTTCATGTGCTTTACTTAAAATTGGTATCAATATTTTTTGTTTGTTTCCTCTCAATTGGTATCAAGATGCTATTCATTGACATATTTTCATTTGGTACCTTAATTGATAGTCACCCCTATTTGGTTTTGTTTTTATTTTAGACAAAAGGGGAGAATATTGTTTTATTGCTTTTAACCCCTCATTGATTCATTATTTCGAACAAAAGGGGGAGAAAGATTTGTTGATTTGGTTTTTGTTTTTACCCCTCATCGAAGGTTGTTTCTTTGTATTAAAAAGAGGAGAAGATTTTGTTTTGTTTTGGTTTTTACCCCTTTGTTGATGATTGACAAAAAGGGAGAGAAGTATTTTAGTTTATATATGCATGTTTATGTTTTGCATATATTTAGTTTAATTTAGTTTAATTTTAATTGGTATCTAAAGTATGTTTTGTAATTGGTATCTAGATCATATTTTGTTTGAGAACATTTCATTGGTATCTAGAACCTTTTATTGTTTATGCATAGATATGCATGTTTCATGATTCATGTTTAAGAGCCTTCATTGCATATTCTTTATGTTTATTTGTTTATGCATGAGTTAAGGGGGAGCTTCTTTGAAGCTTAACTTTAATCCATGCATATATAACTCCATGAGTTTTGTCATCATCAAAAAGGGGGAGATTGTTGGCCCAAAGGCCTTCCACTCTAGTTTTGATGATGATTAACTCATGTAGTTATGTGTACTAATAATCTTGTGATTTTAGTTTCAGATCATTAATCAAGTTATTAGTTGGTGATTAGCTTCAACAAGATGATTTGGAAGCTTTCACATGTTGATTCAAGAGCCCGAGCGTCAAAGATAGTACTTGCTCGGTGGATCAAGGAGTTTTAGATCGAGTCGGCTTGGAGATTGCGCTCTACAAGAAGACTTCGGTACATAGTTTAGTTTTGTGTTTAGATCCAAATTGTAAAGATTAGAATAGTATAATATGCTCAAGTTCACAACACACACGTTTCATGTTTTGAATATTGATTTTCGTTTTTCGTAGGTTTAACCGATCTTAGTTTTCATGAATAGATAGATCAAAACAAGTTTATATGGTTTAATGTATATTAGATTTGTTCTATATACATGCATGCTTAATTTCCTAGACAAACTTAGTTTTGACTCACTTATTCATGTGTTTTATATTTTGGTATTTTTAACAAAACATATTTTGGAATTAATGTCAAAAACATGGATATATATATATGTTACATGTATATAGGATTATATCCATATACATCATGCCTAAATGTTGTTTAATATCATGTTTTTGTATTTGGAAGAGTTTTGGAGAAAACGTATTTTCTATTCAAAATCCAAGTTTTAGAAAATACAATTTTTGGTTTTTGGTAAAAATGATAAGACACAAAAATAGTTCATATTGATTGATATTTGAGCTAAACTTTTTACCACATGTTTATATATCAATGCAAAATGATAAAACTATTTTTGGTGATTTTTAGGAGTGTTAAAAGATTTTTCAAAATATTTTTTAAACTGTTTTTCTGACCCACTTTTCTGTTCCAGGCTTCAACCAGTCGACTAGTCTTCTGACCAAGCCGACTTGGCATGAAGTCGGTCGACCGGGTCGGTCGACCGACGTGCACAGATCAGTGCACGTTTGGCAGACACGAGACGGTCGACCGTCAGGGTCGACCGGGTCTGAGAGCAGAGCTCTCTGTTTGTTTGGGTCGACCGGGGTGGTCGACCGGTAGCTGCCAACGGGCAGAATTTGACCGTTGGACGGTCGACCGGACCGGTCGACCGGCAGTGTATTTCTGACATTTTCTGCTGCCAACGCTATATTTTTCTGGGGTCTATAAATACCCCATTGGAAAGAGTTTTTCTCTAAGATTTTTTGTGCGAATTTTTCCTTACTCTCTGGTGTTTTCACAGCAATCAAAAGAAGTTTTTGGATTCAAATTGAACAATCTATTTGGTGTTTTTGCTAGGGTTTAGAAAATCAAAGAAAAGGGTTTTTGGGAAAAAGAGTTTTGGTTCATCTTCTATATCTTGGTTTCAGTTTTTTCCAAGGATTTTCTTTGTGATTTTGATTTCCATTCCATTGGTTTTCTCCACACTTGAGCAACATCTACTTTCTTATTCTATAGGATCTTTGTGTGGGAGAAAGAGATTGTTTGTGGTTGTTGTTTAGACCACCAAGTTAAAAACCCAATCTTTGCTTTGTGCCTTGCCCTAATTGTGTTGAGGAAGTTGTGCATTTGGGTTGTATCCCTCAAGTTGTGAGGTGATCCTTGTGTTTGCTTTGTGCTAATCCCTCAAGTTGTGAGGTGATTGTTTAGTTGGATTGGAGCTTGCCTCAAGGAGGAGGTTGTGGTTGTAAAGAGAGGAGTTGGGTACTCCTTGTGAGAGTTCTTTGTGGACTTGCTAGTGGATTAGAAATCCTTCGTGTGTCGAAGGCGGGGATGTAGAGCTGGGTGCTCGGAGCTCGTAACATATCTTGTTGTTTGCGCTTGATCCATTGACTCTCTCTCTATCTCTCTCTTTACTTTGTGCCTTGCAACTATTCATATTGTTCATTCATAACTGCTTGGCTTGGTTGTGTGTGCATCACTTGTTGATTGCATTTGAGTGTATTGCATTAAGTTTTTAAATTCCGCATTGAGTTCTTTAGATTAGCATAATCACGTATTCACCCCCCTCTAGGTGATTTTTCACATAGCCAAATTTCCAATTCCACGATGTGTGAAGGACATTCGGTCTTTCTTAGGACACGCTGGTTTTTACCGTAGGTTCATTAAGGATTTTAGCACAATTGCTAGACCCCTTACAAACCTTCTAGCTAAAGACGTGCCCTTCATCTTTGACGATAGGTGCAATAGTGCTTGGGAAAAGTTGAAAGTGGAACTTATTTCTGCACCTATCATCTCACCTCTGGACTGGTCCAAGCCTTTTGAGATCATGTGCGATACCTCAGATTTTGCAATAGGCGCTGTCTTAGGACAGCGTAAGGATAGCAAACAGCACGTGATCTACTATTCGAGTAGGACGCTCAATGACGCCCAAATGAACTATACGACAACCGAGAAGGAATTCTTGGCAGTAGTGTTCGCTTTGGAGAAATTCCGCCCATACCTACTTGGGACCAAGACCACGATTTCCACTGACCATTCTGCACTTCGATACCTTATGCTAAAAAAAGATGCGAAGGCCCGACTCATTCGTTGGATCCTTCTCCTTCAAGAATTCGATCTCGAAATTCGAGATAAAAAAGGTGTCGAAAATGTTGTCGCAGACCATCTCTCTCGTGTGCCAAACGCACCTTCCGACGAACTGCCCATCAATGACAATTTTCCCGATGAATAACTTCTAGCCATCTCTAAGGAACCATGGTTTGCTGACATAGTAAATTACTTAGTCACAAACCAAACACCACCTAATTGGTCAAAACAGGATAGATACCGATTCTTGTCTCAAGTCCGGTATTACATGTGGGAAGATCCTTACCTTTTCAAATATTGTAGCGATCAAATTATTAGGAGATGTGTCCCCGACGAGGAAACTAGAAGCGTTCTTGCCTTTTGTCATGAGTTCGCTTGCGGTGGACACTTTGGTCCTCGTAAAACTGTCGAAAAGATTCTGCAAAGTGGCTTTTATTGGCCAACTGTATTCAAAGACGCATTCGAGTATTGCAAAACTTGCACAAGATGTCAAACGATTGGAAGAATTTCCAAACGAAATATGATGCCCCTAAATCCAATTCTAGAAGTAGAACTTTTTGATGTCTGGGGCATTGATTTTATAGGACCCTTCCCTAATTCGTTTGGGCACCAATACATCTTGTTGGCCATAGACTACGTATCAAAATGGGTTGAAGCCGTTCCTTGCAAGACAAATGACAACAAAGTTGTTGTCAAATTCTTGAAAGAAAATATCATCTCGCGCTTTGGAACCCCTCGTGCTATAATTAGTGACAATGGTACACATTTTTACAATAGAACTTTTGAAGCTCTTATGCGAAAATACGCCATAACTCACAAGTTATCTATGCCCTACCATCCTCAAACTAGTGGACATGTAGAAGTTTCCAATAGGCAAGTCAAGCTCATCTTGGAGAAAATTGTGAATCAGAATAGGAAGGACTGGTCCACCAAATTGGTGGATGCCCTCTGGGCATATAGGACTGCCTTTAAGACGATTCTAGGAATGTTCCCCTACAGACTAGTCTTTGGAAAGGCTTGTCACCTTCCTATTGAGCTAGAGCACCGGGCCTTATGGGCAATTAAGCAGCTGAATTTCGATCTAGATAAGGCCGGTGAGCTTTGAAAATTGTAAATTTCTGAACTAGAGGAATTAAGGAACGAAGCATATGACAATGCGAAAATTGCGAAGGATAGGGTTAAGGTTTTTCAAGATAAGTTCATCACGAGAAAAACTTTTGTCCAAGGACAAAAAGTTTTACTCTATAACTCTAGACTTCATCTCTTTCCCGGCAAGTTAAAATCAAGATGGACAGGGCCCTTCATTGTTAAGACTGTGTTTCCACACGGAGCCATAGAGATCTACGACCCGAAAAATGGCAATACATTCAAGGTAAATGGTCAACGTCTTAAAATCTTTTTGGAATCAGTACCGGAAGTAAATGCAGCCATGGGTCTTTTTGACCCACTATATCGGTAACTATATCTTTCTGCCAATTCATGCATCCATGCATTTCATTCATACATAAGGGACAATGTATGAAATAAGTGTAGGGGAAGGGTATGTAAAGTAATAAAAAAAAATTAAAAAAGTAAAAAATATATATAAAATTTTTTTTTGTTTATTCTTTTTCTCTTTAGTTGTTCTAACATAATAAAAAAGTAAAAAATAAAAAAAATAAAAAAATTTTTTATAAAAAGGACAATATTTTGACTTATCTTTTGAAAGAAACCTAAGTTAGTTTTAAGAATTAGGAAAATCATGATTAGGATTTCTAAAAACTTGGTCAAAATAAATAAATTGTTTAATTTTTAGGTATAGGAGAAGAAATTGAATAAGTAATTAGTCTTGGTTTTTACCTTAATGAAATGTGCATACCTAATGCAAATCTAGGATTCTAAGACAAAGACCCTTGTGCCTCATATATATAAAATTAAAAAAAATCACTAATTAAGCTGGATACATGTGCCTCAAGAAGCATAAGTATTCACGCCTAAAGGTGAGTTTATAAATAAGCGTCCTTAGTTTTGGGGCCTAGTTCACTCGAATTTGAGCCCGAGGGGTGTTTTCTCACCTGATGCTCTAAAACCAACCAGTTTGGGAGTCACTGACTTTAAGATCGCTACATGGGTGGATTAGAAAGCCTAAGAAAACTAAGAAATATTATATATGTATTAACACATCTAAATAGTCAATTAGTTAGGTATGAGGGCCTCAAGAAGCCTTGATACTTACACGAAAGAAAATTAGATGAGTTATATATATTAAAAAAATAAAAATATAAAATAATCATAATAAAGAGGCATGAGAGTCCAAGTTAAGGAATTCTTAGATTCACAAGGGTGCGTATGACTTTTGGTAACGAAAAAGACTATACAAAAATTCAATTTTAATCCTTACCTAAAATGAATAACAGTTCATTTTATTGAGACTAAGTTTAAGAATGAATAAAAATGATAATCCTAAAACTTATAGACTACTTAGTCTCTTCAAATATATTTCAAATATTTTCCTTTTTATGGATTTTGTGGGTGTAATCCGCTGAAAACCCTCACAAGACAACACTCGTCCTCTAGGGTAATCTAGGGGTTTAACGGCTTGTTGCACATGCTAAGTGCAACCGTGATTCCTACGAAAGTGAGTTAGCTAGATTAGTTTTTCTTTTTTGATTTTTACTCGAGGACGAGCAAAAAGATAAGTGGGGGGTGTGATAGGTAGTAAAAAAGGCATAAATTTCATCACATTTACTATCACATTTTCATATTTATTTATATAATCATGCACTATTACTAATATTTTGTTATTTAATGTGTGCAGGCCTTGAGTGTTTAATTAAATAAAGAATAAAAGCCTAATGAAGCCCAAAAGCCCATATCCAAGCCCATGTCCAAGCCCAAGTGCAAAAGTGCAATTACAAAATGTCAAAAGTGCAAATACAAAGTGTAAATATTGCAAATACTACAAAGAGGGAGAGGATAGAATTTTATTCAACCCTAAATGCTTGGTAGATGAGGATAAATAAGAGTGCAAGGATGAGATTCGTTTTTGAAGGGATTTGGATTTAGGGTAACTTGATTTCCAAGTTATCCCGAAAATCCAAAATCAAGAGTCGAGATACAACTTCCAAAAGAATCAACCCTGATGGACGGACTAGAGGAGGCCACGCGTGAAAGCGCGTGGCCAACCGACATAACTTGGCCGCGTTAGATGAGACCAGGTACCAGTTTTCGTGGAGGAGTCGTTCTGGGACTCTAATTCCTTCTGCACCTATAAATACCCCTACAGACGCAACAGAGAGGGGATCCAGAGAAGATTAGGGTTTTCTTTAGCTTTTCTTTAAATTTCTGCAATTTGTAATTTCGTTTTAAAGGCATTGTGGAGAAGAAGGAGCTTGTATTTGGAAGACATATTTTCGAATAAAGGTT
Organism: Agave tequilana; assembly: GCA_038442645.1. Taxonomy (NCBI): domain Eukaryota; kingdom Viridiplantae; phylum Streptophyta; class Magnoliopsida; order Asparagales; family Asparagaceae; genus Agave; species Agave tequilana. Next base: position 266,524 of record JAVJIF010000284.1, on the reverse strand, counting down.
ACCTCTTTTGCTATTTGATTCTTGTCGGTTAATTTTATTTCTTTTCTCTGTGATCTCTTGTTTTTAGTTTTTAATCTGTGATCTCTTGTTTCGTTTTGTTTTTCCTTCTTTAACAATTCTTCTCAAGTAAAAAAAATAAATAAAAAAATTAAAAAAAATGATGTCTAACTAATTCTTAGTATGGTTTGCTGATCTCTTAAGCAACCCTAGGGCAGTTTAGGAATTGAATAGATTGATGATCAATTTTTAGAAACCCTAAGTCTAAGATTGTCTTTCTTGAAGATTAAATTGATAACTAGATTTCTTAATCTAGGTTGCACACTTAAACAACTCTTCATAACTTCATACTTAAATACTTAGACAACATAACTTTAAGATAACACTTTTCTTATGTTGTACTTAGAAGTTAGGATGAATCTTTGTTGAGTTTTTGATAATACAAACTAGTAGATTCCAGTATCATCTTTTCTTACTTGAATCCTTCTTAATAAACCTGAAGGTTCACCTAGAGGGGGGGGGGTGAATAGGTGAAGGCTAATCTAATGGTCACTTAATGCCAAATAATGTGGAAGCTAAAAGCAATTATGACCTAAACAAACTATTTAAACTAAACACCACGTATAACACAAGAGTGTTGCCGAATTCCCCGTGAAGGGCTCTGGACAAACTCCTCTAGATTCCCCTTAAATGGGTTGAGGTGCCGTGTTGGCTCTCTTGGTTGAATATAAGTGTTAGCAAACAACCCAAGCATGTATATCAATGAGCACAAATGAATATGTCAAGCATATAAAGATAGACAATAAAAGTATGCAAGATATAAAGACAAAGAGAGAGAGAGAGAGTGAGCAATCGCAAACACAAGGGATTTGTTTCAAGGTTCGAGCACCCTTGCTCTACATCCCCGCCTTCGACACACGAAGGATTTCCACTATGATCGATCCCAATGGATCACCCGGTGCCACAACACCTACAACTCTCGGACTCCCTAGTCCGTACACACGCAAGCCCACCGGCTCGCCGAGGCCGCACCTCAAACAATGAGCTCGCATCCGAACTCGAAACCACCAAGTCCACACTAGGACCCGAAACAATGCGAACACAACCGTCCGCCTCCTCAAAGAAACAAAGAATAAGTCTTTGGTGATCACAATACTTTGATCACCTAAAAACTATCTCACTACAACACTCCTATAAGATGAATAGCAATGGATGGCTCAAGTGTTTGTGTGAGAAATAAAGAAGAGAATGGTGGAGGAAAACTCAAAGAATCTCTTTTAACACTCTTAATAAAAACTCCCCTTTTGATTGGAAGAATTAGCTCTCAAATTTGTGGAGAAAACTCTTTTAATGGAGTGGAAAAAATTGGCTCAAAGCTCTCCTAAAATCTTATCTCAAAACAATGACTAAACCCCCAAATTTATAGGCTGTGAAAAACTAGCCGTTGGGGTCTGTCAGACCTGTCGGTCGACCGCCCGGTCGACCGTCAACGGTCAAAAATCAGACCGTTGGAGCCTCCGGTCGACCGCCCGGTCGACCCAAAAGAACAGAGAGCACTGCTCTCAGTTCCGATCGACAGGGTCGGCAGACCGGCCATCTGCCAGGTCAAGGCGTGCACGTCTGTGCACGTCGGTCGACCGAGTCGGTCGACCGACTTCAGAGTTGGTCAACTATCAAGGTAGTAAGTCGACTATCTGAAGCCTGAAAATAGTTTTTCTGGGATTTAAAACTAAGTCTTTTGATTGAAATAAAATCCCATAAAATACTTAAAAATCTACAAAAATAGTTTTACCAATATACTTTGATAAACAAACATGCTTGCACAAAATCAAGGCATGTTATAAAAGATTGGACTATTTTTGTAATATGAAAATATTGGCTCAATTGAAAACTTGTATTTTCCAAAATCTTGTTTTTCCAAAACTTCATCAAATACAAAAACAAGATATACTTTTAAAGCATAGTGTGTATGGATATGATCCACTACACAATCAAGATGAAATATCTATGTTTTTGACATTAAGCTCTAAACATGATTTTGGTTAAAATATATGTAAACATGAAAACCAAAATCCAAACATGTATTTTCTAAAATAGAAAATCTTTTATGAAAAACTAAATCAAGAGTGTGTGTGTATATAATACTTGAGCAATCCACCAACTACTCTATCCTTTACATTTTATCTAAAAAACAAAATCTTTTAAAAACTAAATCTTATACCTAGACACAAGTCTTGATCATGAAGCTCTTCACTTGAAGTCTTCACTTGAAGTCTTCTCATCATCTTGACTTGGTTCAAACACGATCCCAATATGATCACTAGCTCATTGGATCAAACCGGTGTAAGCTCCAAAACATGACTTTAAATCCTTTGTTGAAGCTCCACACCTACTAAGATCTTGATAACAAATCTGTCACTAATTAAACACAAGATCATTAGTAAACATAACTACATGAGTTGATCATCATCAAAACTAGAGTGATGGGCCTTTGGGCCAACAAAACCTAGGGTAAATCATATATATCTCAAGATGACATTCAACATCCAAAACTTACATTGTGGGTTGTGGTAGTAGATCAGTAAAACCATACCTCTTTAATCATATTTCAAATCTAATCTCTCCTTTGTTTTATTTGAAGCATACAGAGAAATCGGCCGAAAAGCTTGCATCGCATCCTTCCCTGAGGATCACGACCCGCTTTGGCCCTTGCTACAATGAATAGCATTGAGACTGAGAACTCTACAACTCAATCTTTTTCTTTATAAATTCTCAATTTCAATCACTTGCAGATTTTTCAACTTCAGTTTCCTTGGAATTTTTTGGAGATAGAGTGGAACTAGATGGAATGGACAACTGAGATGGGTCCTGTGGCATGGATACGTGATTATCAACTTGTTTCCTTGATCTTAGTGTATGAACCAAGTTACACTGGTTTGGGTCTTGAGCCTCATTGGCTAGCCTAGGATTCCTAGGGTTTGGCAATGGTTAACTTGGTGGAGTTCCCTTTTGTCTTTCTTATTGATTCAGTTGGATCTCTATCCTAGTCAAGACTTGAGCCAGCGTGTCGTGGCTTTTAACTAGAGTGTCCACCTTTCTTTCCATGTTGGAGAGTCTTGTTTCCATTTGTGAATTTTGGAAAGAGTATGGAGGATTTTGACTGGGGAAATTTTGTTGATAAGGTGGATTTTGAAAATTGTTGGAGAATTTGGGCCTTGTTTGATCATTGTTGCTTGGGCCCCATGAAAAAATTTGGATGATTTCTCCAACCGGGATTGTAGGTGGGCGAATATGGATTGTTTGCAGGCCTTGTGAAGGCCGCACTCATATGTTCGGGCAAGGTTTGATGTACGATAAAGACGGGACATTCCTCGAACACATGGTTCATGTCTTGACAATAAGTACAGCCCGCCGAAGGTGTTGGGCTGACTTGATTCACAGAGACTGATTCTTTAGTTTCAAGAGCTTCTAGTCTTCGCATTACCGTAGCTAGTTTAGCGTCGGTAGCTATGTTGGCCTCAATGGAATGGATACCTCCTTTAGAAGAAGTAGGATCATTAGTCCTAAATTTTTCCAGAGTTGGTTCCCATTGGATGGTATTATCAGCTAATTCTTCATATAATAACCATCCTTCATGTTCGTTCTTTTTCAAAAATCCTCCTTGGCACATGGATTCTAATAGCGTTTTAGTTTGATATTCTAATCTATCATAAAGAACTTGGCAAAGTCGCCATTTCTCTATCCCATGGTGAGGGCATTAGGCAAGGAGGTCCTTAAAACGTTCGAAGTATTTCTAAAAAGGTTCATTGGCTGTTTGCTTAAACTGTAAGATGCTCTTCCAAATTAGTGCAGTCTTGTGGACAGGATAAAACTTCTTTAAGAAAGCTTTGACGAAATTATCCCATGAGGATATTGAACCGGCCTCTATACTGTAGAGCCATTTCTTTGCTAAGTCTTTCAAAGAGAATGGGATAAATCGTAATTTGATAGCATATACTCCTAAGCTGGGTATCTTCATCATGAGACATGTTTCTTCAAATTCCCTTATGAAAAGTATGCATCCTCAGATTCAAGTCCATGAAATTTGGGAAGAGTGTTGATGTATTGTGATTTGAGCTCAAATTGGTCAACACCTTCATCGGGTAACTGAATGCAAGAAGGAAGAGAGGTCCTAATAGGATAGAACCTATCTTGTAGTGACAATGGTTGTGCCATGTGTGAGTCGGGTTTTTGTTCGGGTGGTGAACTGGTTCTAGTTAGTCTGATGTGAATGGGTCTCTCCACCAAGCTGACATGCACAGTTAACAAACAAGTTCACCCAATCAATCAAAGAAAAAGAAAAAATAGTCCAAATTTTTATTCTAGGGTAAGCCTTGACCTAGACGACTCCTAACTTTAGACTGTCTTTAGGAGGTATATTGCCGACCTTGACCACAAGTTAATCGGCCAGGTAGGTGGCAAGACCGATGGGAGGTTATCCGTCAAAGACGTTCCTTAATTAAGTAACCACCGATCTTCGGGCTTTCGGCCCTTAATCCCCTTCCTAGACACCAATTTGGCAAGAGTTTCAGCCAATCTCCTAGTGAGTCCGAGTTAACCTAGGGCCAATGTCTAGTCAATTTTTACTTAGGGTTAGGGTTGTGAGTGTGACGGAGATGATTTGTGGGCTAAGGAAGGGTGATGAAATCCCCACCTTATCTTGTTAATGGGTTTTGCCCTTAAATTTTTTTTGTGTACGTGTGAAGCAGTAGATAAGTAATCACTCAAAAAGCAGTAAATCAGCCAAGAGTGTTTCCTAATCTATATGCAATGCAAACGTACCTTGTCGCCAGCACTCTTCAACAGAATTAAAAAAAAATTAAATAGACACGTGCCTAAGATGCAAGAATCTAATTTTTTTTATTTTTCAACAAATAGGTTACTGTTAATTAATTAGCAGTGTGCAGGGTGATCACAGAGAAAAATTAACAAAGCAGTAAACTAATCTTGCAATTTGCAGCAACCTGCAGAAAACAGAGTGAGTAGTTCACTACTCAAGCCGCGAAAACACGGCTATGGCCGCGTTTGCGCGGCTCTGTAGTAGGCTCTGCTGCTCTGCCTTCGAGGGCAGAGGCACAAAGTTGCTATATGTTCTTTGCTGCTGTTTGTTTTCCTGTTCTCCAAACCTACAAACAGAAAGAAAGAAAGAATTAGTTTTGAGAATATCGTGTCGTTCCTTCCCCGACAACGGCTCCAAAAATTTTGATTGGAACGAGAAATTGTAAAGAAATAAAAAGTTTAAGAGTTAGAAAGTCTCGTCTCAATTCTATCCGCTGCAGCAAGGGCTAAAGCGGGTCGATCCACAGGGAATGATGCGATGCAAGCGTTTCGGACGATTTCTCTATTTTACTTAGAACAAAACAAAAGTGAGTGATTAGATTTGAATGATTTGATTGGAGATATGCAGTTTACTAATCTTCTACCACAACCCATAGTGCAAGTCTTGAAAAGTGAATAACATTTTGAAACAAGTAAAATCTATCCTAGGTTATTAATAGAAATTCAAGCAAGATAAATGATATTAGAATCTAACTAGTGTGCACTAATAAAAATTCAACAAGTGTTCATCCTAACTTCTAAGTATAGCATAAGAAAAGGCTTAACTTAAAGTTATGCTATCAAAGTTCTTAAGTATGAATTTATGAAGAATAGTTTAGAAGTGTAACCTAGATTAGAAAAACTAACTATCAATTAATCTTCAAGAAAACTGTTTTAATCCTAGGGTTTCTAAAAGTGATTATCAACCCATCCACTTTCTAAACTACACTAGGGTTGTTTAAGAGATTAGTAAACCACAATTTAAAATTAGTTATTCATCTCTTTTTTTTTATATTTTCAATTTTTGTTTAATGTGAAGAATTGTGAAAGAGAGAAGAAGACAAATAAAAAGATCACAGCATAAAACAAAATTAAATAACAAAATTAAATGACAAAGAAGAAAAGGTAACCTTTATTTGAATGTCACTTCCAAATACAATGCTCCTCTCCTCCTCCAAAATATACTAAAAACGAAACGAAATTACAAGAAATTTGCAAAGAGAAAATCTAAAGAAAACCCTACGTTCCCGTCTCTGGATGCGCCCTCTCTGTTGCTCTGCAGGGGTATTTATAGGAGATGGAAGAAGTAGAGTCCCGGTACAACTCCTCCACAAAAGCTGGTACCCTAACTTATCCATACACCCGTGGAAACGCGGCTATGGCCACGTTTCCGCGGCTGTAGCTTAGCCCCTGGCCATGCGCTTTCGCGCGTGGCCTCCTCTGGTCCATCCATCTGGGTATATTCTTCTGGATTTTGCATACCGACTCTTTATTTTGAAAATTCGGGATAACTTGGGAAGCAAGTAATCATAAATCCAAATCTTTTTGAAACGAATTTCTATCTTTGCACTCTTCTCCTTTTATCTTTAGTCTTGTCCTGCAAGTAACTAGGGTTGAGTAGAAGTCCATCCTTTTCCTCTTCTTTTAGCAATTAGGAGTTCTTTCTTATCCTTCCTTTTCTTCACTTAGATTTTAAATAAAAGAGTTTAAAAATCTAAGTTTAGATTAGGTTAGATAATAAGAAACTTCTAAATTACTACAACTTTTACACATGGGCTTTTTGGGCTTCATTTAGGCTTTATTCTTTTATTTAAATAATTACTCAAGGCCTGCACACATTAAATAACAAAACTTTAGTAATAGTGCATAATTAAAAGAATAAATAGGAAACATGATAGTAAATGTAGTAATGAATATGCATTTTTTACTACCTATCACCTGATATGCGGACATAGTCAATTACTTGGCCACTGGACAAATACCTACTGACTGGACAAAGCAAGACCAGTGTCATTTCTTTGCCCAAGTACGGCACTTTTTCTGGGAAGAGCCGTATCTTTTTAGGTATTGTTCCGACCAGATTATTCAACGATGCCTATCACAGAAAGAACAGAGGAGTGTGCTAAGCTTTTGCCATGAACTTGCATGCGGAGGACTCTTCGGTCCCTGCAAGACTACAGGGAAAGTTTTACAGAGTGGATTTTATTGGCCCACTTTGTTCAAAGACTCATTTCACTTTTGCAAGATATGTGCAAATTGTCAGAAGATTGGGAAAATTTCAAGAAGAGACATGATGCCTCTGAACTCGATCCTGAAAGTTGAAATTTTTGATGTGTGGGGCATCGACTTCATGGGACCATTCTCTAATTCTTTCGGTAACCAGTTCATTTTGGTTGCTGCCGATTACGTCTCTAAATGGGTAGGAGTTGTGCCAACAAAGACCAATGACAAATAAGTGGTTGTCACATTTCTCAAAGAAAATATCTTCTCCTGATTTGGCACCCCCAGAGCGATAATTAGTGATAATGGATCACATTTTTGCCATAGAGTTTTTGAAGCTCTGATGCGGAAATATTTCATCAATCACAAGTTATCTACTCCGTATCATCCCCAAACAAATGGGCAGGTCGAAGTCACCAATCAACAGATCAAGCTCATTTTGAAAAAGACTATCGGACAAAACCAAAAGGATTGGTCGGTCAAACTCAACAATGCATTATGGGCTTACCGCACTGCTTTTAAGACAGTCATGGGGATGTTTCCTTACAGAATCATATTCAAAAAGCCTGTCATCTGTCAGTCGAATTAGAACACTGTGCCCTAGGGGCTATTAAGCAACTCAATTTTGATCTGAGTTAGGCCGGTGAGCTAAGGAGACTGCAGATCTCAGAATTAGAGGAGATACGGAATAAAGCCTATGAGAATGCTCGGATCACTAAAAGCAGGACTAGACTTTTGCATGACCAGATCATACATCGGAAAAGCTTTGCCCCAGGAGACAAGATTCTACTGTACAACTCTAGGCTTCACATTTTCGCGAGGAAGTTGAAGACTCGTTGGTCTGGACCGTTCATTGTGCACACCGTTTTCCCACATGGTGCTGTGATTATTATAGATCCCATGAACAACACGAAATTCAAAGTGAATGGGTAAAGACTGAAGCCCTTTTTGACTACTGAGCTTGTATCACAAGCTGATAGTGTGCTGACTCTTTTTACCCCGTCATACACCTAACCACAGCCATCCACACCGCAACTAAAAAAAAATTACTTATTGTTTATATGCTTACCCCTTCCATATTTTTTGACATTTCTTTCTCCTATTCGCACTTGGCTGGCCCGAGTCGACGAAGGCGATAACATCATTTCTTCACCCGATTTATTGCATTTACATTTACATGTCATTCATTGAGGACAATGCATTAGATAGGTGTGGGGGGGGGGTGCTAACACTTTCACTTTTTCTTTTTCTTTATACTTTGAAAAAAAATCTCAAGAATGAAAACAGAATTTTCGTACTCTTTATAAAAATACCAAAAGGTTGTAAGTATTAAGGGAACCCTATTAAGGAATCTTTGTTTTAGCTTAAATAAAAATGAAATATTGGTTTATCTAAGAGTTGTGAGGGATAAGGAAAATAACTTATATCTTTTATTTAGCCTTAGTAGAATATGCATAAACCACACACATGTTTGGGATTTAGAGACACAACTCTGAAAAAAAAAGTTGGATAATTGTGCCTCAAGAAGCATGATTACTCACGCAAAAAAAAAAAACAACAATAAATATATGTAATATATAAATAAATCTTGATTTCGTGACCTACTCTGCTTGCATATTTGACCTGAGGGGTATTTTTTCACCTGGTGCCCTAAAACCATCTGGTTTGAGAGTCATAGTTTGATATGTGTTACATGAGTAAAGTAGAAAGCCTAATAAAACCAAGAATAATAGATGAATATTAATAAAATTAAATGATATTCAAAGTTGAGTTGAAAAATCTCAAGCACATCACACTTACACATTATGCATATCTATCTAAAGCAAAATAACAGAATGAGCTAGAAGTACAAGATCCTTTTTAAATTTAAAGAAAAATCATAGTTTCTTCTTTTATAAAGGCTAAAGTATAAGAGGACTTATGAGGGTTGAACCTAATTCTTACATCATTCGGCGATTTTTACTTAGATAATTGAAAGTTCTTTTTCTAGAAAGATATTTGCTAAAAACTAAATATTTTTTTCACTTACTGAATTTTGTGGGTGCAATTCGCTGAAAACGCTCAGGAGAAAATACTCATCCTTTAGAGAAAACCTAGAGGTTTAAAGGCTTGTTACATATGCTCAGTGCAATCGCGTCGCCTGCGAAAGTGGTATAATAAATTTTTTATTTTTGTTTTGCTTGGGATGAGCAAAAAGATAAGTGTGGGGATGTGATTATTCTATAATTTTGCATGATTTGTATCACATTCACATACTTATTTGATATAAAATTCTGCTAATAAAGCTTTGCTTACTTGATCCTAGACCCATGGTGTGCAAATGAAGAAGAGGACCTAAATCACCATTTAATGGGTGATTAAAGGCCTACCAAGTAGCCATTAACTTTAGAGAGAAGATTTTGTCAGTCTAGGGCATCAAATTCAGAAACCAGAAGATCCACCTGACAGGGGCAGGCAAGATGATACGCTGCCCGAAGCCAGGCGCGCGCTGCCCTAGTAAGGCCGCGAAAACCCGGCTTGGACCGCGTTTTCGCGACCGTACGGGCGCGGGCGCACACGGGCTTTGGGCCAGGGGTTGTCCCCCTGGCCCCCTTTCCCCTAGTGCCTATAAAACCCCCCACGGGTCTGAAGAGAAGCAGATTTAGAGTTTAGAAGTTGTTATTATCTTGTTCTAGGAGTTGTAATTGTTGTAGTTTTCTTCTTTTTCTAGTTTTAGTTTAACCATTAGAGTAAAGAGAGAGAGAGAGAGAGAGTGTGTGTGTGTAAAAGTTGTATTTGAAGGTGATAATCTATTACAAGTAACTACTTCTCTTTCTTCTTTCCAATTACTTAGTGTTTTTCCATTTGTTTTTACTTGTTGTTGTGTTATTTCTTTTCTCTTTACCACTTAACTCTTATTGTTTCTTTTACTATCATATCTAACTAACTCTTTCATTATATGGCTAACTAACTACTAACCCACTAATTTCTGACAACTTGATTGATAACTCAAATGAGTCAATAGTGTCAAACAAGCCTTGTGCAAACGAGAGCTATGACATCTTAAGACGAGGATTCTAACTCTAATTTACTTACAAGTATTAGATCTCTTATACTTCATGCTAAATGGGTTTTTGATGATCTATAGAGTTTAAACTTTGCTTGTTTTTTATAAGTTAGAGATTTTCCGTTTAATTTTGCCGATACCATTAGTGCACTTGTGTCTTCTCGTATTCTCGCATTTAACTGGATCTTAATAAGGGAATGTCCAAGTTTTTACCATGTAAAGCTAAAATTAAAGGAAGAACTTTCGCTCGATTTTCACGTGAATAGTTCCTATGTGTAAGGGTTATGCTTGCCTATGATCCATCATAAGGCCACATCTTCAAGAAGTTAGAGATTAGTGGGATCACTTAGTAGAAAGTTAGCCATGCGTTTTTACCATCTAAAAAAAATCACTTTTACAAACCACCAAATCATTCTAAAACAATCTTTGAAACCAACTTGTTTACATTTTCAAATTCTTTATTTGAAACGAAGAACTTTCTCTTTTCTTGAATAACGAAGCCGCATTAAGCTTTCATCGCTCTCCCTCCTTGTGGATACGACCCATATGGTCACTTTGCTACTACGGAAGAATCGCAAAAGCAGTAACATCAACCCACATTCCTTTAACTATTTTTGTGCTTGCTTTTTGTCGATCACTCAACAGGCATAACTTTGCCTTCTCAAAGCGAAACTAGCTCAATATTTAGCTTTACTATGAAGTTTAACTCCACACTCTGCACAAAGACAGAGTGTAAAAAGCCCTAAGGGCTAGCTTTGCATGGCGGCTTGAGAAACCTTTCGGTTTCTGATTTGAATTCATAAAATTAAAGGGGAATTAAATCTCCTAAAATTTGAGAGAATCAAAATTAAGGGAGTTTGACTCCCTGAGATCACTAAACCATGGTGAATCGTGATGGATTCACCATGAAATAGCCAAAAATTGGCTTCAAAAAGAGAAAAAATATCTAAAAAGGGAAAAAATCCATACCTGCAATGGGACTTTGATGGTCGGAGGCAGAGGCGGCACCGCCGTAGTAGAGGTGACAACCTCTTTCCCAGCACGTTGCTTGGGTGCCATTAGAACTTATAAGAAGTTTTGAAAGATCTTGAAAGAAGAAAACAAAGAGAGTTCTAAAACTCTAAAAATTTCTGAGTAGTTTGAAGAGAAGAAAAGACTTCTCTGAAATTCAGCCGAATTGGCTTTTTATAGACACAAAAGTGTCTAGCTTTGCCTCCTTAAAAAGAGTGCAAGCAATCATTTCAATTTAATTTGTAACGACCTAAGGCAGTGAAGTTAGTTAACTTTGCTCAAAAACCTCCTTTTAGCTTCACATTGAAGCTTTACTTTAGCTCCGCTGAGAGTTTATTCGTAGCTTCGCTGAGAGGTAATTCTTCATGAAAAGTCTAGGGATGAAACGAATTTGATCACCTAGTTTAGTGAACAGTTGCACCCATTGGATTTCTCCTAATCCAAGCGATGCAGGTATCAGGCTTCAAATTCAAAGTGTTTCAGAATCTGTATCAATCTATTTCAGATTCATGAAAACTTTGAAGGGGGTTTTGTTGACACTTTAAAAAGGCAAAACTCTCAGAAAACTCTTCAACTGGTCTGAACGATATCGAACTTGTCGACATTTATAAAAGACAAGTCACAGACAAGCCGGCGACCAGTTTTTGCCTATCTCCGAGGGACAAAGCAGCGACTTGGACTCTACTGATCCAGTGACAGCAGACAGTAAGCCGAGATTGCTTATGAAGAGGCCAAAACAGGCCTATGAAGCTAATCCTGATCAAACACCTAGCCTCGCATGAGCCCAAAAGAGAACTAGCTTCGTTAAAAGGCCGAATCCACTAGCTTCGCACAAAGCTTCAATCAGCCCCACTGAAGGCTAACTTTAAGCTTCGCTATAACCTGTGTCTCCAGCTTCACTGGAGATGGAGGAGTTCAGTTCTGCTCTGAGCTAACTTCTAACTTCACTTGAAGCTTCACCCAACTCTGCTATGAGCTAACTTCTAACTTCGCTTGAAGCTTTGAAAAATGAGCTTCGCATGAAACTCTTACTTAGCTCCACCGTGAGCTTTACCAGGTCATCAGTTGACCATTTAAAAATCTCAGGAGGGATTAATGGGTGAACCCCGCTATTTAGTGGGGTTAATGCCACTTTAGGTGGGCGGTTACACCCGCCTACTTCGTCCCACATTAAGTGGAGACAATTAAGCCATAATGGCTATTAATAGCTCGCGCAAACCTCCCACCTGCGCCTGATCTTGCATTTAGCTTCGCGGCAAGGCTATTTCAAGCATCGGCGAAGCTAACAGACTGATTCTGTTTTGATGAACTAAAGGGGCAGTTACACTCTCTATTTTTGCTATAAATAGCCCCTTGCAAGAGTGAAGAGGGGCTGGAAAAATTTGGAGAAATCTAAGAGAACATGTGTCCTCTTGCTTTCAAAGCTTCTAAAAGTCTCAGAGACAACTCTCTTTCATCCAGAATCTCAACATGCCTTCCATCTTCAGAAGATTTTCAGAACCAAGTGAGAAGGAAATTCTCTCGAGAAGGCTTGACCACCCGACTGATTACATCATCAACGGGATAAAGTGATCACATGCTGATAAGATTTTCACCGGCATACTTTCCCAGAATCTCAGATGAGATCTACTTGTAATTTTCTTTTTCTTTTTTTAAAGAATTACTCCTCAATTCTTTTTTGTAAGTTTTTCCCTGATCAATTTTAATGGAAAACAACAACCACCTATTCCTCCTCCCACTCAACCGTCACAACCCCCACTACCCCTCCTCCCCTCTTCCAATTTCACCATCCTCTTCACGATTCCACCACCATTTCCTACTTCCTCTTCAACTCCCCCTCTCCCTCCGGTTGGTTAGCGGCGGCGCCCCCCAGTCGGCGGCGCCCCCCAGTCAGGCCAGGCCGGCGGCCCCCCTGGGCCCTATTGCGTGAGCAGGGGCAGCCCTCATCTCTGTTTTTTTCCTTTCATTTTCTTTTTCCTTTTCCTCTCTTTTGCTTTTCTTCTCTCTCTCCCCCTCCCCCCGATTTCTTTTTCTTTCCCCTTGTGTTCTCTCTCTTTCTTCCGGTCGTGAACCACGACCACCAGGGCCGTGAGCTTCTCTCTCTCCTCTTCAGTATCTCTCTCTAATATTATTATATTATATTATTAAATATATTATATTTTTTTATATTTAAATGCGCATAGGCATTTGACTGGAGTTTCTGGAGTTTAGGATTTCATTTTCTGTGATATATTTGGTGAGTGTTCTCGCCTCTTTTATCTGGGTACCCTGCTTCAACGGGTGTTATTGTATTTTGTGAACCGTGTAATAATATTTGTGTTGTGGATTCGTGTAAATGTACCGGTCCAGTGTGTTGTATTTGTATGGGTGTAAACTTGTATTTCGTGGACATGTGTATTTATACCGGTGTTCTGTATTGTGTTGGTGTAGGAATGTGCATGTATTCTGTGGACACATGAAATTGTATCGGTATGACGAATGCCTATAGCAGTGTGGTTTTATACATGTACATATACACTACCTATGTATTCTATTACTGCTTTATTTTTATGCGTGGCTGACCCTTCATGGTTGTTAGTCCCTGAACATAAATCCCCTGGGTTTTTCAGCTTCGTCGGGAGCCTAACTAAGCAATGTGACTGTGTAGTTAGCCTATTGGATACCTCATCAGGCACAGCTTACTACGCTCCTACTTTGCTCAATCTCCAAACTTAAACCCCCCTAGATTTTACTAGCTACACCGTGTGGTCACGAGCCAAGCTTAATTGCATAGCTTCATCAGGCATGGTTTAACTATGTTCCTGCTCCACTTAACCTCCGGGCTCAGTCGCTTCGCGGTTTATCTAGATTTGCTCTCGCCTGGACGATGAGTTTAACACTTAGTGCTTATTCGCTAGATTCACTTGTGCATGAGTTATGACTGGGTACAATTGACGTAGTGGTTGGACACTCGTCTCAGGACATGTGCATGACTCTACCATATGCTTTAGCGACTAACTCTATTCGCTGATTTTACCCCAGTGCTGCTTAGCTTCGCATGACCCCACACTTAGCTATTTGTTCCATGTTACATTTCATTACAGCATTTGTATGCATGTGTGGTACTAACGTCTCCTACAGGTACTCCTTGTTTTATTTCAAAAATAGGCTCGATGTAAAGTTTCTTTGAGTGGCTGAGAACTTATAATGGAACGATTCTGATTACAAAAGAGGGGACAAGAATTGGTTCTCCCCTTTGTTTAAGACTGAGTTTTTCATGTGGCGATAGAGAGTGATTCTTGTTCTCCATTGACCGGCCAAATGACAAGCTTCTTTTGAGGATGCTCTCAAAAATCAATCAAAAGGGAGTTCTGTTTTTAACACACTAAGTATTTAAAGTCCACTGCTTACTCTTTTTCTCCTCTCTTCTAAAGTCCTCTAAAAAAGTAAGAAGCTTTTAGTTTAAGAATTCTCAGCTCTCAATCTTCAAGAAGCCTCTGCTAGTTCTCAAAAAGGGGCTTTTTTCTTCAAAGTTCCTCAGGCTATTTATAGAGAGTGATAGGGGTAGAATTGCCCCCTAAAATCCCTCCATTATAGAGATTAACTCTCTCATTACGTGGGCAGTTAATTGAATGGGGATCAGTTATAATAGAAATATGGGTCTCGCGCTGGACGCGGACCTTGCGTTGCTTGTTGCAGATGCGGACGTCTCAGTCAAGACGCGGAGTTGCTCAGACCCGCGTTTGAAGTGTAGCATGATCGGGGGAAAACCATGCACAAAAAGTGTATATTTTGAAATTGATATTTAAAGTGCGTGCTTTGGCTTCCTCGATACTTTCGTTATAGCATAGAGGCTAAAACGAGTCGAATTCACAAGGACGGGAGGCGATAGAAGCTTGAACGGTATGTTCATGTGTATGTTAACAATTCTTCAAAGTTTTAAAGAATGAAAAGAAAAGAAAATAAAGAATGGAAAAGACAAGTACGGTGAAATACGAAGAAGTGGAAAACATAGAAAAGAATGGTATTTGTGATTTTTGATATTGTTTCTAAAATAAAGTAAAAAAGAAAGAAAACTCACGGCTACTAAGTACTAATGACTCCACCAACACGCTAACCTCTTAGTGATAGTTGCCTCACATGTATCCTTGGCAATCACTAGTCCTTAGTTCAAGAGCGTTTCAGAGCATGACCCATATGTAACTCATCATATCCCAACTCAACAAAACAAGAGCAAGCTACACTTAAACCATCAAAACTTAAAGTAAGCATGGAGTAAAGTAATGTTAGCTTGTTAGAGAGTTAGGAAGTTAGAGTGTTAGATCCATCATCATAAGCCATCAATGGCTCTTGCAAGAGCAAGGCCAAGTAGAGGCTATTAGATTCATGTGGATTATCAAATAAGAAGTTAGATTAGTTGGTGGTTAGTAGTTAGTTGCCATGAGAGAAAAGATTAGCTAAACATGTAAAAGGAGTTAGATAGAAAACAAAGAGAGGTAAAGAGAGCACATTTCATAGCTTGTCACCTTCTATTACAAGCACTCTTACATTCCACTTATGATCACACTCTCTCCCCTATTACAAGATCGAAAACAAAATGAAAAATACCAAGGAAGAAGAAGAAAAACTAACCTAAACTAACCTAAACTACAATATGGAAAAGAAAACTACACAACTTTCTGGATATCTCCCTCTTCAGAGCATAAAGGGGGTATTTATAGGCGAAAGGGGCACCAAAGGGTCTGTACGGAGCCGCGCGTCGAATCTCGGTGCGCGGCTCCACAAGATTGTAGTGGAAACGGGGCATTTGCCGCGTTTCCGAGGCAATACTTGGGAGGTGCGCGCAGCGCTGCCTGCTGCACGCTTCCCGAATGTCTCCCTGTCGGATGTACTTGCTGGTATTCAAATTTGGGCCCCTGGTTTTGACGAAACCACCCTCCAAAGTCAATAGCTATCTTTATAGGTCTTTAATCACAAATTAAATGATGATTTAGGGTCTTCTTCTTCATTGCACACCATGAACGTAGAAACATACAAGAGAAGTGTTATTAGCAGAATTTAATATTAAATAAATGTGAAGATGTGGTATGAAATATGCAGTTTTAGAGACTAATCACACCCCCACACTTATCTTTTGCTCGTCTCGAGCAAAACAAAAAACTAAGAAAATTATTACACCACTTTCACAGGTGACGCGATTGCACTGAGCATGTGTAATAAGCCGTTAAATCTCTAAGTTTCCCCTAGAGGAGGAGTTTTGTCTCTAAGAGCTTTCAGCGGATTACACCCACAAAATTCATAAAGAAAGAAATCAAATGTTAGTATTTTGAAAACGCATTTTTAAAATAGAGAAAAATGTTGAAGTATTTTTGTGAAAATATAAGTGATCCAATATCATAGGTTAACCAGAAATTAATCTTCCTTAAACTAAGTCGAAATGCAAAATCTTGTTATAGATTAAATGTAAGAATTTAAAATTGAATTGACTCTTTGATCTTTCATAAAACACTTAAAAAAATATGCACTTTGTGAACTATGAATATTTTTGGGATATCGACTCTAACTTTCATGCCATTTATATATATATATATATATATTATTATTATTATTATTATTATATTATTTTTTTCTTCATTTAGTTTTCTTAGGCTTTCATGTTTACCCTGGTAGTGAGCCTTTAGCCGGTGACTTTCAAATCAGATGATCTTAGGGCACCAGATAAAAAAACATCTCTTGGACTTAAGGACTCGAGCAAATAAGGCCACAAAACTAATGGGGATTATTTTATTTTTGTCCACCTTTTAGGTGTGAATAATCATGCTTCCTGAGGCATAATTACTCAACTTCAATAAGTGATTTTTATTATCAGAATATTTATATATATATATATATATATATATATATATATATATATATATATATATATGTTTATGGCATTTCAGTCTTTGTTTCAATCCCAATATTGTGTTAAGTGTGGAGTGCATAAATCTAAGGCAAAAAATTCAAGATCAAATTA
The DNA here is from genome assembly GCA_038442645.1 of Agave tequilana. Lineage (NCBI taxonomy): Eukaryota > Viridiplantae > Streptophyta > Magnoliopsida > Asparagales > Asparagaceae > Agave > Agave tequilana. The sequence goes on along the minus strand of JAVJIF010000284.1, from coordinate 249,398 downwards.
CCTTTTCAATCTTACTTTCTTATCCAAAAATTTAAATAAGATCTATTATTTTGACTCAGTTTAAAATTTCATAATTTTAGGTCTTCCTCATTCCTAAGATAATCTTAATTTTCTTAAAAATAAATCAAAACTATTTATCTTGTTTCAAAAAGTTTTGTAAAAAGAAAAGAAAAGAGTTTTTATATAAAAGATTTTTTTATATTAAAAAGAAGTGTAAAAGAAAGAAAATGTAAAACTAACTATGTTAGTAAACCCTCTCCCACACTTATCTCATACATTGTCCTCAATGCATCGTGAATGTGTATATACATGAAACAAATGAGAAGGGAAGGAAAATTACCTCATGGTGGTGGCTTCGGTGGTGATCTGATTGGGCCAAGCGTTGCTACCCAATCAGGATAATGTGGATCTTGAAGGAACCCAACAGTGACCTCTCTAATATGACCTAATAAAAGAATGATTGAATGAATGGTCTTATTTAAATATTTATCCCCATCTAAATTTCAATTTTCAAAAATAATTACTGAGTCATTTTTATCAACAGTCTTGTCCAACAATGAAGTGTGATTTTGGAAGATGATGGATTTAGACTTAAAGGGATCAGGAATAAAAACCGACACCGACTCAAAAATTTGACTCAGATCAAGTCGAGAGTCAACAATGAGAGTCGAAATTGGTTCAAAAACAGGGTCCAAACCAAAGAATTGATATTCACACACTTTTTCCATCAATGAAGTGTGATCAAGAGAGATTGGTGATTCCATTTCACGGCGTACTAGTACAGGATTCAATGTTGACTCCAAAATACAGAAAAAATCTGATAAAGAAACTGGAGTCATTATTGAATCAAAAAGTGAAATGGAATTACTAACATAAGATTCAGGATCACATTCAGCTTCGGTTTCAATTTCAGGAAAGGGATAACTTGTCAGAATGTCCAGGCGATTTTCATAACTTGGAGTGTGGTCAAGTTCAAATGTATGTTCTGAAATTGAAGTTGGATTTCTAAAATGACATGATTCATGGGTCCAATCAGTAGAGTTAGGGATATAAGGATCGGTCAAAGGTTGACAAGAAAGACTTTCCTCGCTCACATTGATCAATTCGTTCATAAGTGAGTCTAACCTACTGATAGGCCGTGTAATAGAATTTGGATTCGGAATCATATCTTCCATACTTGTGCAATTGGTTCTTGAAAAAATGAGTATGGAAGTTGATTTTGGAAATTGTGATGAATTTGTGAGTCCATCGGATTTTGATTGGACTGACGCAAGGGTTCCATACTCAAGTCCAGTATTGATGGTTGTTCATTTTGAATTGGTGAGACTGAAAAAGATGAGTAGGACTCTAGAAAATTTGGTGAGATGATGAGTCCAACATGTTTTGCATTCTTTCACAAAAGATTTCCAAACGCTTTTCTAACTCAAATTCTTCTTCAATTGGATGCTCTAGAAAAGGGGTATGTGGAGTTTGATGTGGGAAGGATTGTGAATTGAGCAAATTTTGAATTTGATGTAGGGACTCTTCCATACTCCTTTACAAATCAGATGTTTCTTCGGTTGGTGGAACAGGAAAAGGAGTATATAAACCAAAATTAGGGAATGAACTTTGTGAAAATTGTGGACAAGGCGGTTAAAAATTTGACTCGGGGGAGGTGAATCCTCATAAACTCTGTGAAGAGTAGAAATTATTTTGAAAATTATATTCATAAGATTGAGAATATGGGTCATATTGAGTCGGATAATCCCAACCCGGCATATATGGTTGGTTCATGTTGTACATAGCCGGGTCGGAGTTATCCAAATCAAATGAGGTCGGGGTGAAATATGGATTCATGTTAGGATTGAAAGAATTGTTGTTGTTGAAATCCATATCACAATTTACAAGAAAGAAAAAACAAACAAACAAACAAATAAAGAGAAAAAAAGAAGAAAAGAAAACAAGCCTATGCTAGGGTTGACTTAGACCTAAACGACTCCTAACTGGTTAGACTGTCCACGGGGAGTATATTGTCGAAAGCTGACCACGAGTTAATCGGCCAGGTAGGGGCAAGATCAGTGGGAGGTATCCGTGCCGGAGCAACGGGCCTAATTATGCCAAACTACTGTTCTTCAAGGTTTCGCCTCTCAATCCCCAAGCTTAGACACCGATTTGACAAGAATCAACTTCTAACAACTTTCCCCTTTAGTCAATCTCCTAATTGAGTCCGAGATGTCCATAGAGGCCAATGTCTAGCAAGTTTTATTAGGCTTGGGTTGTGTGAGTGGTGAGGTGATTTTTGGGTTAAGGGAGGGTAATGACTTTCCCACCTTATGTTGTCATGGATTTTTCCATTAAGTTTAATTTGTGCATGTATGAGTATAGATAAGAATGAACACAAAAAAGCGAGTAAATCACTGAAGTGTTTGTCCTAACTATATGCAATGCAATATGTACACCTCCATCAAGATCACAACAACACAAGAACCAAATACAGTATATTGGAATGAAAATTGACACGTGCCTAGATGCAAATGTCTAAACCGTTTTAAAGTATCCAATTACCGTATTTTAATTCTTAATATTATTTACAGTGTACACGTAATATAAACAAAAATTAGCAGCAGGTATATGAACGTACAAGAATTTACCCAACCACACAAGAAAAATTGTGGACTTCTGAAATGCTAAAGAATTTGACCTGCACACCAAAAATAAAGAAGAAAGGTTAAACAAATGTGAAACAAACCGTTCTCATCTCTGACAATGACGCCAAAATTTGATCAGGGGAAAACCGTGCACAAAAAGTGTATGTTTTGAAATTGATATTTAAAGTGTGTGCTTTGGCTTCCTTGATACTTCCGTTATAGCATAGAGGCTAAAACGAGTCGGATCCACAAGGACGGGAGGCGATAGAAGCTTACACGGTATGTTCACGTGTATGTTAACAATTCTTCAAAGTTTTAAAGAATGAAAAGGAAAGAAAATAAAGAATGAAAAAGACAAGTACGGTGAAATACGAAGAAGTGGGAAATATAGAAAAGAATGGTATTTGTGATTTTTGATATTGTTTCAAAAATAAAGTGAAAAAGAAAGAAAACTTACGGCTACTAACTACAAATAACTCCACCAAAAAGCTAACCTCTTAGTGATAATTGCCTCACATGTATCCTGGCAATCACTAGTCCTTGATTCAAGAGCGTTTCAAAGCATGACTCATATGTAACTCATCACATCCCTACTCAACAAAACAAGAGCAAGCTACACTTAAACCATCAAAACTAAAAGAAAGCATGGAGTAAAGTAATGTTAGCTTGTTAGAGAGTTAGGAAGTTAGAGTGTTAGATCCATCATCATGAGCCATCAATGGCTCTTGCAAGAGTAAGGCCAAGTAGAGGCTATTAGATTCATGTGGATTATCAAATAAAAAGTTAGACTAGTTGGTGGTTAGTAGTTAGTTGCCATGAGAGAAAAGATTAGCTAAACATATAAAAGTATTTAGATAGAAAACCAAAAGAGGTAAAGAGAGCACCTTTCATAGCTTGTCACCTTCTATTACAAGCACTCTTACATTCTACTTATGTATCACTCTCTCTCATATTACAAGATCTAAAACAAAATGAAAAATACCAAGGAAGAAGAAGAAAAACTAACCTAAACTAACTTAAACTATAATATGGAAAAGAAAACTACACAACTCTCTGGATATCTCCCTCTTTAGAGCACAAAGGGGTATTTATAGGCGAAAGGGGCACCAAAGGGTCTGTACGGAGCCGCGTGTCGAATCTCGGTGTGCGGCTCCACAAGATTGCCGCTAAAACGGGGCATTTGCCACATTTTCGCGGCAATACTTGGGTGGCGCGCGCAGCGCCGCCTGTTGCGCGCTTCCCGGATGTCTCCCTGTCAGATGTACTTGCTGGTTTTCAGATTTGGGCCCCTAGTGCACGCGCCGCCTGTTGCGCGCTTCCCGGATGTCTCCCTGTCAGATGTACTTGCTGGTTTTCAGATTTGGGCCCCTAGTTTTGACGAAACCACCCTCTAAAGTCAATGGTTATCTTTATAGGCATTTAATCACCAATTAAATGGTGATTTATGGTCTTCTTCTTCATTGCACACCATGGACCTAGAAATATGCAAGAGAGGTGTTATTAGCATAATTTAATATTAAATAAATGTGAAAATGTGATATGAAATTATGCAGTTTTAGAGACTAATCATAGCATAGGTTGCTCAGACCTGCACTTGAAATAGAACGTGGAGTTGCTCAGACCCGCATGGGATAGGGAGTTACTCAGACTCGCGTTTGAAGTGAGGCGCGGGGTTCCTCAGACTTCCTTTTAAAGTGGAGCGCAGAGTTGCTCAGATCTGCGCTTGAAATGAGATGCGGAGTTCTTCAGATCTGCGTCTGAAGTCTGCGTCTCTTCTTGGACGTGAAGTCTACGTTTTAACTGAAACGTGACCTTCGTGTTTGCAAGGTTCGCGTCTGATAGCCTGTCCTTAATGATTTTTAGACAGTTTACAGAACCCCTCTAAAGTTTTTGATACTCTGCGGTTAACTGGGACGGATTTCGAAATACTTTAGATTTCAGTTAATTTTGGGATCCTATGATTGGACTAACAATCTTTCAAGATGCCGTGAGCTTGATCCTGTCTGAATTCTCGTCTTCGTGAGTGTACTATTGAACAGCTTGAAACCTCTAGAGAAGATCTTTACAAGTGTCTTAGAAACTCAGTCTAGCACTTGTCATGAGCCCTGGTTTGTTTGTTGTTGTACTATTGAACCGGTAGAGTTGTTGATTACTTTTGATAGTATATTGTTGAATTGATTTCAGAAGCAGGGACATACTCCTTATATGTGAGAGAACGCAGCTCTTGTAGATGTGACTGTCATGCTGATCAAGTGCAGACATGAACTTTAATGAAGTTGAGATGTGACTCTCAATTGTTGTAGAGGCGCGACTCTCAATTGCTGTAGAGACGTGGCTCTTAAATGCTGTAGAGATATAGCTTTTAGTTTAAAACACGAAGATTGCGTTGGATGCTTCTAGACGCAGACGCGGGTGCCACGTTGGACGCGTGTCTGGCTCAAATTGAGCTCGAGATACATGCCACATACTCGGCCACTAAAGGGCCTATAAAAGACCCAGGTCTTTCAATAGTCAATTCGCTTTGACTGTTCATCATCTTCGATCAGACTCGTGTCTGAAGATCAAAAAGCTCTTAAGTTTTCTCAGAACCCATAAGGCTCTGAGCTTTTTTTCAATCTTTTCAAAGATTTCACAGTCAAGATGGCTCCAAAACCCATGCAAAATGTTTGTTTTTTGAGCATTGCCGCTGCGCCGACCACTGTGGGTGATTTTTCTTCTCAAGAAGCCCCAATTTCTGGTAAGTGAAATGGCTTCGCCATTAAGAATACGAAGATACTGTTGACACTCTAAAAAGACAAAACTCTCAGATTTCTCTTCAACATGTCTAAACAACGTCTAACTTATCAACATTTATAAAAGATAAGTCGCAGACAAGCTGATGACCAGGGACAAATAGCGACTTAAACTCTACTGATTCAGTGAAGTAGATAGTAAGCCAATATTGCCTTTGAAGAGATCTAAGCAGGCCTAAGATGCTAAGTTAGCTCAACACTTAGCCTTGTATGAGCTCAAGGAGATAGCCTCACCTGAGAGGTTAAGTTTGTCTGACCTCACTTTAAAGCTCTTCATAGCTCCATAGAGAGTTAACTTACAGCTTCGCCTGAAGCTTTCTTAATAGCTTTGCTTTGAAAATTTTCATAGCTCCATAGAGAGCTAACTTACAGCTTCGCCTAAAACTTTCTTGATAGCTTCGCTTTGAAACTCTTCATAGCTCTATATAGATCTAACTTATAACTTCGACTGAAGCTTTCTTGATAGCTTCACTTTGAAGATCTTCATAGCTCCATAGAGAGCTAACTTATAGCTTCGCCTGAAAGTTTCTTGATAGCTTCGCATGAAGCTCTTTATAGCTCCACGGAGAGCTAATTATCAGCTTCGCTTGAAGCTAATTCTAGCTTCGCCAGAGGCTGATCCAAGAACTTCACGCAAAAAGCTTTATCCCTAGCTTTGCTGGAAGAAAGAGATGGTTCAGCTCCGCTATGGGCTGAATCTTAGCTTCGCACGAGGCTTTGAAAATAACTTCACCTGAAGTTATGAGCTAAGTCTTAGCTTTGCATGAGGCTACAAAGATAGTTTTGCCTGAATCTATGAGCTAAGTCTTAGCTTCGCATGAGACTACAAATATAACTTCGCTCGAAGGAGAGCTTCTCATTTAGCTCCGCAGTGAGCTTTACCAGGTCATCAATTGACCGTTTCAAAATCCCATGAGGGACTAATGGGTGAACCTCACTGATTTAGTAGGATCAACGTCAGTTTAAGTGGGCGGTTACACCCACCCACTTCGTTCCACATTAAATTGAGACAATTAAGCCACTATGGCTAATAATAGTTCACACGAACTTACTAGCTCCACCCGAAGCTCACAGATAGCTTCGCGACAAAGCTATTTTCAGCCTCGCGTGAAGTTAATAGACTAATTCAGTCTTGCTGAATTCAAGGGGGGCAATTACACCCTATTTTGGCTATAAAAATCCCCTTGCACGACAAGAAAAGGGGCTGACAGACATTGGCTGGAAAATTTGGAAAAATTGAGAGGAGATTTCTAGCAAAAGTGTTCTCTTGCCCTTTTGCTTCTAAAGCCGTAGTTTGCTTCCAAAATCTCAGAGATTCAGTTCTCTTTCATTCAGGATTCCAACACGCCTCCTACTTTCTATAGATTTCTGAAACCAAGTGAGAAGAAAATTCTATCAAGGAGGCAGCTTGGCCATCTTATCGATTGCATCGCCAAAGGGATAAAATTATCGCGTGCTGATCAGATTTCTACTGGCATACTTTTTTAGAAATCTTAAAGGAGATCTACCTGTAATTTTCTTTTAATTACTTGTAATTTCGCTCCTCTATTCTTTTTGTAAGTTTTCATCTTTTACATTTTCAATGAAAAATAAGATGTCGACTCCGCTGGGGAACAAGGTCTTCTTCCGCAACAAAGAGATAATGTCGCAATGCAACAGTCCGAATCCTGAGCCCGTTATTGTCAAAAACTTGGTCGTCCACTTCGACCAAGAAAAATTTGAAGAACTACTCTCTGGGGGTAGCCTAATGCTCCATATACGGAAGCACAGAAGGGTCTCAGTAGCTAAAACTTATGTGGCTACAGAGCAGAAATTATCTCAACTGTGAGTGCAAACGGGCAAACTTTGCTCCAGCCCCACTCAATCTCAACCGACGCTAAAAGCGCCTCACGGAAGGCTAGATAGGTTCCCCGCGAACCTAAAACTTCTCAGGTCAAACAGGTCTGAAAGCTAAAGCAAAAGGCTCCGCGCGAAGCCTTAGGCGAAGTTGCGACACAAATTTGCCTATCATACGAAGACAAAGGCAAGATGCCCGTACAGCTTGGCAGTATTGCCGATGCTAGCCTTGAGGCTAAGTTAAAATCATTGTTTTCGCCCAACCTGAGAGCATTGGTCCCTAGTGCCAACCTTACCCTTCTGAGCGAAGGCGTTGCTAACGCAGCGCCAGTATTTAAGGGTACTAACAAAATTCCTAGCTGCGAGGCTGGAACTGAAGCACTCTGCAGTGCTAAATACTTTCGCAACAAAGCAAGGGGCGGAGCACCACTGCGTGCTAAAAGTGAAGTCACCATGACTTCGCTTCCAAAGTTTTATGGCGCTAAGTTCATGTCTGGAGGCAAAGCTACAAGCGTAGCTTCACCAAGTGAAGCTAATGTTATTGCTAAGATGATCTTCAAATTACCTGAAGCTCAAATTAGAAGCCTCAGGGCTAGAGGTCTCCAATCTGGATAACCTAATACACGATCTCTTCAATTCTCCGAACAAGATCATGTAAGCTTGGTTAACACCGATCTACGCGAATTTTTAACTAACAAATGGAAGTTAGAACTACTCCATACTTCTCCCTCCTGCTGTGAACAAGTAGGATGTCAGTTGGTGACGGTCCATTTAGTCCATTGTCGACTAGGTCCAGTGCCCGCCACTCTTCCAGCCTGACAGTCAGTTTTGACTGAATATCAATTCGAGCCCCGTCAAACATCACAAGAAGAGCAAACAACAAAATGTGCCAGATTTTCTCTCTGCATCTGTCAATATAATAGGAAGGGGGTGTGAACCGCTCAGGAGTAGACGAGATCGACGGGGTACTAATTCCCCTTCGTTCTGTTCTCTAGACTCAGACTATAGCCCTTGCTTGGGCCAGTCTCAGTAGGACAGGAAGGTGTGTTCCGAGGCACAAGATCCCGGGTAGCAATACCCTATAATTATGAACAACTGTCCTCTTCAACTAGGGTGATGTCACCTGAACCATTGAAAAGTCTTTTCTAATGGTTTGATGATGAGGGAGAAGCTAGTGGATATGATTTCTCAGTAATGGTTAGCTCTGTGCAAACAGACAGAGTCTCGGTTAATATGGCCGATAATAGCAATGATTATCTCCACTGACGGATGGAAGCTTAAGAGCAGACCTCCAAGCCCCAGCAAGAAGCTTTGGATAATATCGAACAAATGTTAGCTCAACTCCTCACCAACCGGAATAACAATGATACTGGAAGCAACCATAATGAAGAGGAGCATAATGATGTTGAACAACCTAAGATTGAAAAATCGAAGGAAAGCTCTTACATTGATGTTGAAGTTCTTAAAGGCATCCAAACTCAGATCCCTGGCTCAGAGGGATGAATTGAAGAAGGCAGGCATGACTTGTTCTTACCCACTTGAATGGGACTCAGTGTCATACCCACCAAAGTTTAAGTCACCTACGTTACATACGTATGATGGTAAAAGCTCGCCAAATCAGCATATCTATTACTTTCGGTCTCAGACTGGTAACATCATAGATAATGAAGCTATTATGGCCAGATTATTTATTGGCACTCTCAAAGGAGTGGCCTTTGACTGGTTCTGAAGCCTTCTACCAGGTTCCATTAAGTCCTAGATCAATTTAGAGACTCGGTTCCTCTCTCGCTTCTATGAAGATGACACTGAGGTAACCATGGATAAACTTCTATCCACCGTGCAGAGAAAGGATAATCGGTCCATGATTACATTAAACGATTCAGGAACTTATCTCTGATGTGTCCAGCAGGGATGCCATTGCCTATGTTATTGCAAAATGCAGGTACAATTTCCTGGACCAAGTAGAGATTCACATGGGAGCTGTTAAAGCTCATATTGAAAAGAACTGGTTGAGCAAGCCGAAATAGCCACGAAGTCAGCTAAAAAGTTTGTGCCGTCCATACCCAAAGGAAAATGGGGTATGAACAATAAAGGACACGATGAGATGGCACAATCTTCCTAAGCCAAAGGAAAAAAAAACTATGTCCGTGAAGTTATCAGGAGAAATCCCTCCAAAAACCAAAAAGGTTGGCACTAACAATCAGGAGTTCAAGTTTTCTCTGAAATAATACTCCTTCAAAGATGAGCAGGTGGTTACAATATTCAATTTGCTCCAAAAGGGGAACAAGTTGAAGTTGACAGGGGCCCGACGTCCTAACGAAGTGGGATGCACAAACGATCCCAATTGTTGCCTCTTTCATAAGATGGTTCATTACTCTACCAACAAATGCTTTGTCCTCAAGGACAAAATTTAGGCATTGGTTGACACTAGAGTTCTGACTTAAAATCAGAACAAAAGAAAGTCACCACAAATATGGTGACTTTTGAATTCGACACTATGCCAAAGGTCACGGTCCCTGATGGATCTCCTCCAATCCCCAGGCACAACTGGAGATAAATAATCCTTCAGCTAAGCAGCAAGGGCTAAAGGTCTTGTTCTCCTGACACTGGAGACTGGGAAAATCATGTGGGTATACCCAGATCTGGCCCAAGATAAGCAATGGATTCAAACAAGCCCAAGTCAAAGAAAAACCCTGCAACATTGTCTCTGTTTTTCCAGATGATGACAGCATAACAATAGCTTCTATCCATGATTCTGAAAATGAGAGGCATACTTTCACAGCACAGGTGTTGCACCTTAACCAACAGGTACTCGGTCTGGCAAATCATACTTAAGACAGTATGAGAAAGCTACTGACGAGACATAATAGCCAACGATGTCAGTAGAAATACCTATTCTGGCTTCGGTCCACAGCAGGAAAAAAAAGCAAAAAGAAGTCCGATTTGACCGCATCTTGAAGAGACATTCTAGCCCGAGACTTAACATTCCTTTCCGCTTTAATATACTGGCACAACTGGCCAATATTCTAGCTTGGATCCTTATACACGAGCTGTTTCGCCTCTTAAAAGAGAAAAGGGGCACTCAGAGATGCTCTGGCTGATTCAGAATCATTTCTGACACATATGCCAGAGACTCCTGAAGATGACAGTCAACCCCCGTGTTCTGAATGTCACCATGTACAGTCAAAAATACCTGCTATCACTTTCACTCCTGAGGACATGTTCCTCAAAGACAATAAACACTATCGACCCCTGTATTATACTAGATACATCAAATCGACGTGCATTGAAAGCGTACAGGTTGATTCACGGTCTGCACTCAGCATCATTCCCAAAAGACTCCTTTACTTCCTTGGGATATCGCTCACAGACTATCCGCAATCACTACTATGATATATGGCTTTAATGCAGGAAGTAGCCGCCCATTGGGAAAGATTCGACTTCGCTGTCGAATTGGAGATTTGAAATCAGAAGTGACATGTTACATCATTGACGCTGACACGTCATATAACTTATTGCTTGGGCGACCTGGATTCATGCTTATTGGATTGTTCCCTCTACTCTGCACTAGTGCTTCAAGTATATAGAAGATAATGCAACAGTACAAACGGTGTTTGCTGAGAAACAGCCGTTTAAAGGAGTGAAAACTACTCTACTGATGCTCTTCTCTACCAAGAAGCTAAAGAACAGCTGCTCGAAGACGACGATAGTGGCAATGAAGCGGATTCAGAGTCAGAAGAAGACACACCAGCTACTCTTACTTTTGAACCAATTGTAACATATCTTAATGATCCTCAGTGTAATAATCCCATTGGGGATGATGATGAATGGGTAATTAATGAAAATGTTACTTTTGATTATCCTGAGAGTGTTGAACTCTTTGAATCTTCGACAATAGGTCCATGCACATGCCTTTGGCTTTACTAAGTGATTAGTCACATATATTGCATATACATTGTCACCTTACCATACTTTTTAGCTAATAAATCATATTAATAAGTCTTCTTCTTCTTTGTTTAATGTAGGCCCAATTGCTAAAAGAAAAGAAAGAGAAACAAGCCCAAAAGCCCACCAAATTCTGATTTAATTCAGAAGAAATTTGAAATCAAGGAATCAGGGCTAAATCTTGGCATATAAAGAGGTTGAAAACCGGTTGAGAAGAATCCTCCCTGAATCAAGCGGTTGAAGCCAACAATCAAAGGCTATTTCGTCAAATTCTGAAGCTGAAACGAGAAAACCAGAAGAAGATACAGGCGAATCACCAAATCAGGAGATCCCGCCAATTGGGTGTGGCCACCTGGCCACACCAGGGCCGCAGAAATGCAGCCCTAGCCGCGTTTTCGCGGCCAAGTAGTATCAGTTGGGGGAGCGTTTGCTCCCCTAATCTTCCCGGGATTCCCCCCTTTTGGTTTTGCCCTATAAATACTAGTTTCAGCAGAGCAAAATGGGACGATCATGCAGAGATAGGATTTAGTCCATTTTTCTATTTCTTAGTTTAGGTTTTTGTTTTTCTTTTCATGTAATTTTTAGTTTTAATTTATGTAAATCAGAGGAGATCAGACTTTCATAGGAGAACGAGAACGAAGCTTGTGCTGAGAGTGACACCGGTGTAAGGTTTCTTTCTTTTCTCTTATTGTTATGAAATCGAATCTGTAGTTTTCTTTTATATGTACTTTGTTTTGTCTTCTTCTTCTTTTCTACTTCACTCATTCTTGTACCAATTGCGATCCAAGTGAGTCTTATAGCATCGAAAGAGCCTTGCCTTTGTGAGTGCCACCGATAGCTCATGACGATGGATTTGAGTCTCTCTGTATCATTTTATGCTTGTTTTGTCTTGATGATGTAATATGAAAGAGACAATAATCAACTCTTATGGGCTATGCGCTGATTCAAAGATCACCTAGAGGGGGGGTGAATAGGTGATGGCTAATCTAATGGTCACTTAATGCCAAATAATGCGGAAGTAAAAACTATTATGACCTAAACTAAAATTCTTAAACTAAACACCACGTATAACACAAGAGTGTAGCCGAATTCCCCGTGAAGGGCTCTGGACTAACTCCTCTAGATTCCCCTAGATAAGGGTTGAGGTGCCGCGTTGGCTCTCTTGGTTAAATATAAGTGTTAGCATACAACCCAAGCATATACAATATGAGCACAAATGTATATCAAGCATATAATGATAAACACAATAAAAGTATGCAAGATATAAACAAGAGACAAAGAGAGAGAGAGAGAGAGTGAGCAATCGCAAATACAAGGGATTTGTTTCGAGGTTCGAGCACACTTGCTATACATCCCCGCCTTCGACACACGAAGGATTTCCACTATAATCGATCCCACCGGATCACTCGGTGCCACAACACCTACAACTCTCGAACTCTCTAGCCCGTACACACCGCAAGCCCACCAGCTCGCCGAGGCCGCACCTCAAACACAGAGTTCGCACCCGAACTCGAAACACCGAGTCCCCACTAGGACCCGAAACAATGCGAACACACACGTCCGCCTCCTCAAAGAGCAAAGATGAACTTTGGTGATCACAACACTTGATCACCTAAAATCCTCTCACAACAAACTCCCTATAGGGTAGATATAGCAATGGATAGCTCAAGTGTTGTGTGAGAAAATAAGGATGAGAATGGTGGAGGAAAACTGAAGAAATCTCTTTTTAACACTCTTGATAAAAACTCCCCTTTTGATTGGAAGTATTAGTTCTCAATTTAGTGGAGAAAACTCTTTTAAAGAAGTGGGAAAAACTGGCTCAAAGTCCACTAAAAATCTTAGTGAAAAACAATGTCCAAACTCCCAAATTTATAGGGCTAGAAAAACTAGCCGTTAGGGTCTGACAGAACTGTCGGTCGACCGCGCGGTCGACCGGCCAACGGTCATATTTCAGACCGTTGTGCCATCGGTCGACCGGTCGGTCGACTGAGGCCAGGATACAGAGAGCAAGTCTCTCTGTCCGGTCGACCGCTCGGTCGGCCGGGGCCTTTCCAGAGAGCAGAGCTCTCTGGACGGTCGACCGGGTCGGTCGACCGGCCTCCTGCCAGAACTGGCGTGCACGTCTGTGCACGTCGGTCGACCGGCTGAAGCCAGGACAGAAAACAGGGATTTAAACTAAGGTATTTTAACACAAATAAAATCCCATAAAATTACAGAAAAATCTACAAAAATAGTTTTGATGTTATACTTTGATAAACAAACATGCTTGCACAAAATCAAGGCATGTTACAAATGTTTTGAACTATTTTTGTAACTTGGAAAATATGGCTCAAACTAAAACAGTATTTTCCAAAACTTATTTTTCCAAACTTGTTTTTGCAAAACATCTCCAAATACAAAAACAAGATATTTAAACTCATTTGAAGCATAGAGTGTATGGATATGATCCACTACACAAACATGGTGAAATATCTATGTTTTTGACATAAAGCACTAAACACGGTTTTGGATAAAACATGAAACTTGAATACCAAAAATCAAAATGATATTTTGTCAAAGAGAAAAATCTTTTCTAAAACAAACTAAATCAATAGTGTGTGTGTGTATATGTATACTTGAGTAATCCACCAACTATTCTATCCTTTACATTTTAACTAAACACAAAATCTTATAAAACAAACCTAGACACAAGTCTTCATCTTCTTGAAGTCTTCACTTGAAGCCTTCTCATCTTCTTGACTTGGTCCAAACACGATCCAATGGTTCTTGGATCAAACCGTGCTAGCTTCAAAACTTGACTTCAAATCTTTTGTTGAAGCTATGCAACTACTAAGATCTTGATCATAAATCTGTCACTAATTAAACACAAGATCATTAGTACTATAACTACATGAGTTGATCATCATCAAAACTTAGAGTGATGGCCTTCGAGCCAACACTGATTGCCTCCACTTCAAGGTAACATCGTCGCCAAAGATTCAAGGTAAGCTTTTGGTCAAAATGAGGTAAGTAATTATTTTTAGTTTTTCTTTCTTTTCTTGTAACTTTTAGTTTAGATCACCAACACCACATCTTCCAAATCTTTTTCACTCTTTTTCAATTTATTTGTACATAGTCATTTTCTGATTTTCTCCACCTTCTCATTCTACCATCTTCTTCCTAATTAAACTTTAACTTTTTTTTCATTTTCTTTTTAAGAACTAAAGAAGAACTTTAACCAAACTTGGTAGCATAAAAGAGAACTTACTAAAAAGCTTCCATCGCTAGTCCCTCCTTGTGGATCACGACCCGCATAGCCACTTGCTATTGCGGTGGAATTGAGCACCTTGCACTACTATTTTAAAAGTTCTGAAATTCTGTATTTTGTGTGCAGGTTCAAAGCTCAATCAAATTTTGGCGCCGTTGCCGGGGAGGGTAACGGTTTTTATTGAATTTTTAGAACTAAAACGAATTTTTCTTCTCTATTACAGGTTACAAGTCAAAGAAAACAGGAAAGAAGACTTGCAGTAACATATAAGTGGTCTTGGGCCTCTGCTCTAGAAAGCAGAGACCAAGTACCCTCTGCATTGCCGCGTTTGCTTGGCCTGGCCGCGGTTCCGCAGCAAGGAAGAGTTCACTACTGACTGTTTTTTTGCAGGGCTGCTTGCTTTGCAAAATTAGAGTTTCTGCAAACTTTATTTCTTGTATGCTATCATCAGGAACCTGCTAATAAACCAACCATAAAATACTTGTTGAAAAGTTTAAAAAAATTGATTAGACGTTTGCATTTTAGGCACGTGTCTTTTCAATTCATTTACTTTACTATTGAAGAGTGCTGGAGTAAGGTACGTTCGCATTGCATTTAGAATAGGACTCATCTCTTGGTTGATTTATATCGCTTTGAGTGAATCTTGTTTGCATATCTTGTACACTTGCACAATCTGATCTTAAGGGCACCACCCCATAACAAGATAAGGTGGGGATTTAATCACTTTTCCTTGGCCCAAAAATTAGACTCCAAGCACTCACTAACCCGAGCCTAACTAAAAATGAGTAGACGCTAGCCCTAGGGACATCTCGGACTCAATTAGGAGATTATCCTAAGGGGAAAGGTGCTGGAATTTGACTCCTGCCAAATCAGTGTCTAGGAAAGGGATTAAGGGCCGAAAGATCGAAGGTTGGTGGTTATTTAATTAAGGAACGTCTTTGACGGATAACCTCCTACCAATCTTGCCCTGACCTAGCTGATTAGCTTGTGGTCAAAGTCTGTATTATACCTCCTATGGACAGTCTAACCAGTTAGGAGTCGTCTAGGTTATAGGTCTACCCTAACTTAGTTTAGAAATTTTTCTTTTTATTTGTTTGCTTATTTATTTGTTTTTTTTCTTTGTTTGTATTCTATTGTGTGATATGGCTTATAATAACAATTTTTTCAATTTTAATAGTAATCCATATTACACACGACCTCTTTTTCGGATATTACCAACCCGGCGTATCATAACTTTAACCAACCTAGTATGCCGGATTGGTCTTATCCGAATCAATATAACCCATGCCCCCAATCTTATAATCATAATTTCCAAAATAATTTCAACTCTTCACAGAGTCAGTGGGGATTCACCTCCCCCGAGTCCAATTTTCAATCAACTTGTCCTCCTTATCCACCTTGTCCACAATATTTCCAAGATTCATATTCAGTTCCACAAGTCCAAAATAGAAAACCATCAATTTTGAAAATGAGTATGCTTGAGTCCAAACAACAATCACAAAATCTGATGGACTCATAATTTCACCAGCAATTCCAAGATAACACTTCATCTTTTCAACAAAACAATGAACCAATCAACTATGAAAAGATGCTTGAAGCCATGACTCAGGCTCAAAACGCTCGTAATCGTGACATAGATATGATGGTCCAATCTCTACGTTATCACTGTTTGACCAGTTCTGATGTCGCTAACCATTCTGTTAGAGCCAAAGAGTCATGTTGTTTTGGAAATCAAGGTTCCATTTCAGAACAATCATTTGAACTTGCCCAAACTCCAAATTTTGAAAATGATATTGACAGTTTGGCAAGTTATTCCTTTTCTGAAATAGAACTTGAGAATGAATATGATCCTGAACCTCAACTTAGTGATTCAATTCTACTTCCTGATTCAATAATGACTCCGGTGTTTTCACCTGATTTCAATCTTTTTCCCGAGTCAACATTGGATCCTGTGCTAATTCATCATGAAATTGAATCACCCATCTTTGATGATCATATTGAACTTGACACACTTTTGAAAGTCATATTGACAAATTGGCAAGTTCTCATTTTTATGACATTGAACTCAATGAGAAATGCGACCTAGATTCTCAAATCTGTGATCCAGTTCAAATTCCCGAATCAATATTGACTCTTGTTTTGTTACCTGACTTGAGTAATATTTTAGAGTCAGTTTTGAATCCCACACCTATCATTCTTGAACTTGATCACCAATATTAAGTCACATTCCATTGTTGGAAACTGAATGTGGACTTGAGTTTCAACTTCTTGATTTGGACTCACTTCCTGAACCAATCTCGACTCCTGAGCCTTTACTTGACTTAAGTCACTTTCCTGAGTCGGTATTAGTTCCAGTACTTCCTGAGTCCAAGTCAATCATTCTATCTTTTCACACTCCATTTTGGGACAAGGCGGTTGACAAATTTGACTCCGAAATTAATTATGGAATTTGAAAATTAGATGGGGTTAAATTTTTAATAAAAATCCTTTATGGATACATCATTTTAATGGGTTATATTAGAGAGATTTTTGGTGGGTTCCTCCGAACTCCACGAAAAGTCGATTGGGCCGGATTTCGTGGACCAATCATACCACCACCGGAACTACCACCTTAAGGTAACATTTTCCTTCCCTTTCTTCTTTTTCATGCATCTATGCATTAATTCATACATTGAGGACAATGCATGAGATAGGTGTGGGGGAGGGTCTAACATAACTTATGTTTTTTTCTCCTTTTCTTTTTATTAAAAATTTTTTTTCTTTACTTTTAAAAACTTTTTGAAAATAGAAACAATATTTTGACATATTTTTTGTAAGAAATTAAGTCAATTTTAAGGAATAGGAAAATCAAAATTAGGATTTCTTAAATTTGGTTAAAATAAGATTATTTGTTTGATTTTTAGGGTTAGGAAGATAATTTGTCAAAGTAATTTAGTCTTGATCTTTACCTTAATGAAATATGCATATTTCATACACTTACACACTTAGGGTTCAAAAACAAAGATTCTTATGTATATATATATATATATATATATATATATATATATATATATCAATGAAAGATGAACAAATCTAATTATTGATTAGTTAGGTACTTTGGCCTAAGCAAGCCTTAGTATTTATGCGAAAGATGATTAAATTAATTTTAAGAAAAAATATATATAAAAATCCTCTGATTAAGCTGGGTACTTGTGCCTAATAAAGTATAAGTATTCACGCCTAAAAGGGGTTCATATAATAAAATCCTTAGTTTTGTGGCCTTATTTGCTCGAGTCCTTAAGTCCTTGAGGTGTTTTCTCGCCCGGTGCCCTAAGACCGTTTGGTTTGGGAGTCATCGATTAAAGGCTCGTTACATGGGCAGATTAGAAAGCCTAATAGAACTAAGGAATAATACCACAATATATATATATATATATATATATATATATATATATATATATATATATATATATATATATATATATATATATATATATATATATATATATATATATATATATATAAGGCATAAGAGTTAGAGTTAATGAACCCTTAGTCAAAATTTTCACGATCACAAGGTTCATATGACTAAGGGTAAAGTAATAGACTAAATGAGAAGTACAGTTTGACTCCTTACTTTGATTGATAACAAATTTTTGAATAGAGACTAAGTTTAAGAATGAAAATTCAGTTTTCCTATAACTTATAGATTACTTAAGTCTTACAATTATATTTCAAATATTTTTCTCTTTCAAAATGTTTTTTGAAAATACTAACTCTTTGTTTCTCTTTCTTTATGGATTTTGTGGGTGTAATCCACTGAAAACCCTCACGAGATAAAACTCGTCCTCTAGGGGAAACCTAAAGGTTTAACGGCTTATTGCACATGCTCAGTGCAATCGAGTGACCTGCGAAAGTGGTCTAATAATCCTTAGTATAGTTTAGTTGTTTTGCTCGAGGACGAGCAAAATATAAGTGTGGGGGTGTGATTAGTCACATATATTGCATATACATTGTCACCTTATCATACTTTTTAGCTAATAAATCATATTAATAAGTCTTCTTCTTCTTTGTTTAATGTAGGCCCAATTGCTAAAAGAAAAGAAAGAGAAACAAGCCCAAAAACCCACCAAATTCTGATTTAATTCAGAAGAAATTCGAAATCAAGGAATCAGGGCTAAATCTTGGCATATAAAGAGGTTGAAAACTGGGTGAGAAGAATCCTCTCTGAATCAAGCGGTTGTAGCCAATAATCAAAGGCTGTTTCGTCAAATTTTGAAGCTGAAACAAGAAAATCAGAAGAAGATATAGGCGAATCACCAAACCAGGAGATCCCACCAATTAGGTGTGGCCACCTGGCCACACCAGGGCCGCGGAAACGTGGCCCTAGCCGCGTTTCCGTGGCCAAGTAGTATCAGTTGGGGGAGCGTTTGCTCCCCCAATCTTTCCGGGATTCCCCCCTTTTGGTTTTACCCTATAAATACTAGTTTCAGCAGAGCAAAATGGGACGATCATGCAGAGATAGGATTTAGTCCATTTTTTTCGTTTCTTAGTTTAGGTTTTTGTTTTTCTTTTCATGTAATTTTTAGTTTTAATTTATGTAAATCAGAGGAGATCAGACTTTCATAGGAGAACGAGAACGAAGCTTGTGCTGAGAGTGACACCGGTGTATGGTTTCTTTCTTTTCTCTTATTGTTATGAAATCGAATCTGTAGTTTTCTTTTGTATGTACTTTATTTTGTCTTCTTCTTCTTCTTCTTTTCTACTTCACTCATTCTTGTACTAATTGCGATCCAAGTGAGTCTTATAGCATCGAAAGAGCCTTACCTTTGCGAGTGCCACCGATAGCTCATGACGATGGATTTGAGTCTCTCTATATCATTTCATGCTTGTTTTGTCTTGATGATGTAATGTGGAAGAGACAATAATCAACTCTTATAGGCTATGCGCTGATTGCCTCCACTTCAAGGTAACATCGTCGCCAAAGATTCAAGGTAAGCTTTTGGTCAAAATGAGGTAAGTAATTATTTTTAGTTTTTCTTTCTTTTCTTGTAATTTTTAGTTTAGATCACCAACACCACATCTTTCAAATCTTTTTCACTCTTTTTCAATTTATTTGTACATAGTCATTTTCTTATTTTCTCCACCTTCTCATTCTACCATCTTCTTCCTAATTAAACTTTAACTTTTTTTTCATTTTCTTTTTAAGAACTAAAGAAGAACTTTAACCAAACTTGGTAGCATAAAAGAGAACTTACTAAAAAGCTTCCATCGCTAGTCCCTCCTTGTGGATCACGACCCGCATAACCACTTGCTATTGCGGTAGAATTGAGCACCTTACACTACTGTTTTAAAAGTTTTGAAATTCTGTATTTTGTGTGCAGGTTCAAAGCTCAATCACTAAGCATGACAAGTACGCCCATAGAGTATGGAGAAGGGTCTGTTTTTGTGATCTCTCCATCTAAAAGGAGTCAATCGCCGATAGTATTCAATAGGGTCTAGCTACGAATGTTTGCAGTCACAAATTTAAGTTCAGACTCAGAACCCCCGTAATTTTTCCATTATGAACGATCAACACACCTTATGATGTGAAAAATGGGATACAATTTACAATATGGGAAAGGCTTGAACTTCGAAAAAGGACGACGCGGTCTTCTATGAAATTTCGTGCCAGTAGGAAAGCCAGCAAATTACTATGATAAAACACATAGGGGGTTGGAATACGTTACACCACCTATTCTGATTCAATCTGAAGATAACTAATCTATCCCTTCACATTTTGCCACTTCATTTGAGTGGGAGTCAGATGTTATTACGGGGATGCTCTTCAAGAGCCTCTCTGTTAACATGACTTCAATTGATCAATTGGAGCATGAAGAGGTTATCGAAGCCTTTGATGCAGAATCATGGGCTCAGCAACTTGATCTCTAGTAAGAAAAGCGATTTGAACAACGTGAACCGCCCACTGAGGATAGGGTAATTCAGGTTAATCTGGGTACTCAGGATCACCCTAAACCCATCTCTATAAGTGAAAGTTTATCACTTATAGAAAGAGAAGATTGATAGCACTCATACAAGAATATATCAATGTCTTCGCATGGAATTATAAAGATATGCCCGGTCTTGATCCGCAAATAGCCATGCATCATTTGAATATTAAGCCGGACGTCAAGCAAGTGAAACAATAGCAATGACGGTTTCGCCCTGACATTATGGAAACTATTGAAGCAGAAGTCTATAAACTTATCGCATGTGGTTTTATACGGGAGGAGTAACATCCGGATTGGGTTGCTAACATTGTTCCTGTTCTTAAAAAGAACGAAAAAAATTCGGATCTGTATTGACTATCGCAATTTTAATGCAGCCTGCACTAAAGACAAGTTCCCTTTGCCTATCACTGACGTCATGATTGATAATACCTATGGCTTTGAGAGAATGTCTTTTATGGATGGCTTTTCAGGGTACAATTAAATCAAGATGTGCCCGAACGACGAAATGCATACTTCATTCTGGACACCGTTTGGGGTATACTGCTATACCGTGATGCCCTTCGGATTAAAAAATACGAGAGCAACTTATCAACATGCAATGAGTACAATTTTTCATAGCTACCTCCGAAAGACAGTAGAATGCTATATCGACGACATTACTGTCAAAAATCGTGATAAGAATGATTATCTTCGTGACCTAAAAATAATGTTCGATATAATGTGTGCCCATCAGTTGAAAATGAACCCAACAAAGTCCTTGAGAGTTTCAAGTGGCAAGTTCCTGGGATTCATTATCACATCAAAAGGAATTCATCTTGACCCAGGTAAGGTCAAAGCTATTCAGAATATGCAACCATCTAAGAATCTCAAAGAACTCAAGGGTATGCATGGTAGGTTGGCTTATATCTGAAGATTCATCACAAATTCTCAGGTCGTTGTCAACCATTCACTCGGGTTATGCAAAAAGGTATTATTTTTATATGGGATAAAGCCTGTCAGGAAGCTTTCGAGGATATCAAAAGATACCTCACTAAACCTCCAGTACTAGTGGCTCCCACATCAGGAAAACTATTCCTACTTTATGTAAAAGTTGTGGACCATTCTCTTGGTGCTCTTCTTGCTCAAAAGAATGATGACGGCCACGAACAGGCCATTTACTATATGAGCAGAATTCTGATAGGAGTAGAATCCCGATATAACCCTGAGAATATGTGGCCACTCGACGTCATGTCTGTCCTTAGCATATGTTGGAAACTAATGAAGTCCATGTAACCTCAACAGGTTTTGAACCGAGAGATTGTCGGTTTCCCCTCATTGACTATGCTTTGCATGACATATAACCGGATGACAAGCGGTTTTTATCCGACGAAGGTCTCTCCGCTTCTACTATGATCCAATAATAAAGACACTCTATCGCCGTTCACATGACGGTATCTTACTCCGTTGCCTCTCTAATTCAGAAGCACAAGAGGTACTCAAAGAGGTACACGATGGTATATGCGGAGCTCATCAACTAAGTTCGAAACTCGAGAATCGATTGCACAGACTTGGTTATTATTGGCCAACTATGATAACTGATGTCATTAAGTATGCACCGAGGTGTAAAGCCTTTTAAATTCATGCAGACTTTATACATCAACCTACTCCAGCCGACTGTTGCTTCGTGGCCATTCGAGGCACGGGGAATCGATATTGTGAGACCTATCAGTCCTCATCAACAAAAGGTCATCGGTTCATCTTAGTAATAACCGATTATTTCTCAAAGTGGGCAGAGGCTATATAACTTACTGAAGTTAAAACTTCAAACGTGATTACCTTTATCAAACACCATGTCATTTATCGGTTTGGTATCCCCAAGCAGATTATTCATGATAATGGTCCCCAATTTGTAAGCCACATATTCTATCGGTTCTGCAATAGGTACCGAATTCAGAATGTGGCGTCCACCGCTTATAACCCTGCTGCTAATGGTTTGGTGGAAGTATTCAACAAGACAATTATCAAGCTACTCAAGAAATTTATTTCATCAAACAAACGAGATTGGAATGAGAAGCTCGATGAATGTCTTTGAGCCTACCGATCTATGGTTCGAGCCCCAATAGGCAAACTCTAGTATACGAGTGTGAGGCAGTCATACCACGAGAAATTCAGATGCCATCACTATGGGTCATTTTAGCAACCAAGATGACCAAGAAAGACAATGATCGGCTACGCCTTCAAGAACTTGAAGCCTTATATGAGAGAAGACTACAGGCTCAACATCGCATTGAGTTGTATCAAGCTCGGATTTCAAAAGCCTTCAATAAAAAGGTTAATGAAAGGGTATTCCAGAAAGGAGATTTAGTTTTAGCCGTCAGATGACCCATGGTGATGACACACAAAATCAAAGGCAAATTTCAACCCAAGTGGGAAGGGCCGTTCGTAATAAAAACAGTCTATTCAAATGGGGCCGATCGCCTAGCAACCCTAAGCGGCGACATACTAATCATGCCGGTTAATGGCAAGTTTCTGAAAAAGTACTATCCTTAATCATGTTAATATTTCACCTGATCGTCAGGCCAAGTATATATGATGGTTGCATTAGAATACATCCCCCACCACAAAGGAACCATCGATCGACGATAGATGGCTATGTTTCTGCTCAACACGAGAGCATAATAGTTCTCATCGATCGACGATAGATGGCTATGTTTCTACTCAACATGAGCATAAAAGTCCTCATCGATTGCCGATAGATGGCTATATTCCTGCTCAACACGAGCATATGGCTATGTTCCTACTCAACACGAGCATAATTGTCCTCATCAATCGACGATAGATGGCTATGTTCTTGCTCAACACAAGCATAATAGTCCTTATTGATCAATGATAGATGGTTATGTTCCTGCTCAACACGAGCAAAAGAGTCCTCATCGATTGACGATAGATAACTATGTTCCTGCTCAACAAGAGCATAATAGTCCTCATCGATCGACGATAAATTGTTATGTTCCTGCTCAACACGAGTATAGTAGTCTTCATCGATTGATGATAGATGACTATATTCCTGCTCAACCCGATCATAGTAGTCCTCATCAATCAGCTATGGTGGACTGGACGATCGACAACTAGACAGCGATAAGCGGGACTAGCATCGATGATTAACTAACATTGGAGTATTAGTCGGCACATAAGAAGTTGATTAATCGGCACATAAGAAGCTGATTAAGGGTTCTAATTGGCACATAAGGGACTGTTCAAGGGTTAATAAAGGCAAGCCAGCAGAATATTAGATTAGCTACCGTCAGAATCCAACGGCTTCAAATGGCTAAGGATAGAGAAAAATATTAGTTTTTAAGTCCAATAGAAATTTTCGACAACTCATTTTGCTGAGGGGAATAACATGGCTAGCCCGACTCAAACTGTAGTTGGTAAACTGTAGTTGGTAAAGGCAAATCAAACCTGTTGATAGCTGAGGATTTGCTAAAAGTCCTAAAGGTGCCTGATTCCATTTGATTCTTCTCCAAATTCGCTTACCAAGTCCTGTGCATGGAATGATAGGACTACATAAAATAATATTCATTTCTTCTACAAAATGAATCATAAGTCAAATCTATCATGTTAACATTAAACCTCCGGTAGTGAGACTCTAACATATTCCCCGGCGGATAGAATCAACATTCACATAGATCTGTTCAATATCCCCTGCAGATCGAATTCTACTTGCCATTATTAAATTGCTATTATGTTCGAACGCCTCTCATAGGCTGCTTTACAGATCCCTTTCTAAATCCCCACAGAGTTCTTTTGTTACGTTAATAATTACCTCTGACATGTAATCTCTTATGGGATTCATTTTCTAACTCCCCAACGAGTTTCTGGTAAACTCTCCCTCAAAGTCTAATATTTTCCTTTCAAGTCCCCAATGGACTCTCTTGGTTGGCACGTCAACAATACACCTCTGATAATTTTTTTCAAATTATCCGAAGGCGGTACCAATTTTCCTACAGAATTTATGATCAAATCCTATTTCTTCCAGTGAAATTCCTTCCTTTTACCGTCATGTCCAGTTTGTCACCTCTGAATGGTAGAAATTCTAAGCTTGGTGGTTTCTCAATCGGTTATGTCCATGTTACCTCTGAACTGACAGATAGTCAAGTCTTATCTTTTAGTCTAGTAGGGACTACTCTTTTGCCGTTGTGTCCAGTTTGCTACTTCTGAACGACAGAGTTTTGAGTCTAGCAACTTTCAATCGGTTATGTCAATATTACCTCTAAACCGACGGATCCCTAGATCTTTCCTCTTTATGGTACTTAAATTGTCATGTCCAGTTTAGCACTTCTGAACAGATGAGTCCATAACTTTGTTCTCCTTTCCTCCGTCAAGACTAAGAGTTCTTGCTGTCATGTTAACAGTAAACCTCTGAATAGCGAATTGTGAGCCCGGTGTCTCTTAGTTAGTCATGTCCAGTCAACCACCTCTGAACCAAGAGGACCCCAGATTCAATCCATCTTTGCAGTCCCTTGTGGGCTAACTGCTAAGTTAATGCGACTACCTCTAGCAGCGGATTCAGAGTTTAGAGCGTCTTAGTCTATCATGTCCAATTTGTCACCTCTGAATAGACGGGTCCCTAAAACTGGATTCACCTTCATTTTGTGATCATGTCCTGTTTGTCACCTCTGAATTACAAAATTTTGAGCTTAGTGGCTTCTCAATCGGTCATGTCCAGTCAATGACTTCTGAACTGACAGTTAGCCAAGTTTTTTTTGTTTACACTTATGTCCAGTTCGTCACCTCTGAACAGTAAACACTCTGAGTTTGGTAATTTCTAATCAGTTATGTCTATTACCTCTGAACCAATGAGTATCCAATCTCACCATTCTTTATTGTCATGTCCAGTTCATCACCTCTGAACAACAAACAAAAAAAAATTCTAAGTTTGAATTGACAACCTCAACTTCATCACGTTGTTGTTGTGCCTAGTTCATCACAACTAACTCATAAGCCCGATGGTTTTTAATCTGTTATGTTAAAGTTTACCTCTGAACAAGATGACCATCAAGTTTACTTTGTCCTATTTTGTTATCCCCAACAAGATTCAAAAGAGTCATCACTTAAATTCGTTGGTGATAATTTATCACATAACTAATTAATTTATCACATAACTAATTCTATCACATTGTCAACCTCTGAATAGATTAGTTAAAATTCTTATGGTATAAGTTGAAAGACTATATCGTTATATCGTTTCTTTTGAGAGTTATATTTTAATCTAAAATTATTACAAACTCAGAAGATAAAGCAAGTAAAGGTGCAACTAAAGAGTCAAATAAAATTATTTTTTTATTTGATTCAAAAAGAAAAAGAGATACAAGGATTACAAGCTATGACGGTGTTTTGTAGGACTTGATCCGTTCTTTGAGGATGGCCAGCTTGCTCTTCCTCTCTTCAGTAGCTCTAATAAATGCTTGCGATCTCAACTCAGTCTCATTAAAGTTTGTCGTTTGGGATAAACGAGCCTCAATTTCAGTCAGAGTTGCCCTTTGTTCCATCTCTTACTGCAGGACTTCATCGTTTTGGGCTCTGATCTGCTTCAACCGAGCGATTTTGTCAAGACGTACCAGCTCAGTCTTAGACAGGAGAAGATTGGCCTACTTATTTATCTCTTTGGCCTTCTCAATCTTATCATCAGCATCAAGAAGAGCGTTGTTGGAAGCATCAATAGAATCTCTAATTTATATTTTCTTTGCTTCCAAGGACTTCAAATCTGAAGATATCGCCTTGGATACTTCCTGTGCCACAAAGTGAGCTTCTTCCATTTGAGCCACGAAGCGCTCAAGCTCTTCATTAACTGAAGAATCAAAGTCTGAACCACTGAGGTGACACCACTTACCCACGTCTTTCTCAAACTTCTCCACCAGAAGCTGCAGTGCGGCAGCTTGGTCATCCCCTCTGAAATCACGAATACTCTCAATGTTTCGAGAGAGGACCACTTTCAAAGCTGAAAATGAGGTAGTCGAGCCCTTCAAAATCAAAGCAACCACTTCAGGCTCTTGTAGAATATGTCAATCATCTCCGTCACTAATTCCTTCTCGGCTTCAATTTCTCCCGGTGAACGAGTAGTCCAAGAAGACAGAAGACAAAAATTTTATCAGTTTCACTACCATAATAGTGGAAGAAGTGGCGAAGCATTGGTAGGAGAAAGACGAGGAATTGCTGGCGGTCAGAAGGTGTCTTCATTGATACCAGTACACCAATCACGACAGAGGTTAGGCTGGTGACTACTCCAAGAACAGCTGGCTCGATAACCAACATAGAAGATATTGGCTTGGTAATTACCTGGAGGCCAGTTGATACCAAGACTAATGGCTTCAGGAAAACAATAGTCATCTCACCAACAGATTCAGCTGAGAGTGCGATCAGTTTCGAAGAAGAAAGAGCCGCCCTCATCTCCCCAGCCGCCATAAAATCACCAGCAGGTTCCGGTTGGTAAGATGGCAGGTCACGGTACAAGACAGCCAACTCTGTGACATCCATAATAGCTGAAGTACTTGTCTCCTCCCCGACTTGCCCAGAAAGGCCTGCCGGATCCATTGAAGCTGATGCATCCAGAGGTGCCATACCTACAAGAGTACTTTGTTAGGACAAAAAAAAATTAATATCGAGCAAAGGTCGCTTACTATAACATTACCAAGGGGAGGTGAAGTCATGACAGACACCGTCTCAACTGCCTCAACAACAGTGTCCCCCGGGACTCCCTCGATGGCAACGCTAACTCTAGTAGGCTCCATAGAAGAAACCCTAGCAGCGACAGGAGAAGCACCAGAAGCGATCTCAGAGAGGACCTCATCTGTCCTGAAGGCTTCCATAGCTAGAATGTCCAGTTCGCCTTCGCTCACCATGGGCTCTGCAACCCATTCCCTAGAGCTTGAAGCCATTGGTCTCTCTTTTGAAGCACCAGCACCAGAAGGACCGACATCAGCCGCACCACCCTCGGAATCCTCCGAAACGACAAAGTGTCTGGCTTTGTCGCCCTCCCGGTAGGTGAACAATGGATCGTAATAATCCCCTTGTTCTCTTGTGGTTTCAGTTCCTG
The DNA here is from genome assembly GCA_038442645.1 of Agave tequilana. Lineage (NCBI taxonomy): Eukaryota > Viridiplantae > Streptophyta > Magnoliopsida > Asparagales > Asparagaceae > Agave > Agave tequilana. The sequence continues at coordinate 221,907 of JAVJIF010000284.1, read as the reverse complement.
AATCACAAGTTAAATAAGTTAGCTGCATGAGAGAAGAGGAAAAAAATAATACATATGTGTGTGCGTGTATGTGTGTGTGTATGTTACAAAAGGGAACTGGTCTTACCCAAGCCCGGAACAGCTTTGTCAGCTGCCTGTTTCTGCGCCGATAATTTGATAACTAACAGGGCAAAAGAAGGGGAATTGTAGCCGATTCACTCTCTGTAATAATGGGAGTATGACGGAGGGGCTTCTTCACCACCCTCTTTCTGCGGGATCCATCTTTCCGCTTTTGCTTGAAGTGGACATCGGGATCTTCTTCTTTCACCTCTTCCACTTCCACATCTTCCATAGGGGCCGTGCCTACCCCACCGGGAGCATCCGTTGGTACCTTAGCACTGACAACATCTTCGAAGCGAGGGCTTTTGGTGTCTGAAGCTTCACTGTCAGCAGTGGCAATAAACTCCGGAATGCCTGGCACTCGAACTCTTTTGCCCTCCTCTTTTGCAATTACTTTTTGCTTCATCTGCTGAGAAATCTACTTGAAACCAAAGGCGTTGATGGTGAATCTGGTTAGCATAGAGTTAGAAATCCGGTACCATCGGCAGAACCCCAAAGTCATCAATAAATTCAGGGTCCTCAACAGCATGCACAACTACGCTTCGGTACAACCGGTAATGAAATATCACCAAACGCGAGCACCGTTGATCAGACCCCCATAAAGGCCAGGCTAGTGTTCGGATTACCAACGTAGAGGTGGTCATATCCGAACTGACAAGCAAACTGGCTGAGGATGTATGGCTCATGGTAGCAAGTATCTCCGCTTCTGTATACCAGGTGAGAAGGCCGGATGCTAACCAGCTATTCGAAGACTCCCTAGCTCAACGATGTCCTACCGTCCTCGACATCCTTGAACTCCTCGCCATATCCCGCATTGCGGATGTAAGGAAAACACCGGAAGAGACTGTATACGTCGTGCTGGTATAACAATTTACGGACCGCAGCTACGTAAATTCGTGACCATGAAGATTCTTCGAACCGGTGATGGTGCATCATCCGAACACCCTGTGGAGGCTCTTTCCCGGCTTGAATAATAGCCAGACAATGAAGAGCGAACCATGCCATCAAGTAGGTGTATGGCAATTCGATCCTAGGGTTCGGTCCATCGTGGGGTAAGATAGTGCCTTTCTTCCTCTTTGTCATCAGTGGTTTGCAGAATGCCTCCTTCAATGCACGAAGATCCCATTGAATACAGCACATCATCGCTAGAAGAAGCCCAAGAGAGCGACCGTGTACCAAATGGACGACCGACAATAGAGCAGTGTGGAGAACAATATCATTAGAGGGAGATGACACCATACATCTCTTCAGACAGACTGATAAAAACTTGCCCAAAAGCTCTTTTCGGGACATTGCTTGGCAGGCCTGATGATGGAAGCTTCTAAGAATGTCGCCCCTCTCATAGATGCCATTGTCTTCCTTCAAAACAATGTCTCCTTGGGTATGTTGCCGCATCCTTTAGAAGATATCCTCATCCGTGACCCCGCATTGAGCCTCTTCAGGGGCATTCTCTAGGTTGGGGAACAGATAGTCCCCTCAACTCTTCAAAATGTTCGAGCCTCCCTTATAATTACCATGCATATCCCAGCAGATGTAGAAGTGGCACATCAGTTCTTGATAAGTCTCAAACTGGGCGGGCTCCTGCTTCTCCAAAAGAGCCAATTCCATCTCACATGGGAAGTATTCTTCATAGGGGAGAGATCCCATTAGCAAAGCAGAGACTTCCCACATCTCATGCAAAGCCATACCCAATTCGCCTACAGGGGTGAAGAAAGTCCCTGTAGCTAGGAAGTACAATTCGAAGATGGCGTAGAAGTTCGCTGCGCTCATCTGGATGCCATAACAGGTAGCTTTGACAGCTTCAAAGAGTCCTAGCCTCTCCAAGTCCTCCTCGAAATGAGCCAAAATATGCAGAGTTAAGTCTCTCCACCAGGCCTTGGAAGGATGAATCCAACCTGGGGTCCTGAAGTCAGTCGCTGGGTAGTTGCCGTTGACCCTGAAAAACTGATTGCTGAAGGTTTGAGTCATAGCTGGATTCTCTCCCACCGGGATGTCTTGTAGGACATTCCCCGGGTGAAGACCTAGCATGCACCGAGGGGGACCTGTTCTGGCATAACCGTGTGAAGAAGCCATCAGAATACCCACATGGACTGAGTCGGTGGTCCGGGTCACTTGCCAGTTCATCTTCCGAGGCCTCGTTACACATTGGAAGAAAGACAGCGGGAAGTGGCGCTTGCTAGACGGAAGATAATACTTCTCGCCATTCAAGGTGAAGATCCATTGCCCTTCCCCGGCCAGCAGTTGGTGATCTGTGTCGGGCGCCGCATTCCCGAACATGAAGTCAGGCTTCCGATAAATCTTTCGGTTTTGATCCTCTAAAGGAGAAGTAGTCAAAATGCTACTCATTGTGCGCTGATCTCCGGTGTGGATCAGGGCATCGCGGTCAGGACTGCTCCATTTACTAAACAAGGAGGCCTGCCCCTGAAATTGTAGGCTGATTTTGTCGTCCAATCCCCTTTCCGACCCAAAAAGGCTATTCAGAGGCCCAGGAGTACAGTGTACTGCAAAACAAAAAGGAGAAAATATATTAGCCCAGAGGATAAAAATGAGAGGAGAAGGCAAAAAATGCTAAGGCATAGCCTTGCTTCTAAAGCGAAGCTAGCCTAGCCTAGCACTGTCTTCGCACTTTGTAAAAAGACAGAGTACAGAAGAAGACAAATCGCCAAAGGCATAGCCTCGCTTTCCAAGCGAAGCTAGCCAAGCGTTAGCTTCGCTCTAAATCTTAACTTTGCACTCTGCACAAAGGCAGAAGTGCAACAAGTTAAGTGTTAGCTTCGCCTGGAAGCTTAAAAGGTAGTTGCGCCTAAGTAACGAAACCCTACTTTTTAGCTTCGCTCACAGGCTTAACTTTGCATTCTGTCACCTGACAGAATGCAAAAATCCAAAGGGCTAACTTCGCTGAAAAGGCACTTGTGCCTAAAAATTAATTAAAGGACTTAAGTCCTTCTTACAGCTACGCCTCAAAAGCTAGCTTCGCATTCTGTTACTTGACAGAACGTGAAAAACCCAAAGGGCTAGCTTCGCGGCGAAGCATGAAAAAAGAAATTGTTCAGTTTTTATATTTGATGAGTGAAATTAAAGGGGAATTAAATCCCCTAAAATTTAGAAAAAAAATCAAAAAATAAGGGAGTTAAACTTCCTGAGATCACTAGATCATGGTGAATCACGGAGGATTCACCATGAAATAGCCAAAATACGGCTTCAAAAAGAGATGAAAATCTCTGAAAAGGGAATAATTTTCTTCCCACGATGAGGCGTTCAACCACCGACGGCGGAGAGAGCGACGCCGTGGCAGAGGTCGCTACCTCTTTCCCTGGATGCTGCTTGGGGGCTATTAGAGTGTGGAGAAAGCTCTGAAAGATTGAAGACAAAGACGAAGGAAAGAAAATTCTCTGAAAAGACTCGAGAATTCTAAGAGAAGATAAACTTCTCTAAATCAGCCAACTATGGCTTTTATAGGCGCCACATGCACCTATAACTTCGCGCCTCTGGTGTTGCACGCGCCTATAGCTTCGCCTCCTAAAAAGGAGTGCAAGCTGTCATTTGAAATGACGGTTCTAATTTCAAGAACCGTCCACAACGAAGGCATCTAGCTTCGCTTACATGCGAGCTTACACTTCGCCTGTAGCTCCACTGTGAGCTCATTGCTGACTCCACACGTTTGGTCAACTCCGCTGGAAGCCAGTGTTAACTCCGCAGAGAGCTTAACTCCGCTGAAAGCTCTTGTTGTAGCTCCATTGAAGAGATCATTCCCTAACTTCGCCAAGAACTTGTCCTTAACTATGCGAAGAACTTACATACACAATCTGCACAATATTTAAGTTTAGCAATGCAGATATCGAGTTTCAAATTCAAAGTATTTCAGAATATGTACCAATCCATTTCACATTCATGAAAACTTTGAAGGGGGTCTTGTTGAAACTCTAAAAAGATAAAACTCTCAGATTTCTCTTCAAACGGTCTCAACGACGTCAAACTTGTCGACATTTATAAAAGATAAGTCGCAGACAAGTTGATGACTGGAGACAAATCAGTGACTTGGACTCTACTGATCCAGTGAAGTAGACAGTAAGCCAAGGTTACCTTTGAAGAGATCTAAGCAGGCCTAAGATGCTAAGTTAGCTCAACACTTAGCCTTGCATGAGCCCAAGGGGATAGCCTCGCCTGAGAGGTTAAGTTTGTCTGACCTCGCTTTGAAGCTCGTCATAACTCCATAGAGAGCTAACTTACAGCTTTGCCTGAAGCTTTCTTGATAGCTTCGCTTTGAAGCTCTTCATAGCTCCATAGAGAGCTAATTTATAGTTTCGCCTGATGCTTTCTTGATAGCTTCACTTTGAAGCTCATCATAACTCCATAGAGAGCTAACTTATAGTTTTGCCTGAGGTTTTCTTGATAACTTCGCTTTGAAGTTCTTCATAACTTCATAGAGAGCTAACTTGCCGGCATACTTTCCCAGAATTCTCAGAAGAGATCTACCTGTAATTTTCTTTTAATTACTAGTAATTTTACTCCTCTATTCTTTTTGTAAGTTTTCCTCTTTTACATTTTAAGTGGAAAACAGATACACTGTCTCTTAAGTTTTTTTTTGAAGTGTTAAAAACTTTTGCTGAAGTTGAAAAGTCGACGCAGATCTCAGTGGTCCGCATTTGATTTGCGAATGCAGTTCTCACGTTGATGAGCGAAACGCGGGTCTTTGTGATCTTGGGTCTTTGTGATCCTGGCATTTTTTCTGTTTTATCAATGCGACCTTCACGTCTACGAATTGAACGCGAGTTCACGGGGCTCCGTATCTTAAGACTTTTGAATGCGAGTTCAAGGGGCTTCATTTATGAGACTCACATCTGAGTCTCAAGACTTAGAAATTTTTCTAAGCGTGGAGTCTAGACGCGGATTTCATGTGAGCCTTGTATTTTAGTTACAGAACGCGGATCTCATGTGTTAAGCCTCGTGTTTGAGCTCCAACACTTGTTGTGACTTCACTATTTTCAAAGTATTTGACTTTGTGTTTTTCTCTTTGCAATGAAGTATTCCTCAAATCCTCTGGCGAAGAGATATCATTTTGGTTATGTGGGTGGACCAGATCCGTATGTCGTCTATAAACTCAGCAGGACTGTGCCTGTCTTTACTGGAAAGAATCGAGAGCGGTGAGCCAAGTTAAGTTAGGCGAGCTCGCAGACTCTCCAAGAACTTATCACAGACGGGAGACTTGAATCAAAGGTCCATTCATTACTAAAAAAATCAGATTCCTTATTCGAAGATTCCATTAATGAGGATGCAGAGGTGATGTTTGATGGCAGTTTCAACTAGCTTTGTTGGCTTGGAGAGCGTCGCTTCTTTCTCCCAGACATGGAAAGGATGTTTTCCTTATCATCCATTTAATCTATGTCTTTTCATTTGATCGATAGAGTGAGATTTGACAGAGGAGCAATCTGAAGTTTTCCTCAGGCAGATCTCTCATCACACAGCAGTTCCGGTGGATCATGGCAGCAATGTAGTTAGATTGTTGCCTTCTTTGAAGGCAGAGTATCTCGTAGGCGAGACTCCCCATCAGGCGGCCATATTCATTAACCAATTTATGGACATAAGGATGATTTCCCAAAAGGCGAGTTTTGAGCATTGGGATGGGTTCATTCTTCAGAGTATTGGTGCCCAAGGATGGTAGGCTTCGTCCTTGAAGATTTGAAGCTATTATAAACCAAGTTCTATACCACAATCCAGGCTGTTCAGTATGGGATCCTGCAGAGCAGTCATCATTTTTTTTGTCATGCTAGAGCGTTACAATCCGGAGACATGTACAATCTTCACCCCAGTCGGGAAGATGGGATTCGCTCTTCATGAGATGTACGATCTCTGGGTTAGTGATCGGGGATATTCCTAATGAAAAATATGTCCTATCAGCTGAAGAACTGCACTTAATAGAGGATAGTGCTCTTTTGGCACACGCGACATATTGGAAAATATTGTGTCACTTCCATATCTGCGCCGAGATCACTGGTTTGAGGTCTAGAGGGGTCAAACAAATGGCCTGGACAGATTACCTCTTCAATGGTTTGGGGGACAAGGCTAACCGATTGACTTGCCTAGCTCCAAGCATAGATGCAGAAATCAAGGAGAGGATCAGCACCTCAACGTCCTCATATACCATAGAATTAGTCAAAGATACTTTCAGACCGGGCACATTCTTCGAAAGTTTTAATTATCAGGCCAAGACCCCCATTTCCCACAGGGCCTTGCTAGCTAGATTTTTAATGTTGTGGTTGAAACGGTGTGTCACGCCTATACTTTTCCATGAAGTTATAGTGACTGTTGTAGTATACCCCACTGTATTACTAGAGTTTGGCCGAGGTATTGCCCTTCTTCCAACGATGCTGGGATGCAAAGAGGCATGGGCATGGTATTTCCACGTGGCTGGAGGGACATGGCAATGTTCAATCTCCCTCAGTGATCACCTAATTCATATACCAGCCTCAGCTTTTGTACTTAGTATATTATTGCCAATACGATACCAGATTATGAAATGAACACCTTGTGCATTAAAGCCATCAAATCCACTTATGAAGCTTGTAAGGGATCCAAGATCGTACACAAGAAGGGCATGATGTGTATCTAGAAGCTGAAAAAGAGGCAGGTACATATGCAACGACAGAGCGTGTCACCGAGACTGCAGAGGGACGCTCGGTAAGAAAATCTCGCCAAGCTGTAGCGAAGCGTGCGCATCCATCATCTGAAGGTGATGTGAGTTGGAAGAAGGCTCGAAGAAAGCCTGCTGCTGAAGGGAGCCTCTCAGTCAGGGTTGGGCCCTGTGGAGTCTGAGGAAGGGGAGGAAGCAGCTCATCCGCTCATTCGAAGTCGACATGGTAGAGGCCCTATGGTTGAAAGAAAAGCAGTGAGAATTACCGTGTAGCTTTAGGCTAACGGGTCGTGTCCACGAGGAGAAATGCGATGAAAGCATTTTGATGTATTATTTCAAAAGTAAAGATTGGTATTGGTGTTTTTTAGTTGAAAAGAAAATGGAGAGTAGAGAAGTGATTTAAAGAAAACTTAAAATTTGGAGAAGGTTGTGGAGAAGATGACTTTTTAGAAAATACTTTGAGAGGTTTTTTTTTGTGATTTAAATTATGGAAAGGATTCAAGCTCACTAATCTTCAACCCAACTATTTACTTTTTTCAAGAAAGTTTAAATGCCTCACTCTAGTCATAGGTAAAACACAAAGTCTCCTTTGAGTGTTCAAGTAAAATAAGATGATTTTGTTTTAAAGACTAAAAACTTTTCATTACACAATATTAAAAATAGAATGTTAAACCATCAAGCGAGGAAGCAAGTATGGAATAAAATGATTTAAAAATAGTTGTGTATTTGAAATAAATGTTTAAAGTTTAACACCCTTCCTTATGTGCATTCAAGAACAGAGCTTGATTTAGGCATACCAATGATTCAAGTGGGGTTGCTTTCATGAAAATCAATCAAGAGAAGAGGGGTAGAAGAGATAGATTAGTGAGCTCAAAAAAAATGCTTAGCTACTCATGATTGATGTAAAACAATGTATATAAAACAAATGTAACATACCACATAGTTTGGAGAAGAAGAAAGATCTTGAATCTTATTGATGTCACCTTAATGTCAGATTACAATCACTCTTTCTCTCTCTCACTTGTTTCTGAACTGAACTACAAAGACAAAATTGAGATACAATTTCTCATTAACTATCTAACAATGATCCTAAATCCTAAAAATAAAGCAAAAAAACTTAAACTAGCTTTCAGTCCCTTCTTTTATGTAGAATGTAGTATTTATAGCCAAAAACCTGAGAGGGAAGAGTGTGAGCAGATAGGGAAAGCAAACGCTTCACCTATATCCTTAACTAAGCCGCGGATTCGTGGCCCTGATGTGACCATCTGGCCACATCAGGGTCAGGATCGAGGAAATTTGATTTCCTTTATGTATATCCCAAAAGATATGCTATTTGAGCTTCTGATTTCGACGATTCTTTGTTGATCTTTGGTTAACAAACTGGATCTAAATTTAAATGATTTTCAACTGGTTTTATCTCCCTTGATTTGCATTGATCTTTAACTGGGATCATCTCTATACTTCTGAATATTTGTCCCCATCTTTATGTAAGATTTAAATTTAATTAAATCAGAATTAAAGTGGGCTTTTGAGCTCATTTTTCTTCCACCTCCATTAGTAATGGGCCTGCACATTATTAAATAAAAATAAGACTAAATAATGGGATATATTAGATAATAAACATGGTAATATGATAATATATATGCAATATCGGTGATCGATCACCTTGCCGCTTCAGAAAGGGCAGAAGTGGCAGAGGGACTTCAGTCAGAAGTCCTATCAGCGCCTTTAATAACTTTAGGCAAAGGAGCCAAAATGCAACCGGGCTCCCCAAGTAATATGATGTCGGCCTTGAAGATCCCCGAATCCAGTCAGACTACTGGACTAATTGGTGGGAAAGCTCCATTTGCTGAAACTCCCCTGGTTTAAGTGTTATCTTCGTCGTTTGAAGGAGACGACCATGATATTAGATCTGAGCCTGCTCCTCATGATGCCAGGGATTCTCTCATGTGACAGAAGAGGGAATGTAAGTTACTGTCCAGAGACAGAGTTGTCGTCTAAAGGGACTGCTACCACTAAAGGTACCCTCTCTTTTTTACCATGGCTTCTCTTATCAGATATATAGTTGATATCTTCACACCTGCTTGGATAACATTTTGCAGAGGCTACCGCTACTGTGGAAGGCGAAACCTCCTCAAATATTACTGAAATGATTGAGGAACTGACTCCGCGGAAGGCACGGAAGTCCTCAAGATCAGCACTAAGGTGGCCTCTATCCGCATAACATCCGTGGTTGAGGAATCTTCTTAGCCAAGAGAGCCATCAGAGGATTTGCCATCTACATCTCCTTATCTTGGTAAGATATCAGAATTTGCTATTCTCACTCTTGGTATTGTCATTGACGTTGTTTCAATGGCTATAGATGACATCACACTGACCCAAGCAGAAGAGCCTATTATTTGCACTGGAGTAGAGGACGTTCCTGTTGAGATATTGGCTGAATTATTATAGCTCCCGACCCTGAAACTCCGACAGTGACCCCAGAGATTAGGCAGTCTTTAACTCAACCTGCTCCTGCACTTTTAGGCGGGACAAGTGTTCCACTTTCAACTTCTGAGAGCGTCTCTACTGCGATCGTAGAGACTAGATCAGCAGGTACTCCTTCGATTCCGACGCCGACTATGGATATCATGAAAGAGTTGTCTCTACAAATGGTTAAGCAATTCTTCATCACGATGAAGTATTGCATTAAATTGGTGCTTTCTGGACGAAGTTACTTCGAGTTCGCACGAACACTCCTCGAGAACGAGGTCGAGAACATTCAGCAAACTAGGGGTTTAGATCGAGCGAAAGCGCATCAAGTGCTAGTCGAGCAACTAGGTACATACTTGAGAGATCTTAGGAACTTGGAGAGAGTCAGTCTAATTCCTGATGCTCAACAAGTATCAGAAAATCTTCGCGCCAAGCAGGAACGAGAGCGAAAGGAGATCGAGGAGTGGATAGCCGAGGAAGCTTGTTGCCTTGATGACTCCAAAGCTAGCTAACAAAATTTGACAGACGATCTTCAACGATCTGAGATCGTCACCAAGGGTGTGGAAGGTATGATAGTGAGTGCTCGAACTACCATTTCTAAGGCATAAGCCTTGATCCGCGACAACGAGCTGAAGCTTGCAAACGAGAAAAAGAGAGTGGAGGAGCTTGAGGCTGCTAAAAGTAGAATACAACAGGAGATCGATGTCCATATTTTGAAACTAGAAGTTCTTCAAGCACAACTTATTGAGAAGAAGCTTTTATCTGATGAGAAGCTGAGAGTCCAAGCTTTGGATGAGGTCAAAAAGGCACGCCAAAGGGATATCCAGCTCCTCAGGGAACAAATATAATCTCTCGCTAAGCAAGAGTGATTTTTTGTAATGTTTTTTTGTAACACTCCATCTTATTGTATAAGAAAGTGTCTATATCACTTTTACAATTCTGATATAAATAACAAAAGTGATAGTTTTACATTCAATTTGTCTTAACTTTCTCATTGTGTTTGAAAATTAGACGAATGAAAGCGATTACCTTTGATTGCTAGAGGTGATATTTAATATAGCAACTCAAAGTTTGAAAATTCCGTTAAGAAATTTTGAGAAGGTTATTGTCAGAGGTGTGATGTTTAACTTGACAGGAGTTGAATTCGTGATTTAAATGAATTTTGTGGACTTTTTATCTTATTGATGAAAATAATAAGTGGAGTTAAATTCACTAGGGATTTATGCAAATTTTTACCATCAGAGGTGTAATGTTAATATGACGGGTTTGGACTTGTAATTGGAACCAAATTGAATGTTAAAGGTGTGATATTAACTTGATAAGGATATATGTGCTAGAGGTATGATATTAACTTATCATCAAGAAAATATCATTTTCATTGAGAAAACTGAGAAAATCACTGTCATAGCTTTAGTATTAACTTGACAGCGAGGTGAATGCTAGTGGTATGATATTAACTTAGCATTCGATATCTCGGCTTCGTTGAGAAAGCTCAAGGAAAGATCATTGTCATAGGTGTAGTATTCAACTTAACAATGAAATGGATACCAAAGGTGTGATATTTAAACTTAGCATCGAACTTCTCGTTTTCGGTAGGAAAATCGAGGGGATCACTGTCAAAAGTATATATTAACTTGACAAAGATTTATATTATGATATGAGCAATTTTGATCAGAGATGTGATATTAACTTGACTGAGAAATTTTACGATTTGAGCAATTTTGTGGACTCGTCATTTTATTGAAGAGAATTGACAAGTTGAATTTTTTTAATGCACTAGGGAGATTAAGGAAGTCACTGTTAGAGGTATAATATTAACTTAATAGTGGGGTATGCCAGAGGTATAATGTTAACTTGACATGTTAGATCTGTGATTATTTCGCTAGAGAAATAATTACAACTTTTTGTCATCTTACCATTCTATGATAGGAATTGGTAAGGAATTTTAGAGGGAAAGTCGGGATCATATTTTTTAGAAAAGCAAACGCTCAGCTATCAATGAATTTGATATGCTTTTACCAACTATCGTTTGAGTTGGGCTAGCCATGCTATTCCTCTCAGCATGATAAGTTGTCGAGAATTTTCCATTGGACATAAATGCCAACAGTTTTCCTTACCTTTAGCCATCGGGGGCATAGAATGTGCGTAGATATACTAGAGAAGAGTGACAAGACTAAAGTTTGACATTTTGCCTTTATCCTTTCTTCATTGTTTACATTATGCATTATAGTGTAACCAATATTCGGTTGGCTTGGCATCGATCGACCGCGAAGTGATCCATTGAAGGAAGAAGCTTTTCTTTGGTGCTCTTTCAAGCATTTTGGATCTCAAACCTTAATGCATCCAATTGATCAGGATGGAGCTTTGATTAGAAGTGTAGTGTTAAGCTGATCATGAGAAAAGTGACAAAGTTAAAACTGAAGTTTTTAACTTTATTTCTTTGATATTGACATCATGCATCACGATGTCAACAATATCCGGGCGGCTTAGCATCGATCGACCGTGATGTGATCCATTGAAGGAAGAAGCTCTTCTTTGGCGTTCTTTCAGACATCTTGGATCTCAAACCCTAATGCATCTGATTAATCAGGCTGAAATTTTGATCAGAGGTATAGTATTAACCTGATCATGAGAAGAGTGATAAAACTAAAATTGAAGTTTCTAACTTTGTCTCTTCAATATTAACATCATGCATCATGATGTCAACAATGTCCAGTCGGCTCAGTGTCGATCGACTGTGAGGTGATCCATTGAATGAAGAAGCTCTTCTTTGGCACTCTTCCAAATATCTTGGATCTTAAACCCTAATCCATCTGATTGATCAGGGTGAAACTTTGATCAGAGGTGTAGTGTTAACCTAATCATAAGCAGGGGCTCATTAAGGATAGTACTTCTTCAAGAACCTATCGTTGATCGACATCATGAGCGTATCGCCGTCCGCAGTTAAAACAGTAAGCTCCATTTGAGTAGACTGACTCTATTACAAATGGTCCCTCCTATTTAGATTAAAATTTTTCTTTGTCTTATGTGTCATAACTGTGGGTCTTTTGACAGCTAAGATAAGGTCGCCTTTCTTAAAAATTCGATCTCTGACTTTTTTTATTGAAGGCTCTGAAAATTTGAGCTTGATAGAGCTCGATTTGTTATTAGGCTTGCAGACGTTTGTCGTCTAAAGCTTCCAAATTGATGCTTCTCCTCATCTGTCATCTTAGTTGTCAAGGTAACTCGTAAAGATAGGATCTGGATCTCTAGTGGGAGTACAGCTTCGCATCCGTATACTAAGAAAAATGGTGTGGCCTTTGTCGGGGTTCTCACCGTTGTGTGATAAGCCCATAGGCGTTCACTTAATTTGTCATCTCAGTCGCGTTGAATTTTCATGATAAACTTCTTGAGAAGCTTTCCAATAATCTTGTTAAAAGCTTCTGCAAGGCCATTAGCAGTTAAATAGTATGCCGCTAATGACACACTTTGAATTCTAAATTTAGTACAGAATCTTTAAAATGCTTGGCTAATGAACTGGGGTCCATTATCGTGGACAATTCGTCGGGCTACACCAAAGCGGTAGAGCACATGACGCTTGATGAATTTGATCATGTTTGGTGTCTTTACTTCCTTGAGGGGAACATCTTTCGCCCATTTAGAGAAGTAATCCGTTATGCCAAGATCAAGCGATATCCTTTGAATGTTGGAGGGCTGATGGGTCTAATAACATCCATTCCCCATATCTCGAATGGCCATGAAGAGGACGTTGGATGAAGATGTCCCGGTGCTTGATAGAAAAAGTCGCAGTGGATCTGAAAGGCATGACACCACTTAGCATAGGCGATGGTGTCAGGAGTCATCTTCGGCCAATAATAGCCAAGTCTTCTAAGCCGGTCTTTGAGTTTAGAGCTGGGTTGGTGAGCTCCGCACATACCGTCATGAGCGCCTCTTGTGCCTCTCTATATGAAAGGCATCGAAGTTGGATCCATTGTACGATCGATGATACAATTTTCGCATGCTCGCATTATAATAGAATCGAGGGGTCTTCCTTTTGATGGCAACTGCCTCCTTAGGGTCATCAGGCAATATATTATATAAGATGAAGTCAATGTAAGAGAATCACCAATCTCTAGGCTCGAGACCTGTCGAAGTCTCAAGAACCTCTTCAACTTGAAGATCTCCTCTTGGAGTTCTACTGTCTTCAAGGATGAATTTGCAACAGTATAAGTCACGACTGTAGATAAGCACTCTCTCTATGGCTCCGGCGAGAAGGGCCAATGAAGCGGTGAGAGATGCCAGTACATTTGCATGCATATTTTGATGCCGCGGTACATGGTCAATATAGAAATTTTCAAACTTCTCTGCCATTTCACTGGTCGCATTATGATAGGGCACCAAGTCTTCATGTCGGACTTCGTACTCCCCGAGAATGTGGTTGACGATGAGCTTTGAATCCCCGTAAGCTTTGAGATTTTTGACTCCAATCTCTTCAGCAGGTTGCTTCCTGATCAAGAGAGTATTGTATTCCAAGAAGTTATTGGAACACAACTCAGTTAATGAGAATACACGAGGGATCATGTAATTATGTGGGGAAATGAGTACTACCCCGACACCTGCAACGATATTTCCCCCGTGACTTGTCCTTGACGCTCTGTCAAAGAATAGTTGCCACACTTGTTTTTCTGAGGTGTTGATCAAGTTAACTTTTGCAATCTCGTTTGGGAGATCATCATAAAGTTTTGAACTTCCTGAAACTGGATGATTAGCCAGAAAATCTGCCACGACTTGACCTTTGATCGCCTTTTGTGGCATAAATTGTATCTCGTATTGTGAGAGCAATATGGCCCATTTCGCGAGTCTGCAGCTCTACGAAGATGGTCTTGTCATGAGCAATCAAAAGGGATTAACTCTGAAAATGACGTGAATGCGTTACCCCATAAGGTAGTGTCACATCTTCCGGACAGCGAAAACCAACGGTAAGCATTCCTTCTCAATTAGGTTGTAACGACGCTATGCCCTAATCATTGTTCTACTTAAAAAGGAGATTTCCAGTTCATGGTTTTGATTATTGTTTTGAGCTAGTAAAACTCTCAAGGAATGATCGGTTGCTCAAACATATTGCAGGAAAGTTTTTTCTGATACTGAAGCTACCAGAACTAGTGGATGTGTGAGATACTTCTTGATCTCTTCGAATGCTTCTTGGCAAGCATTGTCCCAAACGAATGAGACTCTCTTCTTCATTAACTTGGTGAAGGGTTGGCATCATTCTGAGAGATTCGATATAAATCTCTAGATATACGCCAATCGTCCTTAAAGGCCTCTGAGTTCTTTGAGATTTCTCGGAGGTTACATCTCTTGGGTGGAATATATTTTCTCTGGATCCAGGTGAATTCCTTTGAATGTAACAATGAATCTAGAGAATTCGCCACTGGCTACCCCCGGGAAGGACTTGGTTGGGTTCATCTTCAACTGGTGAGCCCGCATGATGTTGACACTCTTTTTAGGTCTTCGAGATGATCACCTTTGTTATGACTTTTCATAGCAATATCGTTGATGTAGCATTCTACGGTCTTACATATATGCTCATGGAAGATTGCATTCATGGTGTGTTGATATTGTTGACCCATAGGTCCATCACCCAAGTTTTGATGATGATTAACTCATGTAGTTACTGTACTAATGATCTTGTGCTCATTTAGTTTCAGATATTTGATCAAGATCTTAGTCGGTGTTTAGCTTCAATGAAAGATTCGAAGACAAATTTTAAAGCTAGCACATGTTGATTCAAAAACTCGCGCTTTAAGATCACATCAAGTACTCAAGAGAGTCTATCTTTTTGGATCAAGGTTTGGACCAAGTCAAGAAGGAGAAGAAAAATTTCAAGAGAAGATTTTCAAGACTTGTGTCATATTTGTAAGTGTTAATATTTTGTATTTTAGATAGAATGTAAAGGATAGATTAGTTGTGGATTGCTCAAGTGTATACACATACACACACAAAATTTTTATGTGTTTTTTATAAGAATAGTTTTGATTTTAAAAATACCATTTTGATTTTTGAGCTTCAAAAAAGATATCTTTATGTTTCATGAATAGAGTTCATCAAAACAAGTTTACATATTTTATATGTATATTGGATTTCATCTAATATACATTGTTGGTCCAAATGTTAAGAAAAACTTATTTGATGTTTCTATGTCATGTGTTTAAGGTTTGTATTTATCAAAACTTATTTTTGAGCTAAATTGTCAAAAACATGGATATTTCATTCAATATGTGTATTGAATAATATCCATACACACTAAGCTTTAAAAGTGTTTAAAATATCTTATTTTTGTATTTGAAAAAAATTTGAAAAAATCATTTTTCAAATTAAAGATTGATTTTGAAAAATACAGCTTTTTATTTAAGATAAAATTTTCATATCACAAAAATAGTTCAACTTGTTTGTAATATGTGCTGATTTTTGATCACACATATTTGAATTTCAAAGTATTTCAATGAACTAATTTTTGTGAATTTTATGTGCTTTTATGGGATTTTATAAGATGTTAAAAGACCAAGTTTTATCCCTAAACAACCTGACCTGTTGGCGGTCGACCGACCGGTTGTCCGGTCTAGAAGTCGGTCGACTGGGCGGTCGATCGATATGCACAGAAACATGCACAGCCCTTGACTTGAGGGCCGGTTGACTGGGCGGTTGACTGATCCAGAGAGTTTACTATCTGGATCTGGCCCCGGTCGACCGGCCAGAGAGCATTGCTCTTTAGATCGTGCCTCGGTCGACTGACAGGTCAAGACCTAGGTGCGGTCGACCGGGTGATCGACCGGCAACCCCAATGGTTATAAATATGACCGTTAGTCGATCGACTGGCCGGTCGACCGACAGGTCATCTGGCCTGCAGTTTGACCCCAACGACTATATTTCTGAACTCTATAAAAGGGGTTGTTTTGGCTGGTTTTAGACAAGATTTAAAGAGGATTTTTGAGCTAGTTTTTTCACCTTTCTCAGAGGTTTTCCAACTAGTTTTAGAGCTTAAATTCTATATCAAAAGAGTGTTTATCAAGAGTATTTTTCTTGGGTTTTCAAAAGAGATTTCTTGAGTTTTTCCTCCACAAATCTATCTTGTTTTCTCATAGAAACTTGAGCTACCATTGCTATACTTATCCTCTAGGGATTTTTGTTTTGAGAGTTATTTTTGGTGATCAAGGTGCAGAGATCACCAAGAGTTCATTTTTGTATTTGAGAAGGCGAACTTGCGGGTTCATATTGTGACGAGTTCTTGTGGGAGCTCGGTGTAGAGGTGCGGCCTCGGCAAGCTTGTGGGCTTGCGTGTGTTGTTCTTGCTGGAACAAGAGAGGGACTTGTGAGTCCAAGAGTTCTAGTGTGAACTCGTTGTAAGTGTTCCAGCACTGGGTGATCTTACGGGATCGTTATAGTGGAAATTCTTCTTAGTGTTAAAGGCGGGGATGTAAAGCAAGTGTGATCGAACCTCGAAACAAATATCTCGTGTTTGTGATTGCTCATCTCTCTCTCTCTCTCGTGATTATATCTTGCTTATGCTTATTGTTCATAACTCTTTATATACTTGATATACTTGTGCTTAATTGATACATACTTGGGATTGTGTGCTCACACTTGTATTCAACCAAGAGAGCCATAGTGACACCTCAACTCTTAATCTAGAGGAATCTTGAGGAGATAGTCCAGAGCCCTTCACCGGAAATTCGACTACACTCTTGTGTTATATACTGTGTGTTAGCTTAATAATTTTAGTTTGCATAAATAGTTTTAATTTCACATTTGTTTTGCATTAGATTAGTGATTGGTAGTGAAAAGTGCATTTTTATCATCATATTTACCATCACATTTTCATATTTATTCATATAATTCTGCACATTTACTAATATTTTATGATTTATTGTGTGCAGGCCTTGAGAAATAAAAATAAAGAAATAAAGCCTCAAAAGAAGCCCAAAAGCCCATATTTAAGCCCAATGCAAAAGTTGTAATTATTAAATGTCAAAATTGCAAATACTAAGGGCAAAAGTTGCAAATACAAAGAAGAGGGAAGGATAGACTTCTATTCAACCCTAAACACTTGCAGGATGAGGATAAAAGCCAAAGAAGAGAGTGCAAAGATAAGGAAATTCGTTTAAAAAGATATTGGGAGATTTGAGATCTAGGTAACTTGCTTCCCAAGTTATCTCGAAATCCCAAGATAAAGAGTCAGGATGCAGCTTCCAGAAGACAACGCCCAGATGAACGGACCAGGGGAAGCCACGCGCCAAAGCGCGTGGCCAACCGACGCCACGTGGCCGCGGAAACGCGGCCCAAGCCGCGTTTCCGCGGCATTTCAGCCTTATCCTGGGACCAGTTTTTGTGGACGACTTCGATCTGGACTCTACCTCCTTCTGCACCTATAAATACCCTTGCAGTGCAACTGAGAACGGCGTCTAGAAAAGTTGAGGGCCAAATCTAGGGTTTTCTTAGGCTTGTAGTTTAGGTTTTCTTTGCTTTTTGTAATTTTTATGTAAGTGAGGGAGAGGGCTATGTTGAGAGTGACACCGATGTATGCTCCTCTTCTCTTCCATTGTATCAAGTAATAAAGGTAACATTTATTTTTGTGTCATTGCTTTATTTTCCTTTTTATTTTCTTTTCCTTTTCTATTTTATTTCTGTTGGTCTTTGATGAGCATACAAGTGATTTCCAAAGCACAAGTATAACGAATCTTGGAGGTGCAAACGATACTTCATGGAGATGTTCTCCTCCTCAAGGTACGTATCACTTCATTCTTGCCCAGCTTGATGATATAATGCCAACAGGGGACTGAGATCGATCCTATGGTTTATGCGTTCAAACGCCTCCGAAGCAAGGTAGAACGTGTTAGGTTTTCACGTAATTCATCGACCATACGAAGGTAAGTGTTTATTCTATTTTCTTGTTTTAGATTAAGTCACCAACACCTCTCCTTCAAATTCTTTCTTTCCCATCTCATTGTAATTATCACTTTTTCATCTTCTTAATCTATGCCTTCTTCCTAACCTAACTTTAAATATTATTTCTATTTTCCTTTTAATAACTAAAAGAAAATAATTTTTAGAGAATCTTACTTAAACGCTTCCATCGCTAGTCCCTCCCTGAGGATCACGACTCGCTTTGGCCATTGCTACAGCGGATAGTATTGAGCACCTCGCACACCTTTACTTCTCAATCTGATATTCTATATTTTGTGTGCAGGAAAAATCTCAATCAAAATTTTGGCGCCGTTGCCGGGGAGGGACGGTAAGTTAATCTCTAAAAAAAAATTAATTATTAACTAATTCTTTTATTCTTTCTGTTTGCAGGTTTGGAGAACAGGAAACAGCAGAAGTGGACATATAGCAACTCTGTGCCTCTGCCCTCGAAGGCAGAGCATCAGAGCCTACTACAGTACCGCGGATCCGCGGCAATAGCCCCGTTTCCGCGGCCTTAGTAGTTCATTATTGACAGATCTTTCTGCAGGTTGCTACAAATTGTAAGATTTGTTTTCTGCTCTGTTAAAATTTGTTCTGTGATAAACCTGTATACTGCTAATTAATCAACAGTAAAATATTTGTTGAAAAAGATAAAAAATTGATTAGACGTTTGCATTTTAGACACGTGTCTTTTCAATTCCTTTATTTTACTGTTGAAGAGTGCTGGAGCAAGGTACGTTCGCATTTCATGTAGAATTGGTTGATTTTCATGCTTTGAGTGAATCTTATTTACATATTTTGTACACTTGCACAAATTTATTCGAAGGGCATAACCCATTAACAAGATAAGGTGGGGATTTCATCACCCTTCCTTGGCCCAAAAATCAGATTCCAAGCACTCACTAACCCAAGCCTAATTAAAATTTAGTAGACGTTGGCCCTAGGGACATCTCGGACTCAATTAGGAGATTATCCTAAGGGGGAACAGTGCTGGAAGTTGACTCCTGCCAAATCAGTGTCTAGGAAGGGGATTGAGGGCCGAAAGCCCGAAGATTGGTGGTTATTTAATTAAGGAACGTCTTTGACGGAAAACCTCCCACCACTCTTGCCCTGACCTGGCTGATTAACTTGTGGTCAAAATCTGCACCCTACCTCCTGTGGACAGTCTAACCAGTTAGGAGTCGTCTAGGTCATACGTCTACCCTAACTTAGGTTAGAATTTTTTTTCTTTTTTGTTTGTTTGTTTGTTTTTTTATTTGTTTGTGTTGGTGTGATATGGCATATAATAATAATTTTTTCAACTTTAATCCATATTACACACCTAACTCTTTTTCGGATATTACCAACCCGGCATATCATAACTTTAACCAATCAAGTGTGCCGGAATGGTCTTATCCAAATGATTATAACCCATACCCCCATCTTATCACCATGATTTTCATACTTTCAACTCTTCACAGAGTTCATGGGGTTTCACTTCCCCCGAGTCCAATTTTCAACCGACTTGTCCTTCGTATTCACCTTGTCCACAATATTCCCAAGATTCATACTCAGATCCACCCATTCAGAATAGAAAACCATCTATCTTGGAAATGATGAGTACGCATGAGTCCAAGCAATAATTACCATCTATCTTAGACATGATGATGCGTGAGTCCAAGCAACAATCACAGAATCTGACTGACTCACAATTTCATCACGATTATCCCAGCAACACTTCCTCTTTTCAAGTCCAATCACAAAATGATGCACCAATTGACTATGAAAAGATGCTTGAAGCCATGACTCAGGCTAGATTAGCTCGTGATCATGAAATAGATATGATGGTTCAATCTTTACGTTCTCACCATTCGGCCATTTCTGATATGGTTAACCATTCTCTTAGAGCCGACGAGCCAAGTTATTTTGGACAACAAGATTCTAATTCAGTACCATCATTTGAACTTGCCGAAACTCCAATTTTTGATAGTTTGGCAAGTTATTCCTTTCCTGAAGTAGAACTTGAGCATGAATATGATCATGATCTCTCACTTGGTGATTCAATTCTACTTCCTGATTCAATAATGACTCCGGTGTCTCCACCTGATTTTACTCTTCCCGAGTCAACACTGGATCCTGTGCCAATTCATCATGAATTTGAATCACCCATTTTTGATGATCATATTGAACTTGACCAATTGTACAATTTTGAAAGTCCCATGGATAAATTGGTAAGTTCTCATTTTTATGATATTGAGCTGAATGAGATATGAGACCTAGATTCTCAAATCTGTGATCAAGTTCAAATTCCCGAATCATTGTTGACTCCTGTTTTGTTACCCGACTTAGGTAATATTTTAGAGTCAGTTTTGATTCCCACACCTATCATTCCTGAACTTGAATCACCAATATTGAGTCACATTCCATTGTGGGAAGATTATTGTGGACTTGAGCTTCAACTTATTGATTTGGACCCACTTCCTGAACCTAACCCGACTCCTGAACCATTACTTGATTTAAGTTTCTTTCCTGAGTCGGTATTCGTTCCCGTACTTCCCACGTCCAAGTCAATCATTCCATCTTTTCATACTCCATTTTGGGACAAGGCGGTTGACACAATTGACTCTGAAATTTATTATGAAATTTAGAAATTTGATGGGATGGACTTGTTTAAAAATAATCATACATACATTATAGTGGGTTATATAAGAAAAATTTCTGGTGGGTTCCTCCGAATCCCACAAAAAGTTGATTGGGCCGCATTTCGTGGACCAATTAGACCACCACCGGAACCACCACCTTAAGGTAACTTCTGCCTTCCCTTGCTCTTTTTCATGCATATATGCATTCATTCATACATTGAGGACAATGCATGAGATAAGTATGGGGGTGGGCTTTACTAACATACTAACATAGGTAGAAACCAACAAAAATTTGCTAACAATTAAAAACAAAAAATTTTATAAAAAGGACAGTATTTTGACTTATTTTTTGAAAGAAATCTAAGTTAGTTTTAAGAATTAGGAAAATCATGATTAGGATTTCTAAAAACTTAGTCAAAATAAATAAATTGTTTAATTTTTAGGTATAGGAGGAGAAATTGAATAAGTAATTAGTCTTGATTTTTACCTTAATGAAATGTGCATACCTAATGCATATCTAGGATTCTAAGACAAAGACCCTTGTGCCTCATATATTAAAAAAAAAATCACTAATTAAGTTGGATACATGTGCCTCAAGAAGCATAAGTATTCACGCCTAAAGGTGAATTAATAAATAAGCATCCTTAGTTTTGGGGCCTAGTTCACTCGAATTTGAGTCCGAGGGGTGTTTTCTCACCTGGATGCCCTAAGACTAACCAGTTTGGGAGTCACCGACTTTAAGTTCGCTACATGGGTGGATTAGAAAGCCTAAGAAAACTAAGAAATATTATATATGTATTAACACATCTAATAGTCAATTAGTTAGGTATGAGGGCCTCAAGAAGCCTTGATACTTACACGAAAGAAAATTAGATGAGTTATATATATTAAAAAATATTAATAATAATAATAATATGAGGCATTAGAGTCCAAGTTAAGGAATTCTTAGATTCACAAGGGTGCGTATGACTTTTGGTAACGAAAAAGACTATACAAACATTCAATTTTAATC
The DNA here is from genome assembly GCA_038442645.1 of Agave tequilana. Lineage (NCBI taxonomy): Eukaryota > Viridiplantae > Streptophyta > Magnoliopsida > Asparagales > Asparagaceae > Agave > Agave tequilana. The sequence continues at coordinate 200,132 of JAVJIF010000284.1, read as the reverse complement.
CTTACCTAAAATGAATAACAATTTACTTTATTAAGACTAAGTTTAAGAATGAATAAAAATGATAATCCTAAAACTTATAGACTACTTAGTCTTTTCAAAAGTATTTCAAATATTTTCCTTTTCATGGATTTTGTGGGTGTAATCCGTTGAAAACCCTCACGAGATAATACTCGTCCTTTAGGGTAACCTAGGGGTTTAACGGCTTGTTGCACATGCTAAGTGCAACCGTGATTCCTACGAAAGTGAGTTAGCTAGTTTAATTTTTCTTTTCTTTTTGATTTTTAATCGAGGACGAGCAAAAAGATAAGTGTGGGGGTGTGATTGGTAGTGAAAAGTACATTTTTATCATCATATTTACCATCACATTTTCATATTTATTCATATAATTCTGTACATTTACTAATATTTTATGATTTATTGTGTGCAGGCCTTGAGAAATAAAAATAAAGAAATAAAGCCTCAAAAGAAGCCCAAAAGCCCATATTTAAGCCCAATGCAAAAGTTGCAATTATTAAATGTCAAAATTGCAAATACTAAGGGCAAAAGTTACAAATATAAAGAAGAGGGAAGGATAGACTTCTATTCAACCCTAAACACTTGCAGGATGAGGATAAAAGCCAAAGAAGAGAGTGCAAAGATAAGGAAATTCGTTTAAAAAGATATTGGGAGATTTGAGATCTAGGTAACTTGCTTCCCAAGTTATCTCGAAATCCCAAGATAAAGAGCCAGGATGCAGCTTTCAGAAGACAACGCCCAGATGAACGGACCAGGGGAAGCCACGCGCCAAAGCGCGTGGCCAACCGACACCGCGTGGCCGTGGAAACGCGGCCCAAGCCGCGTTTCCACGGCATTTCAGCCTTATCCTGGGACCAGTTTTCGTGGACGACTTCTATCTGGACTCTACCTCCTTCTGCACCTATAAATACCCCTGCAGTGCAACCGAGAACGGCGTCCAAAAAAGTTGAGGGCCAAATCTAGGGTTTTCTTAGGCTTGTAGTTTAGGTTTTCTTTGCTTTTTGTAATTTTTATGTAAGTGAGGGAGAGGGCTATGTTGAGAGTGACACCGATGTATGCTCCTCTTCTCTTCCATTGTATCAAGTAATAAAGGTAACATTTATTTTTGTGTCATTGCTTTATTTTCCTTTTTATTTTCTTTTCCTTTTCTATTTTATTTCTGTTGGTCTTTGATGAGCATACAAGTGATTTCCAAAGCACAAGTATAACGAATCTTGGTGGTGCCAACGATACTTCATGGAGATGTTCTCCTCCTCAAGGTACGTATCATTTCATTCTTGCCCAGCTTGATGATATAATGCGAACAGGGGATTGAGATCGATCCTATGGTTTATGCGTTCAAACGCCTCCGAAGCAAGGTAGAACGTGTTAGGTTTTCACGTAATTCATCGACCATACGAAGGTAAGTGTTTATTCTATTTTCTTGTTTTAGATTAAGTCACCAACACCTCTCCTTCAAATTCTTTCTTTCCCATCTCATTGTAATTATCACTTTTTCATCTTCTTAATCTACGCCTTCTTCCTAACCTAACCTTAAATATTATTTCTATTTTCCTTTCAATAACTAAAAGAAAATAATTTTTAGAGAATCTTACTTAAACGCTTCCATCGCTAGTCCCTCCCTGAGGATCACGACCCGCTTTTGCTACAGCGGATAGTATTGAGCACCTCGCACACCTTTAGTTCTCAATCTGATATTCTATATTTTGTGTGCAGGGAAAATCTCAATCAAAATTTTGGCGCCGTTGCCGGGGAGGGACGGTAAGTTTATCTCTAAAAAAAAATTAATTATTAACTAATTCTTTTATTCTTTCTGTTTGCAGGTTTGGAGAACAGGAAACAGCAGAAGTGGACATATAGCAACTCTGTGCCTCTGCCCTCGAAGGCAGAGCATCAGAGCCTACTACAGTGTCGCGGATCCGCGGCAATAGCCGCGGTTCTGCGGCCTTAGTAGTTCATTACTGACAGATCTTTCTGCAGGTTGCTACAAATTGCAAGATTTGTTTTCTGCTCTGTTAAAATTTGTTCTGTGATAAACCTGTATACTGCTAATTAATCAACAGTAAAATATTTGTTGAAAAAGATAAAAAATTGATTAGACGTTTGCATTTTAGGCACGTGTCTTTTCAATTCTTTTATTTTACTGTTGAAGAGTGTTGGAGCAAGGTACGTTCGCATTTCATGTAGAATAGGACTCATCTCTTGGTTGATTTTCATGCTTTGAGTGAATCTTATTTACATATTTTGTACACTTGCACAAATTTATTCGAAGGGCATAACCCATTAACAAGATAAGGTGGGGATTTCATCACCCTTCCTTGGCCCAAAAATCAGATTCCAAGCACTCACTAACCCAAGCCTAATTAAAATTTAGTAGACGTTGGCCCTAGGGACATCTCGGACTCAATTAGGAGATTATCCTAAGGGGGAACAGTGCTGGAAGTTGACTCCTGCCAAATCAGTGTCTAGGAAGAGGATTGAGAGCCGAAAGCCCGAAGATTGGTGGTTATTTAATTAAGGAACGTCTTTGACGGAAAACCTCCCACCACTCTTGTCCTGACCTGGCTGATTAACTTGTGGTCAAAGTCTGCACCCTACCTCCTGTGAACAGTCTAACCAGTTAGGAGTCGTCTAGGTCATAGGTCTACCCTAACTTTGGTTAGAATTTTTTTCTTTTTTGTTTGTTTGTTTGTTTTTTATTTGTTTGTGTTGGTGTGATATGGCATATAATAATAATTTTTCCAACTTTAATCCATATTACACACCTAACTCCTTTTCGGATATTACCAACCCGGCATATCATAACTTTGACCAATCAAGTGTGCCGGAATGGTCTTATCCGAATGATTATAACCCATACCCCCATCTTATGACCATGATTTTTATACTTTCAACTCTTCACAGAGTTCATGGGGTTTCACTTCCCCTAAGTCCAATTTTCAACCGACTTGTCCTTCGTATCCACCTTGTCCACAATATTCCAAAGATTCATACTCAGATCCACCCATTCAGAATAGAAAACCATCTATCTTGGAAATGATGAGTATGCATGAGTCCAAGCAACAATTACCATCTATCTTAGACATGATGATGCATGAGTCCAAGCAACAATCACAGAATCTGACCGACTCACAATTTCATCACGATTATCCCAGCAACACTTCCTCTTTTCAAGTCCAATCACAAAATGATGCACCAATTGACTATGAAAAGATGCTTGAAGCCATGACTCAGGCTAGATTAGCTCGTGATCATGAAATAGATATGATGGTTCAATCTTTACGTTCTCACCATTCGGCCATTTCTGATATGGTTAACCATTCTGTTAGAGCCGACGAGCCAAGTTGTTTTGGACAACAAGATTCTAATTCAGTACCATCATTTGAACTTGCTGAAACTCCAATTTTTTATAGTTTGGCAAGTTATTCCTTTCCTGAAATAGAACTTGAGCATGAATATGATCATGATCTCCCACTTGGTGATTCAATTCTACTTCCTCATTCAATAATGACTCCGGTGTCTCCGCCTGATTTTACTCTTCCCGAGTCAACACTGGATCCTGTGCCAATTCATCATGAATTTGAATCACCCATTTTTGATGATCATATTGAACTTGACCAATTGTGCAATTTTGAAAGTCCCATGGATAAATTGGTAAGTTCTCATTTTTATGATATTGAGCTGAATGAGATATGAGACCTAGATTCTCAAATCTGTGATCAAGTTCATATTCCCGAATCATTGTTAACTCCTGTTTTGTTACCCGACTTAGGTAATATTTTAGAGTCAGTTTTGGTTTCCACACCTATCATTCCTGAACTTGAATCACCAATATTGAGTCACATTCCATTGTGGGAAGATTATTGTGGACTTGATCTTCAACTTATTGATTTGGACCCACTTCCTTAACCTAGCCCGACTCCTGAACCCTTACTTGATTTAAGTTTCTTTTCTGCGTCGGTATTCGTTCCCGTACTTCCCACGTCCAAGTCAATCATTCCATCTTTTCATACTCCATTTTGGGACAAGTCGGTTGACACAATTGACTCTGAAATTTATTATGAAATTTGAAAATTTGATGGGGTGGACTTGTTTAAAAATAATCATACATACATTATAGTGGGTTATATAAGAAAAATTTCTGATGGGTTCCTCCGAATCTCACAAAAAGTTGATTGGGCCGCATTTCGTGGACCAATTAGACCACCATCGGAACCACCACCTTAAGGTAACTTCTGCCTTCCCTTGTTCTTTTTCATGCATATATGCATTCATTCATACATTGAGGACAATGCATGAGATAAGTGTGGGGGTGGGCTTTACTAACATACTAACATAGGTAGAAACTAACAAAAATTTGCTAACAATTAAAAACAAAAAATTTTATAAAAAGGACAGTATTTTGACTTATTTTTTGAAAGAAATCTAAGTTAGTTTTAAGAATTAGGAAAATCATGATTAGGATTTCTAAAAACTTAGTCAAAATAAATAAATTGTTTAATTTTTAGGTATAGGAGGAGAAATTGAATAAGTAATTAGTCTTGATTTTTACCTTAATGAAATGTGCATACCTAATGCATATCTAGGATTCTAAGACAAAGACCCTTGTGCCTCATATATTAAAAAAAAATCACTAATTAAGCTGGATACATGTGCCTCAAGAAGCATAAGTATTCACGCCTAAAGGTGAATTAATAAATAAGCATCCTTAGTTTTGGGGCCTAGTTCACTCGAATTTGAGTCCGAGGGGTGTTTTCTCACCTGGTGCCCTAAGACTAACTAGTTTCGGAGTCACCGACTTTAAGTTCGCTACATGGGTGGATTAGAAAGCCTAAGAAAACTAAGAAATATTATATATGTATTAACACATCTAATAGTCAATTAGTTAGGTATGAGGGCCTCAAGAAGCCTTGATACTTACACGAAAGAAAATTAGATGAGTTATATATATTAAAAAAATTAATAATAATAATAATTATGAGGCATTAGAGTCCAAGTTAAGGAATTCTTAGATTCACAAGGGTGCGTATGACTTTTGGTAACGAAAAAGACTATACAAACATTCAATTTTAATCCTTACCTAAAATGAATAACAATTTACTTTATTAAGACTAAGTTTAAGAATGAATAAAAATGATAATCCTAAAACTTATAGACTACTTAATCTTTTCAAAAGTATTTCAAATATTTTCCTTTTCATGGATTTTGTGTGTGTAATCCGCTGAAAACCCTCACGAGACAACACTCGTCCTTTAGAGTAACCTAGGGGTTTAACGGCTTGTTGCACATGCTAAGTGGAACCGTGATTCCTACGAAAGTGAGTTAGCTAGTTTAATTTTTCTTTTCTTTTTGATTTTTACTCGAGGACGAGCAAAAAGATAAGTGTGGGGGTGTGATTGGTAGTGAAAAGTGCATTTTTATCATCATATTTACCATCACATTTTCATATTTATTCATATAATTCTGTACATTTACTAATATTTTATGATTTATTATGTGCAGGCCTTGAGAAATAAAAATAAAGAAATAAAGCCTCAAAAGAAGCCCAAAAGCCCATATTTAAGCCCAATGCAAAAGTTGCAATTATTAAATGTCAAAATTGCAAATACTAAGGGCAAAAGTTGCAAATACAAAGAAGAGGGAAGGATAGACTTCTATTCAACCCTAAACACTTGCAGGATGAGGATAAAAGCCAAAGAAGAGAGTGCAAAGATAAGGAAATTCGTTTAAAAAGATATTGGGAGATTTGAGATCTAGGTAACTTGCTTTCCAAGTTATCTCGAAATTCCAAGATAAAGAGCCAGGATGCAGCTTCCAGAAGACAACGCCCAGATGAACGGACCAGGGGAAGCCACGCGCCAAAGCACGTGGCCAACCGACGCCACGTGGCCGCGGAAATGCGGCCCAAGCCGCATTTCCACGGCATTTCAGCCTTATCCTGGGACCAGTTTTCGTGGACAACTTCTATCTGGACTCTACCTCCTTCTGCACCTATAAATACCCCTGCAGTGCAACCGAGAACGGCGTCCAGAAAAGTTAAGGGCCAAATCTAAGGTTTTCTTAGGCTTGTAGTTTAGGTTTTCTTTGCTTTTTGTAATTTTTATGTAAGTGAGGGAGAGGGCTATGTTGAGAGTGACACCGATGTATGCTCCTCTTCTCTTCCATTGTATCAAGTAATAAAGGTAACATTTATTTTTGTGTCATTGCTTTATTTTCCTTTTTATTTTCTTTTCCTTTTCTATTTTATTTCTGTTGGTCTTTGATGAGCATATAAGTGATTTCCAAAGCACAAGTATAACGAATCTTGGTGGTGCCAACGATACTTCATGGAGATGTTCTCCTCCTCAAGGTACGTATCATTTCATTCTTGCCCAGCTTGATGATATAATGCGAACAGGGGACTGAGATCGATCCTATGGTTTATGCGTTCAAACGCCTCTGAAGCAAGGTAGAACGTGTTAGGTTTTCACGTAATTCATCGACCATACGAAGGTAAGTGTTTATTCTATTTTCTTGTTTTAGATTAAGTCACCAACACCTCTCCTTCAAATTCTTTCTTTCCCATCTCATTGTAATTATCACTTTTTCATCTTCTTAATCTACGCCTTCTTCCTAACCTAACTTTAAATATTATTTCTATTTTCCTTTTAATAACTAAAAGAAAATAATTTTTAGAGAATCTTACTTAAACGCTTCCATCGCTAGTCCCTCCCTGAGGATCACGACCCGCTTTGGCCATTGCTACAGCGGATAGTATTGAGCACCTCGCACACCTTTAGTTCTCAATCTGATATTCTATATTTTGTGTGCAGGGAAAATCTCAATCAAAATTTTGGCGCCGTTGTCGGGGAGGGACGGTAAGTTTATCTCTAAAAAAAATTAATTATTAACTAATTCTTTTATTCTTTCTGTTTGCAGGTTTGGAGAACAGGAAATAGCAGAAGTGGACATATAGCAACTATGTGCCTCTGCCCTCGAAGGCAGAGCATCAGAGCCTACTACAGTGCCGCGGATCCGCGGCAATAGCCGCGTTTCCGCGGCCTTAGTAGTTCATTACTGACAGATCTTTCTGCAGGTTGCTACAAATTGCAAGATTTGTTTTCTGCTCTGTTAAAATTTGTTCTGTGATAAACCTGTATACTGCTAATTAATCAACAGTAAAATATTTGTTGAAAAAGATAAAAAATTGATTAGACGTTTGCATTTTAGGCACGTGTCTTTTTAATTCTTTTATTTTACTGTTGAAGAGTGCTGGAGCAAGGTATGTTCGCATTTCATGTAGAATAGGACTCATCTCTTGGTTGATTTTCATGCTTTGAGTGAATCTTATTTACATATTTTGTACACTTGCACAAATTTATTTGAAGGGCATAACCCATTAACAAGATAAGGTGGGGATTTCATCACCCTTCCTTGGCCCAAAAATCAGATTCCAAGCACTCACTAACCCAAGCCTAATTAAAATTTAGTAGACGTTGGCCCTAGAGACATCTCGGACTCAATTAGGAGATTATCTTAAGGGGGAACAGTGCTGGAAGTTGACTCCTGCCAAATCAGTGTCTAGGAAGGGGATTGAGGGCCAAAGCCCGAAGATTGGTGGTTATTTAATTAAGGAACGTCTTTGACGGAAAACCTCCCACCACTCTTGCCCTGACCTGGCTGATTAACTTGTGGTCAAAGTCTGCACCCTACCTCCTGTGGACAGTCTAACCAGTTAGGAGTCGTCTAGGTCATAGGTCTATCCTAACTTAGGTTAGAATTTTTTTTCTTTTTTGTTTGTTTGTTTGTTTTTTTATTTGTTTGTGTTGGTGTTATATGGCATATAATAATAATTTTTTCAACTTTAATCCATATTACACACCTAACTCTTTTTCAGATATTACCAACCCGGCATATCATAACTTTGACCAATCAAGTGTGCCGGAATGGTCTTATCCGAATGATTATAACCCATACCCCCATCTTATGACCATGATTTTCATACTTTCAACTCTTCACAGAGCTCATGGGGTTTCACTTCCCCCGAGTCCAATTTTCAACCGACTTGTCCTTCGTATCCACCTTGTCCACAATATTCCCAAGATTCATACTCAGATCCACCCATTCAGAATAGAAAACCATCTATCTTGGAAATGATGAGTATGCATGAGTCCAAGCAACAATTACCATCTACCTTAGACATGATGATGCGTGAGTCCAAGCAACAATCACAGAATCTGACCGACTCACAATTTCATCACGATTATCCCAGCAACACTTCCTCTTTTCAAGTCCAATCACAAAATGATGCACCAATTGACTATGAAAAGATGCTTGAAGCCATGACTCAGGCTAGATTAGCTCGTGATCATGAAATAGATATGATGGTTCAATCTTTACGTTCTCACCGTTCGGCCATTTCTGATATGGTTAACCATTCTGTTAGAGCCGACGAGCCAAGTTGTTTTGGACAACAAGATTCTAATTCAGTACCATCATTTGAACTTGCCGAAACTCCAATTTTTGCTAGTTTGGCAAGTTATTCCTTTTCTGAAATAGGACTTGAGCATGAATATGATCATGATCTCCCACTTGGTGATTCAATTCTACTTCCTGATTCAATAATGACTCCGGTGTCTCCACCTGATTTTACTCTTCCTGAGTCAACACTGGATCCTGTGCCAATTCATCATGAATTTGAATCACCCATTTTTAATGATCATATTGAACTTGACCAATTGTGCAATTTTGAAAGTCCCATGGATAAATTGGTAAGTTCTCATTTTTATGATATTGAGCTGAATGAGATATGAGACCTAGATTCTCAAATCTGTGATCAAGTTCAAATTCCCGAATCATTGTTGACTCCTGTTTTGTTACCCGACTTAGGTAATAATTTAGAGTCAGTTTTGGTTCCCACACCTATCATTCCTGAATTTGAATCACCAATATTGAGTCACATTCCATTGTCGGAAGATTATTGTGGACTTGAGCTTCAACTTATTGATTTGGACCCACTTCCTTAACCTAGCCCGACTCCTGAACCATTACTTGATTTAAGTTTCTTTCCTGAGTCGGTATTCGTTCCCGTACTTTCCACGTCCAAGTCAATCATTCCATCTTTTCATACTCCATTTTGGGACAAGGCGGTTGACACAATTGACTCTAAAATTTATTATGAAATTTGAAAATTTGATGGGGTGGACTTGTTTAAAAATAATCATACATACATTATAGTGGGTTATATAAGAAAAATTTCTGGTGGGTTCCTCCGAATCCCACAAAAAGTTGATTGGGCCGCATTTCGTGGACCAATTAGACCACCACCGGAACCACCACCTTAAGGTAACTTCTGCCTTCCCTTGTTCTTTTTCATGCATATATGTATTCATTCATACATTGAGAACAATGCATGAGATAAGTGTGGGGGTGGGCTTTACTAACATACTAACATAGGTAGAAACTAACAAAAATTTGCTAACAATTAAAAAAAATTTTATAAAAAGGACAGTATTTTGACTTATTTTTTGAAAGAAACCTAAGTTAGTTTTAAGAATTAGGAAAATCATGATTTGGATTTTTAAAAACTTAGTCAAAAGAAATAAATTGTTTAATTTTTAGGTATAGGAGGAGAAATTGAATAAGTAATTAGTCTTAATTTTTACCTTAATGAAATGTGCATACCTAATGCATATCTAGGATTCTAAGACAAAGACCCTTGTGCCTCATATATTAAAAAAAAAATCACTAATTAAGCTGGATACATGTGCCTCAAGAAGCATAAGTATTCACGCCTAAAGGTGAATTAATAAATAAGCATCCTTAGTTTTGGGGCCTAGTTCACTCGAATTTTAGTCCGAGGGGTGTTTTCTCACCTGGTGCCATAAGACTAACCAGTTTGGGAGTCACCGACTTTAAATTCGCTACATGGGTGGATTAGAAAGCCTAAGAAAACTAAGAAATATTATATATATATTAACACATCTAATAGTCAATTAGTTAGGTATGAGGGCCTCAAGAAGCCTTGATACTTACACGATAGAAAATTAGATAAGTTATATATATTAAAAAAACAATTAATAATAATAATAATATGAGGCATTAGAGTCCAAGTTAAGGAATTTTTAGATTCACAAGGGTGCGTATGACTTTTGGTAACGAAAAAGACTATACAAACATTCAATTTTAATCCTTACCTAAAATGAATAACAATTTACTTTATTAAGACTAAGTTTAAGAATGAATAAAAATGATAATCCTAAAACTTATAGACTACTTAGTCTTTTCAAAAGTATTTCAAATATTTTCCTTTTCATGGATTTTGTGGGTGTAATCCGCTGAAAACCCTCACGAGACAACACTCGTCCTTTAGGGTAACCTAGGGGTTTAACGGCTTGTTGCACATGCTAAGTGCAACCGTGATTCCTACGAAAGTGAATTAGCTAGTTTAATTTTTCTTTTCTTTTTGATTTTTACTCGAGGACGAGCAAAAAGATAAGTGTGGGGGTGTGATTGGTAGTGAAAAGTGCATTTTTTTCATCATATTTACCATCACATTTTCATATTTATTCATATAATTCTGCACATTTACTAATATTTTATGATTTATTGTGTGCAGGCCTTCAGAAAAAAATAAAGAAATAAAGCCTCAAAAGAAGCCCAAAAGCCCATATTTAAGCCCAATGCAAAATTTGCAATTATTAAATGTCAAAATTGCAAATACTAAGGGCAAAAGTTGCAAATACAAAGAAGAAGGAAGGATAGACTTCTATTCAATCCTAAACACTTGCAGGATGAGGATAAAAGCCAAAGAAGAGAGTGCAAAGATAAGGAAATTCGTTTAAAAAGATATTGGGAGATTTGAGATCTAGGTAACTTGCTTCCCAAGTTATCTCGAAATCCCAAGATAAAGAGCCAGGATGCAGCTTCCAGAAGACAACGCCCAGATGAACGGACCAGGGGAAGCCACGCGCCAAAGCGCGTGGCCAACCGACGCCACGTGGCCGCGGAAACGCGGCCCAAGCCGCGTTTCCACGGCATTTCAGCCTTATCCTGGGACCAGTTTTCGTGGACGACTTCGATCTGGACTCTACCTCCTTCTGCACCTATAAATACCCCTGCAGTGCAACCGAGAACGGCGTCCAGAAAAGTTGAGGGCCAAATCTAGGGTTTTCTTAGGCTTGTAGTTTAGATTTTCTTTGCTTTTTGTAATTTTTATGTGAGTGAGGGAGAGGGCTATGTTGAGAGTGACACCGATGTATGCTCCTCTTCTCTTCCATTGTATCAAGTAATAAAGGTAACATTTATTTTTGTGTCATTGCTTTATTTTCCTTTTTATTTTCTTTTCCTTTTCTATTTTATTTCTGTTGGTCTTTGATGAGCATACAAGTGATTTCCAAAGCACAAGTATAACGAATCTTGGTGGTGCCAACGATACTTCATGGAGATGTTCTCCTCCTCAAGGTACGTATCACACTTCATTCTTGCCCAGCTTGATGATATAATGTGAACAGGGGATTGAGATCGATCCTATGGTTTATGCGTTCAAACGCCTCCGAAGCAAGGTAGAACGTGTTAGGTTTTCACGTAATTCATCGGCCATACGAAGGTAAGTGTTTATTCTATTTTCTTGTTTTAGATTAAGTCACCAACACCTCTCCTTCAAATTCTTTCTTTCCCATCTCATTGTAATGATCACTTTTTCATCTTCTTAATCTACGCCTTCTTCCTAACCTAACTTTAAATATTATTTCGATTTTCCTTTTAATAACTAAAAGAAAATAATTTTTAGAGAATCTTACTTAAACGCTTCCATCGCTAGTCCCTCCCTGAGGATCACGACCCGCTTTGGCCATTGCTACAGCGGATAGTATTGAGCACCTCGCACACCTTTACTTCTCAATCTGATATTCTATATTTTGTGTGCAGGGAAAATCTCAATCAATTAGCTAGTCACATATTCAGTCCCTCTCTAGGTGACCTACAAATATATCGTACCAGCGTTCTTCAAGCCAAAGGGCATTACTATGTAGCAGTATACTCCCAACGGTATCCTGAAAGATATGTGATTTACATCTTTAGGGTACACTTTATTTGATTATCCCCTGAGAATCCATCAATGAAAGTCATCCTCTCAAAATCGTATGTATTGTCAATCATAATATCCGTGATCAAGAGAGAGAATTCATCTTTTGAACATACGATATTTAGATCAAGGTAGTCGATGTAAATTCGCATCTTTCCATTCTTTTTGAGAACGGGGATCATATTGACCACCCAACCCGAATGTTGCTTTTTCTTGACAAAATAGAGTCTATGCGCTTCTTGACTTCTGATTCGATTGCTTCCATGATCTCAGGACGGAACCATCGTTGTTGTTGTTTGACTGGTTGGGCATCCGGGTTGATGTTGAGATGATGCGTAGCAATCTGGGTATCAAGTCCGGGCATGTCCTCGTAATTTCAAGTAAAGACATCTATATACTCTCGTATGAGTTGTATTAGGTCTTCTTTCTTGGAAGGTGACAAGCTCTCGCTTAGAAAAATGGGCTTATGGTTAGCCTCATCTTTAAGATTTATCTGAGTCACTTTATCTTCAGTGGGTGGTTTGTGTTGTTTAAAGTGTATATCCCAAAGAGTATAAATATTTAATTTACGAATCAGAGTCTGATTGGATTAATTCTTCAGATTTGAAGGTATCTTCTCTGTCATCTTCTAAATAGCTGGATGATCCCATATTCACTAAGAGACTTTCAAACATATCGTTGACGCTAACATCTAGGTCCCACAACAATGTTGCTGATGAGCTGTTATGATAGACCTCTTTTTTAGATTCAAAATCTAAAAGAGCTGGTGTAGTTACATAACCGAGTCCTCTTCGGGTCTTGTGGTGTAATCGGGGTCTTTGATTTTCGGTACAAATGAAGGAAGTAGGACTTGTTTTCCTTTAATGAAATTACGGCCTAATCTTTTACTAAGATCATGTCCCATTCTTTCCATCATGTGATGTGACTTTTATTCATAATGAAAGAATTATGGAGAATCAGAATTACCCCCTGAGCTTTCACAAGCTATGGGCTCAGTTTCGATCCGCCTGAATAAAATTGGCTTTTGACCATTTCGCTTGGTTGGTACTTCAAAGAGAGCATTGTGTGCGTCTCCAATCTTTTCGCGTACTAGGAGGAATGACTTTATTGGTGCGCGCAATGATGTCAAAGCATTTATTATTGACCAAGGATCACTGCCTACGTCAGTACTAGTATCTGACGGTACAAAATGCGATGCAAATGTAGAAAAGCAAGCCAAATCTAAATCTTCATTGATAAACTACTCGCTTTCAACATTAGCGGTGGTATTGAAATCGAGCTTATCAATGCTTGTTACAAGAGAATTTATTTTCCAGAGGTATTCTTTTTCTTCTGGCCTGTATTAGCTTCATTGCCAGAGTCATGTTCTTCGAGATGTGGACTCTCATCAGTCCCAATAGAATTCTGATAAAGAAGGGAATTAGTAAAATAGTTCTCGACTCCTTTGAACGGATGCCTTTCGGCAATCAACGTTCTGAATTTTCTATCTTCATCGACATATTTCATTACTTGATAAAGAGTGGATGAGACGATGGAGTTAAGATAAATTCAAGGTCGTCCTAGAAGCAGATTGTACGAGGCATCGGTATCAATGACATAACATGTCACCTCAGATTTCAGGTCCCCAATTTGACACCTGAGCTTGATTTTTCCCATCGGTCGCATACCATTGGCGTTGAAGCCATAGATGGTTGTCTGAGTGGCGCTTAATCGGTGGGTGGGGATTCTCAAATGTTGCATGACCCTGCAGCATAATGCTTAATGCGGATCCCGGATCAACCTGAATATGACTCACTTCAGATGATCCAACATACCCTGCATAATATAGGAGCCTATCATGTTTTTCTTTAACTTGCATGTCTTCTGGGGTGAAGGTGATGTAGGAAAACCGTTTCGAGGTATGGTGACAATGGTTGTCATCTTTCTCTTCATATAGCAGGAATTTGGGTCATGAACACCTTTGCATCTGCTAATGCTTCTCTTAAAGCATCCCTTATAGACTTGGAAAGCCTTAAGAGCTTATAAAGAGTGATTCAAGAAGGGATGTTGGCAAGTTAAACTATGACATCAAAATGGAAGGGAGTTGGTGGTCCCATACCACTTTTCTGAAGAGCTTTGACATATCGAAGCTCTTTTTGCTTTTCCACGAATGGCTTTGTGGACTGCTCGTTTGTTTCCTCAGCTGGCTGTGGGGAGTTTACCATCAGTTCGCCATACTGTTTCAAGTACTGCTTGCCAGATCGAGTCTTTAATGTGGGAAGTGCGCTAGTGTCTATAGCAAAGGCGGACTCCTCGTCTCCTGAACTAGTAAAGGAGGTGATATCTTCCTCGATTTCTATTGTGGAGATACTCACCACATTGCTAGAGGATGCTTTAGCCTTACCTTTGGACTTCCTATTTGTGACAGTCATCCACTGCTGGCTTTGAACAATGTCAGGGTGCACCAACATTGTTTCCCATCAAGAAGTAGGCACAGGAATAAAGCCTTTCTCCTTCTTGTTGTGAGGATCAGGATTGATCACTCTTAGTTCCCCTTTCGGGGTAGGAACTACTCCGGTTGGCGCTAGCATGAGACTCAGTTTGAATTGAATAGGTGATGAGATTTTCATGTTGGCTGTCACATTCTTCTGTTCTGGACGGAGCTTCAATACCTCCGCATCGATCAGAGCTTGAAGAATATCTTTAAAGATGTAGCAATTCTTGGTAGGGTACCCCAGCATCATGTGATATAAATAGTAGCTAGGATCATCAGTCTTCCCTACCTCTTTGGTACATCTGATCTCCGGCAATTTGAATTTGTTACTCTTTTGGAGTAACTTGAACAAATAGACCACGTGCTCATCCTTGAGGAGTGCAGTTTTTGGCACGTGCTTGGCCAAGAGCCATTCCTCCTTTGAATAACGGGGTCTTCGAAGGTGACTTGATTTCCGTTTCTATAGTATCTCTTCTTCTCAGTTGAGAAATGACTCTGGAGCGTGTCGCGTTGGTTTGTTGGGTCTTGCTTTGCTGTCTTTTTCTTCAGTCCTGACCCTGGCGATAATCTTTCCGCCTGTTCGCCTTGTAGCGCCAACTGCTTTCAAGTGCGACATTTCACTACTATTTGAGCGAGTAGGAAATTTTGCTGATTATAACAGCATGTCTCAACCAGTATAGACTGGGTCATGCTGCTGGGACGACGGAGTGCCATGCTCTAAAATCTCTCGATGAAAGTTTTAATAGACTCTTTTTTCTTTTGCTTGGCTGGAAAGAGAGTTGGCACTGAAATTTCTGTATCATCTTCAAATAAACATGCCATAAATAACTTCTTGAGGCGACCCATATCTTAATCAAGCCGGCAAAAAGTTTCATGAACCATTCAAAAGCGACCCTTTTAAGAGTGATATTGAATAAATGAGCCATGATAGCATCATTCGATATTACATTCCCAGTTTGGGATTTAAAATAGTATATGTGTTGGTTCAACGACTCTTTTCTATTGAAAGTATGGAGGGTCGATGCCTTGAACTTGGGAGGGTAGGGAGCTGTATCCCACTCTGCTAGTAGGGCCGGACTCTCCCCCACATCAAGACATTGCTCCAATTTGCTCATCCTCTTGGAATGACTACTTTCATTTTCTGAGTTATCCTCCTCTTCAGATGAAGATTTGGGTAGCTCAGAATTGGAATACTCTTCACTATCACTGTTTGCAGCAGATGAGCTCTCTCTCTCTCTTCAATTTGCCCTTGAACTTCTCGGAAGGATTTTTAGGCTTCAGTTTTTTTCCTCCTTAAGCAGTTATGACAGCATCTCCTTAAAGGTGTTGATAGATACTTGCTGAGCTCGAGTCATATCGAGTTGTTCCCTTTGGACTCGGGCTTGATCTTCGAATTGCCTGGCCACTTCTTTGGGAGTTCCCGCCATGCAAGCAAAGGCGCTTGTATCCGAACTAGAATTCGAAGACTGAGATTCAATAATGGTGGAGTGCTCATCATTCACCTCAATTTTCTGTCTAACAGACTATAGTCGACTAGGATAATCATTTACGTGCGAGTCTGAGTGTGTCGGTAGACCCCATCAGGTTCAACAAGAATACCTTTCAAATCTGGATCGATCAACATCCAACTTCTCTGAACTAACAACTAGTTGCCTCCCTTTGGACTTGCCTGGTGTGAAACTTGACCCCACCATCTTTGCAGTCACTTCTGAGTACTCGACTTCGAAAAATGATTTCTTCTTTCGGGATCGTTGTCTCTTGGTTGAGTTTGAAACCACTAACAACCGGCTAAAAACTGAGAGCATGGTTATCTGAAACCGCAATGGCAATCAGAGAGTACTGCTAAGATGAGTCGCTCGCAGTGATATCGAGGAGCGATTTGATGGACACTCCTCTTCTTTGTCAGGTTGTCTCTCAGGTTCGTTGAGAGGATGTCTAAGAAACTATCCTCGAATGTCTGGGGTGAGGGTTTTTGGCTTTTTATGTCCCGAGGACATGCCATTCTGAACGTGGGTGCTTGCAAGTAAATGCAGTAAGAATTACCGTCTAGCTTTGGACTAACGGGTCGTGATCCACGAGGAGGAATGTGATAAAAGCTTTTTGATGTATTGTTTCAAAGGCAAAGAATGTTGTCGGTGTTGTTTTTTTTTTCTGTTGAAAAGAGAATGGAGAGTAGAGAGATGATTGAAAGAAAACTTAAAATTTGAAAAAGGTTTTGGAGAAAGTGATCTTTCAAAGGTTTGAAGAATGATTGGTTGTTTGTTTTAATATATGAAATAAAAGATATGGGCTTCTATCTTGCTACTCAATGATGTGTTCTTCTCTTGAAAATCTCAGTGTCTCAACGTGATCATAGGTAAAAACTTAAGTTTGAATTTTGAAAGTCATAAGTAAAGCAGATAAGATTGTCTGGAAAAGTCAACTCCTTTTTTTAAGAATTCATATTGAACTGAATGTTAAATCATTAAGTCGTCTTTCAAGTATGAAATAAAAACAATTTCAAGTGATGTTTTAAAAATAAAAATTTTAGAAATTCAAACCCATCCTTATGTGTCTTCAAGAACACTTTCAAAGAAATAAGGCTCAGTTTAAGGCATTCATATGGTTCCGTTGGGTTCTTTGCATAAAATCGTTCAAAATAATGTTGGAACTTGCTTTTGACGATACATTTGTGAAGCCATTTCAATAGAGCTCTATCTTACAAGCCTATTCAACAATTCTACATGATCAAGACTTCCCAAAGAGAGTTGCTATTGATGTGTATTGTAATCGTTAATAGTATGTTAAAAGCCGTGAAAATATGCACACACATCCTTAGGCAACCTAGTCGACTTATACCCTTTAGTAGGCGACTTATACATGGTATAGTCAACTTGATATTTTCCCTAGTCGACTAATATTTGTCCTGTAAACATACCAACTCTCTGTTTGTCACTATTAGTCGACTTAACAGTCTTTATAGTCGACTTATAACCTGATGTAGTCGACTTATACATTGTTCTGGTCAACTAGTTTCAGTTTCCAAAAACTTGTCTTTTGATTCAATCTTGACCTAGTCGACTTGGTCTCTTTTGTAGTCGACTAACTCAGTGTAAATTGCCTAACCTAGTCGACTAACCTCCTACCCTTAGTCGACTAATGGCAGTTTCTAACTGTTGGACAGTTTTTATTTTCTGGTGTTTTATCTAACGTTATCCAATGATTATATATTCAAATTTGTCCTAATAACTACCCTAACTAACTATAGAGTTCAGCTATATATAGGATTGTTATCTTAAGCTAAAAACACCAATTCAAATCAAAAAATTTCTGACCAAAAACTCTGTTCAAAATTCTGGTTTTCTGAAAACTTGTTACCACTTTCTGTTTCTTCACTAGTTCCTACTCTAATACGAGAAGATTTCTGAAAGTCCACCTATAATAGCCCTTGTTCACGATCACATACAGATTCAAGGCTTATAGGATCTATTGTAATCACTCAAAGAGGAGCATTATACAAGAGCGTCTTCAGGTTGAAGAGAGTTTGTACAAGGTGTTATGGTTTTCTTGGTTGTAAGAAGAATTGTACACATTTGGCAAAGGGGATTTGTCAAGTGGTGTGCAAGGTGTTGATTTTGGGTGTATAAAGTTAAAGGATAAAGGAAAATCTCAAGCGAATGGCTTGGGGACTGGATGTAGGTCACGAGGACCGAACCAGGATAAATCTCTTGTATTTGCGTTTGTTTATCTTTTCTGAGATTTCATTTCCTTTATTGCGAGTACTTTATATTTACGCTAATATCTTTATTTGAATGTTGATGTGTATAGTAAATCCAACAATTGACATCATCTCGGGACCAACAATTGGTATCAGAGCAGGTCCCAACAATTGGTATCAGAGCCCAGCCCGGTATACAAGCCTTGCATACCTAGTCAACAATCTACAAGGATGGCAACAGAGTTTCCTTCATCACAATTCAAAGAAAGACATTCTACACAACGTCCACCACTATTCGATGGATCGAAATATAACTACTGGAAGTGTAGAATAAAGATCTACTTGCAATCGATCAACTACGAAGTATGGAACATAGTAGAAGCAACATACACCAAACTGACTACCAACTACTGAAATCACCTAGAGGGGGGTGAATAGGTGATAATGCTAATCAATGCACAAATTTAAAAATGAGATGATGCAACGATCACTCAAAACAAGGTTAGAAGCCGAATACCCCGTGAAGGGCTCTGAACTCCTTCCTCGTGATTCCTCTAAATAAGAGTTTGAGGTGCGTAATACAATCTTGTTGTAAGAGTATAGATTTACAATATAAGAATGAATGAAAAGCAAGTAAATAACACAAGTAAACCAATCGCAAACACAGAGATTTGTTTCCAGGTTCGAGCACCCAACTTTACGTCCCCGCCTTCACCCAAAAGGATTTCCGATCCACTTGAAATTTCACAAAGGATTACAACTATTAGGGAGTACCGAACTCCTCAATCACACTCCTCTAGTCCAGAGGTAGTGGAGCCACAAATACAATAATCACTTGGTGATCATAAGATCACAAACTCTCTTTTGAAAAATTTTCTTTACAAAACCCTAGAGAATAATGTATAGGATTGAAGCTCAAGGTTTGTAAGTGAAAAATAAAACAAAGTAGAAGAGAGTTTTGATTCAAAAACTTCAGAGAAAAATCAGAGATTAGAGCACAAAAACTGAGAATAAAAACTTCTTTCAAGAATACTCAAGCTTTGATTTCTTTTGCAAATGCTGTTGTGATTTTTCTCAACCCCATCCACCCCTATTTATAGGATATAGGTAGGGATTAAAGGGTAAATAATAATTTTGACTAAACAAGAAAGATAAGACCCAAAATCAGCCTTAAACCTCGTTTGGAGAATAAAAACACGTTTTAAAACATGTTTAAAAAACTAGCCGTTTGGCTGATAATACACTCACGGTCGACCGGCCGGTCGACCGATTTTCAAAATCTTTTGACCTTTGGCAGGCCCCGGTCGACCGTCCCAAACAGAGAGTTGGGTGCAGTCATTCGGTCGACCGTTCGGTCACCCAACATGGGGTCCGGTCGACCGCCCGGTCGACCGGATAACGTGCACACATGTACGCACCCAACGGTCAGAACTGCAATCGACCGCTTGGTCGACCTTTCTGACCTGTAATAGAGCCGGTCGACCGTCCGGTCGACCGCAACAGGTCAAAACAGAATTTTTGAGGGAATGTTTTTGAAGATAAGTTTATTTTCAAAAAAAAGATTTTTATCAAGATTTTGTAAAATACAATAAACTGAGTTTGTAAATACTTGAAATAGGTCTACTAAAGTATTTTACACAAGAAACAAAAATAATCTTTTGAAAACACGTGCAAATTTGTATGTGGAGGGAATTTGAGCTTCAACACTATATACTATCCTTTAACAAACTAAAATATAAAAACTATATAGGAAGGTGTCTCTGAACCGCGTTGCCAAGCTAGAGCCTCCTCTCCTATGAAAGAGTCCTCTTGCGCCATCAACCTTTCAATATGCTTTAAGCGCCAACAACCTTGCAACATGCTTAAAGCCATTAAGATTTGTACAAATCTGAAATTCATTCTAGAATCTTTATTAGTACAAAATAGCTTCTATATATTTTGTTATCATCAAAACGTATATAAATGGTGAGTGTAACCTTTTGGGCCAACAATCTCCCCCTTTTTGATCATGACAAAACATATAAGCTATAACACAAGATATAAAAGAGAGGTAAAAAACTCCCTCTTAAATAATGCTATATTAAACAAGTATAAAATAACTTATTATGAGAGAATTTTGAATGCACCAAACATAATTTTGAAAACACCAAACATAAAACATAAACAAACAACACATATTTCTCCCCCTTTTTGTCATACATCAAAAAAGGATATGATAGTAAGAAAACTTCTTTAGTCAATAACACAAACATTTAGTTCACCACATATAAAAAAAAATCTATTGAAGTCAAGTGGTTTAGTGAAAATATCGGCAAGTTAAAAATCAGTAGAAACATAATCAATATCAATATCACCTTTCTCAAAATGATCTCTAAGAAAGTGATATCGAATCTCAATGTGCTTAGTCTTACTATGTTGATTTGCATTCTTAGTCATATAAATAGTACTAGTATTATCACAAAATATTTTGATATGGTCATAATGCAAATCATAATCAAGGAGAGTATGTTTTATCCAAAGGACTTGAGCACAACAAGCCCCCGCCGCAACATACTCCGCCTCGGCGGTTGAGAGGGCTACCGAATTTTGTTTCTTGGAAGATCATGTAACAAGACAATTACCAAGAAATTGACATGTTCCACTAGTACTCTTCCTATCCACTCTACAACCCGTATAGCCAGCTTTTGAAAAACTCGTCATTGAGAATTCTCCAGTCTTCGGATACCATAGACCCATTCCAATAGTGCCCTTAATATAACGAATAATGCGTTTTACCGCAATTAAATGAGATTCTTTGGGACAAGATTGGAATCTAGTACAAAGACACATACTAAACATAATATCCGGCCTACTAGCCGTTAAATACAACAAACTACCAATCATACTTCTATATAATTTTATGTCAACACACTTACCTTGGTCATCCTTATCAAGTTTGGTGGTAGTAGCCATGGGAGTGTGGCAAATTTTTGAGTCTTCAAGCCCAAATTTCTTGATGAGTTCCTTAGCGTACTTGGCTTGACATATGAAGATCCGATCACGCATTTGCTTGATTTGGAGTCCAAGAAAATAGTTCAATTCACCCATCAATGACATCTCAAATTCACGTTGCATATATTGTTCAAACTCCTTGCAAAGTAATTCATTAGTAGAACCAAAGATTATATCATCAACATATATTTGTACTATAAGAATGTCACTACCAACATGTTTAGTAAATAAAGCGGTGTCTACTTTGCTTTAAACAAAATCATTTAATAGAAGAAAACTAGAAAGCCTTTCATACCAAGCTCTTGGAGCTTGTTTTAAACCATACAATGCTTTATCTAGTTTGAAAATAAAATTTGGATGTATATGATCCACAAAACCGGGGGGTTGTTCAACATATACTTTCTCATCAATAAAACCATTTAAAAATGCACTTTTTACATCCATTTGAAAAGGTTTAAAATTTTTATAGGATGCATAAGCTAGTATAATCTGTATGGCTTCTAGTCGTGCTACGGGTGCAAAGGTCTCCTCAAAGTCGATTCCTTTAACTTGAGTGTAACCTTGGGCCACTAATCTAGCCTTATTCCTAACAACATTTCCTGACTCATCCAACTTGTTCCTAGAAATTCACTTAGTACCAATTATTGGTCTATCATGGGGTCTAGGAACAAGGTGCCAAACTTGGTTGCGCTCAAATTGATTGAGCTCTTCTTGCATAGCAAGCAACCAATATGAGTCACCCTCAGCTTCGAGGATGTTTTTGGGTTCAAAATGAGACATGAATGCATAATGCCCACACAAATCATGGAGTTTGGAGCGAGTGGTTACCCCCTTTGATACATCACCTATGATGAGATCTTTGGGATGATTTGAGGCGTATCTCCAATCTTTAGGGTGTGGTTGTGATGGTTCCACTTCATCCTTTTGAACTTCACCATTAGGTTCTTGCTTGTATTATTGGATGGGTGAGTCCTTCAAGGATATTTTCTCCATGTTCTCACCTAATAAGTCTACAATATTCTCAACAAATGCATTAGATTTCTCAAATTTAACATGCATAGATTCTTCAATAGTAAGAGATGATTTATTGAACACTCTATATGCTTTGCTAGTAGTAGAATAGCCAACAAAGATTACTTCATAAGCCTTAGCATCATATTTACCCAAATTATCTTTGGTGTTCAAAATAAAACACTTGCATCCAGAAACTTTAAAGTATGAAACATTTGGTTTTCTTAAATGATAAATTTCAAAAGAAGTTTTAGAAGTTTTTTTACACAAATAAATTCGGTTGGATATATAGCATGCGGTGTTTACGGCCTCGGCCCATAAGTATTGAGGGAGCTCATATTCACTTATCATAGTCCTAACTATTTCTTGAAGAGTTCTATTCTTCCGTTCAACTACTCCATTTTGTTGTGGAGTTCTAGGACATGACATTTCATGCTTAATTCCTTTTTCATCACAATAAGTCATGAAGAGTTGGTTGACAAACTCACCACCTCTATCACTTCTTATGCGTAAAATCGAAAATCCTTTTTCTTTTTCAACCCTTTTTCGAAAAATCTTAAAATGCGAAAAAGTTTGATCTTTATACTCCAAAAAGAAAACCCAAGTGAAACGAAAGAAATCATCGACTAAAACAAAAACATATCTATTTCTATTTAAGCTTTTAGTTTTAGTTGGTTCAAAAAGATCCATATGAATCAATTCTAATGGCCTAGATGACATGATATCCTTGATTGGTTTGAAAGAAGACTTGGTTTGTTTTCCAAGTTGGCACGCACCACAAATGCGGTCTTTTTCAAACTTCAAGTAAGGAATACCCTTCACCAATTTCTTAGAATTTATTCTAGAAAGATGATCAAAAGAGGCATGGCCTAATCTTCTATGCCATAACCATGAAATCTCATCAAAAGCATTTAAACATTTTGTAGTGCAATCCAAATTAAGCGTATCAATAATATAGACATTATTTTCACGAAATCCTGTGAGAATACATTCATTAGTTTTACAATCAAAAATTTTGCAAGAAGATTAATCAAAAACAACTTTGAGACCACGATCACATAGTTGACTAATATTAAGTAAATTATATTTAAGCCCATCAACAAGAACTACATTTTCAATTAAAGGAGATGTACCAATCTTAATGTTACCTATACCGATGATGGTGCCCTTGGAGTCATCTCTGAAGGTGATGGTGCCACCTTCAACGTACCTCGATAGGGTTGCGAAATTATTGATGTCTCATGTCATATGCCTTGAGCAACCACTATCAAGGTACCACCGCACTTTACGTCTTGGAGTCTTGGTGTGTACCTAAATTAAATAATTTAAAGCTTAATTTTGGTACCCATATTTTCTTGGGTCCTAATGAGTTAGTGTTTCGAACCCAAACATGATTATTGGTACTATTTATATGATCATAACAAAATTTAGCCAAATGACCATTTCGGCCACAATAAGTACATTTATAAATTCTTTCATATTTAAAAGCATAATGAGCATGTGGTTTATGAACATGTAATTTATGAGCATGAGATGTTTTTGCATGATTGACATGTGATGTGTTTACATGATGAACATGTGGAGTTTTAGCATGAGAATGCATGTGCTTCTTTGAAAACATTTCTTTTAATTTAGTACTGTTAAAAGCACATTCTTTTAAAACATTTTCCAAATCATTTATTCTAGTTTTTAACATGAAAAACTCATTTTCATCAATTTTAAGATATTTCACTTTTCAAGCAACTCTATAGGCATCAAAATCTCTTTTTGTTGAAATAAGAGTAGAAGATAATTCATCCTTTTCTTTTGAATAAATAGCAATTTGATTTTTAAGCATTTCATTTTCCTTTTTCAATTTTAAACAATTTTCCTTTTTAGAATCAAAACTTTCTAAAAGTTCAATGAAAGCTTGTAATAACAATTCTTTACTTATTTCACTATCATCATGTGGTTCGGTAGTTACCTTAGGGGTGTTTGCCATGAAACACACATTGGCCGTGTCAACTTCATCTTCGGATTAACTTTCCGAGTCCCAAGTGGCTTTGTACACCTTCTTTTCAAACACCTTCTTTTGCTTCAAGGAGGAAGATATCTTTTTCTTGAAATCTGGACAATCGGCCATGATGTGTCCGGGTTTCCGACAGTTGTAGCATATGATCTTTTTCTTCTCCTTCCCTTCCCATCTCCTTCTATGGTTGAGCTTATTCTTGTGATACGTTCTTTTTACATTTCTCACAAGAAGAGATAGCTCTCCATCCTCTTCTTCATCTTCTTCATCATCGTAGTTGGTGGAGATAGACTTGAAGGCTATAGACTTTTTCTTTTGAGGTGCCGCTTCTTCTCTAGCCTTTTTCTCCATCTCATGAGTCTTGAGATTTTCAATAAGACTTATGAGCTCCATCTCGTCTTTATCATTCAATTCCTTCAAGGTGGTAACTTTGATTTCCCATGATGAAGGGAGAGCACGAATCACCTTACACACCTTTTGGTCGTTGCTGATTCATCACCTAGAGAAGCAAGAGCATTTGTGATTTTAGTAAACTTAGTAATCATATTATCAATAGATTCATTTTCTTGCATTTTAAAACTTTCATATTGGGAACGCAAGAGATCTATTTTAGCTCTCTTGACTTGTGATGTTCCCTTATGAGTGACCAATAAGTGTTGCCAAATCTCATAGGCGGACTTGCAATGGATAACCCGTGTTAAGTCATCCTCATTCAATGTTAAAAGTAGGGCATTTTGAGCTTTTGAATTAGCCTCAAATTCCTTGGAAGTAAGATCGGACCAAGTGTCCTCTTCACTTTCGAGTTTACTAAAAGGCTTGGTCAAAGATTTAGCAACTAGGCTACCTAGAGATTGTAGAAAAATGTTCATCCTAACTTTCCATATGGGAAAGTTGAGTCCATCAAATTTGGGAGGGGTCTTAATGTTATCGGCCATCTTTACTAGTGTATGAATTAATATATGAAAATAGTGATTAGCAATTTATAGGATCTCTCTAAGGATGTGAAGCCAAAAACTAGAGTCCTACCTCTGATACCAATTAAAATCACCTAGAGGGGGGTGAATAGGTGATTATGCTAATCAATGCACAAATTTAAAAATGAGATGATGCAACGATCACTCAAAGTAAGATTAGAAGCCGAATACCATGTGAAGGGCTCTGAACTCCTTCTTCGTGATTCCTCAAAATAAGAGTTTGAGGTGCGCAATGTAATCTTGTTGTAAGAGTATAGATCGACAATATAAGAATGAATGAAAAGCAAGTAAATAAACTGAGTTTGTAAATACTTGAAATAGGTCTACTAAAGTATTTTACACAAGAAGCAAAAATAATCTTTTGAAAATGCGTGCAATTTTGTGTGTGTGGGGAATTTGAGCTTCAACACTATATACTATCCTTTAACAAACTAAAATATAAAAACTATATAGGAAGGTGTCTCTGAACCGCGTTGCCGAGCTAGAGCCTCCTCTCCTATGAAAGAGTCCTCTTGCGCCATCAACCTTTCAATATGCTTTAAGCGCCAATAATCTTGCAACATGCTTAAAACCATCAAGACTTGTACAAACCTGAAATTCATTCTAGAATCTTTATTAGTACCAAATAGCTTCTATATGTTTTGTTATCATCAAAACGTATATAAATAGAGAGTGTAACCTTTTGGGCCAACAACTACAACGCTTGGAGTGATGACAAAAAGAAGAATGTGAACCTTGATGCCAAAGCGATGAATGCTTTATTCTGTACCTTAACCAAAGAAGAATTCAATCATGTGTCAGCAGCCACTTCTACAAATCAAATATGGCACACTCTACAAGTAAAACATGAAGGCACAAATAAGGTTAAGGAATCTAAAATTTCTATTCTTGTCCATAGGTTTGAACTTTTCAAAATGAAGGAGAATGAAACCATCTCAGAAATGGTTACAAGATTTACCGACATAACAAATTCATTAGTATCCCTTGGAAAGAAATACACCCAAGTTGAAAAAGTTCGCAAGACCCTTCGCGCACTCACACCAAATTAGGAGAAGAAGACAACTGCAATAGAAGAAGCGAATGATCTCTCAACAATGTCGTTAGAAAACCTTAATTGTAATCTAATGGCATATGAAGTGCAACTCGAAGACAGAAAGCAGGATGAACAACAATCTCTCTCAAAGAAGAAAGAACTTGCCTTCCATGCATCCTCAGACACGGACAATTCAGATAACGATGAAGAGGAGATGGCAATGCTTTCAAGAAAGTTCAGAAAGTTCTTGAAGTAAGGTAAGTTTAAATGTTTTAATTGTAATAAAACAGGCCATATGAAGAAGGATTGCCCATTGCTAAAAAACAAAAGTAAATTCAAGAGTAAAAAGTTCAGAAAGAAGAAAGACTATCAAGCATCATGGGAAAATAGTGATTCCTCTTCCTCTGACGAAGAAGAAGCCACTGAACATGCCAACATCTGTTACATGGCGCTAGAAGAAGATGAGGTACAATTTTCTGAACTCTTGATGCATTTCAAGAATTGTACAATGATTTAAGAATGACAAGATAAAGAATAAAGTTTTGACAAAGAAAAATGAAAAACTTTTCAAAGAAAATTCTTGTTATGCTTCTCAAATTTCTTCTATAAATTCTCAAAAAGATGATTTTGAAAAAGTGATATCATCATTAAAAAAAGATAATGAGAATTTACTACAAAATAATGTTTTATTGAAAAGAGAAATTATGTCTTTAAATGAAAGAATTTCTGTTTTAGATAAAGACATATCAATTTTCAAAATGAAGTATGAAGAGATTTTAAAAAATGTGACTAAATTTAATCAAAGAAAAGAAAAGTTGAATGATTTGTTATCATGTCAAAAGATGTCACATAATCATTATGGTCTTAGATTTTTTGGAAAATCTACACATGTTGTAATCCATATAATTCTTTTGTGAAAAAAATACTGATATTATTTCAAAAAGAATTAAGAACAAGTTCATATGGATTCCTAAAAATTTAAGCATTGTTGATAAAAAATACTTATATTGCATCATACATACATGATATATGTAATTCATGCAATTATGTGAATACTAACAGATGGAAACCATATTCAAATTGGGTTTGGTCTCCTAAAGGTTAATGCTTTGATCTTATAATGATTGGTATCATTCTAATGTTTATCTTTCAAGTACCATATAAGAAGTTTGATAAGAAAATATTTCAGAACATTTATCATATATATATGTTATGATATATTTGTTACAGGGGGAGAATACATTTTTTCTATATCTGTTATAACCTATTTTCTGCAGGGGGAGAACATATTTTCTGCAGGGAGAGAACATTTAATATATTCTCTGCAGGGGGAGTATTCGTGCACACAAAGTGTCATCATCAAAAAGGGGAAGAATGTTGGAACTTACTTTTGATGATACATTTGTGAAGCCATTTCAATGGAGCTCTATCTTACAAGCCTATTCAAGAGTTCTACATGATCAAGACTTTCCAAAGAGAGTTGCTATTGATGTGTATTGTAATGGTTAAAAGTATATTCGAAGCCTTGAAAATATGCACACACATCCTTGGCAACTTAGTCGACTTATACCCTTTAGTAGTCGACTTATACATGGTATAGTCAACTTGACATTTTCCCTAGTCGACTAACATTTGTCCTGCAAACATACCAACTCTCTGTTTGTTACTATTAGTTGACTTAACAGTCTTTATAGTCGACTTATAACCTGATGTAGTCGACTTATACATTGTTCTGGTCGACTAGTTTCAGTTTCCAGAAAATTGTCTTTTGATTCAATCTTGACCTAGTCGACTTGGTCTCTTTTGTAGTCGACTAACCCAGTGTAAATTGCCTAACCTAGTCGACTAACCCCCTACCCCTAGTCGACTGATGACAATTTCTGACTGTTGGACAGTTTCTATTTTCTGGTGTTTTATCCAACGTTATCCAACGATTATATATTCAAATTTGTCCTAATAACTACCCTAACTAATCATAGAGTTCAGCTATAAATAGGATTGTTATCTTAGGCTAAAAACACCAATTCAAATTAAAAGTTTTCTGACCAAAAACTCTGTTCAAAATTCTGATTTTCTGAAAACTTATTTCTACTTTCTGTTTCTTCACCAATTCCTACTCTAATATGAGAAGATTTCTGAAAGTCCACCTATAATAGCCCTTGTCCACGATCACATATAGATTCAAGGCTTATAGGATCTGTAATCACTCAAAGAGGAGCATTGTTCAAGAGCGTTTTCAGTTTGAAGAGAGTTTGTACAAGATGTTGTGATTTTCTTGGTTGTAAGAAGAGCTGTACACATTTGGCAAAGGGGATTTGTCAAGTGGTGTGCAAGGTGTTGATTTTAGGTGTATAAAGTCAAAGGATAAAGAAAAATCTCAAGCGGGTGGCTTGGGGACTGGATGTAGGTCACGAGGACTGAACCAGGATAAATCTCTTGTGTTTGCGTTTATTTATCTTTTCTGAGATTTAGTTTCCTTTATTGCAAGTAACGCTAATATCTTTGTTTGAGTGCTGACGTGTATAGTAGATCCTACAATTGGCATTATCTCGGGACCAACAAATAAGAGGGATCAAAGAAAGATGATAGTGAGCCCAGAAAGAAAAGATTTAGCTACTCATTACTAGAAAAGAAAATATTAATTGAAATTCAACATACCCGTGAGTTGGAGAAGAAAAGAAGTCTGTCGAATCTTTATTGATGTCACTTCAACTTCATATTACAATCACTCTTTTTCTCTCTCACTTTGTTTCTAAACTGAACTAGAGATTAAGAACTCAGATACAACTTCTCATAAACTATCTAATAAAGAACCTAAACCCTAAAAATAAAGAGAAAAACTTCAACTAGTCTTTGGTGCCTTCTGCAAAAAACATCCTGCCTTTTATAGGCAAAAACCCAGAGGGGAGAGGAGTGCGCTCCCCTTATCTCCAAGGGATGGCCCTGAAAACGCGATCAAAGTCGCGTTTCTGTGGCCTGGATGTGGCCATTTCTAGGGGCAGATACAGCTGGCGTTTGGTTTTATCCCCTTCTATCTGACGGATTTTCTGTTTGATATCTGGTTTTGATCTGACCTTCGGTGATCCTCAAGCTAACCAAATTAAATTCATACAAAATCAAATTAACCGATTTTATCTAGATGTTACACTCCCTGATATGCATTGATCTTCAGCTAGGATCATGACTATCCTCCTGAATAATTATCCCTTCTTTAAATTAGAATTTAAAGCAAGCTTTTGGGCTCAATTTTCTTCCACCTCCATGGGTAATGGGCCTGTATATTATTAACTAAAAATAAGACTTATCTATAGGATTTATTAGATAATAAACATGGTAATGTGACAATATATGTGCAATATCTGTACTGATCACACCCCACACTTATCTTTTTCTCGCTCTCGAGTAAAACATAAAAACTAATCCTAATCAATTATTGGACCACTTTCGCAGGTCACTCGATTGCACTGAGTTTGTACAACAAGTCGTTAAACCTCTAGGTTACCCTTAGAGGACGAGTTTTATCACGTGAGAGTTTTCAGTGGATTACACCCACAAAATTCATAAAGAAAAAAATGTCAGTATTTTCGAAAAGCATTTTGAAAAGAGAGAAAATATTTGAGGTATTATTGTAAGAATTTGAGTAACCTACATATTATAGGAGAATTGAATTTTTTATTCCTAAACTTTGTCTCTATTCAAAAACGTGTTATCAATCAAAGTAAGAAGTCAAATTATATTTCTCATCTAGTCATTACTTTACCCTAAGTCATATGCACCTTCATGACTGTAAAATTTTGACTAAGGATTCTTTAACTCTAACTTTTGCCTTAATAATGTTTTCTTTTCTTTTTTTAATTTTTAGTGATATTATTACTTAGTTCTATTAGGCTTTCTAATCTGCCCATGTAATGAGCCTTTAATCGGTGACTTCTAAACCAAACGATCTTAGGGCATCGGTGAGAAAACACCCCAAGGACTTAAAGACTCGAGCAAACAAGGCCACAAAACTAAGAATTTTATTATATGAACCGCTTTTAGGCGTGAATACTTATGTTTTATGAGGGACAAATACCTAGCTTAATCAGAGGATTTTTGATATATTATATATACATATTTTTTCTTTTTCTTTTTTTTAATATAAGCATAAGAATTTTTGTTTTTGAACTCTAAGTGTGTAAGTGTATAAAGTGTGCATATTTTATCAGGGTAAAGATCGAGACTAAATTACTTTTTCAAAATTTTTCTCCTAACCTTAGAAGTCAAACAAGTCATCTTATTTTGACCAAGTATAAGAAATCTTAATTTTGATTCTTCTATTCCTCAAAATTAACTTAATTTCTTACAAAAAATACGTCAAAATACTATTCTCTCTTTTTTTTCAAAAATTTTTTAATTTTTTTCTTTTAACAAATCTTTTCTTTTTAAATAATGTTAATCATGTTAGAACTGTAGGATCTATAAATAAGGCAACACAAACACTAGAGGGGGTGAATAGTATTTATAAATTTTTAAAAATAAACTACTTGTAGGAAAGTAAAATTCACAGAATAAATCTCAAAAAAATGCAAACACAAACACAAGAGATTTTATCCTGCTTCGATCCTTGTGACCTACGTCCAGTCTCCAATGTAGGATCTGTAAACAAATAACACAAACACTAGAGGGGGTGAATAGTGTTTATAAACTTTTTAAATAAAACTACTTGTAGGAAAGTAAAATTCACAGAATAGAACTCAAAAAATGTAAAAGCAAAGGCAAGAGATTTTATTCTGATTCGGTACTTGTGACTTACGTCAGTCCCTAAGCAATCCGCTTGAGATTTTTCTTTTCCTGATTTGGATACACCCAAAACCAATACCTGTACACCACTTGACAAAACACCCTTTGTCAAATGTGTACAGCTCCTCTTTCACCAAGAAGATAACAACACCTTGTACAACTTCTCTTCTACACCAAGAAGACGCTCTTCTACAATACTTCTCTTTGAGTGATTACAATCAATCCTATAAGTCTTGAATCTGTATGTGATTGTCGACAAGGTCTTTTATAGGTGGACTTTCAGAATTCTTCACAATAGAGTAAGAATTGGTGAAGAACAGAAAGTAGAAGTAAGTTTTCAGAAAAAAAGAATTTTGAACAGAGTTTTTGGGCAGAAACTTGTGTTTTGAATTGGTGAATTGATCCTAGGACAACATCCCTATTTATAGGTGAAATCTACAGTCAGTTAGGGAAGTTATCAATTAAAATTTGAAATTTAAAACGTTAGATAAAATATCAGAAATCAAAAACTATTTAACAGTCAGAAATCACTATTAGTCGACTAAGGTCTATGAGGTAGTCGACTAGAAGAACAATTTTTGCCTATATTAGTCGACTATAAAAGGAAGTAAGTCGACTATATAAAGACTGATACGGATGACAAGTTTTTGAAAACTATAATTAGTCGACCAGCAGAACAAGGTTAGTCGACTATAGCATGTGTTAGTCGACTAGGGACTAGAGATAAGTCGACTAATAAAGCTAACAGACAATAAACAGAGAGCAGTAATATTTTTGTGGAAGAACTTAGTCGACTGTATAATGGATCAAGTCGACTAGACTATATGTTAGTCGACTATATGACTATTGTGCGTGTAATCAAGACTTTTAATAAAAATTTTAAAAATACACAAAAATAGTTAAAGTCTTCATATGAGCTTGAGCAACCAGAACTCTATATAAGTGCCTGAGATAGAGCTCCAAATGCATCTGTATCACTTTGTTATCCATCATCAAAATCTTTCAATCTGTAAGCTTCAACATTCTCTCCCTTTTTGATGATGACAACCTATGCATGAAAACTCCCCATGCTGAGAAACTCCCCCTGTAGTGAACTAGTTATAACAAATAGATATATATAACAAGTGTGTTTGTTCTCCCCTGCATGAGTCATAAAATATTACAACATTGCTATATATCCATATGTCATATATCCAAATATCTTGAATCATATCATAACACACATATCACAACACATATATCAGCACATACCAGCGCATATCCAACATTCTAACTTTCTCCCCCTTTGTCATTAACAAAAAAAATAGCATAGATCA
This sequence comes from Agave tequilana, assembly GCA_038442645.1. Taxonomy (NCBI): domain Eukaryota; kingdom Viridiplantae; phylum Streptophyta; class Magnoliopsida; order Asparagales; family Asparagaceae; genus Agave; species Agave tequilana. The sequence continues at coordinate 167,771 of JAVJIF010000284.1, read as the reverse complement.
TAAAGAGATACAAGAACAACCAGTGTTTTCATAACAAAACAGAAAATGTTAAGTAGTACAATAGAAAACTAAAAGAGTCATAACAAAAAGAAAATACAAAAAGATGCAAGAAACTCTAAAAAAAACACATAGAAATACACGTAGCAAAGCCAACTCTATATGCATCAAATGTCGGATCCGGGAGGAGGTGGTGGTGGAAAACGGGTTTTGAGGAGATCTAGAATTTCCTTTTGAGTTGTTTCAAAAGACTCCATCTTTAGTTGTATACTCATAAAGTGTTCCATTAGTAAAGATTGATTTGTGAGCAATGTATCCTGAGAGTCCATCATAGATTGTTGTTGGGCTTGGAGAGCCATGATTTCAGCAGAGAGAGAGTTATAAAAAGCATCGGGATAGGAAGGAGGTGGTTGAGAGGAAGGAGGTTCAGTGAACGGAGGTTGAGTGGAGGAGGAAGGAACTTGACTTGAACTTTGTGGAGGAGGAGAGGGTGAATGTTAATGTTGGGGTGGAGGGTGAGGAAAATCATGAAGTTTCATACAATGGAGTACGGTACGATCAAAAGGCTCAAAAACTTTGACAACACTCGTTTCGAAAGCAAGATCTATGTGAAATTTCTGAAACACATGAGATAAAAAGGCTCCATATGGTAAGAAGAAAGTATGATCCTTGACAAGATTATCAAAAATTATCTTTGCCCAGTTCACTTCTAGTCCAGCCATGATAGCATAGACACACGCAGCTAAATCACGAGAATAATAGTTATAACTCTGGGTTTTGGGCATATGTTATAGGCAAGGATACAACCAATAAGACGAGGAATAGGTTTCAATTTAATGTTAGACATTGGTAGTCCTTGACCTGGAAGAAACATATTTGATAAGAGCTTAACATCATTCATATTAATGTCATTAATAGATAGGCCGTGATAAGGAATTGAAAAAATACGACCTAAGAATTTTAGGGATAACTTGATATTCACACCTTTAATCATAGATTAGATATGAACATTATCATCATTGTCTTCATAGGTTAAGTTTGAATAAAACAGGTGGATCAAGAAGGGATAATATCCTTATCGAGATTCAGTAGAAAATATAGTATAAATACCACAATTTTGAAGATAAGAGACAATATCATAGTCATTAAAGTCTTCATACTTAACAAATCTACCAAGTAAGATTTTTAATGAAGAAATTCTTAAGAAATCATGTTCTAGAGCAAGATTTTTAAGAAAAGCCCTAAAATCTATTTGAGATGAGGAAGAAGATGGTGTATATTTGAATTTCCCAGACCTGGACATGATTAGAACTGAAATTAAAGGTAGATAAAGTAGGAATTAGAAGTATACTACAGAGATTGGAATGAATTTACCAAGAAATTGAAGGAATAAGGAGGTGGGTTCTCTGCTGCCGTGCTGAAGGTTGTAGTCTACTTCTCTTGCGGCTGGAGAGAGGAACTAGGGGTAAAACAAGGGCTTTTTATGAGTGGAAAGCGTAAAAAAGAGAAGTAAATACCTGATCAATGGTTAGGATCGAAAATAGAGAGAGATCAGATCCAAATTTAATGATATGGATCGGGTTCGAACGTAAAATATACAATAACAGAACACAAATTTTGACAGGGTTAGTCGACTTGGGTTTTGTGACTATTTGACTAATCCACCTTTTAGTCGACTAGTTGGTCGAAATAGTCGACTAACTCTTAATAGCTCAAAAAATTCATGTTTCTATTTGATGCAATTAGTCGACTGGTACACTGTTAAGTTGACTGGTTACTTATCAAGTCGACTAATAAAATTTGATAAGTTGACTAATAAGTGAAAAATGCCTTTAAATAATTCTGAAAAAATATTTAAAGATCGAAAACGTTGCAAATACCCAAATCTCTTCAAAATCTCATAAAAATATCTTCTTTAAGAGGTTTTATAAATATATCTACAATTTGATTATCAGTTGATATAAAATTTAGTAAAATATCACCTTTTAAAGAATGATTACGTAAAAAAAGAGGTCTAATATCAATATGCTTAGTACGTGAATTATAAATTGAATTTTTAGATAAGTTAATAGCACTGGTATTATCACACATAATAGGTGAATTTGTGATAGACATGCCATAATAAAATAAGGTTTGTTTCATCTATAAAATCTGAGCACATACAATACTAGCAGCGATATATTCTGCTTTGGTTATTGATAATGATACAGAATTTTGCTTTTTACTGAAGCATGATATTAGTAAATGTCTCAAAAAGTGACAAGTACCACTAGTACTCTTTCGATCAGATTTACATCCAGGAAAATCAGCATCTAGGAAAATCAGCATCACTATATGATAGTAAATCAAATATGCTTGATTTCAGATAAAATGCGCCATAGTTGATTGTGTTAGTAATATATCGAAGAATCCTTTTCACTGCTTTAAGATGTAATTTCATAGGATTTGATTGACATCTGGCACATAAGCAAACACTGAACATAATATCAGGGCTACTTGAAGTAATATATAGTAAAGAACCAATCATACCTCGATATAGTTTTTGATCAACATTCTTACCGTTTTCATCTTTGTTTAGAAATGTAGTAGTACTCATGGGAGTGTTTTTATGACCAGAATTTTTCATACCAAATCTTTTCAGAAGTTCGTTTGCATAATTGCACTGGAAAATGAAGATTTCATCATTCATTTGCTTTATTTGCAGACCGAGAAAGTAAGTAAGTTCACCCATGTGGCTCATCTCAAATTCACCCTGCATAGTCTTAGAAAATTCTTGACAAAGATTATCTTTAGTAGATCCAAATAAAATATCATCAACATATATTTGAATAATTATGATATCTTTATTAACATGTTTAATAAAAAGAGTTGTATCTGCTCTTCTTATCTTAAAATCAGAATTTAAAAAAAAACTTTTTAATCTATCATACCAAGCACGGGGTGCTTGTTTTAAACCAATAAAGCTTTCTTAAGTTTAAAAACATGGTTTGAAAATTTTTCATGTTCAAAACCTGGAGGTTGTTCGACATAAACAATTTCTTTAATAAAACCATTTGAAAAGACACTTTTAACATCCATTTGATAAAATTTGAAATTCATAAAGCAAGTAAAATATGAATTGATTCAAGTCTAGCTACTGGTGCATAAGTTTCATCAAAATCAATATTTTCTTCTTGATTGTATCCTTTTGCTACTAACCTTATTTTGTTTTTAATAACTTGACCTGATTCATCAAGTTTGTTCTTAAAGACCCATCTGGTACCGATGACTGGATGATCAGTAAGACATTGTACAAGATCCTAAACATCATTTCTGACAAATTGATTCAACTCTTCTTACATTGCAATAGTCCAAAAATCATCTGCACATGCTTCTTTGATATTCTTTGGATCAATGAGTGATAAGAAAGCAATTTGTATCATGTAGTTCAACTTGGATCTTGTCTGAACGCCTTGATTTATATCTCCAATAATCAAATCATGTGGATGATTTCTTACTTCAACATATGTTTTAGGTAACTCAGTAGGAGTCTCATCAATATTAGAAATGTTAGTATCATCAGAATTATCAATAGGAGTATTTATGATATCAACATCATCATGTGAAGAAGTATTGAAAATAGGCTTAGTCAAAGATTCATCAAATTTAACATGTAATGATTCTTCAATAGTAAATGTTTTCTTATTAAATATTCTATATGCTTTACTTTGAGTAGAATATCCAACAAAAATATCTTCATTGGATCTAGTATCAAATTTATCTAAAGCATCTTGTATTTAAGATAAAACATTTACATCCAAAAATCTTGAAATAAGAAACTTTTGAAATTCTGTTATAAAATAATTCATAAGATATTTTGTTTAAAATAGGTCGAATAAGCACACGATTTAAAATATAACATGCAGTAGCAACAATTTCGGCCAAAAAATATTTTGGTAAATGACTGTCCATAAGTATAGTTCTAACACATTCTTACAAAGTCCTATTCTTTCTCTCCACAACACCATTTTGAGGAGATACTCTAGGAAATGTAAATTTATGTGTAATACCATACTTATCCCAGAAATTTGCAAAAGATTTATTTTCAAATTCTCCTCCATGATCACTTCGAATAGTGACTACGTTTAGAGACTTTTGATTTTGAATTCTTTTACAAAAACTTGAAAACTCATTAAAAGTATCATTTTTATTCCTTAGAAAATTACCCATGAAAAACATGAATAATCATCAACAATAACAAAAATATACCTACTTTTGTTTAAAGAAGCAACACGAGTAGGACCAAATAAATCCAAATGCAATAGTTCTAAAGGTCTATTAGTTGAAACTAAATCTTTAGATTTAAAAGATGATTTAACTTGTTTTCCTAATTGACAAGAATCACAAAAATAATCCTTTTTAAAAGCTATTTTTTGAAGACCTTTAACTAAATTAAATTTAGAAATCTTAGAAATTGTTCTCATATTCAAATGATCAAATCTTTTATGCCATAAAAAATAATCATTATTAGAAGCAAGAAAACATAAGTTATCATTTGATGATATACAAGTTATTGATAACTAATAAATATTATTGTTATGAGAACCTTTAAACAAAATATCTTTCATGTTAGTATTATATATAAGACATGCATCTTTTTAAAAAATAATTTTATAATCCTTATCACATAACTGACTTATACTTAATAGATTGTGTTTTAAACCTCTTACCAAAAGAACATTTTCAATAAGGGATTTCGAAATGTTACCAAACATGCCAATACCAATAACTTTTCCTTCGTTATTGTCTCCAAATATTACTATACCTCCCTTTTTAATTTGAACGGAAGACAGTAGTTGAATGTGTCTGGTCATGTGTTTGGAACAATCACTATCAAATATCCACTTTTCTTTATAAGATACCTATAAGATAAAACATTTTGTATGGTACCCATCATGACAGGGTCCGAAAAAGATTAGCCTTTAAGAACCCAAATCTAATTGGAATTTGGTTTTTATTTGTTAGTATAAACATAATTACTAGAATTGCACACATCATGTATATAAGATACAATATAAGCATTTTTATTAACATTATTTAGATTTTTAGGAATCCATAAATATTTGTTCCTAATTCTTTTTGAAATAGTATTAGTATTTCTTTTCACAAAAGAATTATATGGATTATTATTATAAAAATGTGTAGATTTTACAAAATTAGTTTTTGAAAATTCAAGACCAACATGTGTAGGTTTGTAAATCTTATCTTTTGAAAAATCCAAGACCAAAATAATTATTTGACATCTTTTGATAAGATAATAAATCATTTAAATTTTCTTTTCCTTTATTAAATTTTGTCACATTTTTCAAAATTTCTTCATACTTAATTTTGAAACTAGTAATTTCTTTAACTAAAATAGTAATTCTAGAATTTAAAGAAACAGTTTCCTTTTTAAGCATAAAATTCTCTTTTAAGAAATTCTCATTACCCTTTTTTAAAGATGAAATAACTTTTTCAAAATCATTTTTTTGAGAATTTAAAGAAGATGTTTGAGAAACATAAATTGAATTTTTATTGTTGAGTCTTTCATTTTCCTTTATTAAAACTTTATTTTTAATCTTTTCATTTTTGAAATCATTATAAAGTTCATTAAATGCTTCTAATAATTCATCATAATCTTGTACCTCATCTTATTGAGCCATGAAGTAGATATTGACGGTTTCAGTGGCTTCTTCGTCATCAGAGAAAGATGAATCGCTATCATCCCAAGTTATTTAGAAGGCTTTTTCTTCTTGTTGAACTTATTGAAATTCTTAAAATTTCCTTTTAATTTCATCAATGGGCAATCCTTCTTTATGTGACCTGGTTTGTTACACTTAAAACAAATAGGATTATCATTAGTATCTTTATTCGTTTTAAACTTATCTTGTTTTAAGAACCTTTTGCATTTTCTTGAAAGCATTGCCATCTCCTCTTCATCGTTATCTGAATTGTTCATATCTGAGGATGTATGGAAGGCAAGTACTTTCTTCTTGAATTGAAGTTATTGTTCATCCTTTTTTCTGTCTTCGAGTTGCACTTCATATGCCATTAGATTACCAATAAGGTTTTCTAATGACATTGTTTGAGAGATCATTCGCTTCTTCTATAGTAGTGGTTTTCTTTTCCAAATCTGATGTGAGTGCACGAAGGATCTTTCTGACTTTTAACTTGCGTGTATTCCTTTCCAAGGGCTACTAAGGAATTTGTAATGTCGGTGAACCTTATAACCATTTCTGCAATAGTTTCGTTCTTCTTCATTTTGAAGAGTTCAAACCTGTGAACAAGAATAGAAATTTTCGGCTCTTTAACCTTATTTGTACCTTCATGTGTTACCTGTAAGATCTGCCATATTTGATTTGTAGATCTGGCCGTTGACACGCGATTGAATTCTTCTTTGTTCAAGGCACAGTAGAGCACTTTCATTGCTTTGCCATCAAGGTTGACAGATTTCTTTTGTTCTTCACTCCAAGCATCATAATTGGTTGTAGGTTTGGTGTATGGTGCTACCACTGTGTTTCATAGTTCATAGTTGAGTGACTACAAGTAGATCTTCATTCTACACTTTCAGTAGTTGTAGTTCGATCCATCAAATAATGGTGGACGTTATGTAGAATGTCCTTATTTGAATTGCGATGAAGGAAACTCCGTTGCCATCCTTGCTCTGATGCCAAGTATAGGATCTATAAACAAGCAACATAAACACTAGAGGGAGGGTGAATAGTATTTATAAACTTTTTAAATAAAACTACTTACAGGAAAGTAAAATTCACAGAATAAAACTCAGAAAATGCGAACGCAAAGACAAGAGATTTTATCCTGATTCGGTCCTTGTGACCTACATCCAGTCCCTAAACAATCCGCTTGAGATTTTCCTTTTCCTGAATTGGATACACCCAAAACTAACACCTGTACACCACTTGACAAAACACCCTTTGCCAAATGTGTACAACTCCTCTTACACCAAGAAGACAACAACACCTTGTATAACTTCTCTTCTACACCAAAAAGACGCTCTTGTACAATACTTCTTTTTGAGTGATTACAATCAATCCTATAAGCCTTGAATCTATATGTGATTGTGGACAAGGTCTCTTAAGGTGGACTTTCAGAATTCTTCACAATAGAGTAGGAATTGGTGAAGAACAGAAAGTAGAAGCAAGTTTTCAGAAAAAACAGAATTTTGAACAGAGTTTGAGCAGAAAACTTGTTTTTTTAATTGGTGAATTGATCCTAGGACAACATCCCTATTTATAGTTGAAATCTATAATCAGTTAGGAAAGTTATCAATTCAAATTTGAAATTTAAAATGTTGGATAAAACACCAGAAATCAAAAACTATTTCACAATCAGAAACCACTATTAATCGACTAGGGTCTATGAGGTAGTCGACTAGAAGAACAATTTTTGCCTATATTAGTCAACTATAAAAGGAAGTAAGTCGACTATATAAAGACTAATACAGATGACAAGTTTCTAAAAATAGTAATTAGTTGACCAGCAGAACAAGGTTAGTCAACTATAGCATGTGTTAGTCGACTAGGGTCTAGAGGTAAATCGACTAATAAAGCTAACAAACAATAAACAGAGAGCAGAAATATTTTTGTGGAAGGACATAGTCGACTGTATAATGGATCAAGTCGACTAGACTATATGTTAGTCAACTATATTAGGGGTCAAGTCGACTATATGATTATTGTATGTATGATCAAGGCTTTCAACAAAAATTCTAAAAATACAGAAAAATAGTCAAAGTCTTCATATGAGCTTGAGCAACCAGAACTCTATATAAATGCCTAAGATATAGCTCCAAATGCATCTGTATCACTTTGTTATCCATCATCAAAATCTTTCAATATGTAAGCTTCAACACCCAAGCAACCAACTTAAGATTTTTCTTATCCTGATTTTGGTACACCCCAAAATTAACTTCTTGTACACCACTTGAGAAAAAAACCTTTGCCAAATCTGTACAACTTTTCTCTACACCAAGAAGACAACAACTCTTTGAATGATTGCAATGAATCCTCTAAGCCTTGAAACTTGCATCTGATTGTGGACAAGGTATATTATAGGAGAACTTTCAGAATTCTTCACAAAGACTTGGAATTGAGTGAAGAACAAAAAGTAGAAACAAGTTTTCTGAAAAACAGAATATTTTGAACAGAGTTTGGGTAGAGAACTTATGATTTGAATTGTTGAATTCATCCTAGGACAATATCCCTATTTATAGATGAAATCAATGGTCAGTTATAGAAGTTATCAACTCAAATTTGAAAATTAGACTGTTGGATAAAACACCAAAAAATTCAATAACTGATTAACAGTTAGAAATCAAAGTTAGCGACTAGGATATAGGAGTAGTCGACTAGTATAAGGAATTTTGATTGGGTTAGTCGACTAGCCAAGATATCAAGTCGACTATATGAAGACTGACACAGAATAATAAGTCTCTGAAAACTGAATTTAGTCGACTAGCAGAGAGGGTAAGTCGACTAATGGTGGTTACAGTCAACAAATAGAGAACTGATATATTTTTTGTGAAGACACTTAGTCGACTATAGAAGGGGGTTGGTCGATTATAATATATGTTAGTTAACTATAGAAATGAATAAATTGACTATATGACTATTTTGTGTGTGTGATCAAGGCTTTTAACAAAAATCGAAAAATACAAAAAAAATAGTCAAAATCTTTATATGAGTTTAAGCAATCAGAACCCAGTATTAACTCCTGAAATAGAGCTCTAATGCATCTACATCACATTTGTTATCATCAAAATCTGTTAACAACAAACTGTAAGGTCCAACATTCTGCCCCGTTTTGATGATGACAACCTGTGTGCACGAAAACTCTCCCTATAGAGAAATTTCCCCTGCAGAGAACAAGTTATAACAAATATATAGATAACAAGTGTTTCTCCCTGCATGAGACATAAACCATAGCTATATATCCAGATATCTTTGCCGTCAAGAATCACATAAAAATATACATAGCACATATATAACTATACATAGAACATATATAACTTCTCCCACTTTGTCATTACTAAAAAGAGAGAAATATCACAGAATACGAAGGCAGACATAAACAACCAAAGTTTGCATAACATAACAGAAAATATCAATTAGTACAATAGAAAACAGAAAGTGTCATAGCGAAAGAAAACACAAAAATATGTAATAACTCAAAACCATGCAGCAAAACAAAAACAAATCCAATGTCATGTGCATCAAATGTTGGATCCGGGAGGAGGAGGTGTGAAAAATGGGTCTTGAGGAGATCCAGTATTTCCATTTGTGTGGCTTCAAAAGACTCCATCTTCAGTTGCATATTCATAAAATACTCCATAAGTAGAGATTGATTGTTGAGTAATGCAGATTGAGAGCTCAACATAGATTATTGTTGAGTTTATAAAGCCAAGATTTCAACAGAGATAAAATAATAGAAGGCATCAGGAAAGGAAGGATATGCTTAAGAAGATAAGGGTTCAGTAAATGGAGGTTGAGTTGAGGAGGAAGGAGTTTGAGTAGAACTTTGTGGAGGAGAGGGTGGATGTTGAGATGGTGGTGGAGGTTAATGGAAGTCAAGAAGTTTCATGCGATGGAGAATGGCACGATCAATGACTCAAAAATCTTGACGGCGTTAGTTTCGAAAGCAAAATCTATTTAAAAATTTTGAAACACATGAGAAAGAAAAGCTCTATAGGGTGAGAAAGAAAAGCTCTATATGGTAAGAAGGAAGTGTGCTCCTTGATAAGATTATCAAATATGATTTTAGCCTAATTAACTTCAAGTCCAGCCATGATGGCATAGACACAAGTAGCTAAGTTAAGGAAATAATAGTTATAACTCCCGATTTTTGGGCAAATATTATAAGTAAGGATTTTACCAATTAGACGAGGAACAGGTTTGAGTTTTGTGTTAGTCATTGGTAGTCCCTAACCTGGAAGGAAGATATTTGATAAAACTTCATCATCATCTATATCAATATCATTAAGGGAAAGACCATGATATGGAATAGAGAGAATACGACCTAAAGATTTAGGAGATAGTTTTATATGAACACCTTTAACCAGAGAATAAATATGAACATTATCATCATTATCTTCATAGGCTAAATTTGTGTAAAAGAGGTAGATCAAGAAGGGATAATACCCTTGCCTAGATTCTGTGAAAAACATAGTATAAAGACCAAATTTTGAAGTACAGATGCAATATTATATTCATTGAAGTCTTTATACTTAACAAATTTACCGGGTAGGATTTCTAACTGAGAATGTCTTAAGTAATCATCTTCTAGAGTAGGATTTTTAAGAAAAAGTCTAAGATCTGTTTGAGAGGAAGATGAAGATGGTGTAAACTTAGATTTCTTATATCTTGACATGATGAGAACTAAAACTAAGGTCTAAGAAAGCAGGAATTGAAAGTAAAAGACAGAGATTGGAAAGATTTTTACCCAGAAATTGGAAGAAAAAGAGATGGGTCTGCTGCTGCTGAAGTAATCACTACTGCTTCTGCTGAAGAAGGGAACAGGTGAAACACAAGGTTTTGATGATGGGGAAGGGTAAATATGAGAAGTAAAAACAAGATCAACGGTTAGGATTGAATATGGGTAGAGATCTGATCCAAAAATTCATGAAATGGGTCAGATCCGAAAGTCATAAATCCAATAACAGAACACAGTTTTATACACGGTTAGTCGACTTGGGTCTATGATTAGTTGACTAATCCCTTTCTTAGTCGACTTATTTATCAACATAGTCAACTAATTCTAAACAATTCTAAATACCATATTTTTGTTGGATTCAGTAATCGACTGATCATCCGTTAAGTCGACTAGTAACTTGTTAAGTTGACTGATAGACTTGTTAAGTCAACTAACAAGTCAAAAATGCATCAAAACAAATCTGAAAAAATATTTAAATATCAAAAATATTGCAAATACCCAAATATCTTTGAAATCTCATAAAAATATCTTCTTTAAGAGGTTTTGTAAAAATATCTGCAATTTGATTATCAGTTGATATAAAATTTAATGAAATATCACCTTTTATGGCATGATCACGTAAATAATGATGTCTAATATCAATATGCTTTGTACGTGAATGATGAATTAAATTTTTAAATAAGATAATAGCACTGGTATTATCACACATAATAGGTGAATTTGTGAAAGATTTACCATAATCAAGTAAGGTTTGCTTCATCTATAAAATCTGAGCACAAGCAACACTAGCAGCGATATATTCTCATTCGGTTGTTGATAATGATACAGAATTTTGCTTTTCGCGGAACCATGATACTAGTGGTGTCCCAAAAATTGACAAGTACCATTAGTACTCTTCCGATCAGATTTACATCCAACAAAATTAGCATCACTATATGATAGTAAATCAAATGTGCTTGATTTCGGATAAAATAAACCATAGTTGATTGTGTTATTAATATATCGAAGAATCTTTTTCACTGCTTTAAGGTGTGATTCCTTAGAATTTAATTGATATCTAGCACATAAATAAACACTGAACATAATATCAGGTCTACTTAAAGTAATATATAGTATAGAACCAATCATACCTCGATATAGTTTTTGATCAACATTCTTACCATTTTCATCTTTGTATAGGAATGTAGTAGTATTCATGGGAGTGTTTTTACTGCCAGAATTTTTTATACCAAATCTTTTAATAAGTTCTTTTGCATAGTTGCACTAAAAAATGAAGATTCTATTTTTCATTTGCTTTATTTGCAGACCGAGAAAATAATTAAGTTCACCTATGTGGCTCATCTTGAATTCACTCTGCATAGTCTTAGAAAATTCTTGACAAAAATTATCGTTAGTAGATCCAAATAAAATATTATCAACATATATTTGAATAATTAAGATATCTTTATTAACATGTTTAATAAAAAGTGTTGTGTCTGCTCTTCCAATCTTAAAACTAGAATTTAACAGAAAACTTTTTAATCTATCATACGAAGCATGGGGTGCTTGTTTTAAACTATATAAAGCTTTCTTAAGTTTAAAAACATGGTTTGAAAATTTTTCATGTTTAGAACCTGAAGGTTGTTCAATATAAACGGTTTCTTTAATAAAACCATTTAAAAACGTATTTTTAACATCCATTTGATAAAGTTTGATATTTATAAAACAAGCAAAAGTAAGTAAAATGTGAATGGATTCAAGTCTAGCTACTGGTGCATAAGTTTCATCAAAATCAATATCTTCTTCTTTACTGTATCCATGTGTAACTAATCTTACTTTGTTCTTAATTACTTGACCTGATTCATCAAGTTTGTTCTTAAATACCCATCTGGTACCGATGACTGGATGATCAGTAAGACGTTGTATGATATCCTAAACATCATTTCTGACAAATTGATTCAACTCTTCTTGCATTGCAATAGTCCAAAAATTATCTGCACATGCTTCTTTGATATTCTTCGGTTCAATGAGTGATATGAAAGCAATTTGTGTCATGTAGTTCAATTTGGATCTTGTCTGAATACCTTGAGTTATATCTCCAATAACCAAATCATGTGGATGATTTCTTATTTCAACATGTGCTTTAGGTAACTCAGCAGGAGTCTCATCAATATTAGAAACGTTAATATCATCAGAAGATATAATAATATTATCAATATGAGTATCAATGATATCATCATCATGTGAAGAAGTATTAGAAAGAGGCTTGTCAAATATTCATCAAATTTAACATGCAATGATTCTTCAATAGTAAATATTTTCTTATTAAAGATTCTATATGATGCTTTACTTTGAGTAGAATATCCAACAAAAATACCTTCATTGGATCTAGCATCAAATTTATCTAAAGCATCTCTTGTATTTATGATAAAACATTTACATCTAAAAATCTTGAAATAAGAAACTTTTGAAATTCTGTTATAAAACAATTCATAAGATGTTTTTTTAAAATAAATCGAATAAGCATTTGATTCAAAACATAACATGCAATAGTAAAAGTTTCAGCCTAAATATATTTTGGTAAAAGACTGTCCATAAGCATATCTCTAGTTCATTCTTGCAAAGTCCTATTCATTTTCTCCACAACACCAATTTGAGGAGATGTTCTAGAAAAAACAAAATTATGTGTAATACCATACTTATCACAGAAATTTACAAAAGATTCCTCCATGATCACTTCAAATTGTTACTATGTTAAGAGACTTTTGATTTTGAATTCTTTTATAAAAACTTGAAAACACATTAAAAGTATCATTTTTATTCTTTAGAAAAATTACCAATGAAAAACGTGAATAATCATCAATAATAACAAAAATATACCTACTTTTGTTTAAAGAAGCAACACGAATTGGACCAAATAAGCCAGATGTAACAATTCTAAAAGTCTATTAGTAGAAACTAAATCTTTAGATTTAAAAGAAGATTTAACTTGTTTTTCTAATTGACAAGAATCACAAAAATAATCCTTTTTAGAAGCTATTTTTGTAAGACCTTTAACTAAATCAAATTTAGAAAGCTTAAAAATTGTTTTCATATTTAAATGATCAAATCTTTTATGCCATAAAAAATAGTTATTATTAGAAGCAATTAAGCATAAGTTATCATTTGATGATATACAAGTTATTGATAACTCATAAATATTATTGTTACGAGAACCTTTAAATAGAATATCTTTCATGTTGGTATCATATATAAGACATGCATCTTTTTTGAAAATAATTTTATAACCCTTATCACATAACTGACTAATACATAATAGACTATGTTTTAAACCTCTTATCAAAAGAGCATTTTCAATAAGGGATTTCGAAATGTTACCAACCATGCCGATACCAATAACCTTTCCTTTGTTATTGTCTCCAAATATTATTATACTTCCCTTTTTGATTTGAACGGAAGACAGTAGTTGAATGTGCCCAGTCATATGCTTGGAACAACCACTTTCAAGTATCCACTTTTCTTTATAAATACCTATAAGATAAAATATTTTGTACGGTACCCATCATGATAGGGTCCAAAAAAGATTAGCCTTTATAAACCCAAATCCAATTTGAATTTGGTTTCTATTTGTTAGTATAAACATAATTACAAGAATTACATACATCATGTATATAAGATGCAATATAAGCATTTTTATCCACATTATTTAGATTTTTAGGAATCCATATATATTTGTTCCTAATTATTTTTGAAATAGTATCAGTATTTCTTTTCACAAAAGAATTATATGGATTATGATTATTCTTTTTATAAAAATGTGTAGATTTTTCAAAATTATTTTTTAAAACAAAATGTGTAGTTTTTTCAATCTTATCTTTTGAAAATCCAAGACCAAAATAATTATTTGACATCTTTTGATAAGACAATAAATCATTTAAATTTTTTTTATTAAATTTTGTCACATTTTTCAAAATTTTTTCATACTTAATTTTGAAACGAGTCATTTCTTTATCTAAAATAGTAAGTTTAGAATTTAAAGAAACAGGTTCTCTTTTAAGTAAAGAATTCTCTTTTAAGAAATTCTCATTATCTTTTTTTAAAGATGAAATATTTTTTTCAAAATCAGATTTTTGAGGATTTAAAGAAGATATTTGAGAAATATAAAGTGAATTTTCTTTGAAAAAGTTGTCATTTTCTTTTGTTAAAACTTTATTTTTAATCTTTTCATTTTTGAAATCATTATAAAGTCCATTAAATGCTTCTAATAATTCAGCATAGTGTTGTACCTCATCTTCTTGAGCCATGAAACAGATTTTAGCAGTTTCAGTGGCTTCTTCTTCATCAGAGAAAGACGATTCGCTATCATCCCAAGTTGCTTGGAAGGCTTTCTTCTTTTTATTAAACTTATTGAGATTCTTGAAATTTCTTTTAGATTTTATCAATGGGCAATCCTTCTTTATGTGACCTGTTTTGTTACACTTAAAACAAATAGATTATTATTAGCATCTTTATTTTTTTAAACTTACCTTATTTTAAGAACTTTCTGAATTTTCTTAAGAGCATTGCCATCTTCTCTTCATCATTATCTGAATTGGCCATATCTGAGGATGTATGGAAGGCAAGTACTTTCTTTTTAGATTGAAGTTGTTGTTCATCCTTCTTCTTATCTTCAAGTTGCACTTCATATGGCATTAAATTATGAATAAGGTTTTCTAATGACATTGTTGAGAGATCATTTGCTCCTTCTATTGCAGTAGTTTTCATTTCCCAATCTGATATGAGTGCACGAAGAATCTTTCTGACTTTTTCAACTTGTGTGTATTTCTTTCCAATGGCTACTAAGAAATTTGTAATGTCGGTGAACCTTGTAACCATTTCTGCAATGGTTTCATTCTCCTTCATTTTGAAGAGTTCAAACCTGTGAACAAGAATAGAGATTTTAGATTCTTTAACTTTATTTGTATTTTCATGTGTTCCCTGTAAAATCTGCCATATTTGATTTGCAGATCTGGCCATGGACACGCGATTGAATTCTTCTTTGTTCAAGGCATAGAAAAGCGCGTTCATTGCTTTGGCATCAAGGTTGACAGACTTCTTTTATTTTTCACTCCAAGCATCATAATTGGTAGTAGGTTTGGTGAATGGTGCTTCACTATGTTCCATAGTTCATAGTTGAGTGATTGTAAGTAGATCTTTATTCTACTACTGGAATAATGGTGAACGTTATGTAGAATGTCCTTCTTTGAATTGTGATGAAGAAAACTCCGTTGCCATCCTTACTCTGATACCAAGTGTAGGATCTATAAATAAGGCAACACAAAAACTAGAGGGGGGTGAATAGTATTTATAAACTTCTAAAAATAAACTACTTGCAGGAAAGTAAAATTCACAGAATAAATCTCAGAAAAATACAAATACTAACACAAGAGATTTTATTCTAGTTCGGTCCTTGTGATCTATGTTAAGTTCCCAAGTAACCCACTTGAGATTTTCCTTATCTTAATTTTGATACACCCTAAAATAAACTCCTTGTATACCACTTGACAAAACAACATTTGTCAAATCTGTACAACTCTTCTCTACACCAAGAAGACAACGACTCTTTGAATGATTATAATGAATCATATAAGTCTTAAAACTTGTATGTGATTGTGGATAAGGTATCTTATAGGAGAACTTTCAGAATTCTTCATAAAGACTTGGAATTGAGTGAAGAACAGAAAGTAGAAATAAGTTTTCTGAAAAACAGAATATTTTGAACAGAGTTTGAGTAGAAAACTTGTGATTTGAATTGATGAATTCATCCTAGGACAATATCCCTATTTATAGGTGAAATCAATATGATCAGTTAGCGAAGTTATCAACTCAAATTTGAAAATTAGAACGTTGGATAAAATACCAGAAAATCTATAACTGATTAACAGTCAAAGTTAGTCGACTAGGATATAGGAGTAGTCGACTAGTATAAGAAATTTTGACTGGGTTAGTCGACTAGCTAAGATGTCAAGTCGACTATATGAAGACTGACATAGAATAACAAGTCTCTGAAAACTGAACTTAGTCGACTAGCAGAGAGGGTAAGTCGACTAATGGTGGTTACAGTCAACAAATAGAGAACTGATATATTTTTTGTGAAGACCCTTAGTCGACTATAGAAGGGGGTTAGTCGACTATAATATATGTTAGTCAATTATAGAAATGGATTAGTTGACTATATGACTATTCTGTGTATGTGATCAAGGCTTTTAACAAAAATCTAAAAATACACAAAAAATAGTCAAAATCTTTATATGAGCTTGAGCAACCAGAACTCAGTATTAATTCTTGAAATAGAGCTCAAATGTATCCACATCACATTTGTTACCATCAAAATCCTTTAACAGCAAACTGTAAGGTCTAACGAGAACCCTTCCCCATACTTATCTCATGCATTGTTCCCAATGTATGAAAGAAATGTATAGATGCATGAAATGGAATGTAAAAGAGGTAAAGTTACAAATACACTGGGTCGAAAAGACATAAAGCCGTTTCATTTACCGGTACCGATTCCAAGAAAGGTTTAAGGCGCTGACCATTTATCTTAAAGTCATTCACATTCTTGATGTCACTGATCTCTACAGTATCGTGTGGAAACACAGATTTAACAACGAATGACCCAGTTCATCTTGATTTTAGCTTTCCTGAAAAAGATGAATCCTAAAATTATAAAGTAAGACTTTTTGCCTAGGAAAAAAATGTTTTTCTTATGATATATTTATCATGAAAAATCTTAACTCTATTTATTGTAATCTTTGCATTTTCATATGCCTCATTTCTTAACTCCTCAAATTTGAAAATTTGTAACTTTCGAAGGTCATCGGTCTTGTTTAAATTAAAATTTAGTTACTTGATTGCCCATAAGGCCCGGTGCTCTAACTCAATAGGTAGGTGACAAGCCTTCCTATTGACTAATCTATAAGGAGACATTCCTAAAATTGTCTTAAAAGTGGTTCTGCAGGCCCATAGGGTATCTATAAGTTTGGTGAACCAATCTTTCCGATTTTTATTCACAGTCTTCTCCAAAATAAGCTTAATTTGTCTATTGGAGACCTCCACCTGCCCACTAGTTTGAGGATGATAAGGTGTGAACAATTTGTGAGTTATAGCATACTTTCGCATAAGAGCTTCAAAGGATCCATTGCAAAAGTGAGTACCATTATCGCTGATGATAGCGCGAGGGGTTCCGAAGCGCGAGAAAATATTCTCCTTCAAAAAATTTATGACAACTTTGTTATCATTAGTTTTACTTGAAATGATTTCTACCCACTTGACACATAGTCCACGGCAACCAATATGTATTGATTTCCAAATGAATTAGGAAATAGACTCATAAAGTCGATGCTCCAAACATCAAAGAGTTCTATTTCTAAAATAGGGTTGAGAGGCATCATATCTCGTTTCGAGATCCTTCCTATTATTTGGCATCTAGGGCACGTCTTGCAAAACTTATAAACATCTTTGAATAAAGTAAGCCAATAGAACCCACTTTGTATCACCTTTTCAGTAGTCTTGCGGGGACCAAAGTGTCCACCGCATGCAAGTTCATGACAGAAGGATAAAACGCTCTTAATTTCTTTATCAAAAATGCATCTCCTAATAATTTGGTCAAAACAGTACTTAAAAAGATACGGTTCCTTCCAAAAGAAATACCGAACTTGAGATAAGAACCGGTATACATCATTTTTAGACCAATGAGATGGGTTTGGTTTGTGACCAAGTAATTCACTATATCAGCAAACTAAGGTTCCCTAAAGACAACTAAGAGTTTTCCATCGGAAAAGTCATGGCAATTCGTTGCATGGAGAGTTAAGAATGCGTGAGAGATGGTCAGCAACGATATTTTCTAAGCCTTTCTTATCTCGAATCTCGAGATCGAATTCTTGAAGAAGGAGGATCTAATGAATGAGTCAGGCCTTCGCATCCTTCTTCATCATGAGGTATCTTAGCGTAGAATGATCAGTGAAAATTATTGTTTTGGACCCTAGTAGGGAGGGACGAAATTTTTCTAAATCAAACACTACTGCCAAGATTTCCTTTTCGGTTGTAGTGACATCATTTGAGTATCGTTGAGAGTCCTACTAGAGTAAAAAATTACGTGCTACTTGTTATCAATGCGCTGTCATAGGACAGTGTCTATGGCAAAATCAGAAGTGTCGCACATGATTTCGAACAGCTTAGACCAATCCGGTGCAGATATGATTGGTGCAGTAATAAGCTCTTTCTTAAGCTTCTCCCAAGAATTTATACTTTTATCATCAAAAGTGAAAGACACATCCTTATCTAATAGATTAGTCAAAGGTCTAGAATCTTACTAAAGTCCTTGATAAATCTTCGGTAGAAACTGGCGTGTCCTAAGAAGGATCGAATATTCTTCACACATTTAGGCATGAAAAGCTTAGCTATAATCTCGATCTTGGCTTTATCCACTTCAATTCCTTTCTTAGAGATTTTATGACCCAAAATAATTTCATATTTTACCATGAAGTGTCATTTCTCCCAGTTAAGTGTCAGATTTTTTTCGGCCCAACATTGGAGGACAAGTTCTAAATGGTGAAGATATTGAGTAAATAAATCTCCGTAGATGGAGAAATCATCCATGAAGATTTCCAAGAATCGTTATACCATATCAGAGAAAAGACTCAACATGCAACGTTGAAACATTATTGGGGCATTGCACAAGTCAAAAGGCAATCGACGATAAGCAAATGTCCTAAATGGACATGTAAAAGTAGTCTTTTCTTGGTCCCCAGGAGCAATGAAAATCTAATTATCCCCCGAGTAACCGTCCAAGAAACAGTAATACTTGTGGCCAGCCAAACGTTCAAGCATTTGGTCAATGAAGGAAAGTGAGAAATGGTCCTTACGAGTTGCTGCATTAAGCTTCCTATAGTCAATACAAACTCGAATTTTCGTGGGAACTCGAGTTTGTACCAACTTTTGTTCTCATTTTTCACTATGATAAAACTGGATTTCTTTTAAACTGCATGGACAGGACTGACCCATTGGCTATCAGAGATGGGATAGATTATCCCATTGTCTAAGAGTTTCACAATTTCAGTATGAACAACCTCTTGCATTATTGGGTTTAACCTAGATTGCGGGTCTTTTTTCGGTGTTGCTTCTTTATTGAGATGAATGCAATGTTGAACTATTGCTGGACTCAATCCCTTTATGTCGGTCATAGTCCAACCAATAGCTTCCCAATATTTTCTCAGAATTGTTTTAAGATTCTCTTCTTGCCGTTCATTGAAATGGGAGGCAATTATGACAAGAAAGGTCTCTTGTTCGCCTAGATAAACGTACTTGAGATGCGCAGGTAAGGCTTTCATTTCTCAAGAAGGGAAAGGCGAATTTATTGGCTCCATATTTGGTGAAATAGGGTTCGAGGCCCAATTCACAGTAGACTCGACAACCTGATTAAGGTTAAAGTCTTCAGACTCTAACTCGAAGTCACAATCAGTTTCTAATTCCAATTCTTCTCCATGTTCACTTGTCAAGTTTTCAATGAGGTTGACTTCAAATGTTTGATCCTCAACATCACAGGGTTGCTTTCCTAAGTTGAAGACATTACCTTCTCTAGTCATGTCCCTAAAGGTTAACCTCATGGACCCATTCCTACAGTTGATAATAGTGTTGACAGTAGCAAGAAATAGGCACCCTAGGATAACATGAGTTTAAGCCCTAGGATTGGACACAGGTTGTGTCTCAAGAACTATGAAATCAATAGGGAAGATAAACTCCCTGGCCCGGATAAGAACAACATTAATTTTTCCCTTGGGAACTTTCACTGAATGGTCAGCCAGTTGGAATTTGACTCGAGTTGGGCTAAGATCACCCAACCCAAGTTGTTGATAAACTGAGAAGGGAAGCAAGTTTATACTTGCCCCCAAGTTAAGAAGTGCACGACTAATCTCAGTTTGTCCTATAGTGCAGGCAATGGTAGGACAACCTAGATCATTGTACTTGACAGGGATCAGACCTGACAGTAGCTCACTAATATTACTGGTTAAGAAGACTTTCTTGGGAACATTAGTCTTTCTCTTCTTGGTGCACATATCCTTAAGAAATTTTGCATAGGATGGGACTTGTTGGATGGTATTAAGAAGAGGCACATTTATCTTCACTTGATTGAAGATCTCAATTATCTTATCCATGTATGGATTTTGCTTATTGTTTTTCAGCCTATTAGAAAATGGTACTACAAGCTTGTGCACCTGACTGTTGACTTATCCATTTCAGATTCGTTAGATTTGGAAGGATTGGGACTAGATGAGGTGGATGTTTGTGTGTGCTTGTGCTGAATGGAATTTGATGGTGTTGACACTTGATTATCAACTTTCTTTCCCAACCTCAATGTATGAACAACATTACATTGATTCAATGATTGATCTTTAGCCAAATGGGCTTGTTGAGAATTCCTAGGATTCGTTACTGGCTGACTGGGTAAGGTACCCTTTAGTCTCTCATTCTGTAGATTTGCTAATTGGTTCATTTGAACCTCTAGCCTCTGTATCGTTTGTATGAGAGAATCTTGATTATTCATGTATCTTTTCATATTTCTGTCAAAATCAGTCATTCTCCTCTCAAGTTGAGGATTCTGAAAGGAAAACTGTGGAGCTTGGTTGGGAAAATTTTGTTGATAATTTGAAAAATTGGGCAGATGGATAAAAGAATTATGATGATAATTTAAAATGGGTTAATAATTGAAAGAATTATTGGAATAATGGAAGTGGTTTGAATGGTTTGATCATGAGTGGTCACTGTTATTTTGGATCTATGAGAAATTCGGGTGATTTCTCCAACCAGGATTGTACATTTGTACATAAGGATTATTGTTGGGCCTTAAAAAGGCCGCATTCATATCTGAAAATTGTTGCTGAGCTTGAAACACAGGACACTCCTCAAACATATAATTCATGGCTTGACAGTAAGTACAGCCTGAAGTTGAAAATTGGTATGGGCTGACTTGGTTGACTGGATTTAGTTTCTTAGTTTTAAAGCTTCCAATCTTGCTATTCTAACCTCGGTAGCTATGGATGATTCAATTGAATGGAGAGCTCCTTTTGAAGAGATGGAGTTTGAATTTCTAGAGTTTTCATTAGTTGGTTCCCATTGGATGGTCTTTTCAGCTAGATTCTCATATAAATTCCATTCATTTTCATTTTGCAAGTATCCCCTTTGGGACATGGTTTCTAAGAGGGTCTTACTTGAATAGTCTAAACCGTTATAAAGAATTTGACGTTATCACCATTTCTCTATTCTATGATAAGGACATTGGACAAGGAGGTCTTTGAAGCTTTCAAAGTACCTTCAAGATGATTCACTAGGTTCTTGGTTGAACTGCATGATGTTCTTCCTAATGAGAGCGATCTTATGAATTGGATAGAATTTCTTCAAGAAGAGCTTGATGAAATCATTCCATGATGTGATAGAGCCGGCCGCTAAGTTGTAAAGTCATTTCTTGTCTAAGTTCTTAAGAGCAAATGGGACAAATCTCAACCTAATAGCATCATCTATAAGGTGTGGGATGTTCATCATAAAACATACTTTCTCAAATTCTCTTATGAAGAAATAAGTATCTTCGGACTCAAAGCCATGAAACTTAGGGAGCGTATTGATGAACTTAGGCTTGAGCTCAATGTTGTTTTCACCCACCAATAAAAGTTGGATGCAAAATGGAAGTGTGATTCTAATGGGATAGAATCTATCCTATAAAAATGTCGGTTGAGCCATAACCAGATCTGGTTTTGGTTCAAGCTTTGATGGTGATGTGTTTCTAGTTAACCTAGATGAATTTGGGTCTCTCGACCACACTTGCATACACAAATACTACCACAAACAAGTTCACCAATAGTCAACAAGAAAAAAGCAACTAAGTCTAGTCTAAGGTAACCTTGACCTAGACAACTCCTAATTGGTTGATTGTCTACAAGAGGTACATTGACCATAAGCTAATAGCCAAGTCAGGACAAGATTAGTGGGAGGTATCCGCGCAAAAGTGACGGGCCTAATTAAGCCAAACCATTAGCCTTCGGGATTTCGCCCCCCAATCCTTGTCCTTGACATTGATTTAGCAGGAGTCAAATGCTAACATCTTCTCCCTTAGGATAATCTCATAATGAGTTCGAGATGTCCCTAAGACCAACATCTATTAGATTTTAAGTTAGGCTTAGATTGTGCGTGCTTGGAGATGATTTGTGGGCTAAGGAAGGGTAATACTTCCCCATCTTATCTTATTTTGAGTTTTGCCCTTAAAACAGATTGTGCAAGTATGCAAGGGTGCAAGTATAAAATAGTAGTAACAATCAAAAAGAAAGTAAATCACCCAAGAATACTCTTATGCTAGATGCTACGCAAACGTACCTCGTCTCCAGCTTTCTTCAACAGTAATTGTAAAAGAAACGTAATTAGACAAATGCCTAGAATGCAAGTCTAAACATTTTTTAAGCAATTGGCAATCAATCAGCTTACTGTTGGATTAAAAATAGGGTATGTGGATATCAGATATAGTAGAATTAACGCACAAAAAAATTATATTTTTGCAAAACAATATGTCCTGCAAAAAAAAAATTTATCCAAAAAAAATTTCAAGCTTTTTCGTTGCAATTTCTTGAAATTATGTTTCCTATTTTCTAGAATAGGGGCACAGAATAGCAAGTCTTCTCCTGCAATTCTTGAGTGCTAAATCTGATTTCTTGATGGCCCTAAAATAAGATACCAAACTTGTTAAGAAACAATTACACCGTTCCCTCCCTGGCAACGACGCCAAAAATTGCTTGCAACTAAATGCAGTGTGAGAATTACCGTCTAGCATTGGGCTAACGGGTCATGATTCACGAGGAGGAATGCGATAAAAGCTTTTTGATGTATTGTTTCAAAAGCAAAGAATGGCGTCGGTGTTATTTTTTTTATGTTGAAAAGAGAATGGAGAGTAGAGAGATGATTAAAAAAACTTAAAATTTGGAAAAGGTTTTGGAGAAAATGATCTTTAAAAGGTTTGAAGAATGATTGGTTGTTTGTTTTAATATATGAAGAAAAAGATCTGGGCTCACTATCTTACAACTCAATGACGTGTTCTTCTCTTTAAAATCTCAGTGCCTCAACGTGATCATAGGCAAAAACTTAAGTTTGAATTTTGAAAGTCTTAAGTAAAGCAGATAAGATTGTTTGGAAAAGTCAACTCCGTTTTTTAAGAATTCATATTGAACTGAATCTTAAATCATCAAGTCGTCGTTCAAGTACGAATAAAAACAAGTTCAAGTGATATTTTAAAAATGAAAGTTTTAGAAATTCAAACCCATCATCATGTGCCTTCAAGAACACTTTCAAAGAAACAAGGCTCAGTTTAAGGTATTCATATGATTCCGTTGGGTTTTTTGTATAAAATCGTTCAAAATAAGAGGGATCAAAGAGAGATAATAGTGAGTCTAGAAAGAAAAGATTTAGCTACTCATTACTAGAATAAAATATTAAATTGAAATTCAACATACCCGTGAGTTGGAGAAGAAAAGAAGTCTGTCGAATTTTTATTGATGTCACTTCAACTTCAGATTATATTCACTCTCTCTCTCTCTCTCACTTTGTTTCTGAATAGAACTACAGATTAAGAACTGAAATACAACTTCCCATAAACTATCTAATAAAGAACCTAAGCCCTAAAAATAAAGAGAAAAACTTCAACTAGTCTTCAGTGCCTTCTGCAGAAAACGTCATGCCTTTTATAGGCAAAAACCCAGAGGGGAGAGGAGTGAGGAGATAAGGGGAGCAAACATTCTCCTTATCTCCAAGGGATGACCATAGAAACACGGCCAAAGCCGCGTTTCTGCAGCCTGGATGTGGCATTGGCCACATCCAGGGGCAGATACGGCTAGCATTTGGTTTCATTCCCTTTTATCTGACAGATTTTCTATTTGATATCTGATTTTGATCTGACCTTCGGTGATCCTCAAGCTAACTAAATTGGATTCGTCCAAAACTAAATTAACCGATTTCATCTGATGTGATCCTCCTAATATGCATTGATCTTTAGCTGGGATCATGGCTATCCTCCTGAATAATTATCCCTTCTTTAAATTAGAATTTAAAGCAGGCTTTTGGGCTCAATTTTCTTTCACCTCCATTAGTAATGGGCCTGCATATTATCAAATAAAAATAAGACTTATCAATAGAATTTATTAGATAATAAACATGATAATGTGACAATATATATGTAATATCTATGACCGATCAACGGGTCTCATCTTTCCTTGTTGAAATGTGGACCTCGCATTTTGTTTAAATGCGGTCTTCACATTTAGAGTTAAAAACACGGGAGTTACGCTCTAAAATAGACAGAGCACGGGTCTCGATTTTTGAAGCAGAAATGGGAGCATCCGGCGTTGGCTGAGTTTGTCTCAGAACGCGAGTCTCGCGTTTAGGATCAGAAACGCGGGAGTCATGTTTTGAAGCAGACAGAACGCGGGTCTCGCGTTTTGGGGTAGGCAGAAGGCGGGTCTCGCGTTGGACGCGGACCTCGCGTTACCTGAGAGGAACGCGTGTATGAACCTCACATTCTGAATCTGCAAAATAGATTACCTCTGCAGAATCTTCGATTTGTTGTTGACAAGTATGATGCCTTCGTCTACGTTCAGCATTTTGGTTGAGCCACAAAGATTATTAAGAACCCTTAGCAATCTGAAATTGCAGAGTTCAGAGAGGAGAAGAATAGCGAAATTGATCTTCACCATCACTGTGATCGTGTACTAATGCGTTAGCCATTGACACGGGTTGCATGGGCTGCATGAGAGGTTTACAGAATCTCTTTAGAAGTAGCACCGCTTATGCTGTGAGTAGTAGTACAGGCCACTTTAGGATTAATCTACAAAGAGATTCGAGAGCGAGTCTCAGAAGAGACTTTGTTATAGTACCACATTGCCTTGGGGCTGGCAGAGCCTGAGGAAAGGAATTTCTCAAACTTCCCTTGATCGAATTCAATGAAAATAGATTCCACCATTTTGCCAAGAGCTGGACATCGGCTTGCGCCATGGTGTTCTTGTCAGTAGAGAAAGAAATTCCCAGCAGAGTCGCCATCTTTTGTTTGGTCGAATAATTGGCTCGATGTAAAGTTTCTTTGAGTGGCTGAAAAATTACAATAGTACGATTTCGATTACAAAAGAGCGGAGAAGAACTGGTTTTTCCCTATTTTTAAGGCTGGATTCTTCATGTGGCGATGGAGAGTGATTCTTGTTTTTCGTTGATCGGTCAAATAACAAGCTTTTCTTCAGGACGCTCTCAAAAATCAATCAGGAGGGACCTCTGTTTTTAACACACCAAGTTTTAGAGTCCACTAGTTACTTCTTTTCTCCTATCTTCCAAAGTCCTCTGGAAAAGCAAGAAACTTTTAGCTTGAAAATTCTCGGCTCTCAATCTTCAAGAAGCCTCTGATAGGTCTTCTAAATGGGCCTTTTTTCTTCATAACTCCTCAGGCTATTTATAGGAAGTCATAAGGGTATAATTGTCCCCAAAAATTCCTCCGTTATGGGGATTACTCCCTCATTACATGGGGAGTTAATTGGCCCAGTAATGGGGATCAGTTATAACAGAAACACGAGTCTCGCGCTAGACGCGGACCTCACGTTGCTTGTTGTAGACGCAGACATCTCAGTCAGGAAGCAGAGTTGCTCAGACCCGTGTTTGAAGTGTAGCGCAGAGTTGCTCAGACCTGCACTTGAAATAGGATATAGAGTTGCTCAGATTCACGTGGAATGCGAAATTACTCAGACTCGCGTTTGAAGTGAGACACAGGGTTCCTTAGGCCTACATTTGAAGTGGAGCACAGAGTTTCTCAGACCTGCACTTGAAATGAGACGCGGGGTTCTTCAGATCCGCACTTGAAGTCCGCATTTCTTCTTGGATATGAGGTCTGCATTTAACTGAAACGCGACCTTCGCGTTTGTAAGGGTCACGTCTGATGGCCTGTCTTTAATGATTTATATACAGCTCACACTCTATAGCTCCCGGGCTTAACTACTCTGCGGTTCTATACTACAGCCTCCGGGTTTAACCTCTTCGAGGTTTATTAAATTCCTCTGGATTTTTTTTGTGCTACGTCTGGTAGGCGGGCCTAGCGTCAGCACTTTACCGTAAACTTAATTGGAGTGTAGTTACTTCGTGAACACGACTTCGCCACATACGATAGCATAGCATTCTCGCTTCGCCATGTGTGTTTAGCTGTGCCGCGAGCAGTAATTACGCTGAGCGTTATGGCGGCTAGTGTTGTATGTTAGCCCCGCTTCAACTCTGCCTAGCTCCAATTGGATGTTCATTTGCTTGCTTACTCTCTTGCCTACTTGATAGTTCAGTTAATTCTTTTATTGATGGTTGTGAACAGTTTGAAATCTTTATTTATATTATTTTTCAAAAACTTTATGTTTTTAGATATTCATACCGATCTCCTGTATCGGTACCATTTTCCTGTTTTAGGATATAAAATAGTGATATATGTTGTGCTACACCCGCATGCTACCACTTGACAATTTATATGTGCTTGTTATCACTTGACACTTGTATGTTACTACTTATCACCTGCCACCTATTATATTACCACTTGACTTGTGATTATCATATTACAAAAATCCTATAACTGCATCCTGTATTATATAGAGTGACCTTGTACCTCCCATACTCATGTACTTAAGTACTCATGTATTCCTGTAACTCCTGAACTTGTCATGCTACTGCTATTCTTGTAAATTGATAATTACTCAATAATCGGTAATAAATAGAATAACTTACATTGAGTAAGGGGGAAACTGATGGACTTCAAGTGGTGAATATGTTTATAGTGGTATTAGGTATTTTGTGCAACTAAAACTTTGGTTCTACCTGTGGGCCTTTCAGGTGTTCCATGGGGTGAGCTGGCACCTCGCTTACTAATTCCTGATAGGGCATACAATAAGACCCTCAAATACGCCTCGTGATCGGTTCCATACACCAGCGACGTAACACCCTGGGTCGTGGTCCCAGGCATGTACAGGACACACTATAAACATAACCCATTATTTTCCCTTCAGCTTTCAATAACCAATCTCGACTTACTCATATATGGATGTATGTGTACCGGTAACACATACTTAGATATATGGGTCGGGCAGATAATAATAACAAACTGCTAAATAATTCATTGTTTGCAGTTTTCATCGTATACACTCGGATTACAGTGACATGAGACATAAGGTATATAGATAAGGGTTTCCTTATTTGGATTATTCCTTCAGCGTGCTAGTCTTATGAAGTCGTAAACCGAACTTGTATGACTGATTTTGCTTGTATTCATTATTATCAATTTTATCAGTTTTATGATCTTTTCTTAATTTAGGAGACAACTCGGGTTATAGGAAACCAGGATACGGTGATATGAGATTAAAGTATATATATGAAAGTTTCCTTATTTGGATTATTCTTTCGATGTACTAATCTCACTGATCAGTAATTTGGGCCTGTATAACTGTTTTTACCATATTTAATTCACTTGCTACCTTATTGCCTGCTCCTGTATGCTTAGGCTCATGGCACGGTTTTCAATACATGTTCTTTGACTCGAATTTATCGATACACGTGTGCTTGCCCCTGCACGCCACTTGACACTCATCTTACCACTCGTTGGAGAATTTGACACCCTTGAACCTGCATATTTAGATCTTTAAGCTGAGCGTGATGGACTTCCTATTGATCAGAGTTGCGTAGCGGTAGCGTCGCGGATCAGCAGTTGACCAGTCCGAGGCCCTATCTCCAGGCCCCCTGCTCGTCTCTCGAGTTTTCTTTTTGTAACTCGTGAGCGCTTTTTGTACTGTTTATAATTGTATATCTCTTTGTATTCTCGTATTTGCGTCTATCGGTGATGTAATATTCTTATAATATTGTGTCACATCCTGTGATAACTTTGTAATTGAACTCATATATTGAATGTATAATGCATCGCGTACTTTTATACTCTGGTTCTTGCTTGTACTGATGCTTAGCGTATACATGTGAGGGTATTTCCTACCTGCGTATATACGTCAAAGTAATGTCTCCATACCATCGGGATTGAGGCGTTACACCATGGGGGTTGGAAGGGGGTGGGGAGCCCCCTCCCGGGGTTGGAAGGTGGAGCCCTTGGATTATTTTTTGGGATCGGCCTTTTGTAGATCTCGTTTGTTCGTTTTCGCGATGAATTTTGTTTGTGTTTAGATCTGAAAAGCATTAGGGATCATTCAATGTCAGTGGACGAGAGTTTGCTGATAATGGTGATGTTGATATAAAAATTGCAACTCATGATCGCAGTTCTCTGTAGGAACTGACTTAGAATAGAGCATTTTGTGAGGACTGTGATCATGGTTGCAATCTAATAAAGAGTGATCGCAGTCCTCTTTTAGGACTGTGATCATGGTCACGGTCCTCAGAAAGAGTCAAATATAGGACATTTTGTGAATTTTACGATCATGGTCCCAGTCCTAATAAAGAGGACTGCGATCATGATCACAATCCTATAAAGACTCAAAAATATAACATTTTTTGTGAGGACTGTGATCATGTTTGCCAACTCAGTCTCTAAGGGATCGATTACTCGAATCTCAGTATCCTGCATACAGTGGTCACTATCCACCATATTAACAACAATCTTTTCGCACCCACTCCGAGGCACGAAGTAGCGAACATCTTGGCTAGTCTTCCTTAGCACATAGGCGGCGCTGAAGACTTCCCACTGGCATGCATAGGGGACACTTAAGGTCACAGAGGGCCTTATATCTCAGGACTGTACGCCATGCAACTCCTAATAGCTGCGAGGGGGCAACCCGATAGTAAGTCAGGAAGTTGTGGACGAACCTTGTCAGCGACAGCTTCAGCCTCAGTGCCAGGATCTAGGGGTGCAAATAAACTCTGATGTTGGGTGGGGATGAATCAAACTTGGTGTCATGGGGACAGAACTTAACTTTGACCCCAGAGGAGAGTTTGACGTCGTGTTTTGTATAATACTTGTCGACCTCCTCCTGGCTACGGAGCTTGGTCGTCTTAGGATCAAAGTCCATGCTGACCCTGGTCCGATGCGAGGGCCTCTTCCCTTTCTCCTCTGCCATGGCCTTCCCTTTGCCTGCGCCACTAACTGTGCCAGACTTGCCCCCCTTCGTCATCTCAACAAAAGCAAATAGAACCGGAGGATTTAAGGAAGAAGAAGACTGAAAGGAAAAGTCTGGTAAGAGAAGTGCAATTTGAGGAAGAGAAAAGGCTGGAGAAATGAGAAAGTTGGGGATAATGGCCAGGTTTGAGAACGCGATGCCTTTTGAACCCTCAAGAGTGAGGAGCCCGTTGATCAGAAGCCAACATGTGGCATGGCAGACGAAATCTGGACCGTCGCGCACGATTCACAGCACTAATCTCGAGTGTTCCCTGTAAAAGTGACAGTTACATTTATTATCGCGGCCCTGTTGCAAACAAGACGTTCATCTAAGGTTCTGACAGCTTGCAAAAGCACACCACAAAAGGACAAAAACAGAAGCGACAGTCACTCAAGCCCAAGTTCAAAGGATCTGCTCCCCTCCTTTTCCTCAAAATCCCAGGGAATAAGTAGCTCCCGGGGTCACGTCCCCGACCTCCCACTAAGGAGGGAAACAGAGGGGGGCATCTGTAGTGGTCAGTTTTCCACCTCTGCGAGATCAAGACACGTATCCCTTTAATCCCGCGCCGATCACGCAACACGTGGTTATATCCGAAGTCTCTGGAAGAATCCAGAACCCATTCAAACTCCAAAGCAGCTCGGGAAGTTAAAAGGAGATAGAATCAGTTATGAGAATCTCTATCTCCAAGTCAAATCTCTCCACTCGAACCCGATGGTTACCCCTCGGGAACGGATCAACTATATCTACAGCTGGATTAAGGCTACAAGATAAAGACGAACACCTCGCTTTTGTTCTGCTCCAACTGTCGTCATGATAAGCAATTAGGATGAGGTAGAGATCTGGATATATTAGGATTCTAGAGCCTCGTCTAAAGACAACCACTTGTAACGTCCGCAAGTATAAATAAAAAACCTTCTCCAACGAGGAAGGGAACGATCAACCCCGAAACCCTAGATTAAGAGATTAGCAACAGTCATTGTAATTCCCCTTGAATTATAGTGAAATCCCCTCTCTCCGTGGTTTTTTTCCTCATTGGGTTTCCATGTAAAAAATCTCAGTATTTGCTCTGATGTGATTTCTTTTATTTTCATTATCAATTCCCCACATTTTGGTGCGTGGATTAATATCATGGATTATCTTTTCAAAATCAACAAAGAATCACATATTCTCAATGATTTTTTTAGGTAGCCAAACACAGCCTAAATGTGCCTATATTCTTGATACTTGAGTATCAGTTTATCAGCTAGAATAAAACATATTACTCAACTACGACTAGTAAAAATACTAGTATAACAAATTCTTCAAGCACCACTTTCTTTCTAAAAATTAGCTAACCTCGTGACGTATATCGACTACATCATTGACGAATCTGAAAAGTTTTACAATGAGAGATCAAAGCTGTCAGATTTTAATTTTGAAGAAACAGCTCAGCTCACAAATCTTTTTATAAATCTTTTTATAAATGGAAGTTTCCGTGGCCATAGGGAAAAGAAAAAAAAAGAATATTCTGATGTTTTCTTTCTTGTACAAGCACCAAGCCTTATTTTTTGAGGAAAATGCAGCAAGCCTCATTAGTGTACACGTTCACAGAATTAATACGAAAGAGAAAATTTAACACTCAAATCGAATCTCATCCACGTATATTTATAGTGAACCTGCGTCCCCACAAACCACTCTGATCATCTTATCAATGAGTCTGGCTTAACTGATCATCTGTTTATTTTGTTGGATAGATGGGAAGAGAACCGAATATCCCTGAATCAGAAGACCCCACAGAATCCATGGATTCCCAATTCCTGCCAGCCACCCAGCCAAAGCCTATCTGTACAATCTTTATTATCCTTAATATTCTTCTTATTATTGGAAATACAACTAGATTGCTGTTTTGTTTTGGTTTTAAATTATTAGGGTTTTGGTTTTATTCCAATCTAGATTTAAATTTAACCTGAACTGGACCGGACCGGAGCAGCCACCCACACTGTTCAAGCTCCTTCCTTCTTTCCTCCGCTTGCTGGTCGGCCAGAGACCCCACCCCACCCCCCCCCCCCCCCCCCCCCCCCCCCCCCCCCCCCCCCCCCCCCCCCGCAAGAAGGTAATTAAACTTTTTACTCTTAATTTCTCTATTTTATTTGTCTCCGTCAATTAAAAATATTAGGTTGAAAAGTAATAGGGCAATACATATATTGTGCACGTATTGTAACCTTTGTTTGTTTCCCTCTTAATTACTGATCTTAATACAAAGAATTCTTCATCTGATTCTTATGTTATTTGTTTCCTTTGATCCCACTTTCCAAATCTAGCTAGCTCATTTTACTCCATTTCATTTTATGTTTTTTTTTAAAAAGAAATTTCAGAAAGACTTTTGTTTATTTCATATTATAATTCTGTGTTTTCTCATGATTGATATTTGGACTTCCAACATTTTTTTTAAAGGGATGCAAATGTTTGTTTAGTTTAAATTAATAATAAAATAGAAGAACATGCTTATAGTTTGATAAAAACAATTTTTTGGTTGTGATTAGATTTTCTACATTGTTCAAGTTTTTCCCCCAAACTCTCTTGAAGAAAAGTGATTAATGGATTGTCAGATTAAAATTTTTTATAAACCTAGCAGTTTGTTATTTGGACTTTGTCAAGTATAGCAAATTACATAAAAGAAAAGAAAAGAAAAAGAAAAAAAATATTATTTGATATTATCAAACCGAGCGAAGTGAGGTTTCTCCCATGATTTTTTTTTAAATTTTGTCCGTCGGTCTCTCCCCAAAAAGAGTCGGTCTCTCCCAAAAAGAGCCGTAGAGATAGCTGAGCGGCTCTCTGTTATCTGCTATAGTGAGTTCTGCGTGGAGATCCCCGTTGCCGGTATGCATGCATATGTCTTTATCTATATGCATATACATGCTTATGTTTTATGTTAAAAAAGGTGGTTCATTTGCAATCTCCGAGTGGAGCAGAGAGATTTTCATTGCGGCTGGAAACATCATATTGGAGTATGTCATCAGTGGTTCTCCGCTGTCTCCCGTTCATGGACCTCCTACTTTGCTACCCCTCAACCACAAACCCAACGATTTCTGATTCCACGTCGCTTCCTTAGCCCAGGCCTACGGCCGTCTCGATCTCGTTGCCGTCGTCATCTGCTTTGCCGTCTGCCTCACCGCCGTCCTTTCCACCAAGGCCACATCCCGCTTCAACACTGTAGCCAGCATCATCCACGTGGCCATCAGCCTCCTCATCATCGCTGCTGGCCTCACCCACGCCCGATCCCCACAACCTCGTCGTGTCCGATTTCACTCCCTATGGTCCCCGTGATATGTTCGTGCATGCAGCCGTGCTCTTCTTTGCGTATGTGGGGTTTGACGCAGTGTCCACCATGGCGGAGGAGACCAAGAAGCCGGTCAAGGACATACCCCTGGGCCTGGTGGGATCCATGTCAGTGACGGCGGCCTTCTACTGTGCGATGGCGGTGACCCTGTGCATGATGGTCCCTGTACTCCCAGATCGACCCCAATGCTCCCTTCTCCGTCGCATTCTCCACCATCAGAATGAACTGGGCCAAGTACATTGTCGCCTTCGGTGCACTCAAGGGCATGACCGCTGTCGTCCTAGTCTCTGCTGTTGGACAAGCCAGGTACTATTTACTATACTACATACTGTATGATTGATTCTCCTTTTGAATGAACAAAC
Organism: Agave tequilana; assembly: GCA_038442645.1. NCBI lineage: Eukaryota > Viridiplantae > Streptophyta > Magnoliopsida > Asparagales > Asparagaceae > Agave > Agave tequilana. The sequence continues at coordinate 134,472 of JAVJIF010000284.1, read as the reverse complement.
AAAATGTGTAAGCAGTCAAATTAATTTGTGTAATGTGATCCTGACGCAGGTACCTCACTCACATTGCAAGAACACACATGTTTCCTTGGTTCGCAGCAGTGCATCCACGGACAGGCACCCCCATCAATGCCACCGTTGCCATGCTCCTTGCAACGGCCACCAGTGCCTTCTTCACTGAACTCCAGATCCTCGCCAACCTCCTCTCCATCTCCACCCCTTCTTCATCTTCATCTTCATCTTCATGCTCGTCACTGTTGCCCTCCTCGTCAGATGATACTATGTCACTGGCAAGACCTCTTCCGCCAACAGGAACAAGCTCACCGTCAGCCTGGTTTTCGTTCTTGCCTCCTCAGCTGCGACCGCCATCTACTGGGCTGTCAATAAGACTGGATGGATGGGACTTGTGCTGACCGTTCCCACAGGGTTTCTGTCCACCTTCTACCTCTGGATGTTTGTTCCTCAAGCCAAGGCCCCCAAGCTGTGGGGGGTGCCTATGGTGCCCTGGCTCCCATCCGCATCCATAGCCATCAACATATTCCTCTTGGGCTCCATTGATGCACAGTCTTTCGTGAGGTTTGCCATCTGGACTGCGATTCTCTTGGTTTACTACTTGTTGTTTGGCCTCCATGCGTCTTATGACACAGCAAAGGCCGGATCTCGTTCAGCTGCCAAGGCTCTGCAGCTGGAGGGGACTGCTACTGCTACTGGTACAACTACTGCTGCCTTCTAGTTTTTATCACTTGATTTTCATGGACACTTGGGTTTGAAACTTGCCATTTCATTTCATTTCATTTCGTGATGGATTATTGTTTGTTGCAAATATTGTAGTTGTAGAGATTTGATTAGTTTGGTATTAGAAGGTAAGGTTCGTTTGTGTGGATGCATTAAGTGGAGTTTTATTATGTATCATGTATTATGTTTCATCATTTATCAATTTCAATAAAATAGATCTTTCTTCAACATGTCAAATTTCATTTTATATGTATATTGTGATCAGCATAATTTGCATTAACCCTACTGGTACTGGTAATTAGCTTGGCCAAGGACGACCAAGCTCTAAACTGTAGAATAGAATCATTAATGTCTTCCAATATCTAGGCTAATCCTCTGGGTATCATCATTTACATTGTACCTCTTGATTAATGTTTGTAAATATGGTAGAATCATGGCATGCTAATCAAATTGGTGCTGTCCTCTTAATTTTCAGTTTGAATCAAGTGTGCCTTTGTTTGTTTGATGACAGTTAATAATTAGACACAGAAGAAAGATTATTCATGAATTGAAGCCTATACAAAATTACTAGAACTTTTTTCCCGCTGTGTGTGTGTGTGTGTGTGTGTGTGTGTGTGTGTGTGTTGGGTGGGGATGGGGACACCCGCAATGCTCAAATTCACGACTTGTTGTGGGGAGCGGTGCTCAACAACCCAATTAGAACCACTAGGCCAATTGCGGGAGACTAGAATATACATGCTAGTAAATTGGAAAAAAATGAAAGTGGCATGCTTTCTATTCATAACAACCACGGATATGAGATACACACACACACACAAGCAACAAATATAACTCTCCTCTGGAGGTAAAATGCGTATATTCTCTTAGCTTCATTAAACATGATCCTAACCAAACATTGTAGCATGTACAAGAAACACCAAGATAAAGGGGGGATCCCTCTCACAAACAAATATGGCAAAAATCTTTTAAACTCCTAACTAAGAATTTCTACGAATTTATATTTTCAAGAAAGAAGAAGAAGAAGAAGAAGAAGATGATGACCAAAAATTAAAATCACAATAATTTAGGAACGAGCAATTGGTTTACCCTTCTGCAATGTTTCTATTTTCCAACCTTGGAACGCAAGTTCTCTGTGCTTGTAATCCAATTATTCTCATCTGACCCTGAAAAATCCTCGGTGCTCTCCCCCCTACAGAAAACTGCTTCCTGTGTTTCAAAACTACAACAGATCCCGGCTTCTCCATTTCCAACCCAATACTCTCAACTTCCCACAAATGACTCCTAAGTGCTGCGCATTTGAGACCTGGTCTTTAAGCCAAATTTCTTCCAAACACTCTTCCACATAGTATTCCCCTGCCCCAGCTTCTCGATTTCTTCCCTCATGCCGGAGCAGTCCTTCTCGAGCTCAGCTACTCGCAAAGTCATGCAGTCCACCCCCACTTTCTACACCTAGTTTTCCCCATGGCTGATGAATTCCATCCACTGTCACCCAAACCAACAATTGCTTCAGCTGGTGGAAGCTTTGGCCCATCATCAGCACCATCAGAGATGAGGAAGCAGCCCGCGATTGAAGTCCTTAATTGTAGCTGCTCGAAGAAAAGAACTTGAACAACAACTCGAAGTGGAAGCCTCCTGTTCTGAGTAGCTTGAGTGCAGGCCTCAAGGGATAGCTTCTGGTAGTCCATTAGATGGCAGAGTTGCTCCCTTTCAGCCTTCATGAGCCATGGGTGTGCCTATGTATTTGATAGATGAACACAACTGAGATGGGCTGTCAAGGGTTCATTTTTTAATTAAAGCTTGTGATGGTTTATAGAAAGATGAGTTGCAGGAATATAAGTAGGCAAGTAATATCAAAAAGTCACTGAGAAAGAATATGGGTATGGCTGAGGAATTAGTCAAGTAATCACCGTCAAGTATATATATCGATTGCCCAATACAGTACATCATTTAAGGGTCGGAGATAATCTGGCACGGCTGCTGCCAAATATTCAAACTTATCCAGCTTCAAATTGACACCTGAGGCAACTTCTACCAAAACCCCATCAATCAACCTCCCAATCATAGTGACTGGTGTCAGACATGGGGAGGTCCAACACGTTCTTGTCGTTGCTGAAGCAAGGAGAACTCCCACCACCAGTCTCCTGATCCATGGCTAAGTAGCGGTTGAGAATTCTCTGTACACAATCCACATCATAAAGTGTTTCCATCAAATCTGAAAATGTTGGTGTCAACAAGTCCTTCAAGGTAGACTGATCTAATTGCATTCCGTTCCTTCTCTCCAAATTAGACTTGCAATCTGAGCTAGCCCCAAGAATCATAGCAATGAGGAGAAGGCCAAACAAAAATTTGGTTTCCACCAAACCCTTCTCCCATGTCAACAATTCATCAATCACCTCAAGATGTGGTATCTGTTCTGCTTCGGATATCTTCTGGAATTTTGTCATTGATGATTTTCCGTCTATTGATATCAGGGAGTCATCTTTCAGAACAGAAAGTTAGAAAGCCAGAAATTATTTCCTGTTTAATGCCTTGAGACTCCATAACCAAGAGTAGCCTTTTATATATTGGAAGACTCAGGGTTGATACATCTTCATACCACCAGTCCAAGCTGCAATGCCTTGGCCCGGCTCCGGTACTTATCCCGTTTCAAAGAATACTTCCTCCTGGGCTTTGCATTGGGCCATTGATGTAAAACTGAAAGGGGAAGAAGATAAAGTGGGAAAGAAAATTTGGGGCTGTAGAAATTGGGGGAAGATAAAAAAGATAAAGATTGATTTGGGCTTCAACACTCGAAAAATCTCTCTCACACTCTGCACATTACCAAGCAAGGATGCAATATGGAATAGCACATTACCATGCTACACACAAGTTTTCATTAATTCAAATCATCAAAGTCTGAATAAATAACTGCATGTCTCAACCTTTTATAGGTCCATACAAAGATAATTTTCCCATCATAACTGATGTGGAACCAAAAACACAACTAAATAAAACAAAACAACTAAAAGAAGTCTACTAGAGCAAACCCTATCATTCTCCTCAACTTAAAAGCATTCATCACCCGTGAATGCAGTGGTAACAGATAGCAGACATGATCAGGTAGAACTGGAGCATATCTCGCATGAACTCTCACAATTAGGCCAAAGTGGTGGTCGCAACACCAATACTAAAGAATCACATCGAAACCATGGTGGAGGAGGTGAAGTTGGTCGTCGTGACGAGCCGACTGCAAATGACGATAGCTCAAATAAAGCACAAGCTGCAACCAAAGGTGAATCATTCCTGCTGAAAGCTGATGTGATACTAAGATTCCATGAGACGTCCAATTCGTCGGCAGCAAACCCTTCAGAACTTTTTAGAGACTTGTAGATCGAACGTGTAACTCCTTCACAACTTCAAGGTGATTTGTAACAATCACCACAATTTCAACTGCAAACTCCTATAATACACTATATTGACATGCAAAAAATTTATAGATATCATTATCACTTGTCAATTGTCTAGTGATATCGTCATATGCAACAGGTAAATGCAATGCAATAGACACTTTACGCATGACTTCTAATGAAGCGAAAGTGGAACATGCAATAAACGCTGATAGTGGGATACTAAACTCAGGACATATCTCCAAATACCCATTAAAAGAAGAAAAAGCAGAAATTACTTGATGGATTATAGTAAGAAACTCCAAAGGCTTACTAGAAGGAGGATAACAAAGATTAGTCACTAAAGACTCAACTGCTGTAGCGTCAATAATGCTAGTGACCTCGGGAGGAACTGCTGTGATAAACACCACCAAACAATTCGAGTTGCAGCAGAAACACCGATCGATCTATTATAGCAAGCAATATATCTTTATCACCACAAGAAAAAGAATACAAATCAAGAATATAAGATTTTGTGAAAAGAGGAAAAAAAGTTCTTAACTTGAGAAGTAAAAGTAGAGTTTACAAGGATCTCACGCAAGGAATCTCAAACTCCCAATAGAAGGTGTAAGAGAACAAGAAACTATATTTTTTGATTTTTCCAACCTTTTTGACTCACCATCAAAGGCCACCCCAAGGGGTACAACCTTAGAACTATCCTAGTCCTAACCAAACTTCGAGAGCACTGTCAAAAGATAGAAACTCAAAAGAAGAAAACTCAAAATCAGAATCACAATCGAAGTCTGAAACAGATTTGGAAACTGGACTTTCGCTGCATCTTTGCTCTGGGATCAAACCGCTCTAGGATCAGATAGGTCCACTCCGAGACGAACTCTGATGTGCACAACTCCGATACTCAAACTTAAAACTCCAAACTCCATACTCCGCTTAGATGTTTCGGAGTGCTACTCCGGAGAGAGACTCTGACCTTGCCTTCAATCTAAAACTCCGAACTTGCCTAACCTCTCTACTCGCTTAGATGCTTCGGAATCCGCATGATGACTCTGCGTAGGGTGGTGAAATCGCCAAAGTAATAATTTGGGCAGAGTATCCTCTCGAAGTATCTTCTATCTCTGAAACTTAAAACTCCATCATGATCTGAGCTCTTTTTCAGTGGATGTGAGGCACTCATAATACCAATAAGAACAAATATATCATCTTCAACAACAGATATATCATCTTCAACCATCAGGTCACGACTTTCATGTCATAATTCTATTTATTTTAATGTGAAATTGCAAACTTGAGTTAGTCTGAGTATCTAATCAAGCTTTTCGTCTAAGAGATGGCTCCTATAGGACTCTTGGAGGTAATTTTCCTTAAGCTTGCTCTCATTTCTACCTACGTCATGGTTCACAGTCGCGGTCTCGGCTGCCGACTCGGTGGGTACTGAGACGGATCGGTCTTGGCGGCTCGGATTGGTCTTGGGCGATAAGTGCAAAAGCTACATAGAAATCTCAAAAAATTCTAAAAAATGACGATAAATCTTAAAAAAATGTAGACATCCACATTTATGTATCACATGTCCAAAACATATCACCTAGCATATTAAACATAAAACGAAAGTATAAATATACGCGTCGTCGATAGAAACATATCAAAATACATGCATAATATAGTAAATTACACAAACTACATTTATAAATATATGCTAATGTAGTTATTTTCACATTGAATTGCGATGAGGCACAAAATCATCATCATAATCATCTCTGTTGTAAGTAGATAAACCGATACTAGTGCTCGTACATCTCTCAAGTTGTGGTCTGTAGTCATGAACATATATCACACCATAATGTTGGTCTGATTTCAAACTCAACATTTGTATATGACCTTCAAGACTATAAATTTCTCCATCAGTACTATTATTGTCCTCATTATTGTCATCATCACCGCCGCCGCCATCACCACCATCACTGTCATCATTATCATCACCATCTTCACCATCATCACAAGTAGAACTAGATAAAACCCTCAGATCTTCACCACCACCATCATCATCTGCTTCTCTTATACCTCGGAGGGGGAGTGGGAGAAATCGGAAACAGGGAGAGAGAAGGAGGGGGAGGGGAAAGAGACAGGGAGAGACGGGAGATGAAAAGGGAAAGAAAGAGAGCGGGTGAGAAAGGAAGGGGGAGAGAGAAACAGAGAGAGGGGGAGGGAAAGAGATAGAGAGAGGCGGGAGATCGAGAGGGAGAGAGATAGAGAGAGCGGGTGAGAGAGGAAGGGAGAGAGAGAGAAACAGAGGGAGGGAGAGGGTAAGAGATAGAGAGAGGGAGGAACATCACCTGGGGTTGAGGAGGAGCGGCCGACGGCGATCGGGCGGTTGCGGAGTCTAGATTTGAGCGGCGATGATCGGATAGCGATAGCGATATCCAAATCTGAGCGAGAGAGGTAAGTTTTCTTTTCTTTTCTTTTTTTTCTTTATACCCGTTCGTCACGGGTGAATATACGTTTCGAGCTGGCTCAGCCGAGAATCGGAGTCGACTCGACCGAGTCGACCGAGTCAACTCCGATTCTCGGCCGGGTCGGTCTCCTCTGAGTTGAGTCGACCGACTCGTGACTCAGACTCGTCTCAGAGCGGGCCAAGACGGATACGACTCGGCCGACTCATCTCCGACTTGGCCGAGTCTTTGAACCGTGATCCACGTCTCTACAAGAACCTACGTTTTGCGTAATCTCTCTCAATTGTATCCCAATAAATCATGATTTACCATACTAGTTTTCTCTTAGTAAATCGAACTCCACCCTCTTTAAAAAATCTATACCGATCAAAGTAATAGTCCAAATTAGCTAATCAGTTACTGAACATCCGAGGGTTAGGGAAGCTGCCGAATATGGAGTCTTCTATTATGGTTCTACAAGTGAGGTCATTATCATCATTGCTGAGTCTATATGCATACTCATAGATGCCTTTAGTTAAACTTCTATAATGGTAACTCATGTCAACTCGGTTACCAATCTACGACACAAAATGCAAGATCACACACAGAGGCAAATGCAAAAGAGGATCCTAAACTCGAATAATACTAAATGCATGCACTAAATAAAGAAAATTCAAGTCTAAATGCAGAAAGATACAATCCTAAAATGGTGATAAATGACAAACAAGAATTATAATCACTAGAAGAAGGTAATGACAACTCAACTAGCAAATTCTAACTAATTGCAAAAGTTTATCAATCAATAAAGAAGCTCAAGTTAGGATTCACCTGAGGAGTGAGTCATTCATGATCAAGTATAAATTTTTCCTAAACTTCCTCGAGAATATGTCCGTACTGGAGAGCTGAATGTCACCCACAAAAATTTTAGACAACAACAATAGGAACTGGAAGATGGCTGGCTCGAGAATGGCGCAAATCGAGCTCGAAACGGCTTTGGAACTGCTGCAGACCTGTTACTGAATTGAGTTAGCTCAGCGAGTCAACTCACTGAGTTGGACCGTTCAGTCTGACTCGCTTGAAACAGAACCAGTTGACTCAGTTGAAATGAACCGGGTTGAGTTGATGGACCAGAATGACTTAGAAGTAATTGGATCGGGTCAAACAGACCCGATTGAACCTACTAACCCTTTCTTAATTCGCTTGACAACTAGGGCACGCGAAGACTTGGAGGCAGAGTGTAACGCCCCGGTCCTGCGGGTACGGGGACGTCACTGCGACGTACATACGCAGGTCAGAAATACCCTTACGTATATACGCTAAGCATCAGTACAACAAGAATCAGAGTACGACAAAGCGTAGCGTCCTTTCATATGCCAACATAAGAAGTACAAGGTACAAGGTTATCACAGAATGTGACATATATTTACATATCGCATGCATCATATATCACAGCCAAACTCAAAAGTACGATTTACAAGATAATACAAAGATGCTCACGAGCTGAAGAAAGGTCCCGCGAGCCAAAAGGAAAGTCTGGGATGACAGCAACCGAGACTAATCAGCCTGCTCGGAAAGGAAAGCCTGGTCCTCCACAGAAGGCTCCACCTCGATCCAAGGTTCGGAACCTGAACATACAAATTCAAGGAGTCAGGACCTCCCAAACAAGTGATCAGGTAACAGCCGAGTGGCATAAGAGGAAAGAGCATGAGAGGTGGTGCAATATCATGAGTAATCAGCCAGCAAGTAAAAGAAGCGCAACATGTTAAAAATGAAAGGGCATTATATAAGCTTAAGCTACGGCCTCATGAGACTAGTACCTCGAGGGAATAATCCAAACAAGGAAACCCTCTTCTATATACCTTTATCTCATGTTACCGTAATCCAAGCGTATACAACACCCACAATTAGCGTCTTATTATTGTTATTATTATTATTATTACTTACCTTACCCTGATATCTAGCTATGTGGACTAGCGTCCCAGCACACATAGATCCATATCCCAGTAAAGCAAGGTTGTTATTGGAAACTAGCGGGGGTATCAACGAACTATGTTTACAGTGGGTCCCGTGCATACCCGGGACCACGGCCCAGGATGTTCCGTTGCTTGGTGGACGGAACCTGCCGCAAGGCTAACAGGAGGGACTTATTGTATGCCCTTATCATGATGGTACCAGAGAATAAGGGAGCCAGCACTCCCCTCGGTCGCCTGGAGGCCCACAGGTCAGACCGGAAATTTAGTTGCACAACATACCTAATACCACTGTAAACACGAACAATATTGATAGCCGCATATTTCCCCCGACCCGATGCAAGTTGTCTCATTTTATGAATATTAGATAATTATCAAATTTCGGGAATGAGCGGGAACACGTCAGGAATACAGGTATATCAGGAGTACAGGTTCGTACTATCATGTAATCAAGTTTGTAAATCATGAAGTCCGGTTATCATTCCCGTTACAATGATAATTATAGGAGTCAGGTGGATCATGCCTTATGTTAATAGATAGCATGATAAGAGGTGATATTCATCAAGTGACAAGTCTTGCAAATAGCGATATATAATAAATGACCCAAAGATAATGTTCATAATCAAAGAAGTAATTAACCATAACAATAAATCAAGATTTGTCGACTAGGGAGAGAAATTAGTCGACTAAGGAAAGGAAAGTGGTGCGTTTCAGGAAAGGAAAGTGGTGCGTTTCAAGAAAGGAAAGTGGTGCGTTTTCAGGAAAGGAAAGTGGTGCGTTTCAAGAAAGGAAAGTGGTGCGTTTCAGAAAGGAAAGTGGTGCGTTTCAGAAAAGGAAAGTGGTGCGTTTCAAGAAGGAAAGTGGTGCGTTTCAGGAAAGGAAAGTGGTGCGTTTCAGAAAAGGAAAGTGGTGCGTTTCAAGAAAGGAAAGTGGTGCGTTTCAGGAAAGGAAAGTGGTGCGTTTTCAGGAAAGGAAAGTGGTGCGTTTCAAGAAAGGAAAGTGGTGCGTTTCAGGAAAGGAAAGTGGTGCGTTTCAGAAAAGGAAAGTGGTGCGTTTCAAGAAAGGAAAGTGGTGCGTTTCAGGAAAGGAAAGTGGTGCGTTTCAGAAAAGGAAAGTGGTGCGTTTCAAGAAAGGAAAGTGGTGCGTTTCAGGAAAGGAAAGTGGTGCGTTTCAGAAAAGGAAAGTGGTGCGTTTCAGAAAAGGAAAGTGGTGCGTTTCAAGAAAGGAAAGTGGTGCGTTTCAGGAAAGGAAAGTGGTGCGTTTCAGAAAAGGAAAGTGGTGCGTTTCAGAAAAGGAAAGTGGTGCGTTTCAAGAAAGGAAAGTGGTGCGTTTCAGGAAAGGAAAGTGGTGCGTTTTCAGGAAAGGAAAGTGGTGCGTTTCAGAAAAGGAAAGTGGTGCGTTTCAAGAAAGGAAAGTGGTGCGTTTCAGAAAAGGAAAGTGGTGCGTTTTAAACAAAATGAAATAATATCCAAGTCTTGGCGAGTAGAATTACTCGCCTAAGGTGCGTCCGACGCAGAGAAAACTCAGTCCCAATCCAAAGGAGGGTACTGGTCCTCACAAGTTGATGGAGAGGGTGTAACGCCCCGATCCTGGCGGATACGGAGACATTACTGCAACGTATATACGCAAGTCAGAAGTACCTTCACGTATATACGCTAAGCATCAGTACAGGCAAGAATCAGAGTACGGAAGCAGTGGTGCATTATACATTCCAACATATGAGTACAATTACAAAGTTATCACCAGAGGTGATCCAATATTACAACAATATTACATCACCAGAATGGCGCAATTGCGAGAATACAAGGGATGTACATGAGTAAACGGTATAAAAGGGCACTCACGAGTTTACAAAAGGAAAACTCGAGAGGCACACAGGGGCCTGGAAGGATAGGGCTCGGAATGATCTGCTAGGGGTCCACGCTACAGCTGCGCCACTCTGATCAGCAACTGGAGAATCCACAAGTTCCGTGCACTGGCTAGCTCCAAGCTCCATAACCTGGACATGAGAATCCAGGGGAGTCAGATGAAACTCCCCAGGCGAGTGGGATACTAAAGCCAAGTGGCGAGTAAGGGTAAGCACATGTATAGTGATAAAACAAATATAGCCGAGGACGAGCAAATCTGATTGTATGGTTTCAGATCACGGCTCCATAAGACTAGTACGTCGAAGGAATAATCCAAACAAGGAAACCCTCATCTATATACCTTTATCTTATGTCACCATAATCCAAGCACATACAATCCGACTGCACTCAGGGCATGATAAGAAAATAAGCAGGAGGCAGGTGGATACAAGGGATAAAGCAGAGTGTGAGCAGTTAATACGATAATACTCATAAAACCGGAAATCCGAGGTAAAACCAGCACAAGCAATATGGTAAGGAATGAAGGGCATTATATAAGCTTAAGCTACGGCCTCATGAGACTAGTACTTCGAGGGAGTAATCCAAACAAGGAAACCCTCATCTATATACCTTTATCTCATGTTACCGTAATCCAAGCGTATACAACACCCATAATTAGCGTCTTATTATTGTTATTAGTATTATACTCGTCTTACCCTGATATCTAGCTATGTGAACTAGCGTCCCAGCACACATAGATCCATATCCGAGTAAAGCAAGGTTGTTATTGAAAACCAGCGGGGGTATCAACGAACTATGTTTACAGTGGGTCCCGTACATACCCGGACCACGGCCCAGGATTGTTCCGTTGCTTGGTGACGGAACCTGCCGCAAGGCGATTCAGGAGGGTCTTATGTATGCCCTTTTCAGGATTCAGAGGAGGAGGAGCCAGCACTCCCCTCGGTCGCCTGGAGGCCACAGGTCAGACCGGAAGTTTTAGTTGCACAACATACCTAATACCACTGTAAACACGAACACATATTGATAGCCGCATGTTTCCCCCGACCCGATGCAAGTTGTTCCTTTTATGAATTATTAGATTAATCATCAATTTACGGGATAACAAGAGCAGGACATGATCAGGAATTCAGGAGTTCAGGTCACTGTATATAATACAGGATAACAGGTCACTGATCATGTTACAGGATATCAGGTCACTGTACATAGTACAGGATAACAGGGCAGGGTTCCCGTAAATGTGACAATCACAGGTCAAGTATATCATGCTGGGTGCCAAGTGATAGCATGACAGGGTGATGATATTTAGACAGGTAACCAGTCATGTCAAGAGATTGATATAGTCCGGTGGCAAGCCATGTCATAACAAGGGGTCTTGCCAAATAGTAGCATGTCTGAGGTCAGGTGATAACACATCAGTTGTCAGGTGATATACATGTGTTAAAAGTAATATGAAAACGACAAGTAGTATAGACAGGTGTCAGGCATGAAGTAATGGCATGGTACGTGTTATCATAACAAGCTTTGTAAATAATAGGCATCAGCGAAATGGTTGAGCATATCAAGCGGAGCTAAGCAAGCTGGAAATACGGACAGCAAACAGTATTAACACTGGAGCGTCTGGCGAGGTTACCGGGACGACTCGACTGAAGTACGAGCGGTAAATCCGGCAGCAACTCGCCTAGACGAATCTAGTGGTAAAGCGCTGAACGCTGATCATGATAACCAGGCGGAGCTGAACAAGCTGGAGGCATAAGCAGCGAACAGAGTTTAGACACCAATACGCTCTGCGAGGTTACCGGGATACTCGGATTAAAATACGAGTAGAGAATCCGGCAGCAACTCGCCTAGACGAATTTAGTGAATAAGGCACTGAGCGCTAAGCATGCTCACCAGGCGGAGCTGAGAAACCTGACGATCCCAATCACGCCTCTTTCGAGACAGTGAGGGACCGGAGGCTGAACTGAGAGACCTGCCGGTCCCAATCACCTCTCTTTCGAGATAGATAGTGAGTGACGGAGGTTGAAGGGTCCGGAAGCCAAGTATGGTGTAAGGCAGTACAATACATCAAAGCATGGTATATGTACAAGAAGGAAACTACCCTAGTACAAGCATTCGTCACAGAACAATACATGTCCAGATATTGGCACTCGGCCATACACAATACAGGGACTCAGCCCAAAACATAATACATGAAATGGAATACATATCGACCAGACGAAGCGGGGAAACCCAAATAGAGGCGAGAGCGAGGACACTCGCCTAAATCACCGGAAAGCCGAAAACTCTGAATCCATGGAACTCGCGCACGCGCCATAAAATAATATTATTTATGAGGTGAGAGAAAGTGAAGAGGAGAGAGAAAGAGTAACAGGGAGACGCGGGTGGAAGTGAGACGCGGGGGTTGCAGACGCGGGAGACGCGTCGCAGGAATAGCAGACGCGGGATAGAGCAGACGCGGGGATCGCTCTGCGAAGATACCACAAACGCGGGGTTGTGATCCGCGTTAGGAAACGAACAGAGAGGAGGAATGGTGCTTCCTTTGTTGTGCCCGACGAAGGGATGTTCGGCCCAATCCAAAAGGAGGGTACCGGCCCTAAGTCTTGCCAACGGAGAAGACGCGGACGCGGGAATCACAAACGCGGGAGTCGCGTTGTGAAGACACCACAAACGCGGGGATCGAGGCCCGCGTTCAAATCAGGGCACGAGGGAAACGCGGACGCGGCCGTGGGGTCCGTATCACGCTAGCACGAGGGGATCACAGACGCGGTTATTAGCCTCGCGTCGTGACGATACAATAACGCGAGGGCCGCGTCAAGAGGAGGTCGCCCGCACGCGGGGTGAGACCCGCGTCGGCAAATCACAGAGAGAGTCAGGAAGTTCTAGAGAGAGAATTTAGGAGAGAAGAGAGAGTGAGAGATCAGGTGAGAGAGAGAGAGAGCAGGAGAGAGAAAATCCAAGGGAGAGAGAGAGAGATCCAGGAGGAGAGAGAGTGGGGGGGACCCATGAGAGAGAAACAAAGGAAGGGGGGCTGCTGCCCCCCTCTGGATCCCACACAGCGCCCCCCTTGGGGGCGCCCAGGCCAGGTCGCCGGCCGGGCGGCGGCGCCGGGCGGCGCCGGCCGCCGGCAAAGAAGGAGGGGGCGCCTGCCCCCTCCAACAGCACACAGAGGGGGGCTTTGCCCCCTCCAGCAAAGAGAGAAGGGGGGCGCTGCCCCCCCTTCAACAGAGAGAGAGAGAGGGTCTGCCCCCCTCTCTGGCCACGCACAGGGGCCCAGGTGGGCCCTGGCTGCCCGCGGCCCGCCGGCGGCGCCAAGACCAGGGGTGGCTCCGGCCACCCCAAAGAGAAGAGGGAGAGGAATGGAGTTGAGATTTGGTTTACTTTGTGGTGGTGATGGGTTGGTGGTGATTTGAAGAGGTGGTGGAGGAATTGGGGGTGATGAGAGGAGGGAGAGGAGTTGGGTGATGGAGGAGGTTGATTGTGGAGATGATGAAGAAGAAGAGGAAGGTGGAGGTGGTGGTGACTTTTGAGGAGGATGGAAATGGTGGAATTGTTGGTGTTGGAGGAGAGAAACTTGGCCGCCGGAGTTGAGGTCCTCGCCGGTGATGGTGGCCGGAACGCCGGCGGTGATGGCGGGTGGAGGCGTCGGCCTCTCCCATGGAGAAGGAAAGGAGAAAGGAAATGAAAAGAAGAGAGGAAGAAAAGGAAGAAAGAAATGAAAGAAAAGAAAAAGAAAAAGGAAAGTGATTTGATGGGTGGATGGGAGAGGGAATTAATGAGAGAGAGGGGGAGAGATGTCTCCCACGTGGGGGAGTGGGATGAGTCAGTGGGAAAAAGAAAAGGAAAGAAAGAAAGAAAGAAAGAAAGAATTGGAATAATAATAATATTATAATATGGCCCGAAAATCGACTGTTCCAGAAAAATCCCCAAAAATACCCGGAGGTAGAAAACGTCATCCAGAGGAATAATACGAAATCGGTTTTCCAAAATAAAATCCCGTTTTCAAATTAAAAATCCTGAAGTCCATCACCGATACCGGTCTACACCGGGTCGGCGGATTTTGATAAATTCTGAAAAATCCCAGAAAATGTATAAAGAATAAAATATGATTTTAAGAAGTAAGGTGAAAGCGGATTTTAGAAATTCAATCCCGATAGTCCCGAAATCAACCAGCGATACTGGCCGATACCGACTCCGGTAGAATTTCCATAAATTCGTAAAATCCTCAGAAAAAGGTATTTAGATAGGAAATGTGATTTTGAGAAATAATGTCTAAAGACACTTTTAGTAATTCCAATTAGTTTGTAAATTAAAAATCCGGGAATCGGTCAGCGGCACTGGCCGACACCGGTTTTGAAGATTTCCAATTTAATTCGGAAAATTCCAGAAAATCATAGAAAATCTGAAATATTGGAAAACGATGTTCAAAACTGAAATCGATCAAATCGATTAGCAGAAAGGCCAAATCAAGCGAAGCACTAGGTTCGGGCCCCGGTTCAGACTAGGGCCGACTCCGAGTCCACGAACCCAAATCCAATACAAAACGATCACACTAATAATCATAAAACAAAAACAAATATAAGATAAATCAAAAAATACGATCAGAAAATACGAATACGCAACTAAGTACGTATTCCGGGAGCGGGGTGTTACATTCCATCCACCTTACAAAAATTGCGTCCTCGCAATTTCGATAAGGGGTGAAATGAACACAAAAGGATAGGAATGAGGATTATGCCAATCAAGATATGAATAACTATGAGCTGTTTCCCCAGATTGACTGAACAGCTAACTCAGGACTAAAGCATCTCTGTACTCTGCCGTATATATACATCCTCTGACAGTGCCATAATAATACTGATCTGATGTCTGCTTATAAAAGAACACTGCCAGAACTTCAAAGGACTAACCCATTCTGAACAATATAAAGTGAGCTGACTTGGAGAGATAATCAATAATACTTCGATCAGACTATGAACCAAAGCTGATGAAATCCATAGAAATCCGTATTGCTGAAATCCGTAATATAATACAAATCCCTGCATGACATGATGTTGTTCTTGATAAAGAGTCTGCAGTAGAATTTCTGATGTGCTGCATACATAATAACTCCCCGAGTATAGACCAGAATATCCTAGGTAAAGAAAACTCTGATAATACTAAGCATGAACCAAGAAGACCAATAATTAAGAATTTCAGCATACTGGGCGTTGTTAACTCTGAAAGGCATAACCAAGAATATAAAATGACCCTAAAGAATTCTGAATACTGACTTCCGAATGGTAACCCGACAGCAGATGGAACATGTAGAAGAAAATCTGAGTCCTGCAAGATTGGTGGAATGGATCATTGACAAGGATCATGGCGATAACTCAGATACAGCGATAAAACCTTGTTCCGCGGATCCATGAAAGCACGCTAGGCAGAAGAAATCTGAGGAACGGCTAGAGTGCTAAGCACTGAAGGAACTAGTCACTGGCCAAGCAAGCCTAGGTGAGGCCATCGCGTAGCACAGCTCAGGTGTTAAACATTAGGGTGCAGCGAGGCTAATGCTCTACGAGGCTCGCACATGACGAAGCTCACGTGGCAAAGCCAGCGCGTAACACAACGCTAAATGCTAAGCACCAGGGTGCAGCAAAGCCCACACCTGGTTAGGTTCACGGGTGACTAGAACACGACCCTCGCTTAGCGAGGCTAGCGGAGCCTATGGTCCACCAAATCAATAAAGACTGCCAGAAGTCCTGATCCCGAAACACTGTTATATACTATCACTCCTCAGGTAATGATACAGTCTATCTGATTATATAAGTGACGACTACTCTGCTTGATGTACTAGTCTCCCATGATGTATCCATAAATATAAGAATATAATGCAAGACCAAAGATCTGCCCAATATAAGATAGTGCGATATACCAGAGTCAAGGAGTGCCAAAACATAATGAGAACGAACCATATCCGCCCTGCTGTCACCTCACTAGTCAACACATATCTTAAGTTGGCATAAAGATTATAAAGATTATAAAAACCAGAATAGCAAAATAGAAGAGATAGGAATCACGAAATAGGGAGAAAAATAGGACGGACTAGGATTGATGGTGATAGTGCAATGAGGAGGACATGATAGAGAGAAGTTTACCAACTCCCGGACATGCTAAAAATGGGAATAATTAGTTACGGTCAGTACTTCCAGAGTTCCTTCCTGTTCTCACTCCATCATATTGAGCATCCGGACTTCCCCTCCAGTCAGATCATATGTTTGCTTCCCTTCACCATGTGCCCTAGTTCTTAGTCTCCTTTGTATATGACTCCGTGCTGAATGCTGGGGATGAAGTGAGGTTATTCTGACAGTAGGTCCTAGATTCCCTCACAACGGTGATACTGGATGAGTTGATCTGATTGGTATGATGTTCTCTGTCTCCTTGAACAGTCAGTCACATTTCAACTAATCCCTGAACCGGTGTATGACATAATTCATGACTTCTCCGGTGGTTGTGTTATAAGTGCTCGGCTTCAGATGATACTCCCATGTCATGTGTTGAGGGCAAGGTTGGAGGGATGGCTTAGCTAATAGGGCATCCCAGGGCCTGTCTGAGCCTTCACTTCCATCATTTAAGAGGGTTTCTTCACCAACTTCATCTACTACTCATCCTAATCTTTCTTCTCTGGGTCCATTCCACCTCCCGGATGATGACTGAAGAACTTGAGAATACTCCTTGGGCTGCTTGGGGATAAGAAACATCCTGCTCTTCATCTTCATTTCTCACTTAAGATATTGCTTGCTCGGTTCTCCTTATCGGCCACCATGTAAAACACCGACCGACTTTGCCTTAGGAATTTTGCAGTGTACCTATTTACAATCCAATCTCCCTACCGCAATTTGATAAATCATTCTTTCATTTCTTCCTGGGCTATTACAGAGAAGAATCTTCCTATAGAAATCCTTCGAGAACTAGTCCCAAGTGTTGGTTTTTTCCCAGTCTCGCTGCTTCCGCCAACTGCTACATCCAGGCTACATCTTCTAACTGAATCTTGATCATTTTCACCTAGTTCTCGTCAGGGACCCAAGTTGACTTAGAAGATCCATCAGGTTTACTGACCACTGCTATGCATCCAGGGCTTCTCCATGCTTGAAAAGATTGCCGGCTGTAATTTCCTGAAATCTAACATGTCGCCTGGCTTCTGTTCCCAGAATGCAACCAATGATCCTTGGTGCGGACCTTCGCCTGTACTTGATCGTGTCTTATCATATCTTGCAGAGATAGTCTTAAATCAAGATTTTCTCCATTAGGGTTACCCTAGGAAGAATCAGAACCGTTGTGATTTCCCCATCTTTTCATGTCCGAGTTGGTCCAAGAATAACAAGAAATTGAAGTATGAAAGGATAGGATAACTTCATAATTCAAGGATAAGATAATCAAGAGAGAATGGATAACTTTGTACTTGTAGTTGGATTGTATAACCAAGACTCATGCATTCCAGTTGCAAATTTCTTTACCATTAATTTGCCGTCTGGACGTACTGAGGAGGTGAGAGCCTAAGCTCTGATACCAACCTGTAACGCCCCGATCCTGGCGGATACGGAGACATTACTGCAACGTATATACGCAAGTCAGAAGTACCTTCACGTATATACGCTAAGCATCAGTACAGGCAAGAATCAGAGTACGGAAGCAGTGGTGCATTATACATTCCAACATATGAGTACAATTACAAATATCACCAGAGGTGATCCAATATTACAACAATATTACATCACCAGAATGGCGCAATTGCGAGAATACAAGGGATGTACATGAGTAAACGGTATAAAAGGGCATCACGAGTTTACAAAAGGAAAACTCGAGAGGCACACAGGGGCCTGGAAGGATGGAAGGATAGGGCTCGGAATGATCTGCTAGGGGTCCACGCTACAGCTGCGCCACTCTGATCAGCAACTGGGAGAATCCACAAGTTCCGTGCACTGGCTAGCTCCAAGCTCCATAACCTGGACATGAGAATCCAGGGGAGTCAGATGAAACTCCCCAGGCGAGTGGGATACTAAAGCCAAGTGGCGAGTAAGGGTAAGCACATGTATAGTGATAAAACCAAATATAGCCGAGGACGAGCAAATCTGATTGTATGGTTTCAGATCACGGCTCCATAAGACTAGTACGTCGAAGGAATAATCCAAACAAGGAAACCCTCATCTATATACCTTTATCTTATGTCACCATAATCCAAGCACATACAATCCGACTGCACTCAGGGCATGATAAGAAAATAAGCAGGAGGCAGGTGGATACAAGGGATAAAGCAGAGTGTGAGCAGTTAATACGATAATACTCATAAAACCGGAAATCCGAGGTAAAACCAGCACAAGCAATATGGTAAGGAATGAAAGGGCATTATATAAGCTTAAGCTACGGCCTCATGAGACTAGTACTTCGAGGGAGTAATCCAAACAAGGAAACCCTCATCTATATACCTTTATCTCATGTTACCGTAATCCAAGCGTATACAACACCCATAATTAGCGTCTTATTATTGTTATTAGTATTATACTCGTCTTACCCTGATATCTAGCTATGTGAACTAGCGTCCCAGCACACATAGATCCATATCCGAGTAAAGCAAGGTTGTTATTGGAAACCAGCGGGGGTATCAACGAACTATGTTTACAGTGGGTCCCGTACATACCCGGGACCACGGCCCAGGATTGTTCCGTTGCTTGGTGACGGAACCTGCCGCAAGGCGATTCAGGAGGGTCTATGTATGCCCTTTTCAGGATTCAGGAGGAGGGAGCCAGCACTCCCCTCGTCGCCTGGAGGCCCACAGGTCAGACCGGAAGTTTTAGTTGCAAACATACCTAATACCACTGTAAACACGAACACATATTGATAGCCGCATGTTTCCCCCGACCGATGCAAGTTGTTCCTTTTATGAATTATTAGATTAATCATCAATTTACGGGAATAACAAGAGCAGGACATGATCAGGAATTCAGGAGTTCAGGTCACTGTATATAATACAGGATAACAGGTCACTGATCATGTTACAGGATATCAGGTCACTGTACATAGTACAGGATAACAGGGCAGGGTTCCCGTAAATGTGACAATCACAGGTCAAGTATATCATGCTGGGTGCCAAGTGATAGCATGACAGGGTGATGATATTTAGACAGGTAACCAGTCATGTCAAGAGATTGATATAGTCCGGTGGCAAGCCATGTCATAACAAGGGGTCTTGCCAAATAGTAGCATGTCTGAGGTCAGGTGATAACACATCAGTTGTCAGGTGATATACATGTGTTAAAAGTAATATGAAAACGACAAGTAGTATAGACAGGTGTCAGGCATGAAGTAATGGCATGGTACGTGTTATCATAACAAGCTTTGTAAATAATAGGCATCAGCGAAATGGTTGAGCATATCAAGCGGAGCTAAGCAAGCTGGAAATACGGACAGCAAACAGTATTTAACACTGGAGCGTCTGGCGAGGTTACCGGGACGACTCGACTGAAGTACGAGCGGTAAATCCGGCAGCAACTCGCCTAGACGAATCTAGTGGTAAAGCGCTGAACGCTGATCATGATAACCAGGCGGAGCTGAACAAGCTGGAGGCATAAGCAGCGAACAGAGTTTAGACACCAATACGCTCTGCGAGGTTACCGGGATACTCGGATTAAAATACGAGTAGAGAATCCGGCAGCAACTCGCCTAGACGAATTTAGTGAATAAGGCACTGAGCGCTAAGCATGCTCACCAGGCGGAGCTGAGAAACCTGACGATCCCAATCACGCCTCTTTCGAGACAGTGAGGGACCGGAGGCTGAACTGAGAGACCTGCCGGTCCCAATCACCTCTCTTTCGAGATAGTGAGTAACCGGAGGTTGAAGGGTCCGGAAGCCAAGTATGGTGTAAGGCAGTACAATACATCACAAGCATGGTATATGTACAAGAAGGAAACTACCCTAGTACAAGCATTCGTCACAGAACAATACATGTCCAGATATTGGCACTCGGCCATACACAATACAGGGACTCAGCCCAAAACATAATACATGAAATGGAATACATATCGACCAGACGAAGCGGGGAAACCCAAATAGAGGCGAGAGCGAGGACACTCGCCTAAATCACCGGAAAGCCGAAAACTCTGAATCCATGGAACTCGCGCACGCGCCATAAAATAATATATATTTATGAGGTGAGAGAAAGTGAAGAGGAGAGAGAAAGAGTAACAGGGAGACGCGGGGTGGAAGTGAGACGCGGGGGTTGCAGACGCGGGAGACGCGTCGCAGGAATAGCAGACGCGGGATAGAGCAGACGCGGGGATCGCTCTGCGAAGATACCACAAACGCGGGGTTGTGATCCGCGTTAGGAAACGAACAGAGAGGAGGAATGGTGCTTCCTTTGTTGTGCCCGACGAAGGGATGTTCGGCCCCAATCCAAAAGGAGGGTACCGGCCCTAAGTCTTGCCAACGGAGAAGACGCGGACGCGGGAATCACAAACGCGGGAGTCGCGTTGTGAAGACACCACAAACGCGGGGATCGAGGCCCGCGTTCAAATCAGGGCACGAGGGAAACGCGGACGCGGCCGTGGGGTCCGTATCGCGCTAGCACGAGGGGATCACAGACGCGGTTATTAGCCTCGCGTCGTGACGATACAATAACGCGAGGGCCGCGTCAAGAGGAGGTCGCCCGCACGCGGGTGAGACCCGCGTCGGCAAATCACAGAGAGAGTCAGGAAGTTCTAGAGAGAGAATTTAGGGAGAAGAGAGAGTGAGAGATCAGGTGAGAGAGAGAGAGAGCAGGAGAGAGAAAATCCAAGGGAGAGAGAGAGAGATCCAGGAGGAGAGAGAGTGGGGGGGACCCATGAGAGAGAAACAAAGGAAGGGGGGCTGCTGCCCCCCTCTGGATCCCACACAGCGCCCCCCTGGGGGCGCCCGGCCAGGTCGCCGGCCGGGCGGCGGCGCCGGGCGGCGCCGGCCGCCGGCAAAGAAGGAGGGGGCGCCTGCCCCCTCCAACAGCACACAGGAGGGGGGCTTTGCCCCCCTCCAGCAAAGAGAGAAGGGGGGGCGCTGCCCCCCCTTCAACAGAGAGAGAGAGAGGGTCTGCCCCCCTCTCTGGCCACGCACAGGGGCCCAGGTGGGCCCCTGGCTGCCCGCGGCCGCCGGCAGGGCGCCGGCGGCGCCAAGACCAGGGTGGCTCCGGCCACCCCAAAGAGAAGAGGGAGAGGAATGGAGTTGAGATTTGGGTTTACTTTGTGGTGGTGATGGGTTTGGTGGTGATTTGAAGAGGTGGTGGAGGAATTGGGGGTGATGGGAGGAGGAGAGGAGTTGGGTGATGGAGGAGGTTGATTGTGGAGATGATGAAGAAGAAGAGGAAGGTGGAGGTGGTGGTGACTTTTGAGGAGGATGGAAATGGTGGAATTGTTGGTGTTGGAGGAGAGAAACTTGGCCGCCGGAGTTGAGGTCCTCGCCGGTGATGGTGGCCGGAACGCCGGCGGTGATGGCGGGTGGAGGCGTCGGCCTCTCCCATGGAGAAGGAAAGGAGAAAGGAAAATGAAAAGAAGAGAGGAAGAAAAGGAAGAAAAGAAATGAAAGGAAAAGAAAAAGAAAAAGGAAAGTGATTTGATGGGTGGATGGGAGAGGGAATTAATGAGAGAGAGGGGGAGAGATGTCTCCCACGTGGGGGAGTGGGATGAGTCAGTGGGAAAAAGAAAAGGAAAGAAAGAAAGAAAGAAAGAAAGAAATGGAATAATAATAATATTATAATATGGCCCGAAATCGACTATTCCAGAAAAATCCCCAAAAATACCCGGAGGTAGAAAACGTCATCCAGAGGAATAATACGAAATCGGTTTTCCAAAATAAAATCCCGTTTTCAAATTAAAAATCCTGAAGTCCATCACCGATACCGGTCTACACCGGGTCGGCCGGATTTTGATAAATTCTGAAAAATCCCAGAAAATGTATTAAAGAATAAATATGATTTTAAGAAGTAAGGTGAAAGCGGATTTTAGAAATTCAATCCCGATAGTCCCGAAATCAACCAGCGATACTGGCCGATACCGACTCCGGTGGAATTTCCATAAATTCGTAAAATCCTCAGAAAAAGGTATTTAGATAGGAAATGTGATTTTGAGAAATAATGTCTAAAGACACTTTTAGTAATTCCAATTAGTTTGTAAATTAAAAATCCGGGAATCGGTCAGCGGCACTGGCCGACACCGGTTTGAAGATTTCCAATTTAATTCCGGAAAATTCCAGAAAATCATAGAAAATCTGAAATATTGGAAAACGATGTTCAAAACTGAAATCGATCAAATCGGATTAGCAGAAAGGCCAAATCAAGCGAAGCACTAGGTTCGGGCCCCCGGTTCAGACTAGGGCCGACTCCGAGTCCACGAACCCAAATCCAATACAAAACGATCACACTAATAATCATAAAACAAAACAAATATAAGATAAATCAAAAAATACGATCAAAAATACGAATACGCAACTAAGTACGTATTCCGGGAGCGGGGTGTTACAGAGGGGTTGTGGTTGCTTGGAGAAGATGGAGGTGCAAGTCTAGTTCACCATGCAAAAACGGGATCTTGCAAACGTTGTTGCGGGGGACGAAACTATAGTCCGCCGGAAAGAGGTTGACGAGGGGGTGAAGATGGTATGCTCGGTGGAGGCTACGGTGGTGCAGGTGGTGGTAGAAATGGTGGTGAAGTCTTTTTGGTGAAGATGGGTTCTTTGAAGTCTCTTGGTGAAAGGAGGTTGAAGAAGGTGGTGTTTGTGATTGGAAATGGAGGAGGAGATGGAGGAGAATGAAGTAGAAGGATTTGTGGTGGAGAGAATGGCTTTGGTGGGTGGTGGTGATGGCCGGCCAAGGAGCTTGGGGGGTTGTGGTGGCTGTTGGAGCTTGCTGGAACAAAGAAGATGAAGGAAAATGAAAGAGAGAGAAGATGGGAGTGCATATATATAAAGGGGGAAAAATAATATAATAATAAGCCATCATCACTTCCCTCCAAAGAGTGTGGCGTTTGCAAGGTCCCAAGGCTGCGTTTAGGCCAAAATGGAGCCAACGCGAGAGCTTCAAGGCTGCGTCCAGAGAAAAACGCAAGGAAGCTGCGTTTCAAAGGAAAAGGACAAAGCATGGGGGATTTGACTTGAGTTGAATTAGCCCATACGCATTTAATGCAGCATGGAGAGGGTGGCTGCATTAAATGATGAACCTGGCTGGCTAAGATCGTGTTTGAGGAAGAGAGAGAAAAATATGGAAAGATAGAGAAGTGGAAAACTTGGATAAGTTCTCGGTATCTGGGAAAATACCGAAAACTCCAGAAATGACTAAAAATTGAAGTATCTCGGAATGCTATCCAAAAATTCACAAAAATCATAAATATTATAAAATGACTTTTAATGAAATCGGTTTTCAGAAATTCTATCTCATTTTCAAAATAAAAATCTTAGAATGTACTGGGCGCGGTGTCTACACCGGGTAGGCTGAATTTTTGATAAAGTCTGAAAATTCCCAGAAAATGCCCGAAGGATGAAAACATAATTCTAAGATAAAATGTAAAAGCGGAATCCAGAAATTTGATTCCAATTGTAAATTAAAATTCTTGGAATCAACCAGTGATACTGGCCGACACCGGTTTTGAAGATTTACATTTTAATTCCGAAAAATTCCAGAAAATCATGAAAAATCTAGAATATTAGAAAATAATATTTGAAACTAAAATCAGTCAAATCTGAATACCAAACAGGTCAAATCATACAGTACTACTACATGAGTAAGGATAGTAGAAAATAAAATATAATAATAATAGAAGAAAATATGCTCAAAAATCAGGATACGTAACTGTGCACGTATTCTGGGAGTGGGGTGTTACAATCTATCCACCTTACAAAAATTTCGTCCTCGAAATTTCAGGAAGGGGAAGATGACGGTAGAGAGAATAGGAAGAAGGGTTTTACCAACTAAGTTGTAAATAGATGGGGGTAACGCTCACGAATAACGTCCTCTCGTTCCCATGTAGCCTCTCCCGGTGCATGCCTATTCCAAGAAACTAATACCAATGGTATGGCCTTATTCTTCAGAGTCTTAACACTCTCGTCCAGGATGGCCATCGGCTGCTCTTCGTAAGACAAATCAGGCTGTAGTTCCAATTCAGAGTGATCCAGAATGTGACTCTCATCCTTGACATACCTCCTCAACTGTGATACGTGGAATACGTTGTGTACTCCGTCCAAAGATGGCGGTAGTGCCAATCGGTAAGCCACATCTCCCACACGATCCAAAATTTCGAATGGGCCGATGTACCTCAGACTGAGCTTTCCACGTGTACCGAAACGGATTACCCCTTTGGTGGGTGATATCTTCAAAAACACATGGTCACCTGTTCTGAATTCCAATGGTCTCCTACTTGTGTCTGCCCAACTCTTTTGTCGGCTCTGTGCTGCCCGGAGGTGATCTCTGATAATTCGGACTTTATCCGTTGTCTGAACTAGTATATCTGGTCCCATAAGTCTCCTTTCGCCGACTTCGTCCCAACATATCGGCGACCTGCACTTTCTGCCATACAACGCCTCAAATGGTGCCATTCTGATACTAGCCTGATAGCTGTTATTATAAGAGAACTCCACCAAATGAATATGGTCCTCCCATGACCCTTTAAATTCTATCATGCAGGCTCGCAACATGTCTTCAAGAATTTGAATGGTCCGTTCCGATTGTCCGTCTGTCTGGGGGTGATATGAAGTACTGAATTCCAGACGAGTTCCTAAACTTTCTTGGAGACTTTCCCAGAAATGCGATCGGAATCTTGTGTCCCTATCTGACACGATGCTAACTGGAACTCCATGTAGACGAACAATTTCTCTTATGTACTTGTCTGCCAGAACTTCTGTTGACTGACCTACTCTGAAAGGTAGAAAGTGAGCTGCTTTTGTGAGGCGGTCAACGATCACCCATACTGCATTATTACCCTTTGGACTTCGGGGTAGAGCTGTAACAAAATCCATGGTGATATGCTCCCATTTCCATTCTGGTATTGGCAACGGTTGTAGGAGTCCAGCTGTTCTCTGGTGTTCTGCCTTTATCTGCTGACAAACTAAGCACTTGGCCACATACTGGGCTATCTCCCTCTTCATGGCATTCCACCAAAACTTCTGCTTCAAGTCCTGATACATTTTAGTTCCTCCTGGATGTATAGAATAAGCTGAACTATGTGCCTCTGCCAAAATTTTCTGTCGAACTTCTCCTTGGGGAACACAAATTCGGTTACCAAAATATAGTGCATCGTCCGAGTGAATGCGGATATCCATTCTCAATCCAGCCTCTAATTGAGCTCTGTACTTCTGTAATCTGGGGTCTTCCCTTTGAGCTTCTTTAATCTCATCCATCAGGGTTGACTGGATCTGAAAGGTCATCAACTGTCCTGTCTTATCGACTCCTTGTACTATCATCAGGTCCAGTTTCATGATGTCCCGAATTAACTCCTTCTGATGCGTAAGTTGTACTAGCATTTTATTTTCTGGCTTCCTGCTCAATGCATCTGGTACTGTATTAACTTTGCCTGGATGATATTGTAGGTCGATATCATAATCTGCCATTAGTTCAAGCCACCGTCGCTGTCTCATGTTCAATTCTTTCTGTGTGAAGACATACTTTAGGCTTTTGTGATCCGTGTAGATTAGTACCTTGTCTCCCAGAAGATAATGTCTCCAGATCTTCAATGCGAATATCACTGCTGCCAATTCTAAGTCATGAGTTGGGTAATTCCGCTCATGTGGCTTCAGTTGCCTGGATGCATAAGCTATGACGTGACCATGCTGCATTAATACACATCCCAGGCCTTTCCCGGATGCGTCACTGTATATAACCATCCCTCCTCTTCCTGAGGGAGTCTTCAAAACTGGAGCTGTAATGAGTCTTTCCTTTAATTGCTCAAATGCTGCGGCACATTCCTTGGTCCATATATATTTTTCTCCTTTCCGGGTGAGCTTTGTTAACGGGGCTGCAATCTTAGAAAAATCTTGGACAAAGCGCCTGTAATATCCGGCTAATCCAATAAAACTCTTAATTTCTGTTACTGTCCTTGGAATTGGCCAGTCCTTTACTGCCTGAATTTTACTAGGGTCTACTGAAATTCCTTCTTCTGAAATTATATGTCCAAGGAAGGCCACACTATTTAACCAGAAATCACATTTGCTTTGCTTAGCATGAAGTTGTTCCTGTTGGAGAGTCTGTAACACTATCCTCAAGTGGTCTGCATGCTCTCTGTCGTTCTTCGAGTAGATCAAGATGTCATCTATAAACACTACTACAAACTGATCCAAGTACGATGAGAACACTCTGTTCATCAAATCCATGAAAACTGCAGGGGCATTGGTGACTCCGAAAGGCATAACTAGAAATTCATAATGGCCATAACGAGTTCTGAATGCTGTCTTTGGAATATCTTCTTTCTTTACCCTTAGCTGGTGATATCCTGATTGCAAATCCAACTTTGAAAATACTCGGGCCCCATGAAGCTGATCAAACAGATCATCAATTCTTGGTAAAGGGTACTTATTCTTGATGGTAACTTTGTTCAATTCTCTATAGTCTATACATAACCGTTTACCACCGTCCTTTTTGTTTGCCAAGAGTACTGGAGCTCCCCATGGTGAAGCACTTGGTCTAATTAATCCCTTATCCAAGTATTCTTGCAGCTGTTTCTTTAGAATCTCCAACTCAGTGGGTGCCATTCTGTATGGAGCTTTGGATATCGGAACTGTACCTGGAAGGGTATCGATAGAGAACTCAATTACCCTATCAGGTGGAAGTCCTGAGATCTCCTTAAATACTTCTGGAAACTCATTCCAAACTGGCACTCTCTTCTTCTGGATCTCACCAGCAGTCATCTGTGCTTTTCCTTTGGCAGGTTTGCGTTCTCCTTCAAATTGGAACTCAGGCTGAAGCGGTATTCTGAAAATAACTTTCTTGCTTCGGCAATCAATGACCGCATGGTATTTACTGAGCCAAGTCATGCCTAAGATTATGTCGTACCCTTTAGTATCTAGTACGAGCATATCTATGGCCAAGGTCCTGTTACAGAGTTCTACAGGGCAATCAATACAAACCTTAGTAGATACGACTACTCCATTCCCTGTACTAATCTCCCATTGGTGGTCTAAAGTTCGAACAGGTATATAATGCAAGGCAACAAAACGATCAGATATGTAACAATGAGATGCACCCGAATCAAAGAGGGCAAGAACGGGCTTCGAGTGTACCCTGATCTTACCTGTTACCACTTCTCCAGAAGTTTTGGCCTCTTCCGCTGTCAGGTTGTAAGCTCGTCCTCTTCCACGGCCGGCTGCAGCTCTAACTCCCCTCTGGACTGGGCGGATAACTTGCTGTGGGGGAGGGGGAAGGGCTCTCCTAACCATTGGCCCCTGGTTCCTCTGTCCATCTGGTCCTGGAAGCGCTGGCAGTGCTTGGTTGGCTATCCCATTCTCTTGTGGGGGCAGACTTCTACTGAATGGTCACGGGAACCACATGCCAGGCATAACCCATTTGCCCTTCGGCAATTCTGTCGGGTGTGACCTGGTTTCTGGCAATAACTACAAAAGAAGAATGGTTGGATTACTGGAAAGGGAGCTGGTCGGAATGGCCGTCTCATGGCTGGGACTCTCGCTGCTCTGTATGGACCTCCTCTTCCTGCTTGTGGGAATGGCCTCTTCATGGCCTGGTTCCTCATCATGTTAGTCTTCCCTTTCTCCAGTCCTCGCTCAACTTCCCGAGCTATGGTGAGGACTTGGGAATACGTTTTCAGCTGCTGGGGCATCAAGAGGATCTGAATGTCCATTCGCAAACCCTGTTGGAATCTACTCGCTCGCTTCTCTTCATCAGCTACCATATATGGAGCGAAGCGGCTCAGCCTCAAAAACTCAGCGGCATATTCGTCTACAGACCGGTTCCACTGCTGAAGTCGGATGAACTGTTCTTCCATCTCTTTCTGAGCGGTGGCAGGGAAAAATCTACTATAGAAGCTTTGGGAAAACTGATCCCACGAGACATGTTTCTCTAATCTTGCTTCCTCAGCTAGCCACCAGGTCCTGGCTACATCCTTTAGTTGAATCTTAGCGACCTCCACTTGATTTTCCTTTGGAACCCGGGCTGCGTTCAACAGATCTGTGGTGTCAATCAGCCATTGCTCAGCCTCTAGTGGTCTCTCTTCTCCGGTGAATATCGCCGGTTGCAATCGCCTAAAGTCTGATACATTCCCCGGCCTCTGTTCCTTAGGAGTTGCTAACTCTTGCCGAAGGAGTTCCGTCTGCTGTTGCTGATTTTCCATCATAGTCTGGATAACCCTCAGTATTTCAACATTCTCCCCCGTGGGTCCATTGGATGCTTGCCCGGCATTGTTACGACTCGCCCTTCTATCCATACTTATGTTGGTAAAAAGGAGACTGGAAATTGGAAAGATGAAAGGATTTTAGGACACAAGGAAAGGAATCAAGAAGGACAAGATAACCTTGTACACTGTAGTTGGCAATGGCAAATTCCATTAATTTGCTGCTTGATTGTACTATAGGTGTGAGAGCCTAGGCTCTGATACCAACCTGTAACGCCCCGGTCCTGCGGGTACGGGGACGTCACTGCGACGTACATACGCAGGTCAGAAATACCCTTACGTATATACGCTAAGCATCAGTACAAACAAGAATCAGAGTACGACAAAGCGTAGCGTCCTTTCATATGCCAACATAAGAAGTACAAGGTACAAGGTTATCACAGAATGTGACATATATTTACATATCGCATGCATCATATATCACAGCCAAACTCAAAAGTACGATTTACAAGATAATTACAAAGATGCTCACGAGCTGAAGAAAGGTCCCGCGAGCCAAAAGGAAAGTCTGGGATGACAGCAACCGAGACTAATCAGCCTGCTCGGAAAGGAAAGCCTGGTCCTCCACAGAAGGCTCCACCTCGATCCAAGGTTCGGAACCTGAACATACAAATTCAAGGGAGTCAGGACCTCCCAAACAAGTGATCAGGTAACAGCCGAGTGGCATAAGAGGAAAGAGCATGAGAGGTGGTGCAATATCATGAGTAATCAGCCAGCAAGTAAAAGAAGCGCAACATGTTAAAAATGAAAGGGCATTATATAAGCTTAAGCTACGGCCTCATGAGACTAGTACCTCGAGGGAATAATCCAAACAAGGAAACCCTCTTCTATATACCTTTATCTCATGTTACCGTAATCCAAGCGTATACAACACCCACAATTAGCGTCTTATTATTGTTATTATTATTATTATTACTTACCTTACCCTGATATCTAGCTATGTGGACTAGCGTCCCAGCACACATAGATCCATATCCCAGTAAAGCAAGGTTGTTATTGGAAACTAGCGGGGGTATCAACGAACTATGTTTACAGTGGGTCCCGTGCATACCCGGGACCACGGCCCAGGATGTTCCGTTGCTTGGTGGACGGAACCTGCCGCAAGGCTAACAGGAGGGACTTATTGTATGCCCTTATCATGATGGTACCAGGAATAAGGGAGCCAGCACTCCCCTCGGTCGCCTGGAGGCCCACAGGTCAGACCGGAAATTTAGTTGCACAACATACCTAATACCACTGTAAACACGAACACATATTGATAGCCGCATATTTCCCCCGACCCGATGCAAGTTGTCTCATTTTATGAATATTAGATAATTATCAAATTTCGGGAATGAGCGGGAACACGTCAGGAATACAGGTATATCAGGAGTACTGGTTCGTACTATCATGTAATCAAGTTTGTAAATCATGAAGTCCGGTTATCATTCCCGTTACAATGATAATTATAGGAGTCAGGTGGATCATGCCTTATGTTAATAGATAGCATGATAAGAGGTGATATTCATCAAGTGACAAGTCTTGCAAATAGCGATATATAATAAATGACCCAAAGATAATGTTCATAATCAAAGAAGTAATTAACCATAACAATAAATCAAGATTTGTCGACTAGGGAGAGAAATTAGTCGACTAAGGAAAGGAAAGTGGTGCGTTTCAGGAAAGGAAAGTGGTGCGTTTCAAGAAAGGAAAGTGGTGCGTTTTCAGGAAAGGAAAGTGGTGCGTTTCAAGAAAGGAAAGTGGTGCGTTTCAGGAAAGGAAAGTGGTGCGTTTCAGAAAAGGAAAGTGGTGCGTTTCAAGAAAGGAAAGTGGTGCGTTTCAGGAAAGGAAAGTGGTGCGTTTCAGGAAAGGAAAGTGGTGCGTTTCAGAAAAGGAAAGTGGTGCGTTTCAAGAAAGGAAAGTGGTGCGTTTCAGGAAAGGAAAGTGGTGCGTTTTCAGGAAAGGAAAGTGGTGCGTTTCAAGAAAGGAAAGTGGTGCGTTTCAGGAAAGGAAAGTGGTGCGTTTCAGAAAAGGAAAGTGGTGCGTTTCAAGAAAGGAAAGTGGTGCGTTTCAGGAAAGGAAAGTGGTGCGTTTCAGAAAAGGAAAGTGGTGCATTTCAAGAAAGGAAAGTGGTGCGTTTCAGGAAAGAAAAGTGGTGCGTTTCAGAAAAGGAAAGTGGTGCGTTTCAGAAAAGGAAAGTGGTGCGTTTCAAGAAAGGAAAGTGGTGCGTTTCAGGAAAGGAAAGTGGTGCGTTTCAGAAAAGGAAAGTGGTGCGTTTCAGAAAAGGAAAGTGGTGCGTTTCAAGAAAGGAAAGTGGTGCGTTTCAGGAAAGGAAAGTGGTGCGTTTTCAGGAAAGGAAAGTGGTGCGTTTCAGAAAAGGAAAGTGGTGCGTTTCAAGAAAGGAAAGTGGTGCGTTTCAGAAAAGGAAAGTGGTGCGTTTTAAACAAATATGAAATAATATCCAAGTCTTGGCGAGTAGAATTACTCGCCTAAGGTGCGTCCGACGCAGAGAAACTCAGTCCCAATCCAAAGGAGGGTACTGGTCCTCACAAGTTGATGGAGAGGGGTTGTGGTTGCTTGGAGAAGATGGAGGTGCAAGTCTAGTTCACCATGCAAAAACGGGATCTTGCAAACGTTGTTGCGGGGGACGAAACTATAGTCCGCCGGAAAGAGGTTGACGAGGGGGTGAAGATGGTATGCTCGGTGGAGGCTACGGTGGTGCAGGTGGTGGTGGAAATGGTGGTGAAGTCTTTTTGGTGAAGATGGGTTCTTTGAAGTCTCTTGGTGAAAGGAGGTTGAAGAAGGTGGTGTTTGTGATTGGAAATGGAGGAGGAGATGGAGGAGAATGAAGTAGAAGGATTTGTGGTGGAGAGAATGGCTTTGGTGGGTGGTGGTGATGGCCGGCCAAGGAGCTTGGGGGGTTGTGGTGGCTGTTGGAGCTTGCTGGAACAAAGAAGATGAAGGAAAATGAAAGAGAGAGAAGATGGGAGTGCATATATATAAAGGGGGAAAAATAATATAATAATAAGCCATCATCACTTCCCTCCAAAGAGTGTGGCGTTTGCAAGGTCCCAAGGCTGCGTTTAGGCCAAAATGGAGCCAACGCGAGAGCTTCAAGGCTGCGTCCAGAGAAAAACGCAAGGAAGCTGCGTTTCAAAGGAAAAGGACAAAGCATGGGGGATTTGACTTGAGTTGAATTAGCCCATACGCATTTAATGCAGCATGGAGAGGGTGGCTGCATTAAATGATGAACCTGGCTGGCTAAGATCGTGTTTGAGGAAGAGAGAGAAAAATATGGAAAGATAGAGAAGTGGAAAACTTGGATAAGTTCTCGGTATCTGGGAAAATACCGAAAACTCCAGAAATGACTAAAAATTGAAGTATCTCGGAATGCTATCCAAAAATTCACAAAAATCATAAATATTATAAAATGACTTTTAATGAAATCGATTTTCAGAAATTCTATCTCATTTTCAAAATAAAAATCTTAGAATGTACTGGGCGCGGTGTCTACACCGGGTAGGCTGAATTTTTGATAAAGTCTGAAAATTCCCAGAAAATGCCCGAAGGATGAAAACATAATTCTAAGATAAAATGTAAAAGCGGAATCCAGAAATTTGATTCCAATTGTAAATTAAAATTCTTGGAATCAACCAGTGATACTGGCCGACACCGGTTTTGAAGATTTACATTTTAATTCCGAAAAATTCCAGAAAATCATGAAAAATCTAGAATATTAGAAAATAATATTTGAAACTAAAATCAGTCAAATCTGAATACCAAACAGGTCAAATCATACAGTACTACTACATGAGTAAGGATAGTAGAAAATAAAATATAATAATAATAGAAGAAAATATGCTCAAAAATCAGGATACGTAACTGTGCACGTATTCTGGGAGTGGGGTGTTACACAGAGGCTTGGGCAGGAGAAGCCAGTAGTGGTGGCGGTCGGGGACGAAGCAGGTCTCCGTGTGCTGGCGGTGGCGCGATGACTTTTGTGGTGTCGTCAAAAGGGAGACGACAGCGGTGAACTCGTTGAAAGGTGACATCCGAGAAGATCAAGTCGGCAGTGGTGTTATCAGGATGTGGTGAGGTCGGTGACAGTGTTATCAGGGTGCGACGAGGTTGACGGAGTCGATCGAGGGTGGCGACGATGTTGGCAAGCATCGGAGCTGCTTCGGTGTGGTGGATAGGGGATCACAAAGTCGTCATGGTGATCTAAGAATCTGGGCTAGTCGTCGTGTTGTAGAGCCCTCGCCGAAGTCGCGACAAGGTCAGGATGGTGGTGGTTGACGGTGAGGTCTTTGGTGGGTCTGGAGACTGGCGGTTGGAAAATGAGGAGAACAATGAGAGGTGGAGGTGGATCTGGAGATCAAGCAGTTGGAGACGGTGAAGATGCTTGGGGGATGATGCAGCGTGATGGTGATTGAGTGGCGACGAGGAGGAAGATTAGGCGGCGATGCTGATGGGGTTGCGAGGTCGACAACATGACGACGACGAGACGAAGGAAAGAAAACGATGGTGGCACTGTTGTTGACGACAGAGTGGTTGGAGAATCGAGGGAGGAAGATGATCAATACTTCTTTTTCTTATTTTTTTCATTTTCATTTTTTCCTTCTTTTTTTATTTTTTCCTTTCTTTTTTTTGAAAGAGAAGAAAGAGGGGGAGGCTAGGGTTTTGTAGAGGAGGATAGGGTTTTGGGGAAGGGAATTTTTTTATGGAGGAAGAAAAGAGCAGAAAATCAGGATTTTTAGTTCTGATACAAAGCTGATGTAAAAATGAAAAAAGGGAAAAGATAAAGAGGGAAAGGAAATTAGAAATTGTAGAAATTGGGGGAAGATAAAGAGGATAAAAATTGATTTGAGCTTCAGCACCCGGGAGATCTCTCTCCCACTTTGCACATCACCATGTAAAAATTCAATATGGAATAGCACATCACCATACAAAGATTCAATATGGAATAGCACAATGCTAGACACAAGTTTTCATTAATTCAAATCATTAAAGTCTGAATAAACTACATGTCTCAACTTTTTATAGGCCCATACAAATATAAATTTTCTCATAACCAATGTGGGACTAAAAACACAACTAAATAAAACAAAACAACTAAAAGAAAATTACTAGAGTAATCCCTATCAGCCATTATGGTCCATTGTGGGCAAGCCAAATAGGTACAAGTCAGTGCACTCCTTCATGGCGAATGATTCAATGCATCTTTTTACAATCTGAAGTTCAAGAGGAAGGATGGAGTCACAACTTTTGAGTGCTTTTATAAAGTCTTTCCGATTTCGCGGTACTTGGGTGAGAATGACCTCAGTTTGAGATATTAAATTGCCTTCAGATATCTCCCAAGTCATCTGAAGGTGATCAGCAGCACAACGGAGATGAACATTGGAGGCTGAGAGTTACAGTAAAGAATTTGGCTATGAGATCAAATGCCAGAGGTCCACCAGGAAGGTCAGGCCGGGGTATGATGCAACCATCTTTCTCATTGGATTTCTCACTGATCAACTTTTCTAAGACAACCTCTTGGATAGCAGGGGAAACTGGAAGAAGAAATCAAGGTATCATGTAACAGACCTTTGTTTCTCTTTCTCCTTCACAAATCACAGTATAATAAATTCGTGCTGATGAAATAACAATTTGTTTAATATTGACAAGGTTGAGTAGAAAAAGTTTTATAATCTGAGGATTTTATTAGCGCGTGTCTGTGATATTCTTTGCTGGCATCACCACCTGCGCTTTCTCTAATCCCAAATGTCCAAATAATGTACTGTTTGTTCATACAATATTTTAGCATTTAATTGTAGCATAATGAATCTTTATGTTTAGTTAGGGTGCAGCTTAGCTACCTGAAGAAGCAAATCTTTTTACATGTGTTCATTTGTGACTTCATGCCTTGACAAACACAAGGTAATAACTTTATTATGTACTTATTTTGGAGTAAGGTGGGAAATCCACCCACTCCCATTCAGGAAGGAAATTCTCCTTCATGCGCCCCTTGCGCCTTTATCTTGAGACCACTTCCCTTCCCCTCTCGTATTATCCCATCTAGCCAGGAAAGTTTCTTTTGGTTGGTTAACTTTCTTATGCACATTTTTTAAAACTTCAGCTCAAATTTACTCTCTGTTTTTCTTTCCCTCGTATCATTCTTGTTTGTCATGTCATCCTGAGTTCATGCTATTTTATCGAGTCTAAGCATACATCCCTTTATTTTATTGGAACGGCTTCAACTTAGTGTTAGTTATTAGAATTGTGTGAATTTCTTGTTAAAAGTAACAATCATGATCACAAAATCAGTAATGGTCGTATTGTGTGCAAATTGGAAGAAGAGATGGTAGTAAGAGAATAAAATTGTAAGTATAATAAAAATGACAGGAAATATTAAGATTATCAATAATAGAAATTCAAGCTAGTTCAAATGACATAGTTTACCTTGATGAGATGAGTCCCCAATTTCTATGGTGACATCACTGGGAATGCCAGTTGTGCAAACCCTGCAATAACAAAAGAAACTCTATGATACAAATATCATTGCAAATTTGAACATATAAACAATTCCCACAGTATAATGGAACTATTCAAAGCAATATATCAGTGAGTTTGATGAAACCATGCAATTCAAGTTCCAAAAATGAAATATCCTAAAGGATGTTCAAAGCAATTTTATTATGCTCATCCTCCTAACTTTATTAGAGAGCTTTTGGCTGCATAAATTCCATCGAGACTTTGAAAGTGCAGCAAAGAAAGCGGGTTGTAGAACCAGTCCCCTATGTCTACCAGAAGTAATCAACTAAGCTTCCAGAAAGAAATAAGATAGAAGAGAGGAGGTTGATGTTGCTCTATAGAAATGAGTCTTATTAATACTTGGTAGGCCTAAAACCACCTTCAGCAGACACCACAAAAGCTGGAAGTGTTTCTACTCAGTTCTACAGGAGGGATGCCTCACCCAAATTTACATTTCTGTCTCCCAAGTGAACCATTTTTGTTCAATCAATCTCCCAAGTGACAATCATTTTTTCTCAATCAAATAGAACGATATTTCTTGAACACTCAAGTGTCTACTTAAAGCCGAGCAGCCTTAATGTAGGACCTTTTCGAGCATGATTCCAACAATATATGTCTTTTATATTGTTTAAGTCTGAAGAAAAATGCAACATGAAAATGCACTCCTTTTAAAAAAACAAGGCCGGTATTCCAGAAAGAAATAAGAGACGGTACATATTAACCTCCAATTCCTCTAGGAACAAAAAAAGTTGGTCTCAAACTCAAATAATATTATGATGGTTTTGGTGAGAACTTTTGAATTATATATCTTCTTGATGTGCTAGAGTCAGAGGAATTCTAGTTTACTGACCTAATACATAGTGAACACCATTCAGTTCTGAAGAGGTATCAGGAATACGTCTTTTTCAAAACTACTATGGTAAGAAGAAGTTTAAGTATCTGTATCATGTTTTCCTCACTATCACACATTTTTAACATACTTTCATATAACTGTACCCACTAAAAAGTGCATCAAGTCACACTAAAATTGAGAATAAAAAGCTTTTAGGACAGGCAGGCAGTTAAATCAACAAGAACAAGGGCATGAAGGTGAACAGGCAACCAAATTAAAATTAAATATATTGAAAATGTTTTTTGAACCATAGCACCCCACACAAATGCAATTGAAGATTATCTACAGGTCTCAATTAGTTATGCAGTTTCACATTATCAACACAATGCAAAATCACGTAGAAAGAGAAATACAATAAGCTTACAGGACTGCCCTTGACGTCGAAACACACTTGATTTTGATCCCAGCTTCGCATCAGCCATATCAGAAAACCAAAGGAACTAAGCTAAACTTGCTCCCCTTACGACCAAGATACCGCCTTGATCAGCTTTATATTTTCAGATACCCTGCTACTTTGAGTGTCAGTATATATCAAACAACAGGCTGATATTTGATTAAGTATATCTAAAACATCTTGATGTTCTCAGGACTGCAGCCAAACTTATCAACTAAGGTATACAATAATAGACAACACAACAAATCTATAAAGAGCATCTATAAGAACCTCAACGTGCCTTGGTCCCTACAGCTTAACCCAAAAGACCAACACATTGAACTCAACCCAACAATTAAAAGAGAAAAGCAGAGAGAATAATCGTTAGATTAAAAAAATTTGAATGGAAAGAGCAAGTAAAATTATTACTTGAAGAAAATGTTGGACATTTAGCATGAATACCCAAGTGGACAAGAACCCAGTAGATGAATGTGATGTCAGCCCCCAAACTAATCAAAATTGCAACCAACAAGGGCAGCAGAAGAAGATTCCAATTCAGCAACTAGCTTAAAAATTATCTGAGTTGAACCTGAACCCAGAAGGAAAATAAAAAGAGAAATGAAGAGGACAGAGACATTGGACTAGGAAATAGAGAAGCAAAGGAGGAGACAAGGCAAAGGGGAAATAAAAATAAAATACAAGTGTCTGTTCCTCTTTCCCCCTGTTCTACTTCCATGTCCCTTTCTGTATTATTATTATTATTATTAAATTAATTAATTAATTAATTAAACTCCAATCTAAACATGCACAAGAACAGCCTTAAAAGTCCCTTCCGCTCTTTTATTCTTTTTTCTTCTTCCCTTTTTCTTTTTCATTTTTTTTTAGTTAAGAATCTCCTCCAAATGAGGAAAAGCTTTCACTACCCCTAAAGAAGTGCGCACGCCGAGGTGTTGATGACAGAAGAAGACAGAGGTAAGTAGTAGACTTTGTTTACACTTTTTAAGGTTAGACCCGGAGAGTGGCAACGGGTTCGGGGCGCATCCTACAAAATTCACTTGCGAATATAATGCTAGATTATCGCTTTACGGTGAAACAAAACGACATATAAAGAGAGAAAAGGAGGGAGGGAGAAGAGGGGAGAAAAAAGGAGGAGGGGAAGTGGTGAGACAGGCAGGGAAGAGCCGAGGAAGGAGGAGAGGAAAAAAGGGAAGATGGGAGGGCTGCTGGAAGAAGGACGAAGATAACTCTCTCTAATTTTCTCTCTGGATAGAGGACAAAGGGATGGACAAAGTTGAAAAGAACCGGCGGGGAAACTCTCTTAGCCCGATTTGATAATATATAAATTCACAGGGTCTCCTGTTTCTAGGACACAGGCCAATTAATTAATTAGTTAAGTAATTAATTAATTAAGATTGGAGAGTGGTTAGTTTTTGTTCAATGTTTGTTTAATTAGTAATTAATATTCCAAGAAAGAAATAAGAGTTGGGAGACTCGTACGAACTACGAAGTAGACAAGTGAACCCATTAGAAAACAACATCGACAAGGCCCATTTCCATTTCCATATTCCATTTCTATTATTGTCTCTGACCCAGGCTGGCACTCCTGCCAAGCCATGAAAAGAAGCGCAGAAAAGCATTGCCTTTCCTGTGAAGAGT
Source organism: Agave tequilana (assembly GCA_038442645.1). Classification (NCBI taxonomy): domain Eukaryota; kingdom Viridiplantae; phylum Streptophyta; class Magnoliopsida; order Asparagales; family Asparagaceae; genus Agave; species Agave tequilana. The sequence goes on along the minus strand of JAVJIF010000284.1, from coordinate 96,299 downwards.
GTAGGCCCAACAACCAGCAGCCCGGCCCACGCACCCACAACACAACATCAAGGCAGAAACAAGGGGAAGAAGGGAAGCGCACACCAAAACAATTCTCAACACTTTCCAACATTTTTCTTATTGCCCGCTTCTCTCTTCTCTGCTGCTCTTCTTTCTTCTTCTTCTGTCACTCTGCTGTCTGTGTGTGTTTCTCCTTTCTCCAAACAAAATCATCAGAAATGCTGCCATTCTCCTCCTCCCTTTTGTGATTGGGAAACAAAACAGTGGCAGCAGAGCAGGAGCAGGAGCAGGTTTCACTCCCTTCTCTCTTGTTCGTCACTTGTAGTCAATTGGTGGTGGTTATTTAATTTAATTTAATTTTAATCTCTCTCTCTCTCTCTCTCTCTCTCTCTCTTCCCCTTCTCTTCTCTTCTCTTCTTTCCTTTTTTGGAATTTATCATCGACCCCTTTGACTTAATGCAAGAGTAATTGTGGTACTAGTAATAGTAGAAAAATAAGACCCATTTGAGGGTTTTAGTCTTCAGCTTCAGGAAAAGGAGAAGGTGTTGGTGTTAATACTTAAAGCTGCATTCGCATTTCTCAACAGCACCAGCAATTTTCCCATCAGTGTGTCTTTTACTTCTTTGGGCAGTGTGCCTCCAATTTTTTTTTTTCCCCTTTGGTTTCCCTTCTTTTGGGGTGTGCTTTTTTGTTTTCCCAACGACCTCTTGTCTAGCTTTTAACACCTAGTGGATTGTGGCTATTTTTCAGTTGATTTGGTGTTGAAACAGAAGAACCCCACTCAAATCTCTGTTGACATTGCATTTTCCCCATCATTTTCTCAATTTATTGAGATATACTATTATTAACAAAGAACTTAAGCTGGAATAACCTAACTCTGGTGGATCAATCTACAATTTCAAGTGTGTTAGTAGATAGTTAAGAGAATGGGGTGTGTGCTCTCCAAGGTAGACAAGGAGGAAACAGTGAGGAGGTGTAGAGAGAGGAAGAGACTGATGAAGCAGCTCATCAGCTGCCGTGCTGACCTTGCTGCTGCTCACTTGTCGTACCTCCGCTCTCTTAAGAACACCGGGGCAACTCTCCGGCAGTTCACTGAGGTTGAGTCCTTAATGATCCCTGGTACCGGAAACTCATACCCAGTTGGCCTTCAATTGCCCCCCTCCCCTCCCCCGCCTCCCCCTTTACCCCCCTCTCCACCTCATCGTCCTCCCCCCCTGCCCCAATTTAGTCCACAATTGACTAAACCGGAGATACAAGAAGACGAAGAAGAAGAAGAAGAAGAAGAACTTGATAAGAACGGAGGAGGAGAGGATGCTGTTGATATAGATGATTACGACAATGAGAGTTGCTCCTCGCCGCCTCCTGTCCAAGGCTCTGCATGGGAGTTTTGGGATCCGTTTGGCCCTCCTCCTCCTTCGAATCCCTCCTCCAACGATGAGGGAGCAGACGAAGAGGATTGGGCTGAGGCTAATGCAGAGTTCCGGGAAGAGGAAGAGAACGAAGGGGAAGGAAAGAATGTGCCTTGTGCCAATAATGCGGTGTTGGATTTGGTAAAGGAGGAGGAGAAGCCTTTGGGTAAGGAGTCGGTGGACGACAACTCATCTGCGGTGAGTTTGTTGACAAAGGACACTGACATGGCACTGGTGGTGTGGAGGACCAAGAAGTCATTGGCCGGGATTGTGAAGGAGATTGATGATTACTTCTTGAAGGCAGCCGCAGGAGGGAATGAGGTGGTGGTTCTCTTGGAATCTGATCAACACCATCGTCTCCACTTGATGGAAGAAATTAAGGGTAATTCAAAACCTTTTCCTTTACTTTTCACATCATATCATGTATTCTTTTGTCATTTCTGTTGAAGCTCACAACATTCCTTTGCCCAACACATCCTTAAGGCTTCTCATGTGTTGAGCACTAGAAATGAGCTACTGTTGTCGACTTACTAAGGCCGGATGGGGCACTTTGAATCTTGTTCTTTGAGAATTTTGCACCGTCCCGCAAATCTCAATGTTGCTGGCTATTTGCTAATCCAACACTCTCCTTCGGTTTACTCACAGGTAAGAGTTCCAAGTCAGCCAAGGTTTTTAGTGCTTTATCTTGGAACTGGTCTCTTAAATCACCTCAATCCAGTAAAGAAGGTGCTTATAGTCAAGAGGAAAGAGATGTCGGCAGATCTACTAGCCACTGCACAACACTTGAAAAACTTTATGCCAAGGAACAAAGGCTTTACAAGGAAGTTAAGGTAACTGTGCTCTTTTAACATAAGTTTCTTCTTTCCACTTTCACTAGAACAACAAAATTATATAGTTCCATTTGAAATTAAACATCAATTCCTCCATGTATTATAATAGGTCAGAATCACACTTAAATAACATGCTATTGCCTGTTTAATTATATGGATTTGCGAGTGATATTGTGCCCTGTTGACACTCCGAAAAGACGAACTCCCAGACATCACTTCAACCGGTCCAAACGATGTCTAACTTGTTGACACTCTCAAAAGACAAGTCACAGACAGACTGAAGACTTGTTAATCCCTGATAAACAAACCAATGACTTGAACTCCACTGATCTAGTGAAGCAAACAGTAAGCCAAACATTGTCTTCTGAAGAAAAGCTTAAACACTTAGCTTCGCTGCAAGTTCTGTAGCTCCGTTGTGGGCTCATTTCTTAGTTTAGCTAGATGCTTTTCATAGCTCTATTGAGAGCTCTTTTAAGCCTCGCTACAAGCTCAGTGCTAGCTCCACTGTGGGTTTATCTTTTAGCTTTGCATGAAGTTCTTTTTGCAGTTTCACTGTGAGCTTATTTTCTAGCGCCGTTGCGGGCTCTTATGATCATTTTTAACCATTTAAATCTCAGCACCAGGTTAATGTGATTAATATCACATTCTAAGCAATTAATTATCGTGATCAATCAGTTGGAGAGAATCAAAGGAAATCCCTTAATCAGTTGGAGAAAATCAAGGGATTGTTGTAACAACCCTGAACCAGCTGGCTGACTAGCTTCGTAGAAGCTACATTTAGCTTCGCTACGAAGCTAAACTGATAATTTTCAGCAGAGTTGTTACATCTCCTGAGGACTATAAATAACCCACTGCTAGACAGGCTGAGGGCTGAAAAATCTCTGAAGAAGGCTGAGTTAAAAAAGCTGAGAGGGAGACAGCTAAAAATCACACAAGAGATCAATTTTTAGCCTTCAAGCTTCCTCAAGGAACTTTGGTTCTCTTTCAGGGTGCTAATACCCTCCCGATTTTTCTTTCTCGAAGGATTTTCAGAACCAGGCGAGAAGGAAATTCTTAGGCAGAAGACTTGATCACTCGCATCGTCAACGGAAAAAAGTGGTCGCACGCTGACCAGCCTTCCACCGGCACACTTTCTCAGAAATCTCAAGAAGAGATACTTGTAATCTTTCTTGTTACTTGTACTTCTCTTTAATTCTTTTGTAAGTTGTCCCCCATTCAAATCTATGGAAAACAAGACGGCGACTCTGCAAGGGAATGTCTTCAACAACAAGAAGACGGTGCCGCAATGCGATGATGAGAACCTTGGGTCTACTGCTGAGACATTGGTCATTCAATTTAACCAAGAGAGATTCAAGCAAATTCTTTTTGAGAGTGACTCAAGCCCCATCAGCGCGCGCAAGCACATGAAGATCTCAGTGGTTAGGTCTCCTCTAGCCACTACTCGGAAGCAAGTCTCTAACAAGACAAAGAAGGTCACAGAGACTAAAGTAGCTTCGCGCCAGCACCTGTATGCTATGTGCGAAGCTAAATTAGCCTCTAAAGATATTTGGATTGAAAAATCTATTTCAGCCTCGCGCGAGGCTAAAGGAGATCTAATTTCAGCTTTGACAGAAGATTGTCTCTGACCGCAAGACTACGTCAGCTCTTCACAGAGCTCATCTTCATTTTTCCCGCGAACTTAAAGACTAAGCACTCGTGACTAATATAAGCGAAACTACAATAGCTTCGCTCTCCACTGCCAATGTTTCTATCTGCGAAGCTAAATTTGAAGCATACTCTGGTGATAATAGCGAAGTTACTTCGCTTAAAGAAAAATGAGTACTTCACGGTACTACAACACCAAGTGCTGAGCTACGAAGCTACCTTAGCTTCGCAATGAGATCAGCCTTCAAGGCTAAGTTTAGGGTTAAGCTTAAGACTTTTCAACCCATGGCTAATATCCTGCCTCCCCGAGTATCCGTGTTGGATCAATTGGGTCCGACCAACACAGACTTGTGGGAATTTCTGAGTAACAAGTGAAAATTCCACTCTGGAGAGCAAGTTCACATCTCGTCGTCTCAGTGCGGACAAGAGGAGTGTCATCTTGTGACCGTACACTCCGTTAACCGTTATTTGGGGCCAATCCTCGCAATACCTCCTCCTAACAAACTGTCGATATTTGATCGGTTGTCAGCCCAGACCCCTGAAGAATCTAAATCTAGGAGGAAGAGGAAAGCAAAAATGCCTCACCTTGCTGCAGCCTCTGTCAACATGATAGGCAGAGGAAAGGATTCAATGCAATCCCGAAGAGGAAGACGAAGGTTCACGCTCCTCAGTTAGTTCCCAGATCCTGACTATAACACATGCTTAAGTTAGATTCTGATTGAACCAGAAGGTACCTTCTGAGGTACCCGCTCCAGGGTAGCAATACCCTACAACTATGAACAACCCTCTATTTCCACAAGGGCTATGTCCCCAGAACTATTGAGAAGCCTCTTCTAATGGTCAGACGATGAAGAAGAAGCTAACGACTATGCTTCCTCTGCTACAGTTAGCTTGGAGCAAACAATGATTCCTCTGCCAAAGCTTCTATTGGGTTATGGCTAATATAAACCCAATAACTCAATTGACTTATTATCTAAACTAGCACTCTCCTTCAAGCTGGAGCATAGCTACCTAACATTCCCAACTTATCACATAAGTTAGAAAACACCTAGAGTAAGACAGCTTTGGTAAGAAGATCGACTAACTGCTTTAATGAAGGTGTGAACTAGAAGGTAACCATCTTCTTGATCCAAGCATTTCTGACGAAATGACTATCAGCCTCAATATGCTTGGTTCTTTCATGGAATACAAGATTTTGAGTAATTAGATAACAGACTGATTATCATAATGCATAGGCATTGATCCAAACTGTCGAAATCAAGCTCTATCAGTAGATTTTTTAATTAAACCATCTCACATGCAATATGAGCTATGGCTCTATGCTATGCTTCTGCACTTGAGTAAGATACATCTTATTTCTTACTCTTTCAAGTCACAAGATTTTCTCCAACAACGATACAATATCCAGTAGTAGACTTTCTGTCTCCTTGGTCACCAGCATAATCTGAATCAGAGTGTCCAGAAATGCGTACATGTCCATGATTCTTGTCACCAAGTCTTTTCCTGGACATCTCTTGATATAAGCCAAAATTCTTAGCGCCACTGACTAATGAGTTTTTCTGGGCTGATGCATGAACTTGCTCAGTACACCTACAATAAAAGTTATATCTGGTCTATTAACAGTGAGATAGATCAACTTTTCAATCAATCTCCTATACTTCCTGGTTCATCAGGTGTCTGAGTATCATCAAACAATAAGTCCAGATTGGCATCTATTAGAGTTCTAGCAGGCTTACAGCCCAAAAGTCTTGTTTCTTCTAGAAGATCCAGAGCATACTTTCATTGAGAAAGAAGTACACTATGTTTTTTATGTGTAACTTCAATTCTCAAAAATTATTTTGGTCTTCTCATGTCCTTGGTCATAAAATGACGCTTAAGATACTTCTTGGTCTCTAATAGCCCAGCTGAATCATTGTTAGTTAGTAAAATATCATCAACATATACTGTCAGAACTACAATGCCAGATTTTATGTACCATGCGAAAACAGAGTGATTTAAGTGACACCTGTGAAAATCAATGCCAGAGATGATAATACTGAACTTTTCAAACCACACCCATGAACTCTGCTTGAGGCCATAAATTGCCTTTTTGAGATGGCATATTTTATTCTCCTCCTGAGCAACATAACCTGGAGATTACTTCATATATACGTCCTCCTCAAGATCCCCATATAAGAGGGCATTCTCAAAATAATCGATGTCATTGGTTTGAGTGTAACCTTTGGCCACGGGTCTGACCTTATAACGATCCACCGATTCATCTGGATTATACTTAAGGTATAAACCCAGCGACATCCCACAACAACAGTATTTGTAGGTGCGAAAATTAATTCCCAAGTTTCTCGAGAGACAAGTGCATCCATCTCCTTATTCATGGCTTGCTTCCAGACAGGTACTAATAAAGCCTCATTACAAGACGTTGGTATATACTCAGAAGATATGAATAAAGCAAACTGACGAAAGGTGAGGTTAAGGTGACAATAGAAAACAAACTTTGAAATATAGTGCAAGACCGATTACCGTTACGAAAGACAATGGGAATATCAAGGTCAGAGAGATGATAGTTGAGGAGGACCGTCTCTAGGAGAGGGGTCAACTGGAGCTGGTTCAGAGGCAGGAATTTTTTGGCGATAAGTGTAGACATGTTAGAAATTTTGAACTGGTTTTGATGCAGGTGGCTTCGAAGTGTCTACCAGTAGCACGGGCGAGGAGTCATCAGAAGCAGGTGCAAGTAATGATGCAGGCAACAATATAGACAATAAAAGAGGAATAGTTTCAGAGGCAGTAACAGGATGCAGTGAGGAGAAATATGGAACTGACTCAAAAAATGTGAAATCAACAGATTCTAGTGGAAGGATTATAACACCGATACCCCTTTTGAGTTCTAAAATATCCAACAAAAATGCATTTGATAGATTGATGAGAAAATTTATCTAACTCAGAAGATAAGTCCTGAACAAAATAAGTACAACAAAAAATGCGTGGAGTCATAGAGAAGACACTCTTATTAGAATAGAGATAAGAAAAAAAAAATTCCGTCAAGTACAGATGAGAGCATCTTATTAATTAGATGACAGACACTCAATACAATATCAAACCACAAATATTTGGGAACATTCATTGTTGACACTCTAAAAAGACAAAACTCTCACAGTTATCCCCAATCGGTCTGAACGACGTCTAACTTATCGACATTTATAAGTCGAAGACAAGCTGATGATCAGGGACAAGGCAGCGATTTGAATTTTACTAATCCAGTGAAGCAGACAGTAAGCCAAGGTTGCCTTTGAAGAGACTTAAGCAGGCCTAAGATGCTAAGTTGGCTCAACACTTAGCCTTGAATGAGCCCAAGGAGATAGCCTCGCCTGAGAGTTTAAGTTAGCCTGGCCTCGCTTTAAAGCCCTTCATAGCTCTATAGAGAGTTAACTTACAACTTCACCTGAATCTTTCTTGATGACTTCGCTTTGAAGCTATCATAGCTCCATACAGAGCTTACTCATAGCTTCGCCTGAAACTTTCTTGATAGCTTCGCATGAAGCTCTTCATAGCTCCACAGAGAGCTGACTATCAGCTTCGCCTGAAGCTAATCCAAGAGCTTCACGCTAGAAGCTTTATCCATAGCTTCGCTAGAAGGAAGAAAGGGTTTAGCTCCGCTATGGGCTGAGTATTAGCCTCGCACGAGGCTTTGAAGGTAACTTCACTCGAAGCTGTGAGCTAGGTCCTAGCTTCGCATGAGGCTACGAAGGTAACTTCGCTTGAAGTTATGAGCTAAGTCTTAACTTCACATGATTTAGCTCCGCATCGAGCTTTACCAGGTCATCAATTGACCGTTTCCCACGGGAAATTAATGGGTGAACCCCACTAATTTAGTGGGGTTAACGCCACTTTAAGTGGGCGGTTACACCTGTCCACTTCGTCCCACATTAAGTGGAGACAATTAAGCCACAACGGTAAGGAGGAGTTCGCACGAACTCTCTAGCTTCGCCAGAAGCTCGCAAGTAGCTTCGCCACAAGGTCATTTATAGCCTCGCGCAAAGCTAAAAACTGATTCCGCCTTGCTAAATTTAAGGGGCGGTTTCACCCCATTTTGGCTATAAATAGTCCCTTGTTGAGCTAAGGAGGGACACACAGAGAGAGAAAGGGGAAAACGGGCTAGAGAGAGGAGATTGGCTGAAAGAAATTCAAGGAGAGATTCTTTTAAAAAGTGTTTTCTTGTTCTCCTTCTTTCAAATATTCAATTTTCGGAACCAAGCGAGAAGGAAATCCTATTAGGAGGCAGTGTGACCGTCTAATCGATTGCATCGTCAAAGGGATAAAGTGATCGCGCGCTGATCAGATTCCTACCGGCATACTTTTCCAGAAATCTCAGAGGAGAACTACCTGTAATTTCTTTTTTATTACTTGTAATTTCGCTTCTCAAACCCTTTTTTGTAAGTTTCCTCCGAATTAATTTTCAATGGAAAACAAGATGGCGACTCCGCTGGGGAACAAGGTCTTCTTCTGCAACAAGGAGATCATGTCACAATGCAACGGTCAGAATCCTGAGCCCGTCGTCGTCGAAAACTTGGTCATTCACTTTGACCAAGAAAAATTCGAAGAACTACTCTCTAGGGGTAGCTCAGTGCTCCACGCATGGAAGCACAAGGTCTCTATGACTAAGGCATCAGTGGCTACAGAACAGAAACTAGCCTTAACTGTGGAGCAACTGGACAAGCCTCGTCCCAGCTCCTCTCAGCCTCAACTGAGGCTAAAACTACCTCACGTGAGGCTAGACAAGTTCCCTGCGAACCTAAAGCTTCGCTTTCCAAGCAGGTGTGGAGGGCGAACCAGAAGGCTCTGCGCGAAGCTTCAGGCGAAGTTCCAGCGCAACTTCGCCTATCACACGAAGATAAAGGCAAGACGCCAATAAAGTTTGGCAGCATTGCCAATATTTACCGCGAGGCTAAGTTGATATCACTGTCTTCGCCTGACTTGGAGGCATTGGCCCCTAGTGCCAACTTCACCCTACGAGCGAAGTTACTGATGGCGTTGCTAACATAGCACCAGTACCTAATGGTACTAACAAAGTTCTTAGCCGTAAGGCTAAAACTGAAGCACTCTGCAGTGCTAAGTACCGTCGCAGTAAGGCATCAAGCAAAGCACCACAGGGTGCTAAAAGCGAGGTCACCATGACTTCGCTTTCAAAAATTTTTGGTGCTAAGCTCGCGTCTTACGGCGAAGCTACACATCTAACTTCGCCAAGCGAAGTTAATAACTGATAAGATGATTTTCAAATCATCTAAAAACAGAAACCGCAAGGCTAGAGGTCTCCAGCCTGAACAACCTCTTCAAGTATACAAGCAAGATCGTGTAAGCTTGGTTAACACCGCGGTTAATACCGATCTACGAGAGTTTCTAACGAACAAGCGAAAGTTAGAGCTACTCCATGCCTCTCCCTCTTGTTGTGAATAAGTAGGATGTCAGTTGGTGACGGTCCATTCAGTCCATTGCCGACTACGACCAGTTCCCGCCGCTCTTTCAGCTCGACAGTCGGTTTTCGACCGACTATCAATTCGAGCCCCTGTTAAGCATCACAAAAAGAACAAACCACGAAACCTATCAAATCTTCCCTCTGCATCTGTCAACGTGATAGGAAGGTGACGTGAGGAGCAGACGAGGGCGACGTGATCCTAATTCCCGTTTGTTCAGTTCTCTAGACTCAGACTATAGCCCTGGCCTAGGCCAAGTCTTAGTAGGAGAGGAAGGCATGTTCCGAAGCACCAGATCTAGGGTAGCAATACCCAATAACTATGAGCAGTCATCCTCTTCAACTGAGGTGATATTACCTGAGCTATTGAAAAGTTTATTCCAATGGTCTGACGATGAAGGAGAAACTAGTGGGTATGCCTTTTCAGTAACGGTCAGTTCGGTACAAACTAGCAGAGTATCAGTGCATATCGCCGATAATAGCAATGATGACCTCCACCGACGGATGGAAGCTCAAGAGCAGACCTCCAAGGCTTAGCAAGAAGCCTTAGACAACATCACAAATGCTCGCTCAACTCCTCACCAACTGAAATAATAATAATTGTAGAAGCAATCGTAATGAGGAGCATAATGATGAATAGCAACCTAAAACTGAGAAGTCGAAGGAAAGCTCTTCTATCGATGCTGAAATTCTTAAAGGCATCCAAGCTCAAATTGCATCCCTAACTCAAAGGGATGAATTGAAGAAGGTAGGCATGATTCGTCCTTACTCGCTTGAATGGGACTCAGTGCCATATTCGTTAAAGTTTAAACCACCTACGTTGCATACGTATAATGGTAAAAGCTTACCAAATCAGCATTATTCTCAAAAGGCTCCTCTACTTCCTTGGGATACCGCTTATCGGCTGTCTGCAATGACTACTATAATATACGGTTTTAATGTAGGGAGTAGTCACCCACTCGGAAAGATTCGACTCCGTTGTCGAATCGGAGACCTGAAATCAGAAGTGACGTGTTACGTCATTGACGCTGACACGTCATACAACTTATTGCTAGGACGACCTTGGATCCATACTAACTGGATCGTTCCTTCTACTCTGTACCAATGCTGCAAGTATGTAGAAGACAATATAACGATACGAACGGTGTTCGCTGAAAAATACCATTCGAAGGGGTAAAAAATTACTTTACTGATGCTCTCCTATATCAAGAAGCTAATAAAGTGTTAGAAAAACTATTGCCTTATGACGATGATAGTGGTAATGAAGCAGACTTGGAGTCTGAAGAAGACACGCCAGCTACTTTGACTTGTGAACCAACTGTAGCATATTTCAATAATCCCTAATGTAATAATCCCCTCGGGGATGATGATGAATGGGTGATTAATAAGAATGTTATTCTTGATTATCCTGAGAGTGTCGAATTACTTGAATCTGTCGACAATAGTCTTCTACACATGCCTTTACATGTGCTAAGCATGACAAGTACATCTGTAGAGTGTGCAGAAGGGTCTGTCTTCGTGGTCCCTCCATCCAAAAGGAATCGATCACCGGTAGTATTCGGTAGAGTCCAACTGCAAAGATCTGCAATCACATATTCGAGTTCAGACTTGGAGCCCACGCAATTTTTTCATTATGCACGATCAGCACAGCATATGATGAGAAAAATGAGATACAACCTACAGTGTGGGAATGGCCTGAACTTCGGAAAAGGGTGATGCGATTTTCTATGGAATTTCATGCCAAAAGGGAAACCGGCAAATTACTATGATAAAACACACAGGGGGTTGGGATATATTACACTTCCACCTCCTACGTCGTTTCAATCCAAAGACAACGAATTGATCCCATCACGTTCTGCCTCCTCATCCGAGTGGGAGTCAGATGTTAGTACGGGAATGCTTTTCAAGAATCTCTTTGTCAATATGACTTCAATCAACCAATTGGAGCCCAGGGAAGCTATTGAAACGTTTGATGCTGAACCATACGCTCAGCAACTTGATCTCCAGTGAGAAAAACGATTCGAACAACGTGAACCTCCTACTGAGGACAGGGTGATTCAGGTTAATTTGGGGAGTCAAGATCACCCTAAACCCATCTCTATAAGTGAGTTTATTACTTACAGAGTGAGAAGAATTGATAGCACTCGTGCGAGAGTATATCGATGTCTTTGCATGGAATTATAAAGATATGCCCAGTCTCGATCCGCAAATAGCCATGCACCAGTTAAACATTAAGCCTGAGTCAAGCCAGTGAAACAACAATGACGGTTTTGCCCTGATATTATGGAAGCTATTGAAGCTGAAGTTCATAAACTTATCGCATGTGGTTTCATACGGGAGGAGCAATATCCGGACTGGGTTGCTAATATTGTCCCCGTTCTTAAAAAGAATGGAAAAATCCGGGTCTGTATTGACTATCGTGATCTCAATACAGCCTGCCCTAAAGACAAGTTCCCATTGCCCATCACTGATGTCATGATTGACAATACCTGTGGCTTTGAGAGAATGTCTTTTATGGATGGCTTCTCAGGGTACAATCAAATTAAGATGTACCCAGAGGATGAGAAATATACTTCATTCAGAACGTCATTGGGGGTATATTGCTATACTGTGATGCCCTTTAGATTAAAGAGTACAGGAGCAATTTATCAACATGCAATGAGTATAATTTTTCGTAACCACCTCCGAAAGACAGTGGAATGCTATGTCGACGGCATTGCTGTCAAGAGTCGCGATGAGAATGATCATCTTCGTGACCTAAGAACAATGTTCGATATAATGCGAGTCCATCAGCTGAAAATGAAACCAACAAAATCCTTCTGGGGAGTTTCAAGTGGCAAGTTCCTTATCTTGACCCAAATAAGGTCAAAGTTATTCAGAGCATGCATCCACCTAAGAATCTCAAAGAGCTCGGGGGTCTGCAAGGTAAGTTGGCCTATATCAGTAGATTCATCACAAATCTCTCAGCTGGTGTCAACCATTCACCCGGCTTATAAAAAGGGCGTTTCTTTTGTATGGGATAAAGCCTGTCAGGAAGCTTCCGAGGATATTAAAAGATACCTCACTAAACATCCAGCCTTAGTGGCTCTCACATCAGGAAAACTGTTCCTGCTTTATGTAAAAGTTATGGATCATTCTCTTGGTGCTCTGCTTGCTCAAAAGAATGATGACGGTCATGAAGAGGTCGTTTACTATCTGAGCAGGACTCTGATAGGAGCTGAGTCCCGGTATAACCCTATTGAGAAGGAATGTCTAGCTCTTGTCTTTGCCATTCAAAAGACACGGCATTACTTGGTCGGCCAAACTATACATGTCATTTTCAGAGTTAATCCTTTGAGTATTCATGACGAAACCAGGATCACTAAATTCAAGATTGGCCAAGTGGGCCATCCTCATGTCTCAGTACGACATGCTCTTTATCCCTCAGAAGGCAGTCAAAAGTCAGGCGCTTGCAGACTTTCAGGTCGCTTATCCGGTTCCGGAAAGCTCAAAACTTCATAAAGATATTCCAGATGAGATTTTTGAATCTAATATGACTTCAGAGGACGAAGTGTGGCAAATGTTCTTTGATGGGGCATCAAGAACAGACCTTAAAGGCAAGATTATTTCTGGTGTGGGGTTGTATTTATCTCACCGCAAGATCATGTCCTTCCTCGGGCGTTTTCACTAACGGAACCATATTCTAACAATGTGGCAGAATATAATGCTCTACTCATCGGCTTTCAGCTCGCCCATGAAATGGGGGTGCTACCTTGAATCTTATTGTGATTCAAAACTGATTGTCAATCAGGTTAAAGGAGAATACGAAGTTCGCCACGAAGATCTGGTACCTTATTACCATGCAGTCATCAAAACGGCTAATTCATTTGATGGTTTTTACATCGATCATGTGTCCTGATCCTAAAATATTAAGGCCGATGCTTTGGCTGCACTAGCAGCTACATTGGCCTTGCCTATTGATAAAAGTTATCATTTCACAGTGGCCACTCGACGTCTTGTCTGTCCTAGACATGTGTTGGAAACTAATGAAGTCCATGTAACTTCAATAGATTTCAAACCAAGAGATTGACGGTTTTCCCTCACTGACTATGCTTTGCATGACCTATTACCGGACGACCCTAAAGAAGCAGCTTCTATCCGACGAAGGTCTGTCCGCTTCTACTATGACCCGATAGTAAAGACACTATAGTCGCTCATGTGATGGTATCATGCTCCGTTGCCTCTTTAATTCGGAAGCACAAGAAGTGCTTAAGAGGCGCACGATGGTATATACGGAGCTCATCAACTAGGTCTGAAACTCAAGGATCGATTGCACAGACTTGGTTACTATTGGCAAACTATAATAGCTGATGCCATCAAATACGCACAGAGGTGTAAAGCCTGTCAAATCCATGCAGACTTTATACATCAACCTCCGGAGTTACTTCATCCGATTGTTGCTTCATATCCATTCGAAGCATGAGGAATCGATGTCATAGGACCCATCAGTCCCTCGTCAACAAAAAGTCATCGGTTCATCTTGGCGATAACCGATTATTTTTCAAAGTGGGCAGAGGCTATACCACTTATTGAAGTTAAACTTCCAACGTGGTCAACTTTATCAAACACCATGTCATTCATCGGTTTGGTGTCCTCAGGCGGATTATTCATGATAATTCGCAAGCCAAGTATTCTATCGGTTTTACAATAAGTACCGGATTCAGAATGTGGCATTAACCGCTTATAACCCTGCTGCTAATGGTTTGGTGGAAGCATTCAACAAGACAATTATCAAGCTACTCAAGAAATTCATCTCATCAAACAAACGAGATTGGAATGAGAAGCTCAGTGAATGTCTTTGGGCTTACTGAAATACGGTTTGACTGCGACAGGCAATATGCCTTTTTCTCTAGTATATGGGTGTGAAGCAGTCATACCGCTAGAAATTCAGATGCCGTCACTACAGGTCGCCTTAGCAAGCAAGATGACAAAAAAAGACAATGATCGATTACGTCTGCAAGAACTCGAAGCCCTAGATGAGAAACGATTGCAAGCACAACACATTGAGTTGTACCAAGTTCGAATCTCGGAAGCCTTCAATAAGAAGGTTAAGCAAAGGGTATTCCAAAAAGGAGATTTGGTTTTAGCCGTCAGACGACCCATGATCATGACGCATAAAACCAAAGGCAAATTTCAGCCCAAATGGGAAGGACCGTTCGTAATAGAAACAGTCTACGCAAATGGAGCATATCGCCTTATAAACTCAGACGGTGATATAAACATGATACCGATCAACGACAGATTCTTGAAGAAGTACTATCCTTGATAGGATCCTTCTTATGATCAACTTAATATTACACCTCTGATCAGAGCTTTCAGATCCAAGATGTTTGGAAGAGCGCCAAAGAAAAATTTCTTTCTCTAACGGATTGTATCACTGTCGACCAGTGTCAATCCGATCGAACACCGGTTATATTGAAGAAAAAATAAGGTTATGAACTTCAGTTTTAGCCTTGTCACTCTTCTCTGATTTATCGTAGATCAGTACCGAGCCAATCGAACACTGGTTACATTGAAAAAAAAAGATTATGAACTTTGGTTTTAGCCCTATCACTATTCTCTAGTTCATCTATGAACTTGTCAGAAGCTGTCCCATCATCAGATCATATCACCGTCAATTGACGTGGAACTAATTGAACATTGTGGTGCATGATGTCAACATCTAAGCAATGACAAAGATGGATTAGGGTTTGGATTCAAAATGTTTGGAATAGCACCAAAGAAAAGCTTCTTTCCTCATTCAATGGATCATCGTCCAATAACGCCGAGTCGACCAAACATGGGTGATATTATGATGCATGATGTAAACATCGAAGAAAAGATAAAGGTAAAGTGTCAAATTTTTAGCCTTATCACTCTTCTCTAGTATATAGACATGTTCCTACCTTTAACTTAGAAAAATAGGTCACATTTTGATGTCAAGCATGCCCAAGCAATAGTTTCAAGCATTTTTCTTTACAATCAAAAAGATGGTTTATCTAGCCTGACTTTTTCTATATACAGTGGTGGCATATCGCCCTGCTCTAGTTCAATCGATCGAAGCTCGACCCAATGACCAAAGGGTCCAAACGATCAAATAGAAGATCAAATGAGTTTATCTGATAACTTATCAAGTCAAATTCATTAAATAAGGTTCGTGATGCATCCTTTTGCAGAACCTATCTACTGTTTCCACGTTTGCCTCAAAACATGGAAGCGAAATAAGGATTGACAGAGACTCCACGAGGAAGGATAATCTCTAGATAAAGTTCTCGTGGAATTCGTGTCCACTCCTCATTTACAGAGTGAAGACCCAGGAGATACATTACGTTACTTAAAGTAACAAAATGATCCAACGCCTCTAACGGCTAAGGATAGAGGAAAATATTGGCTCTTAAGTCCAATATAAATTCTCGACAACTCATCATGCTGAGGGGAATAACATGACTAGCCTAACTCAAACAGTAGTTGGTAAAGACATATTAAACTCGTTAACAACTGAGGGTTTGCTAAAAATCCTAAGGGACCTGATCCCATTTGATTCCTCTCCAAAATCGCTTACCAATTCCTGTCCATGGAATGGTAGGACCACATAAAAGAATAGTCATTTCCCTTGCAAAATGAATCACGAGCCAAACCATTCATGTTAACGTTAAACCTCTGATAGTGAGACTCTAACATATTCTCCTGCGGATAAAATCAACATCCCCATGGATCTGGCCAATTTCTCTAACAGATCAAACCCCACTGGCCATTCTGAATGACAGGTCCACCCAAATTGCTGTTATGTTCAAATACCTCTGACAGACTGCTTTACAAATCTCATTTTAAATCCCCATGGGGTTCTCTGATATATAATCACTTATGGGACTCATATTTCTTAACTCCCTAGCGAGTTTCTGGTAGACTCTCTTCGAAGTCTGCTATTTTCCTTTCAAATCCCCAATGGACTTTCTTGGTTGTCACGTTAACAGTATGCCTCTGATAATTTCTCCCACATAACATCCAAAGGAGATATCAGTTTTCTCACGAATTTTATGATTAAGTCTTATTCCCCCTAGCAAAATTCTTTCTTTTTACCGTCATGTGCAGATTATCACCTCTGAATGGTAAAAATCCCGAGCTTGATGGTTTCTCAATCGGTTATGTCCATGTTACCTCTAAACTGACAGATAATCAAGTCTCATCTTCTAGTCTGGTAGGGATTATCCCTTCGTTGTTACGTCCAGTTCGCGACCTCTGAACGGCAGCACTCTGAATCTAGCCACTTCCAATCGGTTATATCCATATTACCTCTGAACCGATGAATGCCTAGATTTTTTCTCTTTTATGGTACTCTAACTGTCATATCCAGTCAACCACCTCTGAACAGATGAGTTCATAACTTTGTTCTCTTTTCCTCTATCAAGGTTGGGAGTTCTTACTGTCATGTTAACAATAAACCTCTGAATAGTAGATTGCAAGCCTGAGATCCCTTAGTTGGTCATATCCAGTCAACCACCTCTGAACCAATTGGAGCCCAGATTCAATATATATTTGCAGTCTCTTGTGAACTAGCTGCTAAGTTAATACGACAACCTCTGGCAGCGGATTCGAAGTTTAGTGTGTCTTAGTCTATCATGTTCAGTTTACACCTCTAAATAGATGGGTCCCCAAAGTCGGGTTCACCTCTATTTTGTCATCATGTCCAGTTCATCACCTCTGAATGGCAAGATTTTGACCAATCATACCTAGTTTGTCACTTTTAACTGGCAAAATTCTAGACTTCACTTTTTTAGTTCAGTAGAAACTATAACGTAGTTGTGGTGGTTAATTCATCATAACCTATTCATAAATCCAATGATCTTTAATCTATCATGTTAACAGTAAACCTCTGAACAGTAAGATCGTCAATTCACTTTGTCCTAATCTTATCCCAACAAGATTTGAATCAAGTCATTTTTCAAATTTATTGGTGATAATTTATCAAATAACTAATTCTATCATGTTGTTAACCTCTGAATAGATTAGTTGATATTCTTATGGTATAAGTTGGGAGACTATACCGTTATCTCCTTTCTTTTGAGAGTTATAATTTAATTTGAAATTATTGCAAACTCAGAAGAGAAAACAAGTAGGAAATGCAACAGAAGAGTCAAAAAAATTATTTTTATTGATTCAAGAATAAAAAATAGGGATACATGGATTACAAGCTACGATGGTGCTTCGTAGGACTTGATCCGTTCTTTGAGGGTGGCCATCTTGTTCTTCTTCTCTTCAGTAGCTCTGACAAATGCCTGCGATCTTAACTCAGCTTCATTAAAGTTCGCTGTCTGGGACAGACAAGCCTCAATTTTGGTCAAAGTTGCGCTTTGTACTAACTCCTGCTGCAGGACTTTATCATTTTGGGTTTTGAGTTGCTCCAGCCGAGCGATCTCCTCAAGGCGCACCGGTTCAGCCTTGGACAGGAGAAGATTAGCCCTCTTGATCATTTCCTTGGCATTCTCAGTTTTATCATCAGCATCAAGTAGAGTGCTATTGGAAGTGTCAATGGCATCTCCAATTTTTACTTTCCTTGTTTTCAAGGATTTCAAGTCTGAAGATACTGCATTGGCCGCTTCCTACGCCTCTAAGTGAGCCTCTCGTATTTGAGCGACGATGCGTTCAAGCTCTTTATCAACTGAGGAATCCAAATCTGAACTGCTGAGGTGGCACCACTCGCCCACGTCCTTCTCAAGCCTCTCCACCAGAAGCTCTAATGCGGCAGCCTGGTCATCCTCTCTGAAGTCTCGAATGCTTTCAATATTTCGAGAGAGGACCACCTTTAGAGCTAAAAATGAGGTAGTTGAGCCCTTCAAGATCAAAATAATACATCACTTTAGGCTTTTGTAGAAGTTGTCACCCATCTCAGCCACAAATTCTTTCTCGGCTTCAATCACTCCCAGAGAGCAAGTGATCCCAGAAGATAAAGCTTCCACCGGTTTCATTGTCATAATGGTGGAGGAAATAGCAGAAGCACTAGCTGAAAAAAGATGAGGAATCGCCGGTGAGCGATGAGTCTTCATCGAAACTAGTACACCAGCCACGATAGAGGTAGGACTGATAACTATTTCAAGAAGAACTGGCTCGACGACCAGCGTCAGAGATGTGGGACTGATTATCCTTAACCCAGTAGTTGCCAAGACTGGTGGCATCAGAGAAACCACCGTCATCTCACCAACCAGCTCAGCAGGGAGTGTGATTGGTTCCGCAGCCATCATCTCCTCGGCCACCTTAGAGTCACCGGCAGGCTCAGGCTGGTAAGAGGACAGGTTGCGATACAAGACGTCCAGCTTTGCAGCATCCACAGCAGCTGGAGTACTTATCTCTTCCCTGAATTCCCCGGGAAGACTCGCTGGTTCCCTCGAAGTCGATGCACCCAAAAGCGGAACACCTGCAAGAGTATTTTATTGAAACAAGGTATAATAATATCAAAAAGGATTGCTTACAAATGGTTAAAGTATTACCGAGAGGTGAGAGGTTATAAGAGATACTGCCTCAACCGCCTTAGCAATGGTGGCAATGCTAGCTCTAGCAGGCTCCATAGAAGAAACCTTGGCAGTAACGGGAGAAGCTCTAGAAGCGACCTCAGGAAGGATTTCATCTGTCCTGACACCTTCCATACCCGGAATGTCCGGCTCGCCTTCGCTCGCCGAGGGCTCTATAGTCCATCCTCTGGAGCTTGAAGCCATTGGGCTCTCTTTGGAGCACCAACACCAGAAGGATCGACATCAGCCGTGCCACCCTTGGAATCCTCAGAAATGACGAAGTAGCTGGCCTCGTCGCCCTCATGATAGGTGAACAAGGGATCATAATAATCCCCTTGTTCTCTTGTAGCTTCTGTTCCTGAATCACAAATTGGACGAGTTAGCTGCATGAGAGAAGAGGAAAAAAAAAGACATACATGAGTATGTATATATGCGTGTTACAAAAATGGAACTGGTCTTACCCAAGCCGGGAACAGCTTTGTCAGTTGCTTTTTTCTACACCAATAGTTTGATAACTAACAGGGCAGGAGGCGGAGCAACCGCAGCCGATTCGCCCTCTGCGATAAGAATAGGAGTGTGGCGACGAGGTTTCTTCACCACCCTCTTCCTGCGGGATCCACCTTGTCGCTTCCGCTTGAAGTGGACGTCAAGATCTTCCTCCTCCACCTTTTCCACTTCCGCTTCTTCTATAGGGGGCCGTGCCTAACCCACTGGGAGCAGCCGGAACCTCAGCACCTGTGACATCTTCAAAGCGAGGACTTTCGGCGTCTGAAGCCTCACTGTCGGTGGTGGCGATGAACTCCGGAAGGCCTGGCATCGGGACTCTTTTGTCCTTTTCCTTCGCAGTGACTTTCTGCTTTAGCCGCTTGGTGATCCACTTCAAGCCAAAGGAGTTGATAGAAAACCCAGTTGGTGCGGAGCTCGAAATGCTGTACCAGTAACAGAATCCCAAAGTCATCAATAGGTTTGGGGTCCTCAATGGCATGCATAGTCGTGCCTCGGTACAGCCAGCAATGAAGTACCGTCAAGCGCGAGCACCGTCAATTAGGCTCCCCATGAAGGACAAGTTAGTGTTCGGGTTGCTAACGTAGAGTTGGTCATGCCCTAACTGACGAGCAAACCGACTGGGGACGTACGACTCTAGGTAGCAGGTATCTCTACTCCTGTATACCAAGTGAGAAGGCCGGATGTTAACTAGCCATTCGAAAACTCCTCGGCTCAACGACGTCTTACCGTCCCCGACATCCTTGAATTCCTCGTCATATCCTACATCGCGGATGTAGGGAAAACACCGGAAGAGACTATAGACGTGGTACCGGCACAACAGCTTGAGGACCGCGGCCACGTAGATCCGTGACCATGAAGATCCCTTAAATTTGTGGAGATCCGCCACCCGAACACCCTCTGCAGGCTCTTCCCCAACTTGAATGATAGCCGGACAGTGAAGAGCGAACCATGCCATCAAGTAGACGGCAATCCAATCCTGGGATTCGGCCCATCGCGGGGTAAGATCGTCCCTTTTCCCTTCTTCGTTATCGGTGGTCTGTAGAAAGCCTCCGTCAATGCATGAAGACCCTGTTGAATACAATACACCATTGCTGGAAGGAGTCCTAGAGAACGACCATGTACCAGACGAATGGCCGACAATAGGACAGTAGGCAGCACGACATCGCTAGAAGGAGATGGCACCACACTTCTCTTCAACTAGATTGATAAAAATTCGGCCAAAAGTGCGTTTCGGGACATTGGTTGGCGGGCCTGATGAAAGCTCCTGAGAATGTCGCCCTTCTCATAGATGTCATCTTCCTTCAGAACAATGTCTCCTTGGGCATGCTCCTTCATCCTCCGGAAGATATCCTCATTCGCAACCCCGCAGTGAGCCGCTCCAGGAGCATCCTCCAAGTTGGGGAATAGATAATTCTCCCAACTCTTTGAACTACTTGAGGCTCCCTTATGATTGCCATGCATCCTCGAGCAGATGTAAAAAATGGCACATCAACTCTCGATAGGTCTCGAACAGGGCGTCCTGGTCGCCAATTCTGTCTTACATGGGAAGTATTCTTCATAAGGAAGGGACCCCATTGACAAAGTAAAGACTTCCCACATCTCATACAAAGCCATGCCCAATTCGCCCACAGGGGTGAAGAAAGTCCCTATAGCTGGGCAGTACAATTCAAAGATGGTGTAGAAGTCCGCTACGCTCATCTGGATGCCATACCAGGTAGCTCTGACAGCCTCGTAGAGTCTCAGCCTCTCCAAATCCTCCTCAAAATGGACCAAGACATATAGGGTCAAATCCCTCCACCAGGCCTTGGGAAAATGAATCCAGTCTGGGGTCCTGAAGTTAGTTGCGGGATAGTTACCGTGGACTCTGAAGAACTGATTCCCAAAGGTCTGAGCCATAGCTGGATTTTCTCTCACCGGGATGTCTTAGAGGACATTCCCGGGGTGAAGACCCAGTATACATCGAGGGGGACCTGCCCTTGTATAGCTAGGAGAAGCAGCCATCAAAATACCTACCAGTAGTCCGGGTCACGTACCATTTCATCTTCCAAGGCCTCATCACGCACTGGAAGAAGGATAGTGAGAAATGACGCTTGCTGGACGGGAGATAGTACTTTTCGCCGTTCAAATTGAAGATCCACTGCTCTTCCCCAGCTAGCAGTTGATGATCTGTGTCAGGCGCTGCATCTCCAAACATGAAGCCATGCTTCCGATAAACCTTCCGGTTGCAGTCATCTAGAGGAGCAGTAGTCAGGATACTCATTGTGCGTTGATCTCCGGTGTGGATCAGAGCATTGCGGCCAGGCGTACTCCGTTCACTAAATAACGAGGCTTGTCCCTAGAATTATAGGCTGATGTTTCCATCCAGTCCCCTGGCCGATCCGAAGAGGCTGTTCAAGGGACCAGGAGTATAATAGACTGTAGAAACAGAAAAAGAAACTATATTAGTCTATTAGCCAAAGAAAAGAGGAGCTAAAGCAAAAGAAAATTGCTAAGGCATAGCTTTGCTCTCCAAGCGAAGCTAGCCTAATATTAGCTGCGCCCCGAAGCTTATCTTCGCACTCTGCACGAAGGCAGAGTGCAGTCGATCACTAAGTAATTAGCTTCGCTTTGAAAAGCTTAGATTCGCATTCTGTTACTTGACAGAATGCAAACCAAGGGCTCGTTTCGCGAAAAAGGCACTTGTGCCTAAAACGACCACAAGGGCTCAAGTCCTTTAAATTAGCTTCGCTTTAGAAGCTTAACTTCGCGCTCTGTCACTTGACAGAATGTGAAGAAAGCCCTAAAGGCTAGCTTCACATAGAAGCTTGGAGAAGAAACCATTCAGTTTCTAATTTCGATTCATGAAATTAAAGGGGAATTAAATCCCTTAAAATTCGGTGGGATTAAATTAAGGGAGTGCGACTCCTTAAGATCACTGGATCATGATGAATCATTCCGGATTCACCATGAAATAGCCAGGAATCGGCTTCAAAAAGAGATGAAAATCTCTGAAAAGGGAAAAAATTTCTATCCGCAATGGGGTGTCCGACCACCGGAGGCGGGGACGGTGGCGCCGTGGCGGAGGTCGTCGCCTCTTTCCTTAGACGCTGCTTGGGGGCCATTAGAGCGTGGAGAAAGCTCTGAAAGTGTTTGAGAAGAAGATAAAGAAGAGAAAATTTCTCTGAAAAGACTCGAGAATTCTAAGAGAAGATGAACTTCTCTAAAATCAGCCAAGTATGGCTTTTATAGGCGTTGCATGCGCCTGTAACTTCGCGCCGCCAGGCGCTGCCTGTGCCTATAGGTTCGCCTCCTAAAAAGGAGTGTAAGCTGTCATTTCAAATTTAAATTTAAAACGACGGTTCTAATTTCAAGAACCGCCCACACGAAGGCATCTAGCTTCGCTTACATGCGAACTTACAGTGTTGACTTCGCACAACGTTTGGTTAGCTTCGCTAAAAGTTGAGCTTAACTTCGCTGTGAGCTTATTGCTGACTTCGCGCGGCGTCTGATTAACTTCACTGAAAGTCGATGTTAGCTCCGCTGAGAGCTTATTTCCAACTTCGCTGGAAGCCCGTCTTTAGCTTCGCTGGAAGTTTTAGCTTAACTCCGCTAAGAGCTTCGAAAAAAGGCCTATGGAAAAAATCGAGTTGGATCACTTAGTGTACGGCTACGCCAGATGGATTTCTCCTAACCTAAGCCAGTCCATTCTAGTTTTTTCTAGAGTTCAAGAAGAAAGATATGGAGCAAAGTAAATGAGCAAAAAGTATAAATTTTATTGATTCAAAAGGGAAGATACATTGATAATACATCAAAATTGTCTTTCATACAATAGAGTCTTTGGTCCAAAGGCATACAAGTTGTTTCACGTCCAGAACAAATGGTA
Organism: Agave tequilana; assembly: GCA_038442645.1. Classification (NCBI taxonomy): domain Eukaryota; kingdom Viridiplantae; phylum Streptophyta; class Magnoliopsida; order Asparagales; family Asparagaceae; genus Agave; species Agave tequilana. The sequence continues at coordinate 73,056 of JAVJIF010000284.1, read as the reverse complement.
AATCTATTTTTAGCATGATATTGATTCTTGAAGTCAGAATGTGAAGTCATTCCAAGTCCATCAGACCAACTGGACACGAAAGGTTTTCCTCCTTCATAGGGCCGTAATCCTTCGCTTAACGGCAGATTTTGCCACCAGGAAGCTGTATCTTCCTTAATCAAAATTGGCAAAGGATATTTTATCATTAGAAAGCTGAATCTTCCTTAATCAAAATTGGTAAAGGAAGGATCCGAGACCTTACTAGTGACGTTCGCCCTCCCGAAGTAGATCATCTCGGATAAGCGATTATCAGCCTCTTCCTGAAATGGATCATCTCGGATAACCGACCGCTGACTTTCTCTTGGAATTGGCATCAGCTGCTCCAGAATGTTCCTCCTGCTTATGATCGAAGTCTGAAATTGAGAATGAAGATACATACTTTTGTCCTCCTTCGTCAGGTCGAAAAGATTGGGAGCACAGTGCACTGCAACACAGCAAAAAAAGAATGAGTTAGCATTAAGTAGAGAGGAAGATGCTAAAATAGAGTTTTATACCCTAAGTGGAACTGGTCCAGATCCAGCCTCGCTATGCCCTAAGGCTAAACTTCGGATTATACAAAAGCAAAATGCTCGAGAGCTTGAAAGGCACTGATGCTTTGAAACAGGCAGAGGATAGCCTCGCCTATATGGTAAGGCTAGACTGGCCCAGAGAGGGCAAAATCTTAGCCCCGCCTATATGGCAAGGCTAGACTGGCCCAGAGAGAGCAAAATCTTAGCCCCGCCTATATGATAAGACCTGCTTAACTTCGAAAAGGCCAAGTACTAGCCTCGCCTGTATGGCGAAGCTAAAACTGGTTTAGAAAAGGTAAGGCCCCACCCTCGCCTATATAACAGGGTTAGCCTCCCTAAATAAAAAGGCCAAGGCAGGAGCTTCGCCTAGAAAAATTCTTTGCCTGATTAGGCAGAGTGTTAGCTTCGCCAGGAAGCTTAAAAAAGGGCTGAAACCCTTCTCCAAAGAACCGCCAAGTGCAGAGACCAAGAGAATTCAATCCCTAAAATAGCTGAAAAGTTAAGGGAGAAAAAAACTTCTTAAGGTCACTAACTTATTGGCAAAGTCTCTAAATCGCCGAGACTCACCAGCTCTTGGCCGGGTAACGACCAGAATGAGTGTCCCCACTACTTCAAGGACCTCATTCTCTTTGCTTGGGCAATGAGGAGATATATGAATAAACTTTTCAGAAAGAGAAAGGTATGTTTCTCTGAGAAGGACCACAAGAGTCCTATTTATAGGCTTCATGGCCTGACCATGTCGCTACCACTTCAAGTCTAGAAACGCGGGCGAAATTAAAGCATTTAAATGCTTAGCCTCGAGAAAGGGAATAATCTCCCTCGTAAATACATATGAAGTTAATCAAATTTCAAAAAAGAGAACAATTTCCCTCGTAAATGCAGGTTAAATTATTCAAACCTTGAAAAAAAAGGAGCAATCCCTCTCGTAACTCACAAAGGCGGTTAGCCTTGGGGAATGGAACGTCGTTCCATCACAATGGGCGCAAGGCTAGCGCAGATAGAGCACTGATAATTCAACTCTGTTTAGAAGTAAAATTTCTTAAGGAAGCCCAATAGCGAAGCTACCTAGAAGTGCGAATCTACACAGAAGCGAGCTTATTGCAGCTCCTGGGCGAACCTGTTCCAGCCCGAAATTGGGGCTAAAGGCGAAGTTGAACTCAACCACCAAAGTGACGTTCACATCTACATACCATTGATCATCAACCGGAGCAGTTCAAAGTACTTTTAAATTTGAACCAATCAATTACAGATTTACGAAAACTTTGAAGGGGGTCTTGTTGACACTCTAAAAAGATGAAACTCTCACAGTATCCTCAACCGGTCTGAACGACGTCTAACTTATCGACATTTACAAAAGATAAGTCGAAGACAAGCTGATGACTAGGGACAAGGCAACGACTTAGATTTTACTGATCTAGTAAAATAGACAGTAAGCCAAGGTTGCCTTTGAAGAGACCTAAGTAGGCCCAAGATGCTTAGTTGGCTCAACACTTAGCCTTGCATGAACCCAAGGAGATAGCCTCACCTGAGAGTTTAAGTTAGCCTGGCCTCGCTTTAAAGCTCTTCATAGCTCCATAGAGAGCTAACTTATAGCTTCGCCTGAAGCTTTCTTGATGACTTCGCTTTGAAGCTATCATAGCTCCATATAGAGCTAACTCACAGCTTCGCCTGAAACTTTCTTAATAGTTTCGCATGAAGCTCTTTATAGCTCCATGGAGAGCTAACTATCAGCTTGCCTGAAGCTAATTCAAGAGTTTCGCGTTAGAATCTTTATCTCTAGCTTCGCTAGAAGGAAGAAAGGGTTTAGCTCTGCTATAGGCTGAGTATTAACCTCGCACGAGGCTTTGAAGGTAACTTCGCCCGAAGCTATAAGCCAGGTCCTAGCTTCGCATGAGGCTACGAAGGTAACTTCGCCTGAATCTATGAGCTAAGTCTTAACTTCGCATGATTTCGCTCCGCAGCGAGCTTTACTAGGTCATCAATTAACCATTTCCCATAGGGAATTAATGGGTGAACCCCACTAATTTAGTGGGGTTAACGCCATTTTAAGTGGGCGGTTACACCCGCCCACTTCGTTCACATTAAGCGGAGACAATTAAGCTACAATGGTAAGGAGGAGTTCGCACGAACTCTCTAGTTTCACCAGAAGCTCGCAAGTAGCTTCGCCGCAAGGTCATTTGTAGTCTTGCGCGAAGCTAAAGACTGATTCAGCCTTGCTGAATTCAAGGGGTGGTTACACGCCATTTTAGCTATAAATAGTCCCTTGTTGAGCCAAGGAGGGACACACAGAGAGAGAAAGGGGACTAACGGGCTAGAGAGGAGACTGGCTGAAAGAAACTCAAGGAGCGATTCTTCTAAAGAGTGTTCTCTTGTTCTCCTGCTTTCAAATATTCAATTTTCGGAACCAAATGAGAAGGTAATCCTATTAGGAGGCAGTGTGACCGTCTGATCGATTGCATCGTTAAAGGGATAAAGTGATCGCGCGCTAATCAGATTCCTAACGGCATACTTTTTCAGAAATCTCAGAGGAGATCTACCGGTAATTTCTTTTTTATACTTGTAATTTCGCTCCTCAAACCCTTTTTGTAAGTTTTCCCCAAATCAATTTTCAATAGAAAACATTCATATGTATCATCATGGTCCTGACGACATCCAGAATATGCCTATGTTTGTGTTCAATAACTCCATTTTGTTGGGATATATGAGCGAAGGATGTCTGATGAATAATTATATTTTTTAGAACAGAAGGTAGATTCATCATTTTTTGACATACTCCAAGGCATGGTCAGCAGGGATTAAAGTATCGCCCGTTCCGGTTCTGACTCGGCCGAGTCGGAACTGGAGCATTGGCAACCGAGACGATATCATTCCACAAGTCAGGAAATTTGGCCAAACTAACACGACTCAGCCAAAAACCCGAGTTATTCGACCATATCGGCCGAGTCAACCCTGAATCGGGTTGATGGGTCGATTTGGCCGAGTCAACTCAGATTTTTGGCTGAGTTGCGCCCGTGAAGGACCAATTGGCGTCCTGTGAACGAGCTGTTTTGCGCTCGTGATTTTCCCCTCTCCCGTCGTTGCCTCCTCTGGCTCTCAGGTGCTTCCTCTCTCTCCCTCTCCCGTCTCTCCCTCTGTCCCTCCCTCACTCTGGATCTCTCTCCCATTTCTCTCCCTCTGTCCCTCCTCTCTGGATCTCTCTCTTTCTCGTCTCTCTCCCTCTGTCCCTCCCTCTCTCTGGATCTCTCTCTCGCTCTCCCTCTCCTTTTACCATCTCTCTCCCTGAATGACTTCCTCTTCCTCTCCCGTCTCTCTCCCTCTGTCCATCCCTCTCTCTGAATCTCTCTATCTCGCCTCTCCCTCCCTCCCTCTCTCTTGATCTCTCTCCTCTCCCTCTCTCTAGATGTCTCTTGGTCTCTCTATCTCTTTGTAAATTAGTTTAATTTAATTTAATTATTTAATGTAGTTTGTTCAATTTATTTTAGTTTAGTATACAACAGCAACAACTAAGCCATTTATCCCAAGTATTTGGGGTAGGCTACATGAAACAAAAGAGAATTACGCCGGATCGAGCACATGGATCAGCTTTCTCCACTCATTCTTATCAAGCAATATGCCTTCACTAAGACCTTTAGCCTCTAAATCTTATCGTATTACCTCCATACATGTTTTCTTCGGTCTCCCCTACGCTCTTTTAACTTGCCCTAATTTGATACGCTCAACTCGCCGGACTGGTGCATCTGTAGGTCTACGTCGCAAATGACCAAACTATTGTAGGCGGTTTTCTCTCATCTTCTCTTCTATAGAGGCTACGCTTATCTTAGTACGAATATTCTCATTCTCACCTTATCTTAGTTTAGTATAACTAATTTAATTTAATTTTACTTAATTTAATTTAGTTCATTTAATGTAATTAAATTTAATTTAGTTACACCCATTCATTTAGTGTAAATTTAACTAAAATTTAATTTAATTAACTTAATTAAATTAAGTTCTTTTAATTGAATTGAATTTAACTTAATGTGTTTTAAGTAATTTTAGTTGATTTAATTTAGCTCATTTATTGTAGTTAAATTTAATTTAGTTACACCAATTCATTTATTGTAAATTTAACTAAAATTTAATTTAATTCAATTAATTCAATTAAGTTCATTTAATTGAAGTAAATTTAACTTAATGTGTTTTAAGTAATTTTAGTTAATTTAATTTAGTTCATTTAATGTAGTTAATTTTAATTTAGTTACACCCATTCATTTATTGTAAATTTAACTAATATTTAATTTAATTCAGTTAATTAAATTAAGTTCATTTAATTGAAGTAAATTTAACTTAATGTGTTTTAATTAATTTAATTTTGTTTATTTAATTTAGTTAAATTTAATTTAGTTACACCCGTCGCTTGCATCTCCTTAATTTAGTAATTCCTTACATGTTCCCATTGAAACAGAAAATAACCAAAAGTATGTTCGCATCAAAGAGTGTTAAAAAAGTTGAAAAATTCATTTCAAAGTTGTTCTTCAGTGAGGTAAGTACAGGTATAAGAAATGGAGATGATGATGATAGTGAAGATATGAGGGTTTTATCTCGTTCTAGTATTGATGATGGTGAAGATGTTTAAGATGTTGATGTTGATGATGATCATGACGACAACAAAAGTGATGGTAGTAATACTGGTGATGGCAATAAAGAGGGTAACAATAATGATGATAGAGGAACTTATGGTGTTAGGAAAAGTCAACAAGTTGGTGCTATCTCGTGGGATCCAAATTACGGTCTTAAAGGTCATATGCAAGGTTTGAGTTTAACATATGACCATGGCCACAGACCACAACTTGATAGATTTGCGAGTATTAGTACTGATTTTTTTACTTATTACAGAGATGATTACAATAATGATTTTGTGTCTTATCGCAATTCTATGTGGAAATGATCAACCTGCTATATATTTAAACATGTATTTGGTAAGATGGATTATATTATGAATATATTTTGGTATGTTTAGTGTGCTATGTGATATATTTTGGACATGTGATACATAAATTTTATTTGCTTTTTTAAAATTTGTGAATGTCGTCAAAAGCAACATGACATTGGAGGGGAACATACTACATCTGTTGGTGGAGATAAAAAATTGGTGACGTGCAACTATTGTGAAAAGATAGTGCATGATGGTATAACTAGAATGAAATAGCACTTAGCACACGTATCCAACCAGGTAAAAGCTTGCTTGAAAATATTCAAAAAAAGTGTCTACACTATTGAGAAAACATCTTTCTGAAGGTAAAAAAGAAAGTATCCATAAAAATTAAGAAAGAGCATCTCATTAAATCTTTAACTGAGGAAGTTTTTCATGAAATTAGGGATGCTGAATCTGAAGATGAAATTGAAGAAGTAGGTGGGTTGGAAGAAATTGAAAGAAGACAATAAAAGTAAGCTATGAGAGAAAGTCGTGAAATGGCATGGAGAAACAAAGTTATATAAAAGATGTTGGTGGCAGTAGTTCACAGCTTTCAAGATCAGTGATCAACCATGGATTGTAGAGGAGTTTTACTACTAGAGAAGCTGAAATTTCTGTCCATGGTATTGATCTTTACATGTTCCCATCGAAGCAGAAATCAATGAAAAGCATGTTCTCATCGGAAAATATTAAAAAAGTTAAGAGCCATTTTGAAGTTCTTCTCTACAATGCAATACCATCCAATGCAATTGATAATGGTCCTTACTATTAAACAATGATTAATACAATTGCGGAGGAAGCCTAAATGTCAAAAGCTACACAGGATATCAAATTGCTATCAATATTTGGAGGTTGAAGTGAAAGAAGTTGAAGTTTTATTGCTTCAATAAAAGTAAAATGGTTGTAATATGGTTGCACGATCATGCATGATGGTTGGAGTTCCTGGACTAGGAAGCCTATTATTAATTTCATGATTTATTGTGATGACATATGATATACCATACTTCAGTTGATATTACAAATATCAAAAAGACGGCTGATTATATATTCTCTCTTATGGATAAAGTTATTGATGCAGTTGGTGAAGAGAATGTCGTACAGATTGTAAGCGACAATGAGACGAGTTTCAAAGCAACCGATCACTTGTTGATGGAGAAGAGAAAGCATTTATTTTGGTCTCCCTACACAGCACATTGTATTGATTTGATGCTTGAAGATATCGATTCGCTGAAATTAGTGAAAGATATATTTAATGATGGTAAAATGATTACATCATTTATCTACAATAGTTTCAAACTGGTGAATATAATGAAACAATTTCTTAGAGATAGAGATTTTTTGAGATCAGATATAACATGATTTGTCACCGAGCTCATTATTATTGAAAGCCTTCTTCGCTATGAGCAAGATTTGAAGACAATGTGTACCAGTACAACAACCGAATGACATGAGTTTAACAAGGAAAGGGATTGAAGAAGTGTGAGAGATAAGGTTTCTAACCTTATTTATCGATTCTGGAAGAAGGCAAGAGAAGTCCAAAATATTATAGATCCTCTTATTAGGGTCTTGAAGATAGTAGATCAGGACAAAAAAGCAACCTTATCTATTATTTATAAGGCTATAAATAGAGCTAAGTTGGCTATTAAGGCATCAAATAAGAATTGAAAGATGTATTAGGATATCATTGATAAAAGATGGGAGAGACAACTCTAAAGGCAATTGCATGTTGCTAGTAATTCATTTACATACAATTTATAATTATTGAATAGAAATCAAAATTTTCATATTATAACTCTCCGGTGTCTACATTATTGCAACATAATTTTTAAATCCGCCCCTTCAATATTCAAAAAACTTTTCTACTTATCCAAAGGTGAGAGCTGGATTAGAGAAGGTGATTAAAAGGTTAGAGACGAATTTGAATAAACAAGTAAGAGCTATTAATGAGGTAAGTTATCATTTCAATTTATTTACTTGTTTGCAATAATGTTATGCATTTGCAAACTATTAATACCTACGCCTTGGCTTATCGTAAATCAAATTATTTATGGACTGAGTTGGAGAATTTGGAGCCTCACTAATTAGAAGGGCGGTGCAGCAATCTCTTTCATCTGATTGGTAGATTAACTATAACGAAGAAGCCCCAATCTTAAAATTGCTATTAAAGTGTTAAGTTAAACTTATTCTTCATCGGGTTGTGAAAGAAATTGGAGCACGTGGTCACTGATTCATACAAAATTTGCGCAACCGGTTGGCAATAAAAAAGTTGCATAAATTAGTGTTTGTGTATTATAATATGAGGCTGGGTGTAAAAAACTTGACACACCAACGCGATCAAGATTATTGCAATCCAATCGATCTGAATCATGTTTTCAATGACGAAGACATAGTGGATGTGTGGATTCAAGAGAGAGAATAACCCATTTTGCGTGAAGATGTGTCACGCCCCGCTTCCTAAAATACGTGAAAATAGAGTCGCAACGAGAGTCGGTGACATATATACACGAGGAAAAACCTCACGCATATATGCTAAGACTTAAGTAAACCGTAACAAGCTATAAATCTAAACTATAATGTATCATGATTACTGCAATATCACATATAAGCATCCACGCATGATATTATATAAAAAGAACTAGAATAACGACTGAATCTGATATATATAGGGAATCAGGAAATAACAGGAAGATAAGAGAGATAAGAATAACAGAACCAAAAGAGAGAAACTCCAGCTGCTCGCAAAGCGTACGAGCTCAACAAACACCTAAACAATAGCATAAAACATCCAGCATCTGGGCGTGCAAATTCAGGGTCATCAAAAGCGACCTAATGAGTGTGTATAAAAGGAAAGGTGCTCGTGTATAAAAACAATGTAAGTAATAACAACATGATAAATTGAAATAAAAGATAACAGAATAAGCAATATCAAGAACAAAGTTATGAATGATATACAATTGATATCACGATAAAAGGAAACAACTAATGTCAAGATATGTAACCAAGTATATGTCACTAGTCTGGTATACAATTTGGTCATGTGTACAATCATATGTCTATCATAACTTATATGAGTTCCATCAGGTGAATACAATCCATTGCACTACATAATAATAGTTTTATCATTATTAATCATGTCAGCGAACACCAATTGCTACTTGTAATAGACGCATCCCATACTACGCCTACTACATGTATCAATCGACGTCCTAAGTTATCGAAACCGATTAGTTGGAGACATTGTCCATGCTTTAGGTGGGTCCCGTACATACCTGGGACCACGACCCAGTTGCCTGGTGCTGAACCAGGCCCTACCGCTAGATAGTTAGTAACAATAACAGTACTCACAGAATCACTGTAGAACAATAGTCACAGTAACACTGTGGAATAATAAATAGATGGGATGTCAGTTATCCCCCGGAACCCTGCAGTGGAACCGTAAGTCGGCTGCACAACCTGTATCGTAGGTCCACCTAAAATACAGACGTCTCCTCCATCAATTTTCCCAATCCCAGTATAAGTTATCTATTTACATTATTATTTAATTTAGTTAAATCAGTCAATACCCATGTTACTTAAAATACTGGGACGATGCGGTAACAGTAACAGTATTAGTATAGTAACAGAAATAGTAATCGTATACACGGTGAACAATAACAATAACAGTGAACTGTAACAGTAACCGTGTATACGATGAATAGAGTTGTACCGAGTGTTACGGTCTAACGATATTTTTTTAATAACTTTCAGTAACATGAATTTATACAGTAACAGTCTTACACCTCTAATCAATGTACAATCTCATATATAGCTGATCAAAATCTTATCCACCTGTACTGGATATAACACTACTGAATCCGCCAACGTATAAGCTCAATATCATCATGAACATCAAGTGTTAAGCTTGTAATAGAGTATCAGGTACTATAAATTATAAGTCCAATAAGTAAATAATCAGTTCTCTCATTGCTACCAATTTGTTCTAATCTTCTAACACCAATAACCGAGATCAAACAAATGACTGCTATCAACTCTGAAGTACAAGATAACTAATACCAACAAAATCAATCACATAGATCGATTTTCGAATCGCCTGTGTATTGGGTTCATAACGAGCACAACTCTGAATCTCCTGTAACGGGTCCAGATCTCTGTAACCAATACCAAACACCCATAATACACTAGTATATACACACATGTACACGTACTCATGCATACACCCCAAGCGTACACAATACATACACGTACACGTATACAACACACACTGTAGTTCATGCACACATATTATATGTATATATATTAGATATACGTACCCACATATGCACACATACCCATCATACACTCATTCACCCATCCATGCAAACAGACACACACACACATGCATGCATTTATATACATGCAAACACTTACATGCGTTAACGCGGACATGCACACAAATTCTCACACACACATATAAATATAGAATGAGGGAAAGAAAGGAGGAGGAAACTCACGCAAAAAGGGAAAGAGAAGTTCGGCCAGGGAATGGATGAATCCGAGGCGGCATGACGGAGGACGCGGAGGAGATGGAGGCTGCTGGAGGTTGCAAAGGGCTTCGGTGGTCAACCCCGGCGGCACCATGAGAAGGAAACAAGGAGGGGAGGAGAAAACATAAATAATTCGGATGAAAACATGGAATGATTACATTGAGATTGAACTTATCATTTTAGTTCCCTTTTTGATCTTGATTACCTATTCACATTGTCCGTAAGATATGATACTGATAGAAGAATGTTCTTTTCAATGAATCTTTTATATTTCTGTACATTATGTATTAGCTATGATTTCTTTATCCCCAGAGAAAATTTTGGCTGTGACATTTCTTTCTGCTACAAATGAGGCTTAGTAGGAAAGAGAAATTTTGTTATTGTTTTGGGTTATTTTACATTCATCTCTGCATTACTCTATTATTTCAAATGAGATGAGATCTATATAATGAAAAGTTTCCAAGCTACCAAACTCCAAGTATGGAATCTCCATCTGTGAAAATTTTGGTCAGACATAAATTCACCATTGATGTTTGCCAGATTAACATATTCCTAAACTTGAAATTTTGTTATAACTTAAACTACAACTATATTTATGGTCAAATTTGATGATAAAGTACCTATATGATTGTATGGCCATGCAGATAATGAATTAACTAGTAAAAATTGTATAGCTGAATCAGGAACAAATAGAGATGAAGCATTGATCCATACTCTTGGATTCTAAGTAATAAAAATTACAAATAACCACGGATCTAAGGTCAAAGAAAATAATCATATTGAATGTCTCTTTCAAAATAATCTAAATAGCAAATGAGAGAGAATATCATACAAGAAACATATATTTACTTAAAGAATATTAGACATGATAGCAAGCTCACGCACAGACCTACGATTACGCATACAAAAACACATGCATACATGTTCCCACATCACATTCATACATGCATATATTTAAACACACACTGCACATAAGTACATGTACTCATACAACTTAGATAATTACATGCTCATATAAATGAACAGAGAATAATGTAGAAAGTGGGAGGGAAAGAAAACTCACGCAACGGGGTGACTTGCGACACACAGATGGAGGCTCCGACGGAGGCCGCGGAAAAGGTCGACGGATAGAGGGTCTCGCCGTGAAGGGCGCGGGTACGTTCGCAATCGCCGACGACAATCAACGGTGATCCACGGAGAGGACGAAAGGGGGATGCCAAGTGAGGGCTCGGGCTTGGTTGTTGATGAGGTTTGCGGCATGGGTTGGCAGCAAGGGAGAAGTGGGTTGGCCATGACGTGATGATGTTGACAGTAAGGAAAATAGGTGGTCTCGATGGTATAGGGACGTGCCAGTTGATAGTGGCGGATCTCGAGCATGTGGCCATGGTGTTGGTGCTCACAAGCAGGAGGAGATTGGCCGCGGGGTGGTCTAAGGCTCGGATGCGGCAAGGGAAAAAGGAGAAAGAGGAGGGGTGTCTGCGGTTGTGGTGAAAGGAGAGAAGAAAAAGGAGATTATGAAGTGGATTTGATTAGAGTTAGTTAGTGATATAAAGGAATTAGGTTTAGATTTGATCTGAAATGGTGTTAGTTAAGATTATGATTTGGTTTAGGATTAGATGAAGATTTATTGGATTATGATCATATGCCATAGGATAAGTGGGTGTGGGTTATTGGGTATTGGGTATAAGAGTTTGGGTTTGGATAGATAATGGGTTGGGTATGGAATAAAAGGTTAGGGAAGAAAAGAGATGAAAAGAAATAACAAGAACAATATTAATAAGAATAATAATAACAATAACAATAATCAATATATTAATACTAATAACACTAATAATAATGGTACTTAATCATAAAAATAAAAATAATAATAGATACTAATAATAATAAATAATAATAACAATTAATAATAACAATAACAACTACTACTTACAAAATAATAATAGTAATAGAAATTAATAATACTATTAAATAAAACTAGTAATAACACATAAAGATAATTTATGATATAATATCTAAAAACAATTTGAATATTAGTACCATTAATAATTAGAAAAGAAGTCATAAATTGAGTTAATTAATAAAATAAATATAATAATAAAATAATTAGTAAATCAAAATAAATAATTCAAAAAATAAAAATACAATATTATTAATTAGGGATATTACAAGATGACTTACATTGGTTGGATGAAGGAATAAGTCGAAGTGAGAAAGATAGATGTGCTAAAGATGGTGGTGATGAAGTCCCTAACCAAAAGGGTAAGGGTATTGCGATGGATTCATCCTCTTCCTAGTGAAAAGGGTGGTGAAGAAATTAGTGGTGATGAATATGATGATAGCAATAACGGGAAAATACTGGTGCTGAGGGAGGGACCTGTAGTGTTGGTAAAAACCAACAAGGTGGTGCTACTATGTCATAGAATTCAGATTATTATGTCATACATGATACTGATCATGGAGGCCGATTAGGGATTTCAGATTAGCAGAGGTATTTGAATCGCCTGGTTGATTTTTCTTCTGATGATCATTCAAGTGGACATGAGAATTACTCGTGGGGTTATCATATTCTTAAAGGTCATATGCAGGATTTGGGCTTGACATCAGGCCAACATTATGGTATGAGATATGGCTATAGTCAGATTCCACAACTTGAGAGATCTGCAAGTACTACTTAAACATCCACCAGTGCAGAATATCGAGGTTTTGGATATTATCATCCTGATGCTGATATTGCACAACTGCCACCGCCATATTACTCTGATGATACATTCTTTACCCAATCATCTCTGCCTACTAGAGCACAGCAGCATTCATACTGTTATCCGTATGGAACCGAATTTTTTTACTTATCGCAGAGATGATTACGATGATAATTTTATGTCTCATCGCAATTCAATGTGAAAATGACTATATTATGCAGGTATTTATGAATATATGTTGTGAAATTTACTATATATGCATTTATTTTAATATTTTAATACTGTGACGCATGTATTTATGCATTCTCTTCATATTGAGTATGCTAGATGATATGTTTTAGACATGTTATACATCAATTTTGATGTCTACCATTTTTAAAGATTTGTCGTGATTTTTCAGAATTTTTTATGCTTTTATGACGCATTTTGTGCGTACCGTCCGAGTCCGTTCTGCGACGTCGAGACCGATGTGGAACGATGCCCTCCGAGTCGGCAGCCGAGATCGCGATTTTGAACCATGATTGTTAGTACGAAGAATATGAATGTGATGAGGACATCATGCCACCGCCCAGGAGCAGGTTCGATCGAGTATACTTCAGGAGGCGACGCACTGGTCTTCTATGGCTTTAGATGTGACTTGTTTCAGGCTTTATGGATAGCAGATGTTTTAGCTTTATTTGTGTTCCTTTTATTTTGTTCTTTTGTGGGCGTTTAGTACCACATCGGTTATTTCCCAGTACTCCTCTCTTGTAAAGCCTATATAAGGCCCCCTAGACTATTGTATTGGACAATTAATGAATGATTAAAACTTTTCCTCAAATTACTTTGTTAAATTCTTGAGTTCAGCTGCTCTCGAGTTTAGGGTGAGAAGCCCGTGCAAGGGGTGGAAACCCAAATTTTATTTTTTTCCTCAATTTAAATTTTGGTTACGATTTGAAGGTGATTGCGATCCAGGTGGTTTTACATCATTTTGGTATCAGAGCATCGGTTTTCAATCCCCTTTAAATTTTTTCCTTTTCCAAATTTTTTTCCATTCTTCAAACCCTAGATCTATATTCCAGACCCAGTCAAAAAAAAAAAGATTATACTGTTTCAAAAAAAAAATACGGTGAAAAAAAAATAATCATCAAAAATCCCTAAAAAAAAATTCCCAACCAGCACTGTTCATCTTCCTTTCTGAAAATTCAAAAAAAAAAAATACAAATCTCCACTGTACATCATTGTCAACCCCCCCTCCAAATTCCGCCGACGATCCAGGACAACGCTGCGCCCTTCTTCTCCCCAGCACGTCGTGGGGGCCTCACCGGCGATTGCCCCAGGCTGCCGCCTCCAGATCTGGCTGTTGCCCTCCCTCTCCGATGCCTCCGACTGAAGCATCCAACGCCGACGAAGCTCCCCGAAATTTACACCAGATCCGATCGTCGCCGGCGCTGATTAGGGCAGATCCGAGCGGCCAGTACCTTCGTCGGAGATTTTCGCCTGTTCCCGTCCACCGCCACCGCCCTCACCCGCCCTCACCTCTGCCTTTCGGTGTCGTCAGCGCCCCATCGGAGCCCTCTGAAGGCTTCGCGGAACATTCTTTAATTCACCATCATCTTCGGACCCGCAACGACGTCTCAGAAGCCTCCAGAGAGTCCTCGCCGATCAATCCCGCCGGAGCTTCGCCGAACCTGTCCCTCTGAGCTTCGATCACGGTTGTCCACACCCCCCTCCGCCGCCGCATCACCGGCAGAAACTATTCGGCCACGATCGGAGCAGACCACCGCCTTCTGCGTCTCCGACGTCTCGTCGTGCTTGCTGGAGAGCTTCGCCCGCCATCTCCGCTGACTAAGTCCGCCACTTGCGTCGCCGTCAATTCCCTGCCCTAGCTGTGAGATCGAAAGAGGGAGTTGGGCGCGCTGCGATTGGGTGAAGCGTCTGGCTTAAAACCAGACTCGATTTGGTGTTAAGAGTGGGATCGAGCCGGGTCGGATCCAAACCAACCCAGGCCCGAGTCAGGTGAACGAGTCAACTCCGAGTTGACTCGACTGAGCCAACTCAGTTCAGTTACTGATCGCTTCCGACGACCGTTCAGGACTCGTTTCAAGTCCGAATTGACCCGTTTTCGAGGCAGTGGATTCGTGACGACCAGTACTACGCGCCTACAGCAGTCTCGTTCAGGTTTGATTTACGGTCGCCTTCCCAGGTAACTTTGAATATTCTGTCAGTCATTCCTGTCATTGAATTAAAATAGCTAGTTCTTCCAATCTGTCACATGATAGAATTTATTGACTGTTGCCCACTAAATAAGTGAGTTGTGTGATTCTGATCTTGAGTGGTAACTGACTTAATATTAATTGTGCAACTAAATTAATTTGAATTTGTGATTACTTAATTAATCTTGAAAATTAACTGTATCAGCACGTGTTTTATCACTGTCTCCACATTACAATTTCTTAATCACGTGTTAGTCTCATTAGCTTAAAATTGGTATTATCTTTCACCATTCTAATCTCTGACTCCTGCATAACATATATATCCTAAGGACAGCTTGCACTTAGGGTCAGCGAGAATCTTGCATGCCTACTAGAAGTGGTAGAACTTTTTCTGTAGGCGAAACTTCAGCACCAATGGACCCTAGCATTCATGATACCCTGAACACAATCCTACAAAAGATAGAGAGCATGGACAGGCAACTACAAGAAGTTAAGGATCTGGTTGATGTCAACTGTAGGGATCTAGCAACTAGAATTGGTAGGTTAGAAACCAATAGGAGAAGAATCAGGGATGATGAAAGTTCTCGAAATGACAGTAAGTCTCCTAGGCGTGAGCGATGCCCACCTTACCAAACAACTGATGCCGATGCCCAATATATCAGGAGCGTTAAAGTTGATGCTCCTTCCTTTGACGGGCGTTTAGACCCTCAGGTCTATATAGATTGGCAGTTGGCTATGGACCGATATTTTCGTTGGCATGACATGTCTGAGTCAAGAAAGGTTCGACTGGCCGTAATGAAATTAACAGGACAAGCTGGGCAATACTGGGAAAACCTAGAGAGGATGATGAGGTACAGAAGGGAGGACCCCGTGGACACTTGGGAAAGCATGAAAGAGAAGCTCATGATGAAATATGTTCCACCATCATTCAGTCAACAATTGTTGGACAAATGGAATCGATGGACCCAGGGAAACAAATCAGCCGCTGATTACATTGCTAAGTTTGATGAATATCTGAATCGGTGTGGAGCTATCGAGTTAGAATCTCCCGAACAGACCCTATCTAGGTTCAGGTCCGGTCTTAGGGATGATTATCGCCGAGAGCTCATTGCTCGAGGCATCACGACTCTAGAACAGGCATATCAGCTAGTCACCGACTTAGATGAGTCTAGAGGATCCTACTTTAATCGAAGTAACTTTAAGGATAACTCTATAACCATCAATACTGGCCAGCCAAGCTTCAACCGAACACTCCCTACCCCAAGTAAACCTGCCTCCAGTTCCTCTAGCGTCAAACCAGCAGGTCTTTCTGGTGCAAAGCCCTTTGCATCCAAAAAGAGAACGGTAAGTGAACCAGAAAAAGTCAACCCTAGAACCCAATGCTACAGGTGTCAAGGGTATGGTCACCTTGCCAGCCAGTGCCCGAGTCAAACCAAAACCCTCCTTGTCGAAGTTCCCATTGAAGATATAGAAGGAGAGGATGATGGAGAAGAAGTTGTGCACCAACAAGATGATGACTCAGATGCCTCTGTCGAAGAGTATGAATTTAATGGGTGCATCCGAACTGTGAAAATGACGAGCTTACCTCCTAATATAGCTCGCACCCAATTAGGAGTGGTTAGATGTACTTTAACCCAGCCTGAACCACTCAACGACTGGAGAAGGACTGCCATATTCCAAACTTGCACGAAAATTGGCAATAAGAACTGCAAGGTAATAGTGGATAGTGGCAGCTGCATCAACGCTGTGGCGTCAAAGCTAATCACCACCTTGGGGATGACACCGGTGAAGCATCCAAACCCCTACAAGGTTACATGGATCGATGCTACATCTATAGATGTTCAAGAGAGATGTCAAATTCCCATCCAATTTGCCACATACGCAGAAAATGTGTGGTGTGACATACTCCCCATGAATGTAGGTCATATCATTTTGGGTCGACCATGGTTATTTGACCTAAATGTGACCATACATGGACGTACCAACCAGTGTTCGTTCGTCCATAATGGGAAAAAGGTGAAGATTATGCCAAATCAACCGAAGCCGCCAACCCGAGAGAAAGAGGCTGATAAAGGGAAAGATAAAGTGGACGTTATAAATCCAAAAAAAAGGGTTGATAAGGGCAAAGGTAAGATGGAAATGAATTTGATTAGCCACGATCAACTTGAAAAGAGCTTGCAGGATGGTTCTACTTGTTATGCTCTCGTGGCTCGAGAGAATGGGAAAAAGGTGAAGATTATGCCAAATCAACCGAAGCCGCCAACCCGAGAGAAAGAGGCTGATAAAGGGAAAGATAAAGTGGACGTTATAAATCCAAAAAAAAGGGTTGATAAGGGCAAAGGTAAGATGGAAATGAATTTGATTAGCCACGATCAACTTGAAAAGAGCTTGCAGGATGGTTCTACTTGTTATGCTCTCGTGGCTCGAGAGGTTAGCCGGGATATCGAGGAGCAGATTCCTGAGCACATCAGACCAATTCTGGAGGAATTTTTCGAAACCCTCCCACAAGATCTTCCAGGTGAGTTGCCCCCTATGCGAGACATTCAACATGCTATTGACTTAGTCCCAGGAGCAACTTTACCAAATTTGCCTCACTATAGAATGAACCCAACTGAACATGCGGAATTGCAACGACAAGTGGAAGAGCTACTTGACAAGGGGTTCATCAAAGAGAGCTTGAGCCCATGTGCGGTTCCCGCACTTTTAGCGCCAAAGAAGGATGGTACATGGCGTATGTGTGTGGATAGTCGTGCAATCAATAAAATTACCGTCAAGTACCGTTTCCCCATTCTCCGTCTTGATGATATGCTGGATCTAGTGTCAGGTGCCACAATCTTTTCCAAAATTGATCTTAAGAGCGAGTACCATCAAATTAGGATCCGACCCGGGATGAATGGAAAACCGCATTTAAGACTAAAGACGGGTTATATGAATGGTTGGTTATGCCCTTTGGACTGTCCAATGCTCCAAGCACCTTCATGAGAGTAATGACCCAATTGTTTCGACCGTTTATCGGTAAGTTCGTGGTGGTCTATTTTGATGACATACTGATCTATAGCCAAACCCAGGAGCAACATGTGGGTCATCTGAGGCAAGTCCTCTGCACACTCCATGCTGAGAAATTTTATGCAAATCCAAAGAAGTGTGCTTTTTGTATAGACAGGGTTATCTTCCTAGGATTTGTGGTTTCCTCCGAGGGAGTGTCCGCAGACCCTGAGAGAGTGAAGGCAATAACCGAGTGGCCACAACCCCGGACGATTAGGGAAGTCAGAAGTTTTCACGGGTTAGCCACTTTCTACCGTCGGTTCATCAAGAATTTTAGTGCTATCATGGCACCTATCACCGACTGTTTAAAGAGCGAGGTGTTCCAGTGGACTCCTGCTGCCTCCAAGGCTTTCGCTGAAATAAAGAAGATGATGACGGAAGCTCCCGTAATGCGTCTCCCTGATTTTTCAAAAGCTTTGAAGTAACTTGTGACGCATCAGGACTAGCAATAGGTGGTGTACTGAGTCAGGAAAACCACCCGGTTGCTTATTTCAGCGAAAAACTAAATGATGCCCGGCAACGCTACTCCACTTATGATAAAGAATTTTATGCGGTTATACAGGCTTTGCGTTACTGTAGACATTATCTGTTGCCACAGGAATTCGTGTTGTACTCAGATCACGAAGCGTTAAGGTATCTCAACTCCCAGAAGAGATTAAACGCGAGGCATAGCAAATGGGTGGAGTTCTTGCAGGATTACACTTTTGTTCTCAAACATAAAGCAGGCATCGAGAATAAGGTCGCTGATGCGCTGAGTCGACGTGTCACGATCTTGGTGGCAATGAGCACAGAAGTGGTTGGATTTGAGAAATTAAAGGAGGAGTATGAATCATGTCCCGATTTTGGGAACATTTATGTCACGTTACGAGACGGCCCTGTTCGTGAGATGTACGGTTTTCTCCTTCAAGACGGTTATCTCTTCCGATTCCGTAAGTTGTGTATTCCCCGTACGTCCCTCAGGGATTTTCTCTCTTGGGAACTACATGCTGGAGGCCTGGCGGGACATTTCGGTCAGAATAAGACAATTGAGGCCGTTGAACATCAATTCTACTGGCCGAGTCTGAAAAGAGATGTCTCTAAAGTAGTTAGCCAATGTCGCACGTGTCAACTGGCTAAGTAACAAAAGCAGATTGCCGGACCTTACACTCCTCTTCCTATACCTAAGTGCCCCTGGCAAGACGTGAGCCTAGACTTCATTCTAGGGCTGCCCAAGACTCAAAAAAAGCACGATTCTATCCTAGTGGTAGTTGACCGATTCTCAAAAATGGCTCACTTCATCCCGGGTTCCAAGACCTCAGATGCGTCTCGAGTTGCTGTCTTATTCTTTGATCATATCGTAAAGTTGCACGGGATACCTAAAATCATGGTGTCTGATCGGGATGTTAAGTTTGTTAGCTATTTCTGGAAAACACTTTGGCATAAGATGGGCGCCAAACTGAAATTCTCAACCGCCTTTCACCCACAGACAGATGGTCAAACCGAGGTGGTAAACAGATCGCTAGGAAATCTCCTCAGGTGTCTAGTTGGAGAAAATTTAAAAACTTGGGATCTCATTTTTCCCATGGCTGAATTTGCATATAACGGATCTGTCAATAGGACTACGGGTCTCAGTCCTTTTGAAATCGTAAACGGTTTTAAGCCCAGGCAACCCATTGATTTAATTCCCATGGCTCATCATCATTCTAGGGTATCAAACTCCGCATCAGCATTTGCATCCCATATCCATGCATTACATGAGGAAGTCAGAGACAAGATAATGAAAAATAATACTGATTACAAAGTTTCTACAGATCTACATCGCCGATTAAGATCTTTTAATGTCGGAGATTATGTGATGGTCCGCATGCGACCAGAACGGTTTCCACCAGGAACCGTGAAGAAATTACACGCGCGCAGTGCAGGGCCATTCAAGATTATCAAGAAAATCAATTCAAATGCTTATGTGGTGGATCTCCCACCTGACTTTGGCATCAGTTGCACCTTTAATGTTGAGGATTTGGTTCCATATCGAGGTACTTTTGATACCCCTTCTGATCCATTTGTGGATGAGCCACGCCAAGACCTTCTTTCTGAGAGCCCCCCACTACCTCCACTTCCCCCTAAAATGTCCTATGCAACAGAACATATAGATTCTATCTTGGATGATCAGATTATCTCTACTAGAGATGGAGGGATGAGACGCTATCTCATTAAGTGGACGGGAAAACCTGATTCAGAAAATTCTTGGATTACCGAGGAAGACCTCCAACATCTTGATCCTGATCGACTGGAGCACTATCACAGCAGACAGCAGTTCTGTCCCCCACACTCGACAGAGTCGAGTTCTTTTCACCCGGGGGGAATTGATGAGGACATCATGCCACCGCCCAGGAGCAGGTTCGATCGAGTATACTTCAGGAGGCGACGCACTGGTCTTCTATGGCTTTAGATGTGACTTGTTTCAGGCTTTATGGATAGCAGATGTTTTAGTTTTATTTGTGTTCCTTTTATTTTGTTCTTTTGTGGGCGTTTAGTACCACATCGGTTATTTCCCAGTACTCCTCTATTGTAAAGCCTATATAAGGCCCCCTAGACTATTGTATTGGACAATTAATGAATGATTAAAACTTTTCCTCAAATTACTTTGTTAAATTCTTGAGTTCAGCTGCTCTCGAGTTTAGGGTGAGAAGCCCGTGCAAGGGGTGGAAACCCAAATTTTATTTTTTTCCTCAATTTAAATTTTGGTTACGATTTGAAGGTGATTGCGATCCAGGTGGTTTTACATCAGAATGGTAGTAGATAACTGATTTTTTATCTCATTAGAGAAAAGCTCAATAACAGTGGACACTTCTGACCTCTTTTTTAGTAAGAATAGCCAAGAAATGCGAGAGAAGTCATCAACAAAAAATAAAAAAATATCTAAATTCTGTAATGGAAGGTACATGATTAGAACCCCAGACTTCTGACTGGACTAACTCAAGCGCAAAACTACTGCGATTATTGACTCGACTCTGATAGGTAGTACGATAATGCTTACCTAACTCACAAGACTCACAAGCTAAGGAGGATACAGGAGATGTAATAGGAGCTACGGATCAAAGTTTTTGTACCGACGAATGACCCAGGCGCCAGTGCCAAAGTAGAACTTGATCAGGTCGATTTGCAACCAAGCTAGTAGGGGTCACCTGGTCGTTCAAATAATGCATGCCTTCGTTTTCATGCACTGAACCAATCGTCCTCCTAGTCGACAGGTCCTGAAACACACAGTGAGAAAGAAAGAAGTTATTTTGTAGTTATTAAGTTTGATAAATTGGCTAATGGATAACATGTTAACATGAAATTTGGGAACAAATACGACATCAGTAAGAGTTAATGATGGAGTAGCTTGAACTATCTCATTGCCTAATACATGGGACTGGGTATCATCAGCAATATTAATCGGAGGTAATTTATTGGAAAGGTTTAATGAAACAAATTTTTATTTAATATATGTTATTACCTAATTCTTTCCCTTTTCCCTGCCTGAGGTGGGATGAGGCTCCTGAATCTAATATCCAAGGCTTATGAGGAGAGGCATTATACATACTCATTTCTGAAGAAGATGCATGAGTTGCTGACTGATTGTTCTGAGAGAACTCGAATTAACGTAGTCTTTCATACTCCTGTGATAGAACTACAGTGAGAGATCCAGGTTTACCAGAATTATTCACAGTGAAAACATGAGCATAGGTGTTATCACTAGAAGGAATAGTATCAGTATCAACTAGTTGTGTAAAGACTCTGATGAGCCTTATAAAAGGCTCTGAAGAGCCTGGGAAAGCCTTAAGGAGGCTAAACAGGCTCTGTTGAGCCCTGTAAAGGCTCTATAGAGCCTGAGAAAGCCTCCGGAGGCTTGGGAACCCTTGAAGAGGGGCGGCGGCAGCCCTTGGAGGATTAGGAGGAGGTGCGGCACACTTTTTTTTTTTTTTGGTTCGGGGGGGAGGGGGTTGGGGCGCGGCATGGAGGAGAGAAGAAAAAGAAGAAGAGAAGGGGAAAAAGTGACGGCTAGAGTTTTGGAGGCTCTAATACTATGTAGAGAAACAAAATCCTAGGAAAAGCATATCTTATTAGAGAGATCATCTCTATATATAGATATATATAGAGAATACAAACCGGAATTGAGTTATGGGTAATGTAAACCCAAATGACTTATTATCTAAACTAACAGTTATGTAAGGAAATTACCCTATTTATGCTTGAGTGTTTGAGATACATGCAAGAGATGTGCCTGATAAGAGCACCCTAAAAACATATATACCATATTTCAAGGTTTGGCCCATAAAAAGGTGGTGACAATTATTAAACAAGGAAAGAAACTCCAGTTATAAATTTATATCACAAATGTCAAATAGTTTGGAAAAAGCTTGATGGTTTATGGTTGCTGTTGTAATATTTATTAACTATTTAAGAGTAATTGCTGTTGTATTACATTGATAATGGTTGAGTCATATATAATAGGAGGAGGAGCTTGTTAAAGTCCTGCACAGGAAGAAGACCCTGCTGCTGCAAAAACATGAAGCTAGAGAGGACGATTGCAGAAAGACTGAGGAAATAAGATCTGACATTGAGAATCTGCATTCTCAAATCCTCTCTCTGCAGGAATCAATTAATGCAACATGCTTGTCAATATCAAAACTCAGGGATGAAGAGTTGCACCCTCAGTTGGCAGAGTTAATCTTTGGGTGAGTTACATGATCACATTTTCTCTAGCCGATGACTTGCTGTAATGAACTTATACAAGTTCTATATAAACATCAATTTTATTCATAGATGCTCGGATGACTAATATTGGGGGATGATTTTTTTTAGGTGTTTACAAATAATGCTTTATACTCTTCAATCAGTTTTTATTGATCGGTCATCATCAGTCTATCCGTTCACATCCTAACTTTCTAATGTACTTTTGTTGTAATATGTTTCAGTTTCATTGTCGGCTTTATTGTGCTCAAGAGTTGAGTATCAACCCGTGTTGGTCTTTACATTCTCTTCTTTTTCCTTCTTTTCAAGGCTCATGCAGATGTGGAGAATGATGTACGAGTGCCATCAGGTTCAAAACCACATTGCCCAGCAAGCAAATCTTCTTGATTGTCATCCAGGCCTTGAGCCTACAACTGATTCACACCGCTTTGCTACTGCCCAGCTAGAAACTGAGGTCACTCATTGGTACAATTCTTTCTGCAACCTCCTCAAGTCTCAGCGCGACTATGTTCAAATTCTCAATCAATGGGTTGGACTCACAGACTGCCTTCCTGAAACTAGCGAGGTGACTGGTTATGCATATGGAATACGTCGTCTTTGTGAGGAATGGCAACTCGCGCTTAACAGGTTACCTGACAAGGTGCTAAAACTGCGTATATTTTTTACTTCCCTTGTTTTCTGGAACTTCATTGTGCATTCCCTCAAATTTGCCTTTTAATGTATCATACCATTTTGCATTGATACCTTTAATTTATCATCACAATTTGCATTTATACATTCATCAACCTAGTCTGCATTATATAACAAGCTATTCTCACTAGAAAAGAATCACTTGTTATTTTCATTGTGGATAGAGAGAGATTTTATCTTATTGATAAATGCGAGTAACAGCACAATATACTTTAATAACTCAGTTCTCCCACTTGGGGGTTGTTGGGGGGGTTGGGGGGTGGGGGGTGGGGGGGGGGGTGGGGATGGGAATGAAAGGAATAGTTAGCAGCCTAGGATAAGGAAAAATAAAGATGAATCTAAGATCTCACTCATTTACCTCAAAACGAAAATGACTCTCATAGTTGTTGACATTTTGAAATATATACAGGTAGCTGCTGAGGCAATCAAAAGCTTTTTGTCGGTGATCGACTCCATATTTTTGCAGCAGAAAGAAGAGGTCAGCCTCCAAAAAAAGTCTCACCGTCTAGAGAACAGGTTGGAGAAAGAGCTAACTTCCTTCTCCGACCTGGACAAGCACGAAGAGAATGCTATTAGGAATCTGACATCAGCCACAAAACTGGAAGCTCTCAAGAAAAGGGTGGAAGACGAGAAGACCAAATATCTGAATGCTATTCGAAATAGTCGAGCCATGACACTGAACAATCTTCAGACTGGCCTCCCAAATGTCTTCCAGGCACTAATGGGCTTTGCTGGCGTGTGTGTGCAGGCTTTTGAGGGCATCTGTCAATCCTCTGAAGCCACTGCAAATGGGCATCTCGGAAGCATTTCACCTTTATGTAGTGTTAGCCACCAACTTAATACTCCTATTAGATACACAGGTAAATTCTAGGAATTCTGTGGACAAATTCGTGACAAGACACTTGTCTGATGATGTTGTTTCTTTTAGCCAAAAGTTGACATCTTGGGTCAATTCCTATCGTTTCTGTTAAAAGTTGTGTGTTGATCCTGTAGTTTACTCCTTGGAGGTTTTGATCAAGAAAGATGGTGATAAGCATGCTTTGAACAATTATTCGAGGTGGATGCAATATATATGTAATGTGTGACTGGTTAAGGAAGATATCCAAACTTAAATAAATATATATTATGTTCCCTTCAACTTAATTAGTTGCCTACTGTACTGTGTACATCAATTATCCTGTGATGATACACGATAAATGATCGATAGAGATGGAGAGGAAGAACTGTACGCCTTTACAGTAGTACTACTCATGTTTTACTTTTACTGGCAGAATACAACTTTTGATCGTGAAGTAAAACATTTAAGTCATCTCAGCTTTAATTTTAGCATGCAATGCAGGGTGAGATGAATATTTGAGTTGGGAATTGAATGGAACATTATTTCTTCTCCTCCTCCTCTTATTAGGTCGATAGATAAATTGATGATTTGTTAAATGTTAGGGTTTATGTACGGGAGAAAATAAAAGAAAATAGAACAATAAAAAGGGTTTAAAAGAGTAAAAAAAGGAAGCCCATGATGCATATAAGAAAATCTCGCATCTCTATGTGACTGTATACATAATTTTTGGCATATACGACCTCCAAAATCCGTGATATCCCCGAGCGGCCACGAAAATATTTAGGAAAAATTGTTTTTAGGTCCCAGGGAGTTTGACTTGTGTTAAAAACTATCTAGAGAAAAAATCGGTGTTGAAAAATCCCCCAATACAGGAATTAATTAAACCAAGTCCCCGTGTACGCTTTGTGTAGGCAGGTGGATCTTTCACGGTATTGGAAAGACGCAAATACCCTGCCCGGTTGCCTGTTCTGGTCGCTCTCATTATCGAGTAAAAAAAACCTATGCGTTGTCATTTTCCAAAAATTATCCCTTCATCTTCTTCAATCTCTGCAAACCCTCAAAACAGTATCTCTCAAAAATTGGTTTCTGTCCACCTCCATCTCTCTCAAACTTTCATTCAATAGACGATCAAAACTCATCGCCGGTCATCCACGACCTTACATCGGCGACCAGATCTTCGTTTCACAGAAAGGTCCCTGTTGCGAAAAAGAGAGCATCAACGGTCAAATCAGAGAAAGAGTTTTCGCCAGCCATGCCCAAGCGTCCAGTTCCTTCTTCCAGCGAAACGTGTGCCCATATTAGTGTCTGTGTCCACTTCTTACCGCTTTTTGAACATTATGTCTACATTTATCATTATATGTCCACCTATATGTCTAAATTTATCATTATATATCAACATTTCTAAGTAATCGTCCACTTTTTTAATTATATGTCCAATTTTTGTGATTTATGTCCACATTTCAAATATTCTATCCACATTTTTAATGATTTGTCCACTTTCTGTTTTTTTTCCACATTTCGAATATCATGTCCACTTTTTTAATTATTTGTCTACCTATTTTTGTTTATGTCCACATTTTTAATGTGATTTATGTCTTGCTTGGGAGGGAGATGATTCGGCTACAGGACGACCAACATGAGCAGCAGTATAGAAGATTTGGAATAGTCCATCCCTGATTTTCCATAAGTAAATTTATGCCACATTTCTATTTTTTGTCCAAATTTTGTGTTTTTTATCTAACATTTATATATTATGTCTAACTTTTCTTATGTCCAACTTTTGTTATGTATTTTTTCTGTAGAACATCCTGCAATACGAGCAGAAGGTTGAACAGAACCAGCTCTTCGTCTTATATGTGAAGCAATATGATACCGAAGACCGGCCGATTCTGTTAATTTCTATCTACAGTGACACACATTGGCACCTTATGAAGATTGATTTTGAAAGGAATGAGATTGGCCACTACATGCAGTTCTCTCCCTCACAAAAAGTATGTCACCAACATCAAGAAGGTCCTCAAGTGTCTTGAGGCTATGGGCGGAACGCTAGCTCGCTCATTTGTCAAGCACCTCCTATACCGCCACTTAGAATCTCAGTAGCAAGATAACAGGTGTGAACATTCTATTAATTTCTGTCAAAAACTTTCTATCCACATTTTCCACTATATGTTTACCTAACTCAATTTCTATCCACCATTCTTAAATGCAATCTAACTTTTTCATTTGCAGTTATGATTATGGTATATTGCTTTATAAGTACGTGAGGGCAATTATTTAGGGCGGCGACCTCCGTAAAGTTAACCCTACTGGGAAGTCCCGGATGGCACACCAGACGGAGATATGTGCTAAGCTGCTAGTGGAGGGCTGAGTAATGAAAACGAAGACATTTGCCATACCAGCTGTACCGCTAGCTCGTTACAACCCAGAACAAATTTTGTAAAAAAATGACATATATTTCTTTAAGTTGGACATAAGTTCGTAAATGTGAACATTTACTTAGAAACACCGATATATACTCATAAGTTTGGACATATAATCATAAATGTGAACACATATTCTAAAATATGGACATATAGCCAGTAATGTGGAGATATACTCCAAAATGTGGATAGAAACATACTAAGGTGAACAGAATATATTACTCAAGTTCTCAAAATGTAGACATATATTGCAAAACATGAACATATAGCCGATAATGTGGACATATAGTCCAAAATGGAAAATCCCACATTTTTAATTTGATTACTAATTAGGATTACTAATATTCTCATCTACCACAACAGGTCCATTATTTTCTCATGTATCCTATCGTTGCAAGTACGACGATTGTAACCATATTTTTGACATCTACTGCATGCAACCGGGCGCGTCAGAAATCGAT
This sequence comes from Agave tequilana, assembly GCA_038442645.1. Lineage (NCBI taxonomy): Eukaryota > Viridiplantae > Streptophyta > Magnoliopsida > Asparagales > Asparagaceae > Agave > Agave tequilana. The sequence continues at coordinate 45,967 of JAVJIF010000284.1, read as the reverse complement.
TGTTGATTAGCCTTGTCTTGTTTCTCTTATGACACTTCTGTGCGAGACATAATTTAATACCAAAGTATAAAAATTGGATAGTAATTTGGACATATACTTCATAATGTGGACATATACTCCTAAATGCGAATATATACTCATATATGTGGACAAAAACCAAGAAATGTGGACATATACTCATATGGGTAGACAAAAACCCGGAAATGTGGACATATACTCATACATGTGGACAGAAACCCGAAAATGTGGACTTATACTCATATATGTGGACAAAACCCGAAAATGTGACAAAATCCTGGAGAATGATTCCTTTGGCTTGTCAAAATCGGGAATAGAATATAGCGTTGGTGCATAAGTTCACTTGAATGTCTCCACCTTCATGTGATCATCTAGGTAATTCATTACGCTGTGCTGCATGAACCGAATTACGGCACAGGCGTGTCTGCAAGTTATGCGGGTAATGTTCCATTCTCGGCAAGTGCATGGGCGTAGTGTAGGTCAAACTGCAGCCGTACGCCAGTCGAAGACCTTGTACACGTCATCGCCTCTCATTATTATATGAAGGAAAAATGATTCTGATATATTTTTGTTCAGAATCTTTTGTGGTTCAGGATAGAGGACAGTGGCCCATTTCTCAGTCCTCTGCCTTATGGTGTTCATACAGTCCATGATTTGAACGCGTATATGGTTAACCATTTGTACCACAGGGAGAATCCTAACCTCACGTATCCATCTATTATATGACTCCGCACAATTAGAAGTATATGCCCATATCTGACAGAATATAAGATAAAAACACAAATTTGACTTGATACGAACAAAACCAAAAATCATAGACCTAAACTTAAAATTATAGATAAAAATGTATATTCATGGACAAAAACTTATAATAGTGAACAAAAACCTAAAATAATAGACATAAACTTAAAATTATGGACAAAATATATGTTCGTGGACAGAAACATATAATAGTGGACAAAAAACTAAACTAATGAACATAAACTTAAAATTATAGGAAAAAAACATATATTCGTGGACAAAAACTTATAACAGTGGACAAAACTTAAAATAATGAACATAAACTTAAAATTATAGACAAAAATATATATTCATGGACAAAAACTTATAATAGTGGACAAAAACTTAAAAGTGTGGTGTGGACACAAACCACATATCTCACTCTCGGGAAGAATGCGTTGGCTCAGGTTTTTGGATCATATGATATAAGCAAATGGTACGCAGGTACAGACCTCTTATTGATTTTCTCCACTTGTACATTGTAACCTTCAACACTGTACTTTTAAGCAGCCCACTATAACATTTTTGTTAATTCCTGGAAAGTGTGCAAATTTAAAATCAGGTTTTATTTTTGCAACCGTTCCTGTAATTTTCCATGAGATGGAAAACATAACGAGAGTGTAACTCATTAGGAAAATATCGTTCAATGGTACTTCCAAGCCCCTTGTCAGCATAGGACATAAACAACAGTTGGTGTGGTGGAGCATACGGTTCGGGTACTTCATACAACATATTCCGCAAACTACTAATAAACCAATTCTAATTGTCCTCGCTTTCAATGTCACACACGTAAAAAGGCAAGTAGGAATAATCTGTTGTCACCATCGTAAGCTGTGGCAGCCAAAAGTATACCCTTGTAACGATCCTTAAGAAAGGTATTGTTCAAAAAAAATCAAAGGTCTGCAACCGATAAGAAAAGCTTCTACGCAAGCAGCATAAGCAATATAGAGTCTTGTAAACTGTCCGTTTTCACTCTCGAGAGAAACGAAGCTACCCGGGTTCGTCTCCAGTACCTTCTGCCCGTACCTGACCGATACAGAAAATTAGTCCAAGTGGACGGAAAGCAAGAGAAGTGGACATACATTAGTTTAGGGGGACATAATATATAAATTTGGACAGAAATATAAGAGTGTCGACAAAATTAAAAAAATAGGTATCACTGCAGGAAGTCATAAGAGTGTCTTGCCAGTCCATAAAGCTTATTCTGCGTCAATTCCTTTCCCCACCAAACCTTGTGGGACTTGAGTAACACTCCAAATTGAGCTTTAAAATCTTTTCTAGCATTACAGGCTCTGTATATGGGACGGTGCTTGAGTATATTCTGTAAGATAGATGCTATAAATTTCCTCGATGCTCTGCAGTTCTCATCAGTACCCATGCCTCCACCACATGTGTGCAAAGGGTTGAAGGTTTTAGTAGCAAATATGGTGCTGTGTGTGACAGGCGAATGCGTGGAACCTTCAAGCATAGCCAGTGTCTTGCTTCTTTAAGCATTCCACAATGATCCTTTTTTTTATCGTTCTTCACAAATTTATAAACAAATTTCTTCATAATAGTGTAGTGTATCAGTGTGAGCCTCACTTCTTTCACGCTATTAAATTGTTGCCCCACACACGAATAGAATTATGCCACCAAGCAGAGATAGGATGGTGTCATTCACTATATCTTCAGCTAACCAGACGTGCTGACCGATGTTGGGAATACTAACTGAGCCACTGTGGTGAATTGGTAGACAAATAATTAATATATTGGACAAAAAAAACTAAAATTGTGGACAAAAACTTAATAAAATGGACAAAAACTTAAAATTATGATTGTGTTGTGGACAGAGATCTAAAATCATGGATAAAGGCTTAAAATTGTGGACAGAAACATGTGTTCATGGACAGAAACTTCAATGGGGACAAAAACTTACTTTTGGTCTGCTTGGATACAGATCCTCGATGACGAAGCGTCGTGAGCTGCAGCCCTTGCCATGACATTCACAACTCTGTAATTATAAGCCCGAGAAACTTCAAGTAAATATTAAACATCTTGATTGGTATTCAGCACAGACACCATGGTGGGTTGTTGCTTAAGTTTATAAGTGAGATATAATTGTTGCATAGGAAGATCAAAAGTATATGATACTTCCATCTTAAATGCAGAAATGCCTTGACCAAGTTGTAGCCTCAAATACGTCCCTTCTCCATCCGGAGAGGTAACAATACAAAACAAGGAAAAGTGATCTTCTTCTTGATCTGGTGATGATTCATTTTCGGATGAAGATGAATCCATCAATTTTGGATGGTTGTGATATAATAAAGGATATAAGAGACACAAAGGAGATAGAATTGAGATTAGAGAAAAAAAGAAGTTATATTTCCACTTATATAACTAAGTTTTCCCATCAATTTTTTCATCTAATCACTTCTTTTCCCTCTAATTACATTATTTTATCAATATTCTACATCAATAAAATTGAAAGGGAAATAGGTTAACAAAAGATGCAAATGTTCAATCATCAAAAAAATTGGGTGCGGAAAATTAAATGCTCCTACTAAGTCACATTGCTGAGAAAATTTCATTTAAATTTCAAAATGTGCTGACTCAGTATTGGGTGGACAAATAATTAGGAAAGTTAACAAATAATTGGCCTTGTAGTCGTCAAAAAGCAGGCGCATGTTACTTTTCGTTAGAAAGGCGACACGTGGCAATATAAAAATACATTTGAGAGCGTATGCCCATGTGGTGGGGACAGGGACCGGGGCAAACGGAAAATTGGGTCAAAGGACTTTTCAACACCGGTTTTTTCTCCGGGGAGTTTTTGATACAAGTTAAACTCCTTGGGGACCTAAAAGTAATTTTCCAAAATATTTTTTGGGTCTCGCATAGAAGAGTTTTTTGCGGAACCCCTTATGGATATATGCTGTTTTATGCAGTAATTCCAGTGCGGTCTTCACTAAGCGAGCTCTTTTCTTTGTGGGATCCTTAACAAATTTAATTTGGTTTGCAGAATCTCCCGATACAATTTATTTTACATAAAACACTCGAAATAAATTTATTTTCTTACATATATTTGTATCCATTTGCATTGATGTGACACCCCATTCCCAAAATACGTACTTAGTTACGTATTCAAACTCTCAATCATATTTCTAGATTTACTTTCTATATTTTTTTGTTTTATGTATATTTATACGATCGTTTTACATTGGATCTGGATTCGTGGACTCAGAGTCAGCCATATTCTGAATCAGGGACCCAATCTTATTGTAATGCTCGATTTGATCTTTTCAGTAGTCAATTTGACTAATTTCATTTTCAAACATTGTTTTCAATATCCTAGATTGTTCATGATTTTCTAAAATTTTTCTAAATTAATTTATAAAATCTTCAAAATCGGTGTCAATCGTATCACTGATCTATTCAAATTTTTATTTTACAATTGGAGTTGAAATTCTAGATTTCACTTTCATATTGTTTCGTAGAATCATATTTTCTACTTTAATGCATTTTCTGAGATTTTTCTGAATTTATCGAAGTTGACCGGTTTTAATATCGACCGATATCACTGGTCGATTTCAGAAATTTTAATTTACAAACGGAGTCAATTTTCTAAAATCTGCTTTCACATTATTTTTTAGAATCATATTTTTATCTTAATGTATTTTTAGAGAATTTTCTGAATTTATCAAAATTCCACCGGATTTAGTGTCAGCCAATATCGCCGGTTGATTTCAGAATTTTTATTTGAAAATAAGAGTTTATTTCTGAAAACTGATTTTATATTATTTCTTAGGGTGATATTTTCTACCTCTGGATAGTTTTGAGATTTTTCTGGAACAGTCGATATTTTCTGATATTATTAAAATATTATTATTTTCAGAATCTTTTCATTTCATTCTTTTATTCTTTTTCCATTTCCTTTTCCCCCATCCCATCACTTACCAAACCACCCACTACCCTTTATTTATTCCCCATCACCCTCACTCACTTCACTCTCCCTCATTTTCTTTTTCCTTTTCTTTTCCTTTTCCTCCCCCTCTCCCTCGTTCTTCTCCATTTAGGGCGACGACCACCCCTTGGCTGGCGAGCCACCCCCAGCACAGCCAGATCTGGCGCCCCCTCCCATCTCCTCCTCCTTCAAGATCACCACCACCCACCACCACTTCCTCCTCCTTCTTCAATTAACCACCAAATTCACCACCTCCTTCACCCAATTCTTCCACTAATCTCAACGCCCAACACCCTCTACTACTCCTCCCTCCATCTTTCCCAATTACACTATCCCCACCATCATCTAACAACATCACCACTAAAACAACCATCATCATCACCTTCACCACCTCCAAAAAGGCCAAACCCCTTCTCCTCTCCCTCCTCCTTGGGGTGGTTGGCCACCTCTGGCCGGCGCCGCCAGGCCAGGGCCTCTGGCCCTCACCGGGGACTAAGAGGGGGCTGCTGGCCCTCTCTCATTCTATTCTTCTCTCTCTAATTCTATTCTCTCTCTCTGATCTGTTATTATCTCTCTACTCTCCCTCTCTCTTTTTCTCCCTCCGTTTCTCTCTCTCCTACTCTCTTTTTGTCTCTCTAGCTCTCATTCTCTCTAGTTCTCTCTCTAAAATTATTATATAAATATTTATATATTTTAATATATATATTTTGGGGGCGTGCACGTGTTTCTGGGATTTCGGAGTTTACGATGATTGTTTGAAGACTTTTTAGGCGAGTGTCCTCGCCTCATTTTGGGTTTTCCCGCTTTGTCGGGTCAATGTATATTTTATTCTGTATTTTTATGGTATTTTATCTTGGGTTGTGCCCTTGTATTTATATGTGGCCGTGTGCCCAGTATTATACATGTATATGGCTGTGATGAATGTTTGTACAAGATAGTTTATATTCCTGTACATATACTATGCCTGTGATGTTACTCACTACTGCCTTATTACGTGCATGTAATTGACACTAACACTTCTGTAAGTACTATACCCAGCATCCAGGTTGCGTTAGCCTCCGGGCTCTCTACTAAGCCTCCGGGCTTCACTGCTCTAAGATAATCTTGATATTATCACGCTTATATGCATGCTCGTGTGGTATTAACATTACAGGTACCTTTTTACCGACTCTGAGTTTCTTCCCACTTCCGCCAATTGGTTTTGGGCCTGCATCCTTATAGGTTTCGTGGTAGCTACCGAGAGTGCATTTAGACACCGAGCGTACTTTAGTCTCCGGGCTCTTGCCCACTTCCTCGAAAGAGGAGTGTGCTTAGACCGTTAGGTCTCTCATGCTCTGCCTAGTACGCATGCTTAGCGCTCAGTACTTTATCACTAGATTCGTTTAGGTGAAACTCTGCCAGATTTTAGACTCGCCTTCTAAGCGAAGTCATTCCAGTAGCTCTGCCAAGCGCTCGAGTGTTAAACACTGTTTGCTGTCTGCACCTCTAACTTGCTTAGCTCCGCTTAGATTCGCTTACTTACTTATTACCTTATTGGCAATTTATCGGTTCTTCTATTAATGGTTGTGAAGAGTTTGAAATCTTACTTATACTGTTTTTCCTGAAACTGTACGATTTTTTGGCATTCGTACTGATCTCTTATATCAGTATTATTTTTCTGTATCGATTGACGTGCTTTCACTTGATGTATTAACATTTACCATATTGTCTCTTGTCACCTGACATGTTAATCACCTGTCAATCAATTCCTGACTTATAATCGGTATCACATCTCTTGAACCTGAATCCAGAAGGATGGTGAGTGGAGCTAAGTGCAACACGGAGCAAACTGCCACACTACACACGTGGTGGGGGCTACCTCTTGGTATTTGTGGAGGCCACCTCTAGGTATCCACATCACATCTTCTTTGCACCTATTACCTGGAATGCATATGGTATGGAGCTAAGTGCCACACGGAGTAAAGTGCCACACTATACACGTGGTGAGGGCCACCTCTTGGTATCTGTGGGGGCCACCTCTAGGTATCCACATCACATCTTCTTTGTACTTGCTACCCAGCATGCATATGGTATGGAGTTAAGTGCCACACGGAGCAAAGTGCCACACTACACACGTGGTGGGGGCCACCTCTTAGTATCTATGAGGGCCACCTCTAGGTATCCACTACCGCATCTGTGGTTTCTTGCCTACCTGATCCAGCACCTGTCATGTAATGATAATAATGGTAGGAACGTGGGATATTTGGTCTCTCCTTCATTCGGATACTGGTACTCACATATTAGATCCAAATGAGTTCTACTGAGTACACATCCTGACACGAACTACTAGTGGTGTGAGACAATGGTAAGGAGATGATTGAAATATCAAACGGTATTGAAGTTTATTATTGAATTTCCTGACCCCTTGTTTACTGAGCTGTACTGGCATGCTTGTGACTCAATCTTGACCCTGTATCAGATATACTTAATTACCAAACAATAGTAAAATCTAGAGCGAGTGTTATTGAATCATTTTCTCATTCGAATAATGGTGTCCGTATATCAGAGTTCAGATTGGGGGTCTACCGAAGGGCGGACCCGGGTGAACTGCCAGTGGTATGGGACACTGGAAGGAAATGATTAGAATAACAGGCGATACTGATTATTAGTATTGTACGATTAAGTTATCCTTTCCATTACTTGTATATAATTTCTGTAACACTATAATTATTCCTGACATTCTTATTCTGTTACATTGAAGCAACTCAAGTTGTATGAGCGCAGGTTATGGTGACATGGGGTATGGGGGTATATATATGAGGTTTACCTTATTTGGCTTATTCCTTCAACGTACTTGTTTCATGAAGCCGTAAACTGGGTTTGTACTGCTGGGTTTTATTGGCACAAAGTTCGATCGCTCTAGTTTTGATGATGATTAACTCATGTAGTTATAGTACTAACGATCTTATATTTATTTAGTCTCAGATATTTGATCAAGATCTTAGTAGGTGTTTAGCTTCAACAAGGATTCAAAGTCAAGTTTTAGAGCTAGCACGTGTTGATTCAAGAGCTCGCATATCAAGATCACATCAAGTACTCAAGAGGAGTCTAGCTCATTGGATCAAGTTTTGGACCAGGTCAAGAAGGAGAAGAAGATTTTCAAGAGAAGATTTTCTAGAAGACTTGTGTCTTATCTGTAAGTGTCAAGATTTATTTTTAGATAAAATATGAAGGATAGATTAGTTGGTGGATTGCTCAAGTACATTTACACACACACAAAATTTATATGTGTTTTGAAAAATACCGTTTTGATTTTTAAAGCTTCAAAGTATACATATGTTTTTATCAAAACTGATTTTAGAGCTTAATATCAAAAACATAGATATTTCTTCTCATATGTGTAGTGGATCATATCCATACGCACTAAGCTTCAAAAGTATTTAAAATATCTTATTTTCGTATTTAGAGAAGTTTTGAAAAAATCATTTTTCAATTTGGAGATTGTTTTTAAAAAATACAGTTTTTTGTTTAAGGCCAAAATTTCTATATTACAAAAATAGTTCAAAATGTTTGTAATATGTTTTGATTTTTAATCAAACATGTTTGTATATCCAAGTATATTTATGTACTTATTTTTGTAGAATTTATGAGAATTTATGGGATTTTATTAAAGATAAAAAGACCAAGTTTTAATCCCTGAAAATGTTTGACCAGGCCTTCTGCCGGTCGACCGCACGGTCGACCGAGACAGAAGTCGGTCGACCGGTCCGGTCGACCGATGTGCACAAACATGCACAGCCAGTTTGGCTGGAGGGCCGGTCGACCGACCCGGTCGACCGCCATAAAGCTCTGCCTCTGGATCTGGCCCCGGTCGACCGGGCGGTCGACCAACAGAGAGCTCTGCTCTCTGTATTCAGGCCTCGGTCGACCGGTGGCACAACGTTCAGAAATCTAACCGTTGGCCGGTCGACTGGGCGGTCGACCAACAACAGGATTTCCTGCTGAGTTGGCATCCAACGGCCATATTTTGGGAGCCTATAAATTGGGGTTCCCTTGAACTGTTTTCAATAAGATTTGAAGTGGGTTTTCAAGCTAATTTTTCCTACCTTTCTAAATGTTTATCTCCACTTGTTTTAGAGCCAAATACTTCCATATCAAAATGAGTTTTCAAGAGTGTTTTGTAAAAGAGATTTCTTAAGTTTTTCACCACAAATCTATTCTAGTTTTCTCACACATACTTGAGCTATCCATTGCCATATCTATTCTATAAGAGAGTTGTTGTGAGAGTATTTTTAGGTGATCAAAGTGTTTAGATCACCAAGTGTTTCGTCAGTGTATTTGAGGAGGCGAACTTGCGGGTTCGCAGTGTTTCGGGTTCTTTGGGAGCTCGGTATAGAGGTGCGGCCTCGGCAAGTTAGTGCGCTTGCGTGTGTAGTTCTTGCGGGAACAAGTGAGGGGACTATAAGTCCAAGGAGTTCTAGTGTGAACTCATTATAGGTGTTGCGGCACCGAGTGATCCGGTGGGATCGATTCTAGTGGAAATCCTTCATAGTGTTGCAGGCAGGGACGTAGAGCAAGGGTGCTCGAAGCTTGAAACAAATCTCCCATATTTGTTATTGCTCTCTCTATCTCTCACTTGTTTTTATATCTTACATACTTACATTACTTTTATCTTTATATGCTTGATATATTTTGTGCCATACTGTTGTATGCTTAAGATTGTTTGCTCACACTTGTATTCAACCAAGAGAGCCATAACGACACCTCAACTCTTATCTAGAGGAATCTTGAGGAGATAGTCCAGAGCCTTCACCAGGAATTCAGTTACACTCTTGTGTTATACTTGGTTTGTTTAGCGTAATAGTTTTAATTTGCATAAATAGTTTTTAATTCCACATTATTCATCATTAGATTAGCTTATCACCTATTTATCCCCCCTCTAGGTGAACTTCAATTGGTTGTAACCCCCTGATTCCCGGCGTACGTATCACCGTATCAGTACCCGATACGACGTAGAAAATTGATTTGACCTCCGTAGTAGTCTGATTGAACCGATTTCAGTTTCAAAAATCATTTTATAATATTTGAGATTTTTTAGGAGTTTTCTGAAATTTTCCTGGATTATTTTGGAAAATCTCCGTAGTCGGTATCGACCGATACCGATAATAGACTTTATGATTTTTATTTCACAAACGGAGTATAATTTTGAGAATCGGCTTTCACCATATGTCTTAGGATCACATGAGCTACGTTCGGGTATTTTCGGGGATTTTTCTGATTTTATCGAAAATTCGGTCAAACGGTATCGCCCGTATCGGCGAGACACTCCGGAATTTTAATTGGCAAACCGGACAGAATTTCTAGAAACCGTCTTTATATTACGTCTCCAGATAATATTCTCTGTTTTTATAATTTTTGGGCATCATTCGGAGCTAGTAAAATTTTAACCCTATTAAAATAATATTAAATTATTTTTTTTATCTAATTCTTTCTATTTCTTTTCTTCTTTCTTCTTCTCCAAGTTTTCCCAACCGCCATTCTCCACCGCCATACTTCCCTTTTAAATCCTCTCTCTCCCCCTCCTAATTTCCTCTCTAATTCTCACCAATTTCTCTTTCTCTCTCTTTATTTACCTCACTTCCTCTCTCTAATTAACCCCTAACTACTTCTCTCTCTCTCTAAACATGCTCACCCTTTTCCCTGTTTCACAACTGACGCCTTCCCTCCGGTCACCGCGCCCCAGCCCGGCGTGCGGCCGGTGTCGCCGCCGCCGGCCGCGACCCCCAAGCCGGCCAATTCCTCCTCCCTCCTCTTTTTCTTCTTCTTCTCTTCTCCTTTCTCTGTAAAATTCCCCCCACTCTCTCCTTCTCTTTCTCTCTCTCTCACTCTCTCTCTCGCGTTGTGGTCGGGGCCAGGATCGCCGCCGGCGGGCGGGGCCGCCGCCGGCCGGCCATCCGGCGCCGCCGGCCAGCGGAGCTGGCCGGCCGGCCCGCCTGCGCAAGAAGCACAGCAGCAGCTGTGCTGCTGCTGTTGCTTTATTCCTTATTGGGTTTGGGTTTTTAACCCAAACCCATTAACCCAAATAAGCCCCCCAAACCCGTTAACCCACTACCCATTAACTTAAGTTACGGGTTTGAGTTGTGGATCTGGACCCGACCCGTTATGAGCCAAACCCGCTCCGAAACCCATTAAAGGTAAATTTGCATAAAATCCCCTGCTACTTTTTAGTATTTGCATTGAAATATGTTTATTACATATTTAACCCCATTTTATTCCTTTTCATATTCGGGCGATATCGGGAGCATCCGGACTCCGATTGGGATGATTCTGGATCCGTTGCGATCGTGGGAAAGAGAGCTACCTCCTCATGACCAGTTTGTGAGTGTTTTTCTTTTATAAATTATATTTTATCATGTGTAGTGACATTGATTGATATATCCTGATTCTGGATAAATACGGTAATCATCAATTACTCACCGGTCATGATCGGACAGTTACTGTAATAGGAATAACATAGAATCTGGTTAGGTATGTCCTGATATAAAATAAAGACAAGGAAGTAATTATCGGACCACTATATCATTATCTGCTTGTTCACTCTTATGACATGTATTGTATCACAGTCACGTGATATACATACTGATCCACAGATACGCTATGACACTACACGGTCACTAGACATACATGCTAGACACCACTTATGCATTATGACTACACAACTATGTTCCACTAGGACAAGGATAAGTACCGCATGTCATATTATTGTTATCATCCTTACACTGATACGGTAGTTTACTGTACATGATATTAGACACTGCCCATTAGTATTACTTGTAGATGTTGCATCGATACTATGACACGTCACATCAGTTACTCATATGCACTACTTCACAGACTACCGTCATCTCATATATTGTGCTCATCATTATATAGATTCTCGGCATATCACTGTTGCACGTGCATGTATGCTTTCTCTATTATTGTCAGATGGATCCCTGTTCATAGTACATGTACGATTGTTCCATGTTACCGTATTCATGTTATATGATTGTTTCCTGTTACTGATATGGATATTCCCGATACTGGACATGAGAGCTGTTGATATGCGATATGTGGACTTCCACATCTATTGATCCCGTTATAATGTTCCCGTTATATTGTTCCCGATATATTGTTCCCGATTCCCATTATATTGTTCTATGCTATCAACAGAGCTCTGGTCCAGTTATCATGTTACCCGTATCATGTACTGTTATTTGTTCTTGTTACATTGGATACTTGACATATCAGATCATAATGATAACTGGGGTATGGGGGAGACTTGACGGTTGATTAGATCTTATCGGGTGATGTACTGGATCCATATTGTTCTCCTACTGCAGGGGATGGTAGTGCTACCTACCGATTGTATTGCTCCATGAGCTATTGTTACTTGATTATTGTTCCCCTCTTAGCGGAGGGCTCTGGTCTTAGCAGCCAGGGGTTTGATAAAGGCCATGATCCGGGTATGCATTGGATACACCTACCCGATAAGAACTCCTCGACCATGGGTTTCCAATTAACATAATAAAATTAGTATACACAATAGTGACGTCAGGAACACTTGTTATTTGGTTACTCTCTCGTTTGGATAATGGTACCCGTAGGCCATGTCCGGATGGGTTCGACTGGAGTGCGGGCTCCAGTATGAACTGCCAGTGGTATGGGACACTGGAAGAGAGTAATTAAAATAGCAGGCGGTACTGATTGCTACTATTGTATAAATAACATGACTTGCCTGATACATGCTTACTACTTGTTACTATTCCTTACCTGATACATGTTTCCTAATGTTTAGTTATACTTGTTACTGTTCCTGATCATCTATTCGATATCATGTTCCATGGATACTTGTCCCTTTACCTGGTACATGTTATATTTTCTGTAATAGCATACTATTCATGCATATGTGCATATATTCTATTTTCTGTATACCTTGCATACATCATTTCTGTCTATGCACCACACCGTATACTGGTTAGATAACATATGCACATCTGCATGTTCACTGCTATCACATCACCCCTAGCATGTACAATCGTCACCACTAGATCACATTATACGATGACCCAATGATAACCGGCTAGGTAGTGATGGTAGTAAAAGTTGACCTGTTTATATTTTTGCACTGCTTCCATGTTTATCTCTTTCTACTGTTTATATATCCTTACTATATGGTATCACTTGTCCAACCCCATGTACTATATATTATTATCGTACTTGTAGTACTATTGTACATATTACTGCCTCCTTCATTTTACCACTCACTAGGTCGCTTTTCTGACGACCCTGGGTTTGTATGCCCAGATCGGATGTATGCCCAGATTGGAGATCCGAGTTACCATAGTATCGGAGAGTGCCATGGAGTCACATAGGAGATTCCTCATCGAGACTCTTTATAGGTATCTTGGTAATTTATTTCTGTTATCTCATTTATCCCTGTTTTTATATCTGTTATGATTACTAACCCCTTTCTGCAGGTATTCTTGTACTTATTTCCTGCTGGAACCATTATGTCCATGGAGGTGATTCCCTGTACTGAGGCTTAACGTACGCGTGAGATTGTTTTCACCACGCGTATGTACGTCGCCATAATGTCCCCGTACCTGCGGGACTGGGGCGTTACAAAGTGGTATCAGAGCTTAGGTTCACACCTGGTGGTGTGGGTAACCATCTGGGTCAATCCTTGGGCTCTTCCACCAGTACAATCGGGTGCAGAGTAACTTCTCTGTATCTGAATTTGGGGGTTCCAGCGACAAGTACAAGGATACCATGTCATTGACAATTCAGTCCTTGACTCGTTTGTATTCTTTCCTTCCTTTTAGTTGTCAACCAGAACATCTGATTTTCTTCTCGCTATCCTTGCATCGTCTTGCTTCCCATCCGTTAAGATTAGTTTACTACCATACTTCTCCATCCCGAGTTCCTTCTAAGATATCAGAGTGCGCAGCGGAAGTGTCGTGGACCCGTACCATTTTGGCTTTGGGGTTGAAAATATTGTTCTCACACCTGAATGGAAATTGCGAGGACGCAATTTTTGTAAGGTGGGGAGAAATGTAACCCCCTGATTCCCGGCGTACGTATCACCGTATCAGTACCCGATACGACGTAGAAAATTGATTTGACCTCCGTAGTAGTCTGATTGAGCCGATTTCAATTTCAAAAATCATTTTATAATATTTGAGAATTTTCAGGAGTTTTCTGAAATTTTTCTGGATTATTTTGGAAAATCTCCGTAGTCGGTATCGACCGATACCGATAATAGGCTTTATGATTTTTATTTCACAAACGGAGTACAATTTTGAGAATCGGCTTTCACCATATGTCTTAGGATCACATGAGCTACGTTCGGGTATTTTCGGGGATTTTTCTGATTTTATCGAAAATTCGATCAAACCGGTGTCACCCGTATCGGCGAGACACTCCGGGATTTTTAATTGGCAAACCGAATAGATTCTAGAAACCGTCTTTATATTACGTCTCCAGATAATATTCTCTATTTTCTATAATTTTTGGGCATCATTCGGAGCTAGTCAAATTTTGACCCTATTAAAATAATATTAAATTATTTTTTTATCTAATTCTTTCTATTTCTTTTCTTCTTTCTTCTTCTCCAAGTTTCCCCAACCGCCATTCTCCACCGCCATACTTCCCCTTTTAAATCCTCTCTCTCTCCCTCCTAATTTCCTCTCTAATTCTCACCATTTTCTCTCTCTCTCTCTCTCTATTTACCTCACTTCCTCTCTCTAATTAACCCCCTAACTACTTCTCTCTCTCTCTCTCTCTCTAAACACCCTCACCCTTTTCCCTGTTTCACAACTGACGCCTTCCCTCCGGTCACCGCGCCCCAGCCCGGCGTGCGGCCGGTGTCGCCGCCGCCGGCCGCGACCCCCAAGCCGGCCAATTCCTCCTCCCTCCTCTTTTTCTTCTTCTTCTCTTCTCCTTTCTCTGTAAAATTCCCCCCACTCTCTCCTTCTCTTTCTCTCTCTCTCTCTCTCTCACTCTCTCTCTCTCGCGTTGTGGTCGGGGCCAGGATCGCCGCCGGCGGGCGGGGCCGCCGCCGGCAGGCCATCCGGCGCCGCCGGCCAGCGGAGCTGGCCGGCCAGCCCGCCTGCGCAAGAAGCACAGCAGCAGCTGTGCTGCTGCTGTTGCTTTATTCCTTATTGGGTTTGGGTTTTTAACCCAAACCCATTAACCCAAATAAGCCCCCCAAATCCGTTAACCCACTAACCATTAACTTAAGTTACGGGTTTGGGTTGTGGATCTGGACCCGACCCGTTATGAGCCAAACCCGCTCCGAAACCCATTAAAGGTAAATTTGCATAAAAGCCCCTGCTACTTTTTAGTATTTGCATTGAAATATGTTTATTACATATTTAACCCCATTTTATTCCTTTTCATATTCGGGCGATATCGGGAGCATCCGGACTCCGATTGGGACGATTCTGGATCCGTTGCGATCGTGGGAAAGAGAGCTACCTCCTCATGACCAGTTTGTGAGTGTTTTTCTTTTATAAATTATATTTTATCATGTGTAGTGACATTGATTGATATATCCTGATTCTGGATAAAATACGGTAATCATCAATTACCCACCGGTCATGATCGGACAGTTACTGTAATAGGAATATCATAGAATCTGGTTAGGTATGTCCTGATATAAAATAAAGACAAGGAAGTAATTATCGGACCACTATATCATTATCTGCTTGTTCACTCTTATGACATGTATTGTATCACAGTCACGTGATATACATACTGATCCACAGATACGCTATGACACTACACGGTCACTAGACATACATGCTAGACACCACTTATGCATTATGACTACACAACTATGTTCCACTAGGATAAGGATAAGTACCGCATCTCATATTATTGTTATCATCCTTACACTGATACGGTAGTTTACTGTACATGATATTAGACACTGCCCATTGGTATTACTTGTAGATGTTGCATCGATACTATGACACGTCACATCAGTTACTCATATGCACTACTTCACAGACTACCGTCATCTCATATATTGTGCTCATCATTATATAGATTCTCGGCATATCACTGTTGCACGTGCATGTATGCTTTCTCTATTATTGTCAGATGGATCCCTGTTCATAGTACATGTACGATTGTTCCATGTTACCGTATTCATGTTATATGATTGTTTCCTGTTACTGATATGGATATTCCCGATACTGGACATGAGAGCTGTTGATATGCGATATGTGGACTTCCACATCTATTGATCCCGTTATAATGTTCCCGTTATATTGTTCCCGATATATTGTTCCCGATTCCCATTATATTGTTCTATGCTATCAACAGAGCTCTGGTCCAGTTATCATGTTACCCGTATCATGTACTGTTATTTGTTCTTGTTACATTGGATACTTGACATATCAGATCATAATGATAATTGGGGTATGGGGGAGACTTGACGGTTGATTAGATCTTATCGGGTGATGTACTGGATCTATATTGTTCTCCTACTGCAGGGGATGGTAGTGCTACCTACCGATTGTATTGCTCCATGAGCTATTGTTACTTGATTATTGTTCCCCTCTTAGCGGAGGGCTCTGGTCTTAGCAGCCAGGGGTTTGATAAAGGCCGTGATCCCGGGTATGCACGGGATACACCTACCCGATAAGAACTCCTCGACCATGGGTTTCCAATTAACATAATAAAATCAGTATACACAATAATGACGTCGGGAACACTTGTTATTTGGTTACTCTCTCGTTTGGATAATGGTACCCGTAGGCCATGTCCGGATGGGTTCGACTGGAGTGCGGGCTCCAGTATGAACTGCCAGTGGTATGGGACACTGGAAGAGAGTAATTAAAATAGCAGGCGGTACTGATTGCTACTATTGTATAAATAACATGACTTGCCTGATACATGCTTACTACTTGTTACTATTCCTTGCCTGATACATGTTTCCTAATGTTTAGTTATACTTGTTACTGTTCCTGATCATCTATTCGATATCATGTTCCATGGATACTTGTCCCTTTACCTGGTACATGTTATATTTTCTATAATAGCATACTATTCATGCATATGTGCATATATTCTATTTTCTGTATACCTTGCATACATCATTTCTGTCTATGCACCACACCGTATACTGGTTAGATAACATATGCACATCTGCATGTTCACTGCTATCACATCACCTTTAGCATGTACAATCGTCACCACTAGATCACATTATACGATGACCCAATGATAACCGGCTAGGTAGTGATGGTAGTAAAAGTTGACCTGTTTATATTTTTGCACTGCTTCCATGTTTATCTCTTTCTACTGTTTATATATCCTTACTATATGGTATCACTTGTCCAACCCCATGTACTATATATTATTATCGTACTTGTAGTACTATTGTACATATTACTGCCTCCTTCATTTTACCACTCACTAGGTCGCTTTCTGACGACCCTGGGTTTGTATGCCCAGATCAGATGTATGCCCAGATTGGAGATCCGAATTACCATAGTATCGGAGAGTGCCATGGAGTCACATAGGAGATTCCTCATCGAGACTCTTTATAGGTATCTTGGTAATTTATTTCTGTTATCTCATTTATCCCTGTTTTTATATCTGTTATGATTACTAACCCCTTTCTGCAGGTATTCTTGTACTTATTTCCTGCTGGAACCATTATGTCCATGGAGGTGATTCCCTGTACTGAGGCTTAACGTACGCGTGAGGTTGTTTTCACCACGCGTATGTACGTCGCCATAATGTCCCCGTACCTGCGGGACTGGGACGTTACAAAGTGGTATCAGAGCTTAGGTTCACACCTGGTGGTGTGGGTAACCATCTGGGTCAATCCTTGGGCTCTTCCACCAGTACAATCGGGTGCAGAGTAACTTCTCTGTATCTGAATTTGGGGGTTCCAGCGACAAGTACAAGGATACCATGTCATTGACAATTCAGTCCTTGACTCGTTTGTATTCTTTCCTTCCTTTTAGTTGTCAACCAGAACATCTGATTTTCTTCTCGCTATCCTTGCATCGTCTTGCTTCCCATCCGTTAAGATTAGTTTACTACCATACTTCTCCATCCCGAGTTCCTTCTAAGATATCAGAGTGCGCAGCGGAAGTGTCGTGGACCCGTACCATTTCGGCTTTGGGGTTGAAAATATTGTTCTCACACCTGAATGGAAATTGCGAGGACGCAATTTTTGTAAGGTGGGGAGAAATGTAACCCCCTGATTCTCGGCGTACGTATCACCGTATCAGTACCCGATACGACGTAGAAAATTGATTTGACCTCCATAGTAGTCTGATTGAGCCGATTTCAGTTTCAAAATTCATTTTATAATATTTGAGATTTTTCAGGAGTTTTCTGAAATTTTCCTGGATTATTTTGGAAAATCTCCGTAGTCGGTATCGACCGATACCGATAATAGGCTTTATGATTTTTATTTCACAAACGGAGTACAATTTTGAGAATCGGCTTTCACCATATGTTTTACGATCACATGAGCTACGTTCGGGTATTTTCGGGGATTTTTCTGATTTTATCGAAAATTCGGTCAAACCGGTGTCGCCCGTATCGGCGAGACACTCCGGGATTTTTAATTGGTAAACTGGATAGAATTTCTAGAAACCGTCTTTATATTACGTCTCCAGATAATATTCTCTATTTTCTATAATTTTTGGGCATCATTCGGAGCTAGTCAAATTTTGACCCTATTAAAATAATATTAAATTATTTTTTTATCTAATACTTTCTATTTCTTTCTTCTTTCTTCTTCTCCAAGTTTCCCCAACCGCCATTCTCCACCGCCATACTTCCCCTTTTAAATCCTCTCTCTCTCCCTCCTAATTTCCTCTCTAATTCTCACCAATTTCTCTCTCTCTTTATTTACCTCACTTCCTCTCTCTAATTAACCCCCTAACTACTTCTCTCTCTCTCTCTAAACACCCTCACCCTTTTCCCTGTTTCACAACTGACGCCTTCCCTCCGGTCACCGCGCCCCAGCCCGGCGTGCGGCCGGTGTCGCCGCCGCCGGCCGCGACCCCCAAGCCGGCCAATTCCTCCTCCCTCCTCTTCTTCTTCTTCTTCTTCTTCTTCTCTTCTCCTTTCTCTGTAAAATTCCCCCCACTCTCTCCTTCTCTTTCTCTCTCTCTCTCTCTCTCACTCTCTCTCTCGCGTTGTGGTCGGGGCCAGGATCGCCTTCGGCGGGCGGGGCCGCCGCCGAACGGCCATCCGGCGCCGCCGGCCAGCGGAGCTGGCCGGCCGGCCCGCCTGCGCAAGAAGCACAGCAGCAGCTGTGCTGCTGCTGTTGCTTTATTCCTTATTGGGTTTGGGTTTTTAACCCAAACCCATTAACCCAAATAAGCCCCCCAAACCCGTTAACCCACTACCCATTAACTTAAGTTACGGGTTTGGGTTGTGGATCTGGACCCGACCCGTTATGAGCCAAACCCGCTCCGAAACCCATTAAAGGTAAATTTGCATAAAAGCCCCTGCTACTTTTTAGTATTTGCATTGAAATATGTTTATTACATATTTAACCCCATTTTATTCCTTTTCATATTCGGGCGATATCGGGAGCATCCGGACTCCGATTGGGACGATTCTGGATCCGTTGCGATCGTGGGAAAGAGAGCTACCTCCTCATGACCAGTTTGTGAGTGTTTTTTTTATAAATTATATTTTATCATGTGTAGTGACATTGATTGATATATCCTGATTCTGGATAAAATACGGTAATCATCAATTACTCACCGGTCATGATCGGATAGTTACTGTAATAGGAATAACATAGAATCTGGTTAGGTATGTCCTGATATAAAATAAAGACAAGGAAGTAATTATCGGACCACTATATCATTATCTGCTTGTTCACTCTTATGACATGTATTGTATCACAGTCACGTGATATACATACTGATCCACAGACACGCTATGACACTACACGGTCACTAGACATACATGCTAGACACCACTTATGCATTATGACTACACAACTATGTTCCACTAGGACAAGGATAAGTACCGCATGTCATATTATTGTTATCATCCTTACACTGATACGGTAGTTTACTGTACATGATATTAGACACTGCCCATTGGTATTACTTGTAGATGTTGCATCGATACTATGACACGTCACATCAGTTACTCATATGCACTACTTCACAGACTACCGTCATCTCATATATTGTGCTCATCATTATATAGATTCTCGGCATATCACTGTTGCACGTGCATGTATGCTTTCTCTATTATTGTCAGATGGATCCCTGTTCATAGTACATGTACGATTGTTCCATGTTACCGTATTCATGTTATATGATTGTTTCCTGTTACTGATATGGATATTCCCGATACTGGACATGAGAGCTGTTGATATGCGATATGTGGACTTCCACATCTATTGATCCTGTTATAATGTTCCCGTTATATTGTTCCCGATATATTGTTCCCGATTCCCATTATATTGTTCTATGCTATCAACAGAGCTCTGGTCCAGTTATCATGTTACCCGTATCATGTACTGTTATTTGTTCTTGTTACATTGGATACTTGACATATCAGATCATAATGATAACTGGGGTATGGGGGAGACTTGACGGTTGATTAGATCTTATCGGGTGATGTACTGGATCCATATTGTTCTCCTACTGCAGGGGATGGTAGTGCTACCTACCGATTGTATTGCTCCATGAGCTATTGTTACTTGATTATTGTTCCCCTCTTAGCGGAGGGCTCTGGTCTTAGCAGCCAGGGGCTTGATCAAGGCCGTGATCCCGGGTATGCACGGGATACACCTACCCGATAAGAACTCCTCGACCATGGGTTTCCAATTAACATAATAAAATCAGTATACACAATAGTGACGTCGGGAACACTTGTTATTTGGTTACTCTCTCGTTTGGATAATGGTACCCGTAGGCCATGTCAAGATGGGTTCGACTGGAGTGCGGGCTCCAGTATGAACTGCCAGTGGTATGGGACACTGGAAGAGAGTAATTAAAATAGCAGGCGGTACTGATTGCTACTATTGTATAAATAACATGACTTGCCTGATACATGCTTACTACTTGTTACTATTCCTTGCCTGATACATGTTTCCTAATGTTTAGTTATACTTGTTACTGTTCCTGATCATCTATTCGATATCATGTTCCATGGATACTTGTCCCTTTACATGGTACATGTTATATTTTCTGTAATAGCATACTATTCATGCATATGTGCATATATTCTATTTTCTGTATACCTTGCATACATCATTTCTGTCTATGCACCACACCGTATACTGGTTAGATAACATATGCACATCTGCATGTTCACTGCTATCACATCACCCCTAGCATGTACAATCGTCACCACTAGATCACATTATACGATGACCCAATGATAACCGGCTAGGTAGTGATGGTAGTAAAAGTTGACCTGTTTATATTTTTGCACTGCTTCCATGTTTATCTCTTTCTACTATTTATATATCCTTACTATATGGTATCACTTGTCCAACCCCATGTACTATATATTATTATCGTACTTGTAGTACTATTGTACATATTACTGCCTCCTTCATTTTACCACTCACTAGGTCGCTTTCTGACGACCCTGGGTTTGTATGCCCAGATCGGATGTATGCCCAGATTGGAGATCCGAGTTACCATAGTATCGGAGAGTGCCATGGAGTCACATAGGAGATTCCTCATCGAGACTCTTTATAGGTATCTTGGTAATTTATTTCTGTTATCTCATTTATCCCTGTTTTTATATCTGTTATGATTACTAACCCCTTTCTGCAGGTATTCTTGTACTTATTTCCTGCTGGAACCATTATGTCCATGGAGGTGATTCCCTGTACTGAGGCTTAACGTACGCGTGAGGTTATTTTCACCTCGCGTATGTACGTCGCCATAATGTCCCCGTACCTGCGGGACTGGGGCGTTACAGTGCTCTTGATTTGGGTCTAACAACCTAGAGTTAAAGATCCTCATTTTAGCTAATAACAATATTTGTTTATACACATATGGATTTCATGACTCCTCCCAAGTTTGATATTCTTAACATCTAAACTTGAAAAGTTAAGATGTCAATGTACCTCAAAGCCCTAGGCATTCATGTTTAACTTGCTACCATTAAGGATTCATAATTTAGTAATAGCAAGTATTTTGAGGCTAACTCAAAAGCCATCCATGCTTTAAAGAGTACCTTGTTGGCCCAAAGGCCTATCACTCTAGTTTTGATGATGATCAACTCATGTAGTTATAGTACTAATGATCTTGTGTTTGATTAGTCTCAGATTTGTGATCAAGATCTTAGTAGGTGTGTAGCTTTAACAAAGGATTTAAAGTCAAGTTTTGGAGCTAACACGGTTTGATTCAAGAGCTTGTGCATCAAGACCACATCAAGTACTCAAGAGGAGTCTAGCTCTATGGATCATGTTTGGACCAAGTCAAGAAGATGAGAAGACTTCAAGTGAAGACTTCAAGATCAAGACTTGAGTCTAGGTTTGTTTTTTATAAGATTTTGTTTTAGATTAAAATGTAAGGGATAGAATAGTTGGTGGATTGCTCAAGTATATCTTACACACACATACTCTCGATTTAGATAAGTTTTCATAAAAGAATTTTATTTTGGAAAAATACAAAAAGAGTTTTCTTTTTGAAAAATACCGGTTTGATTTTTGGTATTCAAAGTTTATATATATTTAACCAAAACCATATCTAGAGCTTAATGTCAAAAACATAGATATTTCACCATGTTTGTGTAGTGGATCATATCCATACACTCTATGCTTTAAAAGAGTTTTAAATATCTTGTTTTTGTATTTGGAGAAGTTTTGAAAAAAACCAATTTTGGAAAAATACAGTTTTCGTTTTTAGCCAAAATTTTCAAGTTACAAAAATAGTTCAAATTGTTTGTATCATGTCTTGATTTTGATCAAACATGTTTGTATATCAAAGTAAAGTGTTAAAACTATTTTTATAGATTTTTCATGATTTTATGGGATTTTATCTGAGCCAAAATGACCAACATTTTAATCCCCAAATTGTCAGTTCTAGCTTCATCCGGTCGACCGACCGGTCGGCCGCGATCTGAAGTCGGTCGACCGAGTCGGTCGACCGACGTGCACAGACGTGCGCGCCAGCCTTTGCTGGAGGGCCAGTCGACCGGAACGGTCGACTGCCAGAGAGGTTTGCTCTCTGGAAAGCCCCGGTCGACCGGCAGAGAGATCTGCTCTCTATTCTAGGGTCTCGGTTGACCGGGCCGGTCGACCGCTGCCCCAACAGTCAGAAAAATGACCGTTGGCGGTCGACCGGGCGGTCGACCGACAAGCCAATCTGGCTCACAACGGCTAATTTTTCTAGCCCTATAAATTGGGGCTTTTGGGGGCTGTTTTCTCCAAGATTTTAAGAAGAGTTTTGGGCTAGTTTTTCCCACTTATTTCAGTGGTTATATCCACAAGTTTGAGAGCAAATATTTCCAATCAAAAGGAGAGTTTTTATCAAGAGTGTTTCTGTAACGCCCCGATCCGGCGGGTACGGAGACGTTACTGCGACGCATATACGCAGGTCAGAAATACCCTCACGTATATACGCTAAGCATCAGTACAGGCAAGAATCAGAGTACGGAACACGTGGTGCATTATACATTCCAGCACATGAGTACAATTACAAAGTTATCATAGGAAGTGACCCAATATTACAAGAATATTACATCACCAATATAGCATAAATGCGAGAATACAAGGATGTGTACACGTATGAATAGTACAAATAGAGGCTCAGAGTCATAATAGGAAAACTCTAGAGCCGAGCAGGGGGCTAGAAGAATGGGGCTCTGGACGGTCTGCCGAAGATCCATGCTACCGCTGCGCCACTCTGATCAGCAATTGGAAGAATCCACATGCTCCAAGCTCCAAAACCTGGACATGAGGATCCAGAGGAGTCAGAACTCCCCGGCGAGTGGTGATGCGAAAGCCAGGTGGCGAGCATAGGTAAGCACACGTGTATCGATAAATCCGAATCATATCAAGTAGGGAAAACTCATAGTATGATCAGATAAGAGCAGGAGATAGGCAGGATAGAATACAAGTAAAAAGCAGGATATGAACATGTATAGTATAATAATCATAAAACCGAAAATCTGAAGTAAAATCTGATACAAGCAAACATGGCAAGGCATACTACAGATTCATAGCTAGCATCTTTTATTATTATTATTACTCGTCTTACCCCGATGTCTAGATATGTGAACTAGCGTCCCAGCGCACATATATCCACATTTAAGTAAAGCAAGGTTGTTATTGGAAACCAACGGGGGTATCAACGAACAATGTTTCCAGTGGCTCACGTGCATGCCCGGGACCACGGTCCAGGACGTTCCGTTACTGGTGCCCGGAACCAGCCGCAAGGCGTACAGGAGGGTCTTATAGAATGCCTTTATCAAGATGGTACCAAGAAGGAGGGAGCCAGCACTCCCCTCGGTCACCTGGAGGCCCACAGGTCAGACCGGAAGTTTTAGTTGCACAACATGCCTAGTACCACTGTAAACACGAACATATATTGATAGCCGCAAGTTTCCCCCGACCCGATGCAAGTTGTTCCTTTTATGATTTGTTATGTAGTTATCAATTTACGGGAATAGCAGGTGCAAGACATGATCAGGAGTTCAGGAGTACATGAGTACTATAGATTCAGGTCACTGTATATATAATACAGGATAACAAGTACAGATTCAAGTCACTGCATGTAATGCAGGATAACAAGTATAGTATTCCCGTAAATGTGATAATCACAGGTCAAGTATTAATGTGTCAAGAGGCAAGTGATAAGTCATGCCATAATCAGAAGCAAGTGTCAAGTAGCAAGTCGAGTGTCAGGTGATATATGACTTGAAGGTGATATCATATCAGTTATCAAGTGATACAGACAGGTGTCCAGTATTAGCATGTAGATGGCAGGTATCAAGCAAAAGCATGTCAAGTGTTAACATATCAAGCATGTACTTGGCAAGTGATAAAATAATAGCTGAGCACAATCAAGCAGAGCTGAGCAAGCTGGAGCGAAGCTAATGTACAACACTAAATGCTATCACGCTCAGCGTGGTTACCGCTCGCAGCGTAGCTAGACAACGTGTCACAGTAAGCGTATGAACGCTATACTACTGTTCATGGGAAGCCATGCTCACGGGGTAATTACACTCGAACGGAGTGAGCGGTAAAGTGTTGACGCTAGGTCCACCTACCAGGCGTAGCATAGGAAAAGTCCAAAGGACTTTAAACCTCAAAGGTTGTACCCAGAAGTTAGGGTACCTACAGAGAAGGTGTTAGTTCCAGATACAAATACATAAGACAATCAGGTCGATCCGACGAAGCGGGAAAGCCAAGAGGAAAGCGAGAACACTCGCCTAAATCCTTGAAAAACACAGTGAAATCCCCGATCTCCGGAATCTAGGAAATCAACGCGTCAATGCGTTAGAAAGAAAGTGATAGATAGAGGAGAAAATCAAGAGAGAGAAAGAGAATGAGAGAGAGGAGAGAGAAAGAGAGAACTAGAGAGAGAAGTACATGGAGAGAGAGTGTGTACAGGGGGATGCGAGTTTGAGAGTGAGACGCGGGGGTCGCAGACGCGGGAGTCGCGTCGCGTAGATGCCACAAACGCGAGGTTCGAGACCCGCGTTCAAGTCAGGACGCGAGGAGAATGCGGACGCGGTCGTGGGTTCCACGTCACGTTAACACGAGAAGAACACGGGCGCGGGCATGGCTCCGCGTTGCGTCGATACAGGAACGCGAAGGCCGCGTTATACAAGTATCAAGAACGCGAAGATTCTCGTTAAGGAATTGCCTAGACGCGGGGGTAAACTCCGCGTCTAGCAATCAACAGAGAGAAAGAGAGAGATAGGGAAAGAGGGGTAAACTCCGCGTCTAGCAATCAACAGAGAGCGAAGAGTTGGCTAGGATGGAAGAGCTCGCCAAGGAGGAGAACTTGGTGTGGTTGGTGGTGGCTAAGGTGGAGTATACGGTGGTGGAGATGGCGGAGAAGGTGGTGGTGGATATGGGTTATTTGGTGGAAAAGAAGAGGAAGAAGAAGGTGGTGGAGGTGGTGTTGGTGTTGTTGTTGTTGTTGGGATGGAGGAGGAGATGGAGGAGAAAAAGATGGTGGAATTGATGGTGGAAATGGAGGTGGAGGAGGCGGAGATGGGCCGGCCAAAGGAAGGAGCAAGAGGCTCTTGGCTGCTGTCGTTTGCAGGAAACAAGAAGGAGAAGAAGAAATAATGAAGAGAGAGAAAGGAGTGGGGTATAAATATAAAGGGGATAAATGATTATTTTAATGTTGCCATCCCTTTCCAAACAAAAGAGAAACGCACAAAATAACTTGTGTCTCTATGAACAAAATCCGCGTCTTGGCCAAATGAACTGGACGTGGAGAAAAATCCGCGTCCAGGAGGATAAACGCGAGTTTTGCGTTTGCCAGAAAAGACAAAAAGGCATGGAGATAAGATTCAGAGTTGATCTTACAGGACAAGTATTAAATGCAGTATGGAGAGGATCTCTACATTAAATGTTAAATTCAGGTTGGTAAAACTCGCGTCTAGCGAGGAGAGAGAAAAAGGGAAGAGTAAAATATCTGGATAAAATTCCGGTATCTGAGAAACACCGAAAACTCCGGAAAAGTTCAAAAAATAAGTAATTTGGAAAGCTTCCCAAAATTCTCAAAATAATAAATATTATATAAAGATTTTTGGTTTAATCAGTTTTTAAAAATTCAATCCTATTTTCAAAATAAAAATCCTGAAGTCAACCGTCAATACCGGTCTACACCGGGTCGGCCAGATTTTGATAAAATCTGAAAAATCTCAGAAAATTTCTAAAAGGAGAAAATATAATTCTAAGAGTAATATGAAAGAGGAATTCAGAAATTTGATTCTAATTGTAAACTAAATTCCTGGAATCAACCAGTGATACTGGCCGACGCCAAATCCAGTGGAATTTTGATAAATTCAGAAAATTCTCAGAAAAAGTATTTAGATACAAAATGTGATTTAAGAAGTTATAGGAAAGCCGTTTTTAGAATTTCAACTCCGTTTGTAAATAAAAAATCCGAGAATCGGTCCGCGGTATTGGTCGACCCTGGTTTTGAAGATTTTCAACTTAAGTCAGAAAAATTTCAGAAATCACGAAAAATTTAGAATATTAGAAAATGATGTTTGAAACTGAAATTGGTCAAATCAGAATACCAGAAAGTCCAAATCGAGCAATACTCTAGGATCGGTCCCCGGTTCAGAGCAGGGCTGACTCCGAGTTCACGAATCCAGATCCAAGGCAAAACGATCATATAAATAACTCATAATACAAAACAAATACAGGAAGTAAATCAAAAAATACAACCAGAAAATATGAATACGCAACTAAGTACATATTCGGGGAGTGGGGTGTTACACTCCATCCACCTTATAAAAAATTGTGTCCTCGCAATTTCGATAAGGGGAAGATGAACACAGAAAGGATAGGAATGAGGATTATGCCAATCAAGATATGAATAACTATGAGCCATTCTCCACATAGACTGAATGGTAAACTTAGGACTGAGACATCTCCGCCCTTCTGCTGTATATATATACATCCTCTGACAGTGCCATGATAATACTGATCTGATGTCTACTTATAAAAGAACACTGCCAGAACTTCAAAAGACTAACCCATTCTGAACAATATAAAGTGAGCTGACTTGGTGAGATAATCAATAATACTTCAAACAGACTGCGAATCAATGCTGATGAAATCCATAAAATCTGTAATGCTGAAATCTATAATATAAAATCCTGCATGGCATGATGTTATCCTTGATAAAGAGTCTGCAGTAGAATTACTAACGTGCCACATACATATTAATTCCCCGGGAATAAACCAGAATACCCAAGATAAAGAAAACCTTGATAATGCTGAGTATAAATCAAGAAGACCAATAATTAAGAATTTTCGTAAACTGGGCGTTGCTAATTCTGAAAGACATACCAAGAATATAGAATAACCCTGAAGAATTCTAAATACTGACTTCTGAATGATAACCCGACTGCAGATGAAACATGTAGAAGATATCTGAGCAATGCAAGATTGGTCGAATGGATCATTGACAAGGATCATGGCGATGGCTCAGATACAGCGATAAAATCATGTTCAGCGGATCCATGAAAGCACGCTAGGCAGAAGAAATCCAAGGAACGGGCTAGAGTGCTAAGCACTGAAGGAACTAGCCACGGACAAAGCCAAGTCTAGGTGAGGCTATCGCGTAACACAGCTCAGGTGTTAAGTATTAGGGTGCGGCGAAGCTAACGCTCTGCGAGGCTCGCATATGGCGAAGCTCACGCGGCGAAGCCAGCGCGTAACACAACGCTAAATGCTAAGTACCAAGGTGCAGCGAAGCTCACACTGGGTTAGGTTCGCGGGTGACTAGAACACGACTCTCGCTTGGCGAGGCTAGCGGAGCCTATGGTCCACCAAATTAATAGAGACTGCCAGAAGTTAGTGGCTCTGAGAACGCGATCAAGAAATCATAAGAATCGAAACGAGTCTCAAATATTGTCTTCTGAATAATAACCTGACGGCAGATCAGTTCTGAGAATACCTGAGTCCCATAAACATAGTTGAAGAAATCATGATCGCTATTGGAGTAATAAAAATAGAAAATACCATAACTTTGCTGCCAGAAGTCCTGATCTGAAATACTGTTATATACTGACACTCCTCATGTAATGATACAGTCTACTTAATTATATAAGCGATGACCAGTCCACTTGATGTACTGGTCTCCCATGACGTATCCATAAATACAAGAATATAATGTGAGGCCGAAGATCTGTCCAATATAAGATAACGTGATATGCCAGAGAGTCGAGGATGCCAGACATAATGAGAGAACCACATCTGCCCTGCTGTTACCTCACTAGTCTACGCATATCTTAAGTTGGCATAAGGATTATGAAAATCAGAATAGTAAAAATAGAAGAGATAGGAATCATGAATAGGGAGGTAGACACGACGGATTAAGATTGGTGAGGATAGTGCAATGAGAAGGACATGATATAGAGAATCTACCAACTCCCGGACATGCTAAAAATGGGGATAAATAGTTACGGTCATTACCCTCCGGGTTCCTTTTTCAGATATTGAGCATCCTGACTTCCTCTTCAGTCAGATAATATATTGCCTCCTTTTACCATGTGCCCTAGTTCCTGATCTCTTTGGTACCTGACTTATGCTTGATGTTGGAGAATGAAGTGGTTTTACTCTGCCAGTAGATCTTGAATTCTCTTCCAATGGTGATACTGGATGAATTGATCTGATCAGTGCGATGTTCTCTGTCTCCTTGAATAGACAGTCGCTTTTCAACTAATCTCCGGACCCATATATGACATAATTCATAATCTTTCTGACGGTTGCGTTGTAGGTGTCCAGCCTCAGATAATACCCACACGTCATATGTTGAGGGCAAGTTTGGAGGGATGGTTCAGCCAGTAGGGCATCCAGAGGCCTGTCTAAGTCTTCACTTCCATCAATTAAGAGGGTCTCTTCGCCAACTTCATCTGCATCTCATCCTGATCTTTCTTTTCCAGATCCGTTCTACTTCCCGAGCGGTGGCAAGAAACTTGAGAATAGTTTTTTAGGCTGCTTGAGAATAAGAACATCTTGATCCTCATCTTCATTTCTTACTAAAATATTGCTTGCTCGGTTCTCCTTGTCAGCCACCATGTAAGATACCGACCGACTATGCCTTAGGAATCTTGCAGTGTACTTATTTACAATTCAATCTCCTTACTGCAATTTGATAAATCATCCTTTCATTTCTTTCTAAGTTATTACAGAGAAGGATCTTCTCATAGAAATTCTTCGAGAACTGGTCCTAAGTGATGGGCTTTTCCAATCTCGCTGCTTCTACAAACCACCACGTCCTGGCCATATCTTTCAACTGAATTTTGGTCATTTCCACTTAATTCTCGTCAGGGATTCGAGTTGCCTTCAGAAGATCCGTCATGTTTACCAGCCACTGCTATGCATCCAGGGCTCCTCCATGCCCGAAAAGATTATCGCCCATAATTTCTGAAATCCGACATGTTGCCTGGCTTCTGTTCCCGGAGTATAACCAATAGTCTTTGGTGCAGGACCTTCTTCTGTCCTTGTTAATTTTTCATCATATTTTGCAGAAATCATCTCAAATCAACACTTCCTCCATTAGGGCCACTCTAAGAAGAACTAGAACTGTTATGATTTCCCCATCTTTTCATATCCGAGTTGGTCTAAGAATAACGAGAAACTGAAGTATGAAAGGATGGGAGAACTTCAGAATTCAAGGGTAAGATTATCAAGAGAGAATGGATAACTTTGTACTTGTAGTTGGATTATATAACCAAGACTCATGCATTCCAGTTGCAAATTTCTTTACCATTAATTTGCCGACTGGTTGTACTGAGGATGTGAGAGCCTAGGCTCTGATACTACACTGTAACGCCCCGATCCGGCGGGTACGGAGACGTTACTGCGACGCATATACGCAGGTCAGAAATACCCTCACGTATATACGCTAAGCATCAGTACAGGCAAGAATCAGAGTACGGAAGCACGTGGTGCATTATACATTCCAGCACATGAGTACAATTACAAAGTTATCACAGGAAGTGACCCAATATTACAAGAATATTACATCACCAATATGACACAAATGCGAGAAGACAAGGATGTGTACACGTATGAATAGTACAAATAGAGGCTCAGAGTCATAATAGGAAAACTCTAGAGCCGAGCAGGGGGCTGGAAGAATGGGGCTCTGGACGGTCTGCCGGAGATCCATGCTACCGCTGCGCCACTCTGATCAGCAACTGGAAGAATCCACATGCTCCAAGCTCCAAAACTTGGACATGAGGATCCAGAGGAATCAGAACTCCCGGCGAGTGGTGATGCGAAAGCCAGGTGGCGAGCATAGGTAAGCACACGTGTATCGATAAATCCGAATCATATCAAGTAGGGAAGACTCATAGTATGATCAAATAAGAGCAGGAGACAGGCATGATAGAATACAAGTAGAAAGCAGGATATGAACATGTATAGTATAATAATCATAAACCGAAAATCCGAAGTAAAATCCGATACAAGCAAACATGGCAAGGCATACTACAGATTCATAGCTAGCATCTTTTATTATTATTATTACTCGTCTTACCCCGATGTCTAGATATGTGAATTAGCGTCCCAGCGCACATATATCCACATCTAAGTAAAGCAAGATTGTTATTGGAAACCAATGGGGGTATCAACGAACAATGTTTACAGTGGGTCCTGTGCATGCCCGGGACTACGGTTCAGGACGTTCCGTTACTGGTGCTCGGACCCAGCCGCAAGGCGTACAGGAGGGTCTTATAGAATGCCTTTATCAAGATGGTACCAAGAAGGAGGGAGCCAGCACTCCCCTCGGTCGCCTGGAGGCCCACAGGTCAGACCGGAAGTTTTAGTTGCACAACATGCCTAGTACCACTATAAACACGAACATATATTGATAGCCGCAAGTTTCCCCCGACCCGATGCAAGTTGTTCCTTTTATGATTTGTTATGTAGTTATCAATTTACGGGAATAGCAGGTGCAAGACATGATCAGGAATTCAGGAGTACATGAGTACTATAGATTCAGGTCACTGTATATATAATACAGGATAACAAGTACAGATTCAAGTCACTGCATGTAATGCAGGATAACAAGTATAGTATTCCCGTAAATGTGATAATCACAGGTCAAGTATTAATGTGTCAAGAGGCAAGTGATAAGTCATGCCATAATCAGAAGCAAGTGTCAAGTAGCAAGTCGGGTGTCAGGTGATATATGACTTGAAGGTGATATTATATCAGTTGTCAAGTGATACAGACAGGTGTCTAGTATTAGCATATAGATGGAAGGTATCAAGCAAAAGCATGTCAAGTGTTAACATATCAAGCATGTACTTGGCAAGTGATAAAATAATAGCTGAGCACAATCAAGCAGTGCTGAGCAAGCTAGAGCGAAGCTAATGTACAACACTAAATGCTATCACGCTCAGCGTGGTTACCGCTCGCAGCGTAGCTAGACACACGTGTCGCAGTAAGCGTATAAACGCTATACTACTGTTCATGGGAAGCCATGCTCACGGGGTAATTACACTCGAACGGAGTGAGCGGTAAAGTGTTGACGCTAGGTCCACCTACCAGGCATAGCATAGGGAAAGTCCAGAGGGAGGTTAGGGTACCTACAGAGAAGGTGTTAGTTCCAGATACAAATACATAAGACAATCAAGTCGATCCGACGAAGCGGGAAAGCCAGAGGAAAGCGAGAACACTCGCCTAAATCCTTGAAAAACACAGTGAAATCCCTGATCTCCGGAATCTAGGAAATCAACTCGTCAACGCGTTAGAAAGAAAGTGATAGATAGAGGAGAAAATCAAGAGAGAGAAAGAGAATGAGAGAGGAGAGAGAAGAGAGAACTAGAGAGAGAAGTACATGGAGAGAGAGTGTGTACAGGGGGACGCGAGTTTGAGAGTGAGACGCGGGGGTCGCAGACGCGGGAGTCGCGTCGCGTAGATGCCACAAACGCGAGGTTCGAGACCCGCGTTCAAGTCAGGACGCGAGGAGAATGCGGACGCGGTCGTGGGTTCCGCGTCACGTTAACACGAGAATAACACAGGCGCGGGCATGGCTCCACGTTGCGTCGATACAGGAACGCGAAGGCCGCGTTATACAAGTATCAAGAACGCGAAGATTCTCGTTAAGGAATTGCCTAGACGCGGGGGTAAACTCCGCGTCTAGCAATCAACAGAGAGAAAGAGAGAGATAGGGAAAGAGGGAGAGTGGGACGCAGGGAAAGAGTCAGACGCAAGTTTTAGGAGGAAAATCTGAGAAGAGAAGGAAAAGGAAAGGAAAGGAAAAAGAAGGAAAAAAAGAAAGAAGGAAAAGAAAGAAAGAAGGAAAAGGAAAGAAGAGAAGGGGTGGTAGCCGGCCATGGCCGATGGTCGCCGGTGGCGGCCGGAGGTGACCGGAAGTGGCCGGAGATGGCCGAAAAAGGTGGCCAAAGCTCCACATCCAAACCATTATTGGAGTGCAAGTGTAGTTCATTTGGTGAAAATGGAGTTTAGGAAATGG
Source organism: Agave tequilana (assembly GCA_038442645.1). Lineage (NCBI taxonomy): Eukaryota > Viridiplantae > Streptophyta > Magnoliopsida > Asparagales > Asparagaceae > Agave > Agave tequilana. Next base: position 13,066 of record JAVJIF010000284.1, on the reverse strand, counting down.
TGTTTCGGAGAGCGAAGAGTTGGCTAGGATGGAAGAGCTCGCCGAGGAGGAGAACTTGGTGTGGTTGGTGGTGGCTAAGGTGGAGTATACGGTGGTGGAGATGGTGGAGAAGGTGGTGGTGGATATGGGTTATTTGGTGGAAAAGAAGAGGAAGAAGAAGGTGGTGGAGGTGGTGTTGGGGTTGTTGTTGTTGTTGGGATGGAGGAGGAGATGGAGGAGAAAAAGATGGTGGAATTGGTGGTGGAAATGGAGGTGGAGGAGGTGGAGATGGGCCGGCCAAAGGAAGGAGCAAGAGGCTCTTGGCTGCTGTCGTTTGCAGGAAACAAGAAGGAGAAGAAGAAATAATGAAGAGAGAGAAAGGAGTGGGGTATAAATATAAAGGGGATAAATGATTATTATAATGTTGCCATCCCTTTCCAAAACAAAAGAGAACGCACAAAATAATTTGCGTCTCTATGAACAAAATCCGCGTCTTGGCCAAATGAACTGGACGCGGAGAAAAATCTGCGTCCAGGAGGATAAACGTGAGTTTTGCGTTTGCCAGAAAAGACAAAAAGGCATGGAGATAAGATTCAGAGTTGATCTTACAGGACAAGTATTAAATGCAGTATGGAGATGATCTCTACATTAAATATTAAATCCAGGTTGGTAAAACTCGCGTCTAGCGAGGAAAGAGAAAAAGAGAAGAGTAAAATATCTGGATAAAATTCCGGTATCTGGGAAACACACCCAACTCAAGAAAAGTCCAAAAATAAAGTAGCTTGGAAAGCTTCCCAAAAATTCTCAAAATAATAAATATTATATAAAGATTTTTGGTGAAATCAATTTTTAGAAATTCAATCCCATTTTCAAAATAAAATCTTGAAGTTAACCGTCAATACCGGTCTACACCGTGTCGGCCAGATTTTGATAAATCTGAAAAATCTCAGAAAATTCCTAAAAGAAGAAAAATATAATTCTAAGAAGTAATATGAAAGCGGAATTCAGAAATTTGATTCCAATTGTAAACTAAAATTCCTGGAATCAACCAGTGATACTGGCCGACGTCAAATCCAGTGGAATTTTGATAAATTCAGAAAATTCTCAGAAAAAGTATTTAGATAGAAAATGTGATTTTAAGAAGTTACAAGAAAGCCGTTTTTACAATTTCAATTTCGTTTGTAAATAAAAAATCCGAGAATCGGTCCGCGGCATTGGTCGACCCCGGTTTTGAAGATTTTCAACTTAATTCAGAAAAATTTCAGAAAATCACGAAAAATCTAGAATATTAGAAAATGATGTTTGAAACTGAAATAGGTCAAATTAGAATACCAGAAAGTCCAAATCGAGCAATACTCTAGGATCGGTCCCCCGGTTCAGAGCAGGGCTGACTCCGAGTTCACGAATCCAGATCCAAGGCAAAACGATCATATAAATAACTCATAATACAAAAAAATACAGGAAGTAAATCAAAAAATACAACCAGAAAATATGAATACGCAACTAAGTACGTATTCGGGGATGAGGTGTTACAGTTTCAAAGTGATTTTCTTGAGTTTTCCTTCACCATTTCAATCCTTGTTTTTCTCACACAACACTTGAGCTATCCATTGTTATATCTACCCATAGGGATTTGTTGTGAGAGGATTTTAGGTGATCAAAGTGTTGTGATCACCAAGTTCTTTTCTTGTACTTTGAGGAGGCGGACGAGTGCGTTCGCGGTTGTTTCGAGTTCGTGTGTGGACTCGGTGTTTGAGGTGCGGCCTCGACGAGCTAGTGGGCTTGCGGTGTGTACGGGACTAGAGAGTCCAAGGAGTTCAAGTGTGAACTCGCCTTGTAGGTGTTGCGGCACCGAGTGATCCGGTGGGATCGATTCTAGTGGAAATCCTTCAAGTGTGAAGGCGCGGACGTAGAGCAAGGGTGCTCGAACCTCGAAACAAATCTCCCGTGTTTGCGATTGCTCTCTCTATCTCCTACTTGTTTATATCTTGCATGCTATTATTGTGCTTATCTTTTTATGCTTGATATACATTTGTGATCTTATTGTTATATGCTTGGGGTTTGTTTGCTAACACTTGTATTCAACCAAGAGAGCCAACGCGGCACCTCAACTCTTATTTAGAGGAATCTTGAGGAGTTAGTCCAGAGCCCTTCACGGGGAATTCGGCTACACTCTTGTGTTATACTTGGTGTTTAGTTTAAATAGTTTTAGTTTGCACCATATAAGTTTTAATTCCGCATTATTGACCATTAGATTAGCTCATCACCTATTCACCCCCTCTAGGTGATTTACAGTTGGTATCAGAGCCAAGTGCTCTTGATTTGGGTCTTACAACCTAGAGTTAAAGATTCTCATTTTTGGCTAATCACAATATTTGTTTACACACACCATGGATTTCATGTCACCTCCCATCTTTGACATTCTTAACATTCAAACTTGGAAGTTAAGATGTCTTTATTCCTCAAAGGCTTAGGCATTCATGTTTATTTTTCCACTACTAGAGATTCTTATTGTTTAAATGGCAAAAATATTGAGGCTAATGCAAAAGCCCTACATGCTTTAAGATCTACCCTAAATGATGATTATTTATCTAGGGTTGCTAATCTTGATTTGGCTTTTATAGTTTGGAACACAATTCTCTCCCTTGGCGAAAAAGAACAATACTATGCGGGAAGCGACTCGGATGTTGGAAGTGACACCTCCAACGTGTGCTACATGGTCCAAGGGGATAACCCCCTTGAGGTAACTACCAAATTTGAGGTAGAAGAGGATGTTGACATGTCATATGATGAGCTTACATCTTTTAGTCAACAACTTCTTGAAAAATATGACATGATTAAAAAGGATAACAAGAATTTGAAAAGGAAATTTGATTGCATGGTAAAAGAAAATGATTCTTTTAAACTAAATTTGCATGCTTTGAAAAAGAAAATGAAAATTGAAAAAATGAAAATGTTTCCTTACTTTCCAAATTAAATGATTTGTGTGAAGGAATAATGCTTTGAAAATAAAGATTGTTTTGGTGGAAAAACAAAAAGAAGTTGCTTTGCAAGAAAACATTTCCTTGAAAAGAAAATGGTTGAAAAAGAAAAAGAAAATATTTCTAAAAAGAATAAGAAAAATGATTCTCATTCTCATCATGCTTTACATGCCACCACTAATGAGATGAAATTTTTGAAAAATAAAATAAATTGTTTGAGCTCAACTTTGAGCACATGTGCATTTAATCATAAGAGATTGGAGACCTTGTTTTCAAAGAAACAAACTCCACATGTTCATGCACATCACCCTCATGCATATGCACACTTTGCACGCCACGATCACACTCATACACATATGCATCCTAAGTGTACAAATGTACACATTGTGGGCGCAAAGGTCATTTAGAAAAATTTTGTTATGATAAGATAAATGTTTTAAATTTTACTAATAAGAAAATATTTGAGTCCCTTACAAAGCTAACCCTCAAGGACCCAAAAGAAAATGGGTACCAAAATTCCCACCTTGTGTATTTGATGTAGGTGAGGGCTCTCACAAGACGTGAGAGATTTGGTGCCTTGGTGGTGGTTGCACATGGACTAGATGGACATACTTTTGATGCACCGCTATGAAGGAGGTTTGGTGGAACAACCATCATGTTTTGGAGATTTAGAGTATAGTTCTTTGGTTTGGTAACTATCTCTAAACTCCTAGTTTATTTACATGCTTGTTCATTTATGATATTTTTTAGCATGTTCATTTTTTGCTTCATGTGGTAGATACTTGTTTAAATGTAGTTTTTATCAAAACTTGGATATATATATGTACAAGTAGTGAGCAACAAATTGATTCATATATGTTTGCACTTCATTATTCATTTGTACTCACTATATGCACATGTATAGCCTAGTTTTGATGATTCTCTCATTTACACTTGTTTTGCCTATTTTTATGTTTAGCTTCATGTATATGCAATTTTTATTCAAATCTAATAAATATACATGTATACCCGTTGAGTCATTTGCCTTCATGCAATTTACATTATGGACTCTTTTTATTTTGGGATATGTATGCATATTGTTAGTTTTGGATAAATCATACATATACCTAGAAGTTTATTTTAAAATGAGAAATGAATTTTCATGATTTGTTTGATATAATGATATTTATGTTTTGAGCTTCGTTGATTATCTTCATGAAAATGCTAAACACATGATTCTTATACACTCACACTTTATTTGTTTATTCATGACTTTGTTTCATGATTTTTTTTTGAGCTTTATCAATTTTGAGTGTCAACTCTTGTGTATTTGGTATGATTCATGAAAACATATGATTTGATTTCATATTTTGAAGGATCTTTAACTAGTTTTTCAAAAATTAATCTAACTAGTTATTGTTCTTCATTTGGTAGTGATTTTCAATAAAAATATTTTCAAACCTATTTTGAAAACCCCTACCTATTCCCTTCATGGGCGGATGGATGGGCGATTATGCCTTGTAAGATTAATTGAAAAATCTTTTATCTTGAGCATATAATGGGTGGAAGGTTATGAGTTATATATTTGACCTCAATTGGTATTTTCATTTTGTATATACTCATATTTTGATTTTATATATGTATGCTTCACATTTTAAATAATATCAATTTCTATTGGTATTTTCATTTTCATACATATATATATGATTTATTTGTGCTTGATTCTCAAAAATATTTACTCATTTTAAAGCACAAAGTTTGTATATGCTAAGCTTGATTCAAATTCTTATTTTCAATTGGTATCTCAATTGATTGTTTAATAAACTTATACATTAGTTTTAAAATTGATATTTTTTATTGATATAAAAAATATGCAACAATTTTCAATTGGTATCAATATGATTCTATTTTGATTAAAATTCAAAATTGTAATGTTTATTTAAATTTTACAATTGGTATCTTAAAATTTGACTAAATGGTACCTTAAAATTTTGTTTATATGATATCTTAAAATTTGATTTGTTTTATTGAGAAAAACACAAAATTTGTTTTTAATAAGAAAATTAAAAATGTTTTGATTTATATTGCCTATATGCAAGGAGAGCTTAACATCTCTTCTACATATAAATTCATGTTGAGTGTATCTTATATTGAGGAGCTTGACAACTCTTTTTTATGCGGTACACGTGTGTAAGGGGAGATTCACATCTTTTCTTATGCATTGCATATTATGTGTTATGTGAATTAGGGCTTGTCATCCTTTCTTCATGTAATGCATGTATGTAGGAAAGTTAACTTAGCGTCTTCCTCTTCATGAATGTATATCACATATATTCTCTTTTATTAATTTGTTTAATGTCACCCCTTTGTTGATTTTTGCTTTTGACAAAAAGGGGGAGAACATTTTTTTTTACTTTAACCCCTTTGTACAGATTGACAAAAAGGGGAGAAGTATTTGGTATATATATGCATGTTTTCCATACTTTATTCATAAAGGGGGAGTAGAATTTATGTTTATGCATATATGTTTTGTATTGCAAATAGGAGAGAAAGAATTTGATGTGTTTTATGTTTGTTCATGCATGTTTTATCTCCTTATATTTGCATACATGTTTAGTTAGTTTATGTGCTTCATTGCCATATTTATTTGTTTATTGTTATGCATGCGTTAAGGGGAGCTTCTTTGAAGCTTTACTTTAATCCATGCATATATAACTCCATGAGTTTTGTCATCATCAAAAAGGGGAGATTGTTGGCCCAAAGGCCTATCACTCTAGTTTTGATGATGATCAACTCATATAGTTATAGTACAAATGATCTTGTGTTTGATTAGTCTCAGATTTGTGATCAAGATCTTAGTAGGTGTGTAGCTTCAACTAAGGATTTAAAGTCAAGTTTTGGAGCTAACACGGTTTGATTCAAGAGCTTGTGCATCAAGACCACATCAAGTACTCAAGAGGAGTCTAGCTCTATGGATCATGTTTGGACCAAGTCAAGAAGATGAGAAGACTTCAAGTGAAGACTTCAAGATCAAGACTTGAGTTTAGGTTTGTTTTTTATAAGATTTTGTTTTGGATTAAAATGTAAAGGATAGAATAGTTGGTGGATTGCTCAAGTATATCTTACACACACACACACTCTCGATTTAGATAAGTTTTCATAAAAGAATTTTATTTTGGAAAAATACAAAAAGAGTTTTCTTTTTGAAAAATACCGGTTTGGTTTTTGGTATTCAAAGTTTACACATATTTAACCAAAACCATATTTAGAGCTTAATGTCAAAAACATAGATATTTCACCATGTTTGTGTAGTGGATCATATCCATACACTCTATGCTTTAAAAGAGTTTTAAATATCTTGTTTTTGTATTTGGAGAAGTTTTGAAAAAACCAATTTTGAAAAATACAGTTTTCGTTTTTAGCCAAAAATTTCAAGTTACAATAATAGTTCAAATTTTTGTATCATGTCTTGATTTTGATCAAACATGTTTGTATATCAAAGTAAAGTGTTTAAAACTATTTTTATAGATTTTTCATGATTTTATGGGATTTTATCTGAGCCAAAATGACCAACATTTTAATCCCCAAATTGTCAGTTCTGGCTGCAGCGGTCAACCGATCTGTCGGCCGCGATCTGAAGTCGGTCGACCGACGTGCACAGACGTGCACGCCAGCCTTTGCTGGAGGGCCGATCGACCGGAACGGTCGACCGAACGGTCGACCGCCAGAGAGGTTTGCTCTTTGGAAAGCCCCGGTCGACCGGGCCGGTCGACCGGCAGAGAGATCTGCTCTCTGTTCCAGGGTCTCGGTCGACCGGGCCGGTCGACCGCTGCCCTAACGGTCAGAAAAATAACCGTTGGCGGTCGACCGTGCGGTCGACCGACAAGCCAATCTGGCTCCCAACGGCTAGTTTTTCTAGCCCTATAAATTGGGGCTTTTGGGGGCTGTTTTCTCCAAGATTTTAAGAAGAGTTTTGGGCTAGTTTTTCCCACTTATTTCAGTGGTTATATCCACAAGTTTGAGAGCAAATATTTCTGTAACACCCTGCTCCCCGGTGTACGTATCACCGTATCGGTACGCGATACGACGTATAAAAATTGATTTGACCTCCATGGTAGTCCGATTGAGCCAATTTCAGTTTCAAAAATCATTTTCTAATATTTTAGATTTTTCAGGATTTTCTGGAATTTTCTGGACTATTTTGGAAAATCTCCGTAGTCGGTGTCGACCGATACCGATTACCGGCCTTCCAATTTTTATCTCACAAACGGAATACAATTTTGAGAATCGGCTTTCACCGTATGTCTTAGAATCACATGAGCTACGTTCGGATATTTTTGAGATTTTTCTGAATTTATCGAAAATCCGGCCAAACTGGTGTCGCTCGTATCGGCGACAGCTTCCAAGATTTTAATTTACAAACCGGATAGAATTTCTAGAAACCGTCTTCATATTACGTCTCAGGATAATATTCTCTATTTTTCTGTAATTTTTGGGCACCTTTCAGAGCTAGTCGGATTTTGGACCAATATTATAATAATATAATATTATTTTTTTAATTCTTTTTCTTTTCTTTTCTTTCCTTTCCTCCCTTCTCTGGCTTTTTCCAGAGATTTCTCCCTCCACCGCCATTGACTAAATGGCGATCCCTCTCCTTTTTAAATCCTCTTTCTCTCTCTCTCTTCTACCCTAATTCTCTCTCTCTCTCTAATTAGTCTCTCTCTCACTCTCTCTCTCTTCCCTCTTTTCTCTCTCTTCTCAATTTCCTCTTCCCCTCACTCTCTCCCACATTCTGTGCAAGGGCAGACCCCTGCCCGCGGCCTGGCCAAGTGTCGCCGGCGCCGCCGCACCCCCGGCCGGCGCCGCCGCACCCCAGGCCGGCCACCGCGCCACCTCCTTCTTCCTCTTCAACTTCTCCTTCATCCTATTCTTCTTCTTCCCCTTTCTTTTCTTTCCTTTTCTGTTCTTTCCCTGTCAATCCTCTCTCTCCCTCTCTCATACTCTCTCTCACCCGCTCTTTTGGGGCCAGACCGCCGTCGGCGGCCGGGACCGCCGCCGGCGGGCCCTCCCCTTGCCGCCGGCCAGCTAGGCTGGCCGGCCACCGCGCGCAGCAGCAGCTCTGCTGCTGCTGCCGCCCCTGTTATCTTGTTGGGTTCACACCCTTAACGGGTTGTGAACCCAAGCCCCCAAGGCCCAAACCCTTTTAAACCCATTACCCATTTAGTTAAGTTGTGGGTTTGGGTATTGGACCCAAACCTGACCCGCAGGCAACCCAAACCCAGTAAAGGTAAATTTACAGAAAACCCCCTGAGTCAATTTATTAATTGCATTTTAATTCTTTTTATTTGCATATTTAACCCCCTTTTATTCCTTTTCATATTCGGGCGATATCTGGAGCATCCGGACTCCGATTCGGGCGATTCTGGATCCGTTGCGATCGTGGGAACGAGAGCTACAGTCCTGTAGCAGTCTGTGAGTGTTTTTCTTTTACAAATTTTATTTTACCGTGTTTAGTGACATTGATTGATTTATCCTGATTATGGTTAAAATACGGTAATTACAAATTAATCATTGGTCATGATCGGACAATCACTGTAATAGGAATGACCTAGAATCTTGTTAGGTGTTTCCTGATTCAAAATAAAGATAAGGAAGTAATTATCGGACCAATACATACTAACATAGACAATTCAGACACAGTCATCGTACCTGCACAGCTGTTGACACTCGGGTCACTACATCATCATATGCTTATACACTTTGAGGACACGTGTTGTATCACAGTCACATGACATGCATACTGAGCCACAGATAGATGATAACATTACACTGTTACGAGACATGCATGCTAGACTCCGTAGGACATGTAGTAGTGCTACGCATATATGTTACACGGATTTCACTAGTACACAGACAAGTTCCGCAGATCATATTATTGTTCTCATCATTACACGGATACCGTAGTTCACGGTACCTGATTTAGATACGGACCACTGTTATTACATGTACATGTTGCACAGATATTATGACACGTTATACTCTTATTTCATATTCATGTCTCACCGATAGATACATGCACCGCTTCACGGATACTCGTTACACAGACATTCACCGCTTCACGGATACTCGTTACACAGACATCACTGCTACATATGCTCACCGCACAAGTGTACATACATGTATTGTTCTATCTTCTTGTCTTATGGATTACTGTGTATATTACATGTATAATTGTTCCATGTTCCCGTATTCATATTGTATGATTGCTTCCTGTTACTGATATGGATATTCCTGTTACTGGACATGAGAGCTGTTGATATGCGATATGTGGAATCCCACATCTATTGTTCCCGTTTCTCGTTATATTGTTCTCGTGATATTGTTCCCGTTTCCCGTTATATGGTTCTATGCTATCAACAGAGCTCAGGTCCAGTTATCATGTTACCCGTATCATGTACTGTATTTATTTTTGTCACCTTGTATACTTCACATATCAGATCATAAAGATAACTTGGGTATGGGGGAGACTCGACGGTTGATTAGATCATATCGGGTGGATGTCTGGATCCATTGTTCGTCCCACTGCAGGGGACGGGGTAGTGCTGGCTACCGTCTGATACTCATGTTACATGTTTCAGCTCTAGCGGGCTGGTCCTGGTCTCAGCAGCCAGGGGTCTGATAAGGCCGTTGTCCCGGGTATGTACGGGATACACCCACCCGATAAGAAACTCCTCGATCACGGGTTTCCGATTAACATAATAAACAGTATACATAATAGTGGACGTCGGGAACACTTATTATTTGGTTACCCTCTCGTTTGGATAATGGTACCCGTAGGCCATGTCCGGATGGGTTCTACTGGAGTGCGGGCTGCAGTATGAACCGCCAGTGGTATGGGACACTGGAAGAGAGTAATTAAAATAGCAGGCGGTACTGATCGCTACTATTGTATAAATCACATGACATGCCTGATACATGGTTACTACTTGTTACTGTTCTGTACCTGATACATGTTTATTAATTACTGTTCCTGATTATTGATCTGATATCATATTACATGTATACTTGTTTCTTTACCTGGTACACGCTACATTTTCTGTGGTGGCACTCTATTCATGCATATGAGCATATATTCTATTCGCTATATACCTTGCATACATCATTATTGTCTATGCACCACACCGTATACTGGTTAGGTAGCATATGCCCATCTGCATGTTCACTGTTATCACATCAACACTGTTATCCCATCACCACTAGCATGTAGACTCGTCACCACTAGATAACATTATTTATTATATAAACTGGACCCGACTATAAATCTGACCTGATGATAACCGGCTAGGTAGTGATGGTACCAAAGATGACATGTTTATATATTTCCACTACTTCCTATATGCTTATGATATAATAACACTTGTACCACACCATGTATATATATTAGTATCGTGCTTGTATTATTATGTATATATTACTGCCTCCTTCATTTTACCACTCACTAGGTCGCTTTCTGACGACCCTGGGTTTGCGTGCCCAGATTGGAGATCTGAGTTCTCGGAGTAGCAGAGAGTACCTTGGCGTGACATAGGATATTCCTCATCTGGCCTATTCATAGGTATATTGGGCATTTATTTCCGTTATCTTTTCTGTCCCTATTTTTCATATTTGTTATGATCGCTGACCTATTTCTGCAGGTATTCTTGTACTTATTTCATGCTGGACCTCATGACTATATAGAGGTAATGTACTGTACTGAGGCTTAACGTACGCGTGAGCGTGTATTCACCTCGCGTATGTACGTCGCCATAACGTCCCCGTACCTACGGGATCGGGGCGTTACAATTTCCAATCAAAAAGAGAGTTTTTATCAAGAGTGTTTCAAAGTGATTTTCTTGAGTTTTCCTCCACCATTTCAATCCTTGTTTTTCTCACACAACACTTGAGCTATCCATTGCTATATCTACCCATAGGGATTTGTTATGAGAGGATTTTAGGTGATCAAAGTGTTGTGATCACCAAAGTTCTTTTCTTCTACTTTGAGGAGGCGGACGAGTGCGTTCGCGGTTGTTTCGAGTTTGTGTGTGGACTCGGTGTTTGAGGTGCGGCCTCGACGAGCTAGTGGGCTTGCGGTGTGTACGGGACTAGAGAGTCCAAGGAGTTCAAGTGTGACTCGCCTTGTAGGTGTTGCGGCACCGAGTGATCCGTGGGATCGATTCTAGTGGAAATCCTTCAAGTGTGAAGGCGAGGACGTAGAGCAAGGGTGCTCGAATCTCGAAACAAATCTCCCGTGTTTGCGATTGCTCTCTCTATCTCCTACTTGTTTATATCTTGCATGCTATTATTGTGCTTATCTTTATATGCTTGATATACATTTGTGATCTTATTGTTATATGCTTTGTGTTTGTTTGCTAACACTTGTATTCAACCAAGAGAGCCAACGCGACACCTCAACTCTTATTTAGAGGAATCTTGAGGAGTTAGTCCAGAGCCCTTCACGGGGAATTCGGCTACACTCTTGTGTTATACTTGGTGTTTAGTTTAAATAGTTTTAGTTTGCACCATATAAGTTTTAATTCCGCATTATTGACCATTAGATTAGCTCATCACCTATTCACCCCCCTCTAGGTGATTTACATACCTAAATGATGAATATTTATATAGGGTTTCTAATTTTGATTCGCCTTTTGTAGTATGAAACATTATAGTCTCCCTTGGCGAATAAAAGCAATATTATGCGGGGAGTGACTCGGATGATGGAAATGATGCTTCTAACTTGTGCTACATGGTCCAAGGGGATAACCCCCTTGAGGTAAACTCTGAATCCGAGATAGAAGAAGATATTGACATGTCTTATATGAACTTGAATCTTTTTGTCAAAAGCTTCTCGAAAAATATGATTCTTTGAAAATTGAAAATAATAAATTGAAAAGGGAAAACACTACTTTATTAAAGAAAATGACACTTTTAAAATAATTTGCATGTGTTTTAAAAGAAAATGAATTTTGAAAAACGAGAATATTTCCTTATCTTCAAAATTAAATGATTTTTGTGAAGGAAATAATTCTTTGAACAATAAAATCGCTTTGGTGGAAAAAGAAAAAGAAATTGCTTTGGATGGAAATAACTCTTTGAAAAAAAATTGTTTCAAAGGAAAAAGAAAATATTTCTAAAAAGAAAAAGATTGTTGATTCTCATTCTTGCCATGCTCTTCATGCCGCCATTGATAAAAATGAGATTCAATTTTTGAAAAATAGAATAAATTGTTTGAGCTCAACTTTAAGCAATTGTGCATTCAATCATTCTAGATTGGAAACCTTGTTTCAAAAGAAGCAAGCTCCACATGTTTATGCACATAACCCACGGCATACATATGCACACTTTGCACATCATAATTACACTCATTCTCATGTGCATACTGGAGTGTACAAATGTACACATTGTGGCCGCAAAGACCATTTAGCAAAGTTTTATTTTAATAAGATAAATCATATAAATTTTGCAAATAACAATGTTTGAGTTCTGAATAATGCTAACCCCAGTGGACCCAAAAGAAAATGGGTACCAAAATTCCCACCTCTTGTGTTTGATGTAGGTGTGGGCTCTCACATGACGTGAGAGGGTTGGTGCCTTGGTGGTGAATGCATGGGCTAGATGGACATACAAAATTGATGCACCGCTATCAAGGAAGTTTGGTGGGAGGACCACCATGTTTTGAAAGCTTAGAGAATAGTGCATATGGTGTGATAACTGTCTCTAAACTCCTATTTTAATTTACATGCTTTTACATAGATAATATTTTTAGTATATTTTGGTTTTGTACTTCATGAAGAGATACATGCTTAAATGTAGTTTTCATTTAAAACTTGTGTATATACTTATACAAGTAGTGAGCTACACTTGATTAATTAGATGTGTGTGCTTCATTGCCTATTTGTACTCATTACATGTACATGTATAACCTAGTTTTAATGATTTTTTCATTTATACATGTTTCCCTATTATTGAATATGTTTTGCTTTCATGTATATGTAATTTTTTATCCAAAACTAATACACACACGCACACACCCCCCCTTGAGTCACTTGTCTTCATGCAAATTATATTATGGACTCATTTATATTTGAGAT